>OX578278.1:87494087-88694087 GCA_951217055.1 Gerris lacustris | reverse complement strand
TATGGATGAGTCAATAGTTGATGAAGATAAGCGCCAGTCGCTTAAATCAGGGCCTGATTTAGGCCGCCTAGGGGCTCGCACAACAAGGGGGGGCCACACCACAAAAGTTTTATTTTCTAATGTTAATTAAGCTCGAAAGTTGGAAGTAAAACCTACATACTCATAGAGGATATGATGAAAATACATGCACACATTTTAGAAATGTTTATTTAATACATGAAATCATGATTTCATTTCGATTTACGCAATTCACAATTTTCGGGCTTACTGAGGTGAGCCAGTTTTAGTAGACTCACGGCACACTCGTATTTTTATTGATATAATCCTAAATGCTATTTTGTTTAAAAAAAAAAAAAATATATATATATTAATCTTAGTCCAGTTAACGAAAGAAATATTGAGGAAATAAATTGGATTCTTTCGATATTTGTTTGAAAATGGAATAAGTATCAAAAGTCCATCTTGGAAAATAGGTCCACTTTTTATTTTTTTCATTAACATCTAGAAAATGCCATTATATGCACAAAAATTCATCGTCGCATTCGTACAAAAACATTTTTAAAAGAAGAGTTGATTCGCAAGAAAGGAGATTAATAGGCGAAACAAAAACAATGAAGCGGAGCGGAAGGTTACGTTTCTGTTCAGTTTTGGCACCTCAAAAGGGGTTTCCTTGCAGTACCCGGGTCAACTTGACCACCGCTAGGGACGGTCCTAATTCTATGATAAGGCAAGGAGGGGTAGCTTTTACATCTAATCCTAAAGAATTAACTGAGGATCATTGGCAATTTACACATGCACATGAGGTACTACTGAGTGCTACTTTAACCCAACAGTGTTTCATATGATTATTATAATAAATATAGGCTGACAACGTTTTTTTAGATTCTGTTATTTAAGTATTATTGAAGGGTTAAGATGTGACAATTTTAAGAAAACCTTTAAAAATGATTTTAATAAGTTCACAATAATAAAATCAACAGGCAATATAATTATTTACTTAAGGCAGTCAAGTAAATTGCATACCATGTCAGGAAAATGTAATCATTAATTAATTTACTTTTGAATAAGGGAGAAATATAGATAGTTACCCATTCACCTTCTAGGAAACAAATCCTAATATTTATATACTTTTCGTCCAAATCCTGTGTAATGTGCCTGCTTTACCCTGGAGGAATTATTTTGCTGGAACTAGAGGGTTAGAGTACTCGTCTGAACTGCAAGTCTTCTGGAGTTTGATTTCCAGAGGGAGGGTGACCCTTTTTGTCATAACAAAATAAATAAGTACAAAATACCAAATAAAAATTTATTCACTAAGATTACATCTTTCTTTTGCACTTTTATACTTTGAAATTAATATCTTAATTGAATCGTCGAGTTGAGGCGAGTCAGGAAATTTTGTCGGAATAGCAAATGGCTTCATTGGGCTGTTTAGTTCTGAATCAGAAGATGAGTTTTCCCATTTTAACATTTCTTGGGTCAAATCGAGAGCAGGCTCTGAGAACGATTTGTGTAAATTAATACCGCACCCCTGAGACAGAAAACTAACAGAGAGATCTTGTGATTCAGCCAGACATTTTACAGGGCTAAGATCAAGGGTTGTAGAGGTTTTAGCGATGGAAGAGTGGCCGAGTGGTGAAGAAGAAAAAAGACCTTTAGCGGTAACCGGTTTCAGAGGTTTTCTCTGGTCATCATGTCGCTTGATCTTAAAGCGTTCTCTGCGAGCTGATGGACTGGCTAGAGTGGCTCTACGGTCCTCACATAGTCCTCTAAGCAGCACCCCCTTGGCTATGGCATTAGCATTTTCTTCACATACAATTTTTTTCTTTGACATTGATTTAGATAATTTTCTACCTGAGAACGAGAGGTTTCGTGCTAATTTATGACTGGATTTCCTAACGGAACCCACAGAAAATTCTTCCGATTTGTCTGGCTTGTCACCTAGAATCCACGTTACTAGGTCTTCTTCTGGTAAAGGTAATTCAACGCAAGGAAGTGACATCAATTCACAAGTTTGGTTTTCCTCTAGAATTCTTCTCTCAAACTCAATATAGTCTCTAAGCCTTATATGCAGAGGATCTTCAGATTGGTTTATAATTTTAACAGCTTCTTCCTGGAGTTTCCTTACAAAAGGCGTATAATATATAATAATTTCATTTAACTTCATTTCATTCTCCTGAAATGAATTTTTAATTTCATCAAACATTATTAATACTTTCCTAAGCTCTTCCTTTCTGCAGTTCAATGTAGTAGATCCGTTTATTTCAACATATTCAATCAACGATTTATATTTAGCAAGGGCTGCTTTAAAGAGTGAATTTAGATTAAGCATTCCATTTTCAATAAGTTCTATTTCATCAATTTTGGCCGAAACATTTGATTTGAAACCTAAATCATTTAGAACAGACAGTCCATCGAAGGAATAATATATCGTGTCTTTTAATTTCTTAAAGCTGTCAATTATACCGACCAACTGATTCAATAACAACTTATTGTTTTCAATGTTACGCTCACAATTTTGCACAGAAATAGCCAATGTTTGTTCCCATCTTTGAACTACCATTTCAACGTCTTCCAGGCCTGATTCCTCTTTTAACTCATCTCGCAAATATGGTTGTTTGAGAAAAAGTTTTAAATCTTCTTTAGACTTGGCATCATTTAAACAATTCAGTTGTAGTTGGGCTTCAGCTTTATTTATCCGGGTATCTATATCTTCTACCTCTTCTAACTCATTGTCACCTAAAATCTCTTCGATGTTTCTAGGTGGAATAAACTCGAAACCGGCCCGTTTTAATTTGATGGACAAAGCGATTTCACTCAGAGATGAGAGAAATTCTATTACTTTTGGTCCTTGTGGGGCGATTAGAAAAGATTGGTTAATAGGTTTCAAATAATATTCTCCGGGATATAGGCCATTTATAGTAGTCATAACATCCTTCAGCAGAAATCTAAACTGAGCATCAATCTTAGTCGGCAAAGCACACTTATTCTTGTACTTCTCCACAAATTCATCAAATTCATCGAATTGGCTCAAAATGAAACACACGATTCTTCGGAACAGATATTTATTGGCAGTTTTGAAAATGTTATCAGGCAGATCAACACTGTATTCGCTCTCTTTAAAATTCATGCAGTTTAGAGAACGGATTAAAACTTCCATAGCGTTGCGGTCTTATTGTTAAAATATAAACCTAAATAAATGATTACTTACAAGCTATAAATTAACGAGGTTTAAAATGATATAAAAGAAATAAAATTTGTATGATATAACATTCACTTAACTACCTAATAGGAACTTGAATTTATGAACTATAAATATGAAATATGAAAGAAAGAACTTTATATTTAAAACATCAAAGATCAAACAAACCACAATAAACTATTCCAGAGTCCAGAGCCGTTATTTCAAAACAAATTTAAATCTTATCATCAATTGAGATGATTAGTGTGACGTCACAAAAGCTTTCGAAAATTTAACTCAGTGTTTTGTGTTTTTAAATAATTAATTATTAAATTATTATTGATTTATAAGAGTTTTCACCCTTTGAACATTGTTGTACCAAGTCTTTTTTAACGAGTGTAACAAAGAAAACATTAAAAACTTTCGTTTCAGTTATTTAAAATGTTATAGAACTGCTATAGAGATGATTAGTAATGACGTCACAAGATGGCGTAATCTTTCGATAATTTATTCGATTTGGTTTGTTATGTTCCTTTTCCTTATCACCTGTTATCAATCCCATGTAAAATGAATGGGAGAATTTTCTCAACTTTTTAAATAATTAATTATTAAATTATTATTAATTTATAAGACTTTTCAACCTTTGAACGTTATTATACTAAGTCTATTTTAACAATGTAAGATAAGAAAACATTAAAAATTGCCGTTCTAGTGGTTTAAAAAGTATTATTGTGTGTTTTATTGTGGTGATACCGTCCGGGACCGTTCTTATTTATTGTTTATTTTTTAAATCGTTTTTCTATTTTAGTTTGTATATTATGTCTTCCACCTTCTCGAGCGTTATGAAAATTTTATCTATACTTCATTTTTTTCTGAGGACAAAGCTATTCTTCGTAAAAGTATGTCAGGAGTATTTAAGTAATATTAAATTAATGTATTAAATTAGTTTTTTAATCAAAATTTTAAACAAGTATACATGCGAGGCACTCATATCTTATACTATTATACTCGTTAATATAGATAACAAAAAATACACAAATAATAATAGTAATAACAGTCTGCTCTTTGTCGCGCCATCAACGTCTTTTTCCTAGGCTGATCAGTGATCTATTGTATAGTATATAATTATATTCCAACATCGGTTAAATATAATGCACATTGTAAGTAAAATAACCAGGAACAAAATATTATTAACAAATAATCTTTTATTACCTGGCAGATTAAGTATCACTATCTTTCTACAAGTCCTGTACCCTGAGTATACTTCATTGAGTTTCAAAACTTGAGGAAAATTTATTTTCGGACACACAATATGAACACGAACACACCCTGTGAATTTTTATGGCAACAGGAAATACAAAAAATCAAGTATACAGATTAATAACTCAAATAGCTTTTTCGATGATATGACCCTTCACACAAATACTCATTTTAAATAACTGAAACGAAAGTTTTTGAAGTGAAACTTCTTTGGCGGCGGTAGAGTGAATTTTTTCGTATAGTGAAATCGTGTAACGAAGTTTGCGATTCGAGACTCGTCCAAGTGTAACATTTTTACAGATTAATTGTATTATATCTATTTAAAGACCAGCAAATCAAAACAAACATATATTTTTATTGGAATAAATGTGGTTGCCTTAGCATAGCAATATATTTTTTTTTTCAATTAAATTTCCCATAACCATTTCTTAATCCTGAAATAATAAATTCGTCAAAAAATGAAAGAGAGTAATGCATTCTAGAACTTAAGTTTCACTTGTAATGCGTGAGAGCCTTACACATATATTTTTTTTTAATGTTTTCTTTGTTACACTCGTTAAAAACGACTTGGTACAACAATGTTAAAAGGGTGAAAACTCTTATAAATCAATAATAATTTAATAATTAATTATTTAAAAAGTTGAGAAAATTCTCCCATTCATTTTACATGGGTTTGATAAGAGGTGATAAGAAAAAGGAACATAACAAACACTGAGTTAAATTTTCGAAAGCTTTTGTGACGTCACACTAATCATCTCAATGAAGAGTCAAGAGGATGCGTTGCGTTCTTGTTAATTACCAAAAGTAGTGTTGTAGGCGTATCGTGAATCCAAAATAATTTAGGAACAGGAACTGCTGTAAAATATATAAAAGTAATAATAATTTGTATTATTTTTTTTTTTTTAACTAAAGTTAAAAATGGCAACACTTTTGATTGTGGCCAAGGATCTTATATAAAGCGGATGTAATGTTAAGAAGGGGGTTAAGGCAAAAAAGTGACCCCATGAAGGTAAGAGAAATTGGAGAAAAAATCATACTGCGCATGCTCCACGACCTTTGAACTGGGACAAATTACCTTTTTTAACAGGTTATAACCTGACACTTATAAACAAATTCTTGGTAACCTATAACCAAGAGGAAGGTAATTTGTCCCATTGGAGCTAATATTTTACATATCTTCATGGGGTCACTTTTTTGCCTCAACCCTCTATCCCCTTTATATAAGATCCTTGATTGTGGCGGGCGAAGGTAACATTCTGAGACTGTTATAAGTATGCCGCTCTGAGGTTTTTTCCTGTTTCCTAGTTTTGTGAAATTTACTCTTTTGAGATTGTTTTTTTTATTTTGTGTGTTAACAGTATTAATTAGTTTTGTTTATTGTGGTTAAGAAGAGATAAGAAAATTATTCTTGTCTGTAGGAGACCCCTGTCTCATCGTAGCAAATCTGCTATGTTGTCATCTCGTTTTGTGTGAAGTTTTATACGTTGGTTTTATCTAGTTAGTTATAAGTTTTTTAAGAATCATGTCAGACGCGGATTTCTCGGATCTGGTGAATGAGGCGGAGCAGTTAGCTACTGAAATAGAAGGTACTGGAGAGCTTCCTAAGATAGAACGGTCCCTTCGACAAGTCCTAGAGGCATCTCAGGCACTCTGGTCCAGGGTTAGTGTTTCGGGGGCTCAAGATATTCAAGCGTAAGTATCATATTCTTACAAATATTTAATTGGTGAACTTATTACTTTATCGATCTTTTGTTTTATGAATTACTTTTAAACTTTACATTCATTTTTACTTACAAAAAATAGTTGTTTTAGAGAGGTAGTATTATTTTGTTGATTTCAGCCTTTGTTTGAGGCTGCATATTGTGGAAATTTTAACATAGGTGGGTCTTAGCAAGTGCCAATAGATTAATAAGATATTTTATTTAATAATGGGTGTCGAAAATAACATGTTTTCCACTTTGTATCCCCTCCTTTGAGCAATTATTAAATGTAATAACAATGAACGTGAGGCATTATACTATTAGGACTTAAATCTGACTATTAAATGGCTTGTACGCTTACATAGTGGATGAAATGGTACCTAATATAGATCACATTGTTTTTAGATGCACATGTGACAACTGATAACTGATGGTTGCCTTGTTTAGAGTTTAGACTATTGAGCATTCACTGAGAATTTATGAAACTCAATTTTTTATTAAATTTCTCTATAAAAAATATAAAGCTGCCTATTGGACTGTATATAAGGAATAAATGCATATTTGAGTTAGTGATGTGGGCCGGGTATATACCCAGCGGGTAGGGTAAATAAAAATGGGTATTTACCTGGGTATTTACCCGACCCCAGGGTAAATACCCAAAATGAGGGTATTTATGACAAATACTGATTAAAAAAGTGTTTTAAGAGGTTCTGAGCATTTTCCATTCTCAAATGGCTTTAATAAATGTCATTTAGAGAGTATAGGATGTGTTAAGCTTACTTAATTCCTAAAAAAATAGTCTTCAAAAATACCCAGCGTACGGGTATTTATTATTTCTAAGTATATTAATATCTGCTATACAGATTCAATGATCTCAAAAAGAATGCTTATTGCTTATGTTGAAGGCCTGTGCAATGAAAACACCACCATTTTGAAGGAAAAGCACAGGATTATTATTTTGAAAATTAGGTTATGCATTCTTATATTATGCAGACCTAAATATAAATTCATATTTGTCTAAAATATGTAAATAATATGAACACACATTATTATTAATTGGCATATTTTTATACCCTTGTTACTCAATTCTTATACTGTATGTGTAGTGTATAGGCTATTGCTATAAATATCTGACAATCAGAAATATCTCGTGTAAAGAGTTAAGACTTATGCCTAATGGCCGAATTCCTACACTACATGCTTTAAACTCGTATGAAGGTTTCTATTTAGGTTTATTAATATTATAGTCGAGGAGATAGCGTGCCAAAAAGTGTCTGACTAACAAGCTAGGATTTTGTGTAGAAGTAAATGTTTTGGTGCCTTATAAGAATATATAGTCAGCTAACTTCATCAGCGGGACTTAGAAAAACTTCTTAAATACCACCAAAACATTTACTTATACACAAATTTCTAGCTTAGTGTTAGTTGGACACATTTTAGCACGCTATCTCCTCGACTATTATTCTTATTAAGTAATTAATATCCATTCAACAATATTATTGAGACATACTATCACTTAATAACTACTTGAACTCTTTTATAATATATTTATTTACAATAAATAAGTTTGAAATTAAACTCATAGCAATCATAACTTTAAAAATTATCATAAATACCCGGGTATTTACCCAAAATGGGTATTTACCCGGGTAAATACCCAGGGTATTTACCCGCAGTTTTAAATACCCGGGTATTTTACATCACTAATTTGAGTACATATATTAGGAAAAGTGCTTATATATTTGGGATATGTGCATATTTTGCACTTTTGAAATGCATATATTGAGATTTTTAAGTGCATATGGATCTAAACTCTACTTATCACTGATATACACCTTTTTTTTCACCTAATATCAATGTATGGATTTAATGTGTTCTCAAGAAGAGTTTATCTAGATAGAGATATTTCCAATTAAAATATCAATATAATGATTATGACTGCCGCTATAATTCTTGGCAGTCAGATACCTTGTTGCCCTTTTTTACTGAGAAAATAAACACTAAATACCATATTTCTTAATAATCTATAATTCCCGTAAAAAAGCTATGCACAACTAAAAACTCAATAATACGAAATTTTGACATATAGAACAAAATAAACAAAGAAAAAAAATAATAAAAGTAAACAATATAAATCATCGAATGAATCCAGTGACAATGATAATGTCAGAAGTAACACCAACTATACTCATCTTACAATTAGAGATTTCTCTAATAGCTCAGATTGGCCAACCTATGTCAGGTAAATAATAAAGCCACTAAGTGATTATCCTTAGGGGCTGCATGCTCCTCTAGTGACATTTTGTTTGCCTAGTTGGCCCACCTGCTAGACGTCAAATTCTTGAGCTTTCATCGGCTCCCCTCCCCATTTCTTCCAATTTTTCCGATTTTCACTGTCAGAGTAATTGTTAATTCTTAAAGAATTAAAATGAATGAATTTCTTGAAGAGTATAACATCGAAACTGAAATATTTTAATATTAGATGCAGAACTGTCAAATTAAGATTTACCATTGTATGTCATAATATTTTATAGTTTTAGGTTTATTTCATAACAAATAAACCAGGCAATATAATATTGAAAATTGATATCAATTTATATTCAGTTGGTCAACATTGTTGCGTGTCTAAACCAAATTAACAAATTCAGTGAAGATGTGAAAATTGTTCTACTAACGCCACGGTAGTTCTAAAAAATCTTTGATATCATGCCAATCATAATTACAGTTTCGTTGCAAATGGTCTATGGCAGGGGTGCCCAACCTTTTTTAATGAAGGGCCACATTGTCAACATTCAAAGGGAAGGCGGGCTGGGGGCCGGTGGTGTCCCGAGGGGGGGGGGGTACCATTATTTTCAACGTCATTTTGCTTCAAAAACGGTACAATACCTTGTTTTTGTTTCAAAAGCGGACAACTCCATTAAGCAGCTAAAATATCAAATAAATTCACGTTTTCAGTACTTCTAACTACTTTTATTTACGATTGATACGAAATATAAACATTATATCTCTGTTTAGATTGGTAGAAAGTGATTATTTACGTACTTGTATTCATTGCGCATGCTCATCTCATAGTTCTGAAGAATTCCTCTTCTTTACCACGCTAGGGCGGTAAAGAAGAGGAATTCTTCAGCTTTACACACGATTAGCGAGTTTGTTTACATTTAACAAAACTAATTTGCTATTCTTTTATTAAAGTAACTGTTTATATCGAGTTTTTAGTGAAAAACAATGAATGAATCAAGTGGCTTTGACGAAAATGTAGGGAATTATACTCCTCCAGAAATAATTAATTCGGCAAAAAATACAACTCAAGATTAATGCCATCTTTATCAAGAGAAGAGATACGAACTTACATACAGCAAGTTTATTTTTTTCTGTTTTATTATTTAAATCTAACAATCGTAGATAAAGTACGGTACGCATCTCGTGCGAAAACGGCATTTTGCATTGCTTGTGTGGTTTTACTACCCTCGCTGTCGCTCGGGTGCAATCTCCACACTCGCATGCTAAATGCTACTTTCCGCACTCGACGCGTAATGTACTATTACTTCTCTGAGTCTATTAAGAATCTACAGAAAAAAATAATTGCTCTAGCACCTGTAGAATTTGAGCTACAGTTTTTCGGCTCTCCTGTAAAGTTTTGAAATGTGCTCTTGTCCGTCTTTGATACTTAGCTCCTCATTTAGTGTGTAAGGTAGAATAAAACTTCAGGCCAGGGTGGAACATTCCTATTTTGGACTCCAGGCCTGGAGGACAACCTTGCAATATATAGTCCCAAAGGGTTTGCAGATATATTCTACATAGGTTTTTTTTTTATCAATAAATTTTGGATTCTATTTCTAACATTGTCTATTTATAAAGCCTTGAATTATCCTTTTATAAGAAAATAGTTTATTAAAAAATTCATTGATTTATTTGTAATGAAGAAGGAAAAAAGACTGGACCTAAAAACCCCTAATCCCTTCTCCACAGAGCTATCACCAGAAAAATGTATTATCAAATCTAGTATTGTGAGAGCATTCTTCTTGGATTAATGTTATTTTAAAGGTTTTATTTTACGTTATAGGAATCTTTTACTGGGAACCAAAGGCTTGGATCTACCACAGATAATCCAAAAGCTACAGTCACTGAGTGCTCAGAAAGCTTTTGAACCCCTTGATCCGGTTCCCTTGACAGATATACCGACTTTCCTCAGAAATGAAAGCGAGAACGCAGTTCTCCAACTTATTGAAGCTACTCACCACTCAGTAAGTATTATACTCGATGGTATGGCGTTACAAAGGAATAAGTGCACTGTGCAGTTTAGTCAATTTTACAGGGATAGCAGAAAGAAAGTTTGAATACAATTATCTCCTATTTTAAACCATATTTTTTCATGTCATGTATTTTTTCTAAGGCGTAGAAGGTTGGAATTAATATGGGATAAACAGTAGGCTAATTGTGGCCTACCATTCAAATTTCATCAAAATTGGACTAATAGTTTTTAGGAAATGGTACTAATGTTCACAAGAATGTTGAACAACAGACAGACACCAGACTAATAATACCCCCCTGATGTCTGTAAGGGATTTCTGTCCAGGTGTTTTTTAATTCAGAGACATAATATAATTTTGTTCTTCTTAATGAACACAATGCTGCCGTTACCTTTAGTAAGCAAAGAAGATAACAGAAAATAAAAGAACAATCTAAAATAGTCTGGAAATTTGTGTCTAAACTAACATCAACTTGATCTTTTGCCTACTAATTAATTTTGCACTCACGATCATTAAAATAACATTGTCCACACAAATGGATGGGACATGGCCACTGTCCAATGATCTGTTTTTTTTTCAACTGCCTATGGCCAAGACCACATATTCTTAAAGGGTGCCAAAAGATTAACTTGTATAAAATAGTACATTACGCGTCTAGTGTGGAAAGTAGCATTTTGCATGTGAGTGTGGAGTTTACACCTGAGCGATAGCGAGGGTTGTAAAACCACAAAGCAAAATGCAGTTTTCGCACGAGTTGCGTGCCGTACTTAATCCACGGTTGTTGGATTTTAATAATAAACAGAGAAAACAGTTACTTAAATTAAACAAACAGTAAATTAGTTTTGTTAAATGTAAACAAACATGCTAATCGTACGATAATGTGAAGAATTCTTCTTGTGAGGAAGAAGAATTATTAAATGCGCATGCCCAATGAATACACCTACGAAAAGAATCACATTTTACGCATCTAAACAGAGATGAGTTTATATTTTGTATCAATCGTAGATAAAATTAGCTTGGTGTTAGTCAGTCACTTTTATGGAGGCTATCTTCTTTCCTTGACTATTAGGCAGCTTTCACACTGTATGCGAGGCTGATTCCGTTTGAGAAACAAACACATGTATCAGCATGGGGCTATTCACATTAAACAGCGAGCAAGTCCAGGCCGACCCTGGAGATTTGATTCGAGTGTTTTTGTTAGCTAAGCGTTTTCGGCCGCTGAAAACGCAATGTAAATGGTTGTACGCGGACTGGTAGATGATAATTGGCGTAGGTCTCGCATCCAGTGTGAATATGAAAACGCTTGGCTCGGTCTCGTGGGCAGTGTGAAAGCTGCCTTACGCTTTATAGTTAACATTTTTAAGAAATGTGGTTGTGTAAAGTTTTATGTAGAAAATCTATCTTCATCTCTGATGTGTCAGACATAATTGGTTTTTTTTTTTTTTTTTTTTTTTTTCATCATTGACATATTTGATTGAATCTGAGTGGATCCTGGCCTACAATATCATAGCTATAGAAATCCTCTTAAGCTCATTGAATCTTTAATTATGAGTATTATTGCACTTATTCGTATAAATTAATTTTGATTTTTATTATTTTCAGACATTTAAGCACGTTGAAGACCTAAGAAAATCAAAAAGTTTCCAAGATTGGAAAACTCATAAAACAAATCTTATGAATTCTCTCTTGGGATATTCAAAACAAATTGTTGATGTTCCTCACAGAGCCGAGGTTAGTAGACTTTATTTTCTGCTTATAGTAGTAGTAGTTTAGAAGGTAAAGACGAACCAATTTTCAGTTCCTATCTATTAGCAGCCCTTATTGATCCCATTTATACTATTCCCCTGGTAGAGAGTTCCAGGTACTTTACACATCATACCACTGTACAACGTACTACTGAAGCGAGTTTGTGTGATCATTAATGTCATGTAAATTCGAGCATTGTGGCACAGGATCGAACCCACGACCTTGGTGCTGCCCTCAATTCATTGATATTGAGCTAACGTGTCAAACCACATGTCTATGCTGCCTCCATTCTGGTTTTATAGTCTGTTTAAAATTTCCCTAGACTTCTACATTTTACTTACTGGCTTCTAGTAAGCAGCTAGTCTTATACTGATTGCATTTGCACTCAACGTAATATTTAAAATCTATCTAAACTCAGATTTTAAATGTGTAAAAAATCCAAGCTTATTATTCATGAACAGTTATATCACACTTGTGCTTACGTATATGTAGTGTATGCCCTATACTGCAAGAGTTCAAATGTTGTTTGTAATGTAATTGTATTAACATTATTACTATATTGTGATACTATTGCTTTAGGCCAGTTTAAGATAATAGTTTACTTTTTAGGTTTCTGTACAAAGTACAAAAAGAAAGGTTGAACTAGCCTATATAGGGCATCATGTATAGAAATGAAAAAAATTGGCACATATAATTAAAGTCTTTTCTATATATTGATAAAAAAAATGCACCAATTATGGATTCTTCTTCATTTCATAAGTTTTCTCTTAACACAATTTCCATCTTCAGTCCTCTATTTTTAGACACAGCTGTATACAGGTCGATTTTGGGAATCTTGGGCGTATGTATCTGTTGTACTTTACCTGGGCTTCGATGTAGCGTATCTTTGGTTTTTCAAGAGAGTATGAAATGAAAAAGAATACATAAATAATGCAATTTATATCAATATACTGGAAACACTTTAATTATGTATGCATTATATTTGTTAGTTTTTGCATTTCTGTACATGATGCCCCATATAGGCTAGATCAACCAAAAGAAACCTTGTATAACAGCTCTGTCTGTCTGTCTGTCCGTTGGCTTGTTTCAGTTCATAAACTACTATAGCTAGGAACTTGAAATTTGGTACACAGGTGCATCTCGGCATTTGAGACAACTGGACACTTTTTCGATTTTTTACACTAAATATTTTCAATATGGCGGGTGACTAAAAAAAAAATGTTTTTAGTCACCATTACATGTTATACATCAAATTAAAGGTCTTGAAATATTGAAAAAGAATATGCAACTATTAAAATTTCACACCTAATATTTTCAAGATAGCGGCCAATATGGCTGGCGATTAAAAAAACGTTTTTAGTCACCATACATCAATTTAAAGGTCTTGAAGTGTAGAAAAAGAATATGCTACTATTAAAATCTTCCACTTAATCATACAGAAACTGGCGATTATCGCCTCACGTACTTACGTGAAGCGCGCCTTACTTGTTGTATTAATGCAGTGTGGTAGCAAAGATTCTATTAGAAGGGATGTTTCTAAGACAGAAACCATTTTCATTCTTTTGTTTTTATTATTATTTTATTTCATAGTTGTATTTTTCAAAGTGTTTTAATGTTATTGTTATTATTTCAGAGATCTATGTTACATGAATCGTTGAGTGGGATGCCTAGTTCAATAGACCAGAAAGAAATGGCTTATGCCAGATGTCTAAAGGAATTCCATTCCCCCTCCGATCCCTCTACTCAGCAAAGCAGTCTTCTAAATATGTTTGCTGTAGCAGCAAATACTCTCAATAATCAGGTAAATTATGTCATGTTCATTTTATTTACTAGGAAATGAGTAAATGTTATGACAAGAGTTACTATTTCTATTTAAATTTATTAAGTTAATCTTGACAATTTATTATTACATAAATTAAAACGTAAATTTTTCCAATGAACTAAATCTTAGTACTTGTAAATACTTGTCTACCCAATCAGAAATTTTTAAAAACTACCATAAAAGAAAAATGTAAATAACGATTTATAATAGAATTTTATTATTACCTTTGGTGTTCTTATTATTTTGAAATAGGAATTTATTTGTTAATTATAGACTCCAACGTACTCAATGAGAATGAGTAATTATAAAGTTGAGATTTATGAGGAATTTTCAGGGTTGGATATTTTACAGTGGTATAATGTTGTTTAAGGAATGAAGGTAAGTGATAATTACCTAAGAAATGGTAAATTGTGGTTGACATATATTTTGGACGTGTAAGTGTTAAGAATATTTTCAGAGTTTGGTGCCACTTTTATGAATAAACTAACTTACTTCTGTAAATCTGACAGATAAAAATCTGACTAACGGCTTGCTACTTAATCTTAATTAAAATTTAAAATTATTTTGATAAATCTTATTATTATTGTGAGTTGATTAGTAAAAATGTTTTTCCATGGTAGGCTGTAAAATAGTAACTTTAGAGCCTAAAAAACATAGCTAAAATCCATTTTTTCATTACGTGGACTTAAAAAATCTTTTCATTACTCCTAGCTGTAAAGAAAAAATTGTTTACGTCCTAGGACGAAAAAAGTTTTTATTGTACTGCTGGCAGTTGTCAAAACTTCCGTTAGTAGCGCTGCAGTCTTTGTAGAAATGCTTAGTACGATTTAATTCCGCTAGATGTCAATGCGTTTTATTTATCTTTTCTTATAGTGTTACCTCTTTTTAAGGTTTCTTTTTTTAAATCTTAAGTATGTACTAATATTTGTTATTATTATATTGATTATTTATTAATATTTAATGTTTTTTCATTGTCTGCTACCTCGGAAAAAAATAGCATATGTCTCGCTTCGCTTGACAGTAAATATTGCCAAGTGCCAGTAAAAAAACTCACTTCACAGCCTAGTAACATAATATACTATTTTTGCAATTCACTTGTGAAGAATGTGCTTTTGTAGAATTTTATTCTAAAAACGTATCTTCATTTACGACAAGTCAGACACAATAGTGGTTTTCTCTATTATTAATAAATTTGGCTGAAACTGATTGAATCCCGGCCACTTGTAATTACAAAATTCTCTGTATTACACCATAAATGTCTTTGTTGATAAGATTGTTTCAGTTTATTACTAATTATTATTTTTTATATTGTTACAGAAACTCTCCGAGATGTGGAAAATGCTCAAATGCATGACGGAGATTCCACCTATGGCTAAAGATGATCCACTTAAAGCCCGAGCCTCTGTCCAGATACAGGATAAACTAATTAACCAAGCTCTCTCATACTTAGAACAAAGGCATGCTACCTCTTAATTCACTAGTTTATTCACAAATTATTGAATTTATTATTGATTTGTTTGTGTGTATTTTTTTTGATTTTAATGTTATTTGTCTGTTTTTCTAAACCAGGTATAAGTCTTACATGCAGAGTGTTGTAAGTAGTAATTTAAATACTGCTAAGAGAGGCGGCATACCTGGAACCTACTCCCTTGTAAGAGGGTAAGTCTAAATTTTAGTAGTATAACTATTTTATTTTAATGGATTTTAACAAGCATCTTGCGTTCACCCTCCGATGTTAGCACTTTTGCGTTAATACCTTGTGAATAGAGGATTAAAAACTTCAAGGATCGAACAAGACAGCTAGCTTGGATATTCAGCCTTCAATCTTTTTGCATGAATGCTTCAATCTTTGTGGCCATCTTGCCTGGAATCAACATTTTTCCGCTTCTTTTTTTCACCTTGAATTTCCTTAACGCTCGCTGTGAATTGAGTGAATCTACACCACTTCTAGATGTTTTTTCACGGTCAATTGCCTATGAATTTCTATTAGCGTCACTCCTTCTGTGTGTTTAAAAACTTATCACTTAAGTTCATCCTCATATCGCTTAAGTTTTTTAAACTCCATACTTGACGGGAGCAACAATCGGTAACTCTGTTATAAACGGCTACCAAGCAAAGACAAATAGTTGTAGACTGCTTTTTTCCTGAGGTAAAACCTTTCTCTGAGCCTCTTGTGCTTTGGGATTACTTTTGATTGTACTTGCCCTAGGACATGTGGCAAGTTTTGTATGCAGGCGCCAAATTATGAAGGATTAAGAAAAGAACAAATTGTAGGTTTTGAAGGAGGAGCAATTCATTGGTCAAAGAAAAATGGAAAATGTACATTAGTATAAATATTTATTTTCATAAAAAGTCTACATTTTTACTCGTCCCAGGAAGAGTATTATCCAAATCATTATCACTGGGAGTTGCACTATAGTATGCGCGTTATTTTCTAACCATAGAGATGTCATGTTTTTAAATACAGTTGCACAAGGAGGAGAAAGGCCAAATTCTTGTCTAATTAAATGGTGGGGAGTATTTTTTTGGAAGGTAATTTTAGAAATAGTTAGATTACACTGAAACCAAGTTTTCAACATAATAGGGAGACCAAACTTCTGATGTTTATAAAAGTGTACTAGAAATAAGGGAGTCATGCAGCTTTATCTTGGTGTCCCAAGAGTCTGATTTAGAGGATATAAGGAAAATGGTTAATATTTTTGTTATATTCCAGATTTGTAAGTGTTCATGTGACACAGATAACAAGATTGGAAGACGTGATGATCGATGGTTTGCATATGTGGCCTCTAGTCTATTATTGTCTTCGCTGCGGAGACGTCCCAGCTGCTTTACACTGTGTTAAACTTGCCGGGTAAACTCTTAGTTTTTTTTATCTCTTTGTAAATTTACTCAATTGAAATTATACAAATCAATTATAACTAATTATTTTTGTAAAATTATTCTTTTTTTTTTTTTTTTTTTTTTTTAAAGTGTGGGTCAAGAAGAAATGTTAGCTACTTTAGAGGACCTAAAGGAAGGACCTAGTCGTAGACTAACGATGCAGATGGAAATGCAAATTAAGAGTACTTATAGAAGACTTGTTAGAACAAGTAACGATCCATATAAAAGGTAATAGACAAAATTCATATTATTTTAAACTTATAAAAAAGAGATTAATGATTAATTGATATAATTATTAGTCCAGTAGAGTTATTGTAGGGGCCAAATTTTAACTTAATGTCATTAATAATGATTACCTAAATGTCTTTCTGTTAGTCCAGGAGATAGCGTGCTAAAAAGTGTCTGACTAATATCAAGCTGGAATTTTGTGTATAAGTAAATGTTTTGGTGGCTTTTAAGAATATATGGTCGACTAAGTTCGTCTGCGGGACATAGCTTGGCAATAGTCATTTGAAAAAAACAAACCGGTGGAGAGCGGCCATGTCCTGTTCTTTTTAGTGGACAATGTGATTTTCATGATCCTGAGTCCGAACTTAGTTAGTAGACCAATAATCAAGTTAATGGTAGTTTGTCACTTAATAGGTTAGTAAGTCAAATATTACTCGAAATCAGTGAGGTCATCTATTAAATGACAAACTATCATCAACTTGATTCTTGGTCTACTAACTAATTTTGTACTCAGGATCATGAAAATCACATTGTCCAATAAAAAGGGCGGGACATGGCCGCTCTCCACCAGTTTTTTTTTTTTTTTTTTTCAGATGCCTATAGCCAAGCTATGTCCCGCAGACGTACTTAGCCGACCACATATTTGTAGAAGGCACCAAAAGATTTACTTATACACAAAATTCTAGCTTGATGTTACTTAGACACTTTTTTGCACGCTATCTCCTGGACTATATGGTTTGACTCAAGTATGAAAAATAAACTGTCAAATAATTTAATAAATTTAAGAATACCATTCATATCAGAGACTTCTTGGTTGTCTTTTCTAAGCAACTAACAATAATTTTACAATTTCAAAAATATTTCTCTTTGGCTACTTATTTAAACTTTTTATCAGACTTTCATGTTTAAATTTACCTTGTTAAAGTTGAGATAAGCATTATCTGTTTCATTTAAGCTACAGCGTTTGTTTTAAGAACAATTATTCGCCGGCGTAGCAGAGTGGTTTGCGCACTCAACTCTGAAACCAAGGTCTAAACCCCGGCTGTGAGTTCGAATCCCAGAGAGGTGAGACATGTTTCACACTGATGATCTCATCGTGTAGATGAGTAAAGTGGCCGGATAACCCCCGTCCTGTAATAATAACCCTGGCAGTTGTTCGGGACTAAAACCCAAAAGAAAAAATATTAAAAAATGTGAAACAAATTATTTAGAATATAAACCCATTGTTTGCCTGAGAGCGTCTTGATTCAATTCTAATGATTATTATAACACTTAATTTAGTGGAGATTTTATTTGGGTTGTAATAATAATTAATTTATGAGTTTTGTTTGTCGTTTAATAAAAGGGCTGTATATTGTGTGCTTGGAGCGTGTGATGTTCACGATGATCATAAAGAAGTAGCGGTGACTGCCGATGATTTCCTTTGGCTGAAACTTAGTCAAGTCAGACAGGAGGAGAAAGAAGCAGTTCCTGACAGACTTCACTATTCTCTTCTTCAGAGTCTTGTGCTTCAGCAGTATGGTAAGATCTGCCTTTGTTTTATCTCTGCTCCACACATATTGTATTATTATTTATTAAATATTTATCCAAGGTTCCAATAAATGCAAATACTAAAACTAAAGTATAATTGGTCATAGGAAATTATTTATGTATCAATCTTTTTAATAGTTTCATAATAATGCTATTCTATTTATTTATTTTTCTTTTTATTTTTTAAGTTTCTCTAACAGCCCAAATTTTTCCGCGGACCGGTCAAAATTTTCCACGTACCGGTACCGGTCCGCGGACCGGCGGTTGAGAAACACTGCTTTAGAGTACTCAACTTATTCTTAAAATTATTGATTGCACTTTATAACACTTGAAAAGTTATCTAGAAGGAGTATATCAGGTAAGTATTAATTAAAATGTGTTTATATATTAGAATGTTTAATATTCCAGTTATATTTTTATTGTTTGTTGTGTAAAAATAGAAATTAATGTAATGCATGTTTTATCGATTGTTGCTTAGCCTAATTGCAACTCAAAGCTTTTAACCAGTGAAGCCAACAATTTTCTACAAAACACTTACTGGTAAATGCACTTTGATGTCCTTTTTTTATTGCTTGGCCTCTTTTTGGGTGTACATGGTTATTCGTAGTAGTGAACTAACTACAGTAACAGAAAAATTAACAAATGGTGAAGTTGAGAAGGAGGTAATTTGAAAAAATATCCTTTAACCCATTGAATGGGTTAATCTAATTCATGAACCTACCTTAGTGACTGAATAGAATCTTTAAAAGTTAATTTAAAAAAATGTTTGATCCCCTGTGGATACCAATGTCAGTGGGCCTGACGGAGCCTTGCAAGATGGTTCTACTCGAGGTACGGAGAATAGAGCTACTGAGGGCTGAAAGGAAGGGGCTTGGATCCCCTGTGGATACCAATGTCAGTGGGCCTGACGGAGCCTTGCAAGATGGTTCTACTCGAGGCACGGAGAATAGAGCTACTGAGGGCTGAAAGGAAGGGGCTTGGATCCCCTGTGGATACCAATGTCAGTGGGCCTGACGGAGCCTTGCAAGATGGTTCTACTCGAGGCACGGAGAATAGAGCTACTGAGGGCTGAAAGGAAGGGGCTTGGATCCCCTGTGGATACCAATGTCAGTGGGCCTAACGGAGCCTTGCAAGATGGTTCTACTCGAGGCACGGAGAATAGAGCTACTGAGGGCTGAAAGGAAGGGGCTTGGATCCCCTGTGGATACCAATGTCAGTGGGCCTGACGGAGCCTTGCAAGATGGTTCTACTCGAGGCACGGAGAATAGAGCTACTGAGGGCTGAAAGGAAGGGGCTTGGATCCCCTGTGGATACCAATGTCAGTGGGCCTAACGGAGCCTTGCAAGATGGTTCTACTCGAGGCACGGAGAATAGAGCTACTGAGGGCTGAAAGGAAGGGGCTTGGATCCCCTGTGGATACCAATGTCAGTGGGCCTGACGGAGCCTTGCAAGATGGTTCTACTCGAGGCACGGAGAATAGAGCTACTGAGGGCTGAAAGGAAGGGGCTTGGATCCCCTGTGGATACCAATGTCAGTGGGCCTACTATTACTATTCTCTTCTTCAGAGTCTTGTGCTTCAGCAGTATGGTAAGATCTGCCTTTGTTTTATCTCTGCTCCACACATATTGTATTATTATTTATTAAATATTTATCCAAGGTTCCAATAAATGCAAATACTAAAACTAAAGTATAATTGGTCATAGGAAATTATTTATGTATCAATCTTTTGGGATCTTATTGAAGCAAACATATGCGAAATATGCAGCCTGTCTGTTTGTCTGTCAGTAACGTTTACTTGTCCTTCGATAACTGTAGTAAAAGTTGACCCATTTAGTTGGACTTTGGTATACATGTAAGTTTTACAAGGTAACTGCCCCGCATGCTCAGAACTGCGATCGCAGCGCTGCCGCGGATAGAAATAGAAACAGAACTTACCTTGTCGATTTACCTCGTATTAGTGCTCAGGCTAAGTTTGTTAGAGCAGCTGTCCAAGAGTTTGTGAGTAGCGCTCACGTAAATGTGAAATGCCAATTTTAGGACGGAAAAAGATTCCTTATAAATTTATCTATATCATTTTATTATTTTTACTTTGTTACATTAAATTTACATATTTTAATTCTATTGAACTTATTTGTATTTTATGTTTTTTGTTTAACATTTATTTTTTATTTTTGTCTATAATTACAAAGATTTTTCACGACCCTAAAATATTTTGTCGCGACCATAGGGTTGGGAAACGCTGATCTAAAGTACAATTGGAACAGGCATTTAAAATTTCAATTTGATAGAAGCTAAAATTTTTGTTTAGTGAAGTAATATATTTTATAATAGTTGAAATGGAGATGGTCGGGACGTGTAAGTTGTGGAATAGTAGAAAAGCACTTCTCTCCTACTACACAGCTTTTTATTACAGTCTTTAATTATTAACTCATCGTGATTAACTATTTTCTTAATATCTAATATTTATTGCATTACGCTCGCTTCAATGATAGAGCCACGTGATGCCTAGTTATGATTACAGTGGAACCCCAATGACACAAAATTCAAGGGAAGATGTTTTTACTTTGGGTTATGTACTTTTTAAGTTAGCTAGGGAATCAGAAATCACACCATCTTACCGAGAATTTTGAGATATTAATATTTGAGTTATTGATGTTTTACTGTGCTTATCTTTTCCCAACCTTATTCCTTGTTTACCCCTTTTACTTCCCGGTAAAAACCGGTAAAAAACTTAGATTCATTCTGCGGACCGGTTGACAAAAATAATTTATAGCCATCTTTCACTGCATGTAAATTTGTAGTTATATCCTTCTTCTTTAATTCCATTCATTCAATTTATAATAATTCCATTATTTATATAACCTTGTGTTATGAGAATTAATATTTCTTGATCATTTTTAATAAGAAAGAATATTGAACTCTTGTAAAATAAAGGTAGTTTTTCAGTTTAATAGTTTCATAATAATGCTATTCTATTTATTTATTTTTCTTTTTATTTTTTAAGTTTCTCTAACAGCCCAAATTTTTCCGCGGACCGGTCAAAATTTTCCACGTACCGGTACCGGTCCGCGGACCGGCGGTTGAGAAACACTGCTTTAGAGTACTCAACTTATTCTTAAAATTATTGATTGCACTTTATAACACTTGAAAAGTTATCTAGAAGGAGTATATCAGGTAAGTATTAATTAAAATGTGTTTATATATTAGAATGTTTAATATTCCAGTTATATTTTTATTGTTTGTTGTGTAAAAATAGAAATTAATGTAATGCATGTTTTATCGATTGTTGCTTAGCCTAATTGCAACTCAAAGCTTTTAACCAGTGAAGCCAACAATTTTCTACAAAACACTTACTGGTAAATGCACTTTGATGTCCTTTTTTTATTGCTTGGCCTCTTTTTGGGTGTACATGGTTATTCGTAGTAGTGAACTAACTACAGTAACAGAAAAATTAACAAATGGTGAAGTTGAGAAGGAGGTAATTTGAAAAAATATCCTTTAACCCATTGAATGGGTTAATCTAATTCATGAACCTACCTTAGTGACTGAATAGAATCTTTAAAAGTTAATTTAAAAAAATGTTTGATCCCCTGTGGATACCAATGTCAGTGGGCCTGACGGAGCCTTGCAAGATGGTTCTACTCGAGGTACGGAGAATAGAGCTACTGAGGGCTGAAAGGAAGGGGCTTGGATCCCCTGTGGATACCAATGTCAGTGGGCCTGACGGAGCCTTGCAAGATGGTTCTACTCGAGGCACGGAGAATAGAGCTACTGAGGGCTGAAAGGAAGGGGCTTGGATCCCCTGTGGATACCAATGTCAGTGGGCCTGACGGAGCCTTGCAAGATGGTTCTACTCGAGGCACGGAGAATAGAGCTACTGAGGGCTGAAAGGAAGGGGCTTGGATCCCCTGTGGATACCAATGTCAGTGGGCCTGACGGAGCCTTGCAAGATGGTTCTACTCGAGGCACGGAGAATAGAGCTACTGAGGGCTGAAAGGAAGGGGCTTGGATCCCCTGTGGATACCAATGTCAGTGGGCCTGACGGAGCCTTGCAAGATGGTTCTACTCGAGGCACGGAGAATAGAGCTACTGAGGGCTGAAAGGAAGGGGCTTGGATCCCCTGTGGATACCAATGTCAGTGGGCCTAACGGAGCCTTGCAAGATGGTTCTACTCGAGGCACGGAGAATAGAGCTACTGAGGGCTGAAAGGAAGGGGCTTGGATCCCCTGTGGATACCAATGTCAGTGGGCCTGACGGAGCCTTGCAAGATGGTTCTACTCGAGGCACGGAGAATAGAGCTACTGAGGGCTGAAAGGAAGGGGCTTGGATCCCCTGTGGATACCAATGTCAGTGGGCCTAACGGAGCCTTGCAAGATGGTTCTACTCGAGGCACGGAGAATAGAGCTACTGAGGGCTGAAAGGAAGGGGCTTGGATCCCCTGTGGATACCAATGTCAGTGGGCCTGACGGAGCCTTGCAAGATGGTTCTACTCGAGGCACGGAGAATAGAGCTACTGAGGGCTGAAAGGAAGGGGCTTGGATCCCCTGTGGATACCAATGTCAGTGGGCCTGACGGAGCCTTGCAAGATGGTTCTACTCGAGGCACGGAGAATAGAGCTACTGAGGGCTGAAAGGGAGGGGCTTGGATCCACCCGCATTGAATGGGTTAATAATAAGATGCTAAATTTATTTTATTATTTCTAAGTGTAAAATTAAGGGCTCAAATATTTTATTGTTGCTTTGAGTTGACTCTACGATTCACCTCATCCTTGGAAAAGCTTCCTGCGGTGGAAGCCAAATCTCGGATTTCAAACCAAGGACGGTTGTATAGAGGATGTCCTAATAGGCTGAAGGGGGGGGGGGGGGGGGGGGGTAGCAGTAGAAGAGTGGGGGAGAGCTGTGACGTAACGAGAGTCCCGGAATGCCTAACCAGCTAATAAATGCAGTTTAACTTACGTCTATCTCCTTACACCTCCTGCCTCATGAACAATTCCCTGTCCTTTAAGTATTGACCTAACTATTTTTATTTGCCACTTTTAGAGCTAAACTTGTTGGTTCTTTAACACATTGAGGACGGAGGTAAAACGTTGGTTTAATTAGTAGGACAGAGGTATATGCATGGGCCGTACTGATTGGACGCGCCGGCGCGTCCTCCCCGGCCTTTAGCTTGACTCACAATAAAAACGGACGCGTTATCGAGTCCTGCCGTCCTTTTGGCATTGCTTTTTTTTAACAAGCACCAGATTAAATATCTTAATTCTTAGATGTTATCTTAAAAAAATCAATTTAGCTTTGAAGAATCAAAAAACCATTATAACTTTAATAATTATACTCTTAAAAAATTTACAAGGACATGAGGATTTAAAAAAAACACCTTTGTTTCTTATGTGTAACATTATAACATAAAAAACCCAACAATTCGTTATTCTCCTACATATTTATGTACAAGAATGTATACATTTTTTATAGCTCACACTATAACAAAAAATAAATATGTATATGATAGCGTTGAGTATTAAAAAAAAAATAAAAAAAAAAAATAACTAACAAAATTATATAACAAATACAAAAAACAAGGACTCTAAAAGAATACTACAAAAAATATATATCTAACAAATATTCCAAAAAAGTTATTTTAAAAAGAAATCGTATAAAGATAACAAAATATAAATTAAAAAATTATTTTATAGATATTTGTGAAAAGCCGGAAAACATTCTATACATAACCCAGGCTTATTAGGGCAATCTACCCACTGATACATAGTGTCCTTTCTTTTTTTATTCTTTGCCCAATTGTGGCATTTTATTCTTTTAATTTTATTTGAACCGTCGTCCTTCAAAATCGCCGATGGCAAGTGAAAGTGGAACCTTGAGATTGGAATATTGGGCAAAGGTTCTGTTGAGGGTTCTGGAATCAAAGCTTTTATTACTTCCAATTGGTAATTATGAAGACTCATCCGTTTTGCTTCAAGGCACTTGTTGTATAAAAACCAAGAATTTACTAAAATCATGTGGAAGACGTGAATTCCTAGTTTCTTGTACCAGTGGAGGGTTTTGTGGAGTCCTGAGTGATAGGAGAGCATTTGATCATGGCGATCTACTCCTTTTATATAAGTATTATATTCACGTATCAGTCTTACTGGAGCCCTCAAAGTTCTCGCAATCACTCAAGTCGAGGTCTACTTCGTCCTCTTATTCGAGCTCAGGACATATATATATTCGTCCTCTGTATACCGTACTTCTTTTGAAGTACCCGGTCTATCCATCTATACACAAAAAAATCCATACATGTAATTATACTCGTACTTACGTTGTGTAGTTATAATACAAACAAGAAGCAACTGGTAAATATATATATATATATATATATATATATATATATATATATATATATATATATATATATATATATATATATATATAAATTACATTCATATATATATTATATAAAAAGGAAAAATGTTAAATAATAGTAAAATGGGAAGATATATTGAAAAATATATAGTAGTCTAACCAAAAACAGGAATATATATAATGTGTATATTCGTGTTTTTTCCCCATAAAAGTAAATTTGTTTTATTATAACTTCATAAAGATATTGTTAAAATTTTTGTCCCTATTTATATAACAACAGTAAATCAGAAAAAGTATTATAATTATGCATTATCTTACCTTGTAAAGACGTAAATATCCAATAGAAGCGGGAGGTGAGTAAGGGAAATGCAGGAGCAATTTCCTCAAAAAGTTGATATAAAAAAAGTGGAGCCGAAGGTCACAGTTAGCACTTGTACAGTCTTAAGAAGCTAGAGAGACTCTGGTAGAACGTTTCCAAGAGCCTCTACCCCCACCCTAATGATACATACATACAAGGATTTCGGACGCGCTGTCGCGTCCACCCGTCCTTTTGGCTTTGCACACTGGACGCGCTGGCGCGTCCGCCCGTCCTCAACGTGTTAAAATCCAACAATAGAAATAGAATTAGTAATAGTGTAACGGGCCGATGATTGGTGTTATAATTATCTCTTCCACTTTTTCAAACAGACAGAGGACAGACATTTTTTAAAAACCACTTTTTTGGACTAAAGAAACCTCAAAAAGTATAAATCCATCAAAATCAAATTTTCACGACATCACAATACTTTTTCTTTATACCATAGAACCTGGCTTACACGACTCTCAATAACACGACAACCTCAATTACAAGTGCAATTTTCAAATCCCCTTGAGATTGCCATAACACATAATGTTAAATTAACCTCTATAACGCGACTATTATTATCCAAACAACCTCTATAACACGGATTTTTTCTAATTCACAACGTAACTCATAACCTCTATAACAAGTCGTTTTGAGAAGTCAACCTCTATAACATGTCTCTATACAGGAATGGGTCGACCTTGAACAAGTATAGACTTGAAAACCCCGCCCATTAACCTCTATAACTGATAGCCAAAATAACCTTGATAACACGACCCTCAACAAAAAGAGCACCTCGATAACAAGATTGTTTCTCTAATCCCCTTAAGACACTTCTTATCAAGGTTCTACTGTAAATGTTTGTTTTGATTAGTTGGTCTTCAAATAGATATTATAACATCTTACTTAGTTTACTTAATTTTATTTTTTTTTTCTAAGTATAAAATTAAAAGCTCATACATTATATTGTTGCTTCAAGTTGACTCTATGCACCATATCCCTGAAAAAGCTTCCAGCAGTGGAAGCCAAAACAAGGATTTCAAACTCTTTGCAGCACTGATTTCACAGGAAAGCCAAGACATTCATTGGGAGACAACCCATGGAAGCCTATGCATTAGATTATTTAATGATGTAAGATATCAAAAACACAAAATGCTTCATCTGAAGTCATCAGACTAAAAATGAGATAAATAAATAAAAGTATATAATATGGTAGTTATAATATAATAATTATTATACACCCACCAGACTGACTTCTGTCAGACAAATAGACAGCCAAACTGATTAAAAATTAGAACTTCCTCTGATGGTTTGTTTCATATAGGTAGCTCTTATTCAATAGAAATAAATATTTGAAAATAGTGCATTCTTTGTAAAAAAAAAAAAAAAATTAGATTATCGTTGATATTTTAATTGTAAAATTATAAATCGTATATCCTTGAGTTGTTTATTATCCTCTTTTCCCATCGTATATACTTTTTATTTTATGTATTAAATTGTTATTTATTTTATATCTTATTTTATTTATTTTTGTGAGTGTGTGAAACATTTTTTCTGATCTATTTATGGTGTTGTGAAGTGAATTTGTTCTAACTGATTGATGAATAAAGCCTTACTACTCAGTTTTTAACTTTTTCATTTTGAATTTCCCGCGCATTGTTTTGCCGCCTTTAAACATGTACTGCATTCTTTATAGTCGGTCCTTTTTTTTGTTTAAAAAAAAATCTTAATTATAAAAAATGAAGTACGCAATTTTGCTAATAATATTATTGTACTCTTTAAATAAATTCGGTATATTTTTTAATTAGATGACTTTTAAAATTGCCGGTAGTACGTGTTGAAGTTGAGTTCATGGCCACCGCAGTTGCTGCTTATCTTGCACCGCTAGTGGGATCTACACTTTACTATATCGTTGATTGCATTGTCATTTATTAACTGTTCCGCTTTAGTTTCTAGAAATTTCTGTTTCATCAGTTCAGAAAAGGTGTTGTTATTCGTTCTAATGTTGCATCCCAGTAGAAACAATCGAGTTGCGCTTGAATGATCCTCTGCGGCGATACTCTATCGTAATACGTATCCTACAGTTTGTCATTACGTGTATCAACTCAGTTCGTTCGTAGACTCTTTTTTACGTTTGTGTTAACTTATATATTTCCAATCCGATCAAAATGTCCGGTGCCGAACCTAAAAACGAGGATTTATCCACCGCTATTTTAAAAAAGAAGGATCGCCCCAACAGGCTAATTGTCGAGGATGCCGTCAACGACGATAACTCTGTCATAGCTCTGTCCCAGGCCAAGATGGATCAGTTGCAGTTGTTCCGAGGTGATACCGTACTACTCAAAGGTAAAAGAAGAAAAGAAACCGTGTGCATCGTCTTGTCCGACGAAACCTGCCCAGACGAAAAAATTCGGATGAATCGCGTCGTCAGAAACAATCTCAGGGTCCGCCTGTGCGATATCGTGTCGGTCCAGGCTTGCCCGGAAGTCAAATACGGTAAGCGCATTCACGTACTTCCCATAGACGATACAGTAGAAGGTCTAACGGGAAATATTTTCGAAGTTTTCCTAAAGCCTTATTTCCTGGAAGCTTACAGGCCCATCCATAAAGACGATACGTTTATCGTCCGAGGTGGAATGAGAGCGGTCGAATTTAAAGTGTTAGAAACAGACCCCTCCCCTTTCTGTATAGTCGCTCCGGACACCGTAATACATTGTGAAGGTCCTCCTGTCAAAAGAGAAGAAGAAGAAGAGGCCTTGAATGCGGTCGGTTACGACGATATCGGAGGTTGTCGTAAACAACTAGCTCAGATCAAAGAGATGGTGGAGTTACCTTTGAGACATCCCAGTTTGTTTAAAGCTATAGGAGTAAAACCTCCCAGGGGTATTCTTCTTTACGGACCCCCCGGTACCGGTAAAACTCTTATTGCCAGAGCTGTAGCTAATGAAACAGGAGCGTTTTTCTTCCTCATTAACGGACCGGAGATTATGAGCAAATTAGCCGGGGAGTCTGAAAGTAATCTCAGAAAAGCTTTTGACGAAGCTGAAAAAAACTCTCCCGCCATCATATTTATCGATGAACTGGACGCTATCGCACCTAAAAGAGAAAAAACACACGGTGAGGTAGAAAGGAGGATAGTGTCTCAGTTGTTAACTCTTATGGACGGTTTGAAGCAAAGTTCCCATGTAATCGTGATGGCCGCCACAAACAGACCTAATTCTATAGACGGAGCTCTCAGACGTTTCGGTAGATTCGACAGAGAAATCGACATAGGCATCCCGGACACCACGGGTCGTCTTGAAATTCTTAGAATTCACACCAAGAACATGAAGTTAAACGACGACGTGGATCTGGAACAGATAGCGGCCGAATCTCACGGACACGTGGGTGCGGATCTGGCTTCACTCTGTTCCGAGGCCGCTCTTCAACAAATCAGAGAGAAGATGGACCTTATCGATCTCGAGGACGACCAGATAGATGCGGAGATTCTCAACTCTCTAGCCGTAACCATGGACAATTTCAGGTATGCAATGGGTAAGAGCAGCCCCAGTGCACTCAGGGAAACAGTGGTTGAAGTACCGAATATCACTTGGGAAGATATCGGCGGATTGGAAGGTGTCAAGAGAGAGTTACAGGAATTGGTACAATATCCTGTGGAGCATCCGGAGAAATTCCTCAAGTTCGGTATGCAACCTTCTCGTGGAGTGTTGTTTTACGGTCCTCCGGGTTGCGGTAAAACTCTGTTAGCTAAGGCTATCGCCAACGAGTGTCAAGCCAATTTCATCTCGGTAAAGGGTCCTGAACTTCTCACGATGTGGTTCGGCGAGTCCGAGGCTAACGTAAGAGATATCTTCGACAAAGCCAGAGCCGCTTCACCTTGTGTTCTTTTCTTCGACGAACTTGATTCTATCGCCAAGTCTCGTGGTGGCAACGTAGGAGATGCCGGAGGCGCTGCCGACCGTGTCATCAATCAGATCCTGACGGAAATGGACGGCATGGGGGCGAAGAAAAACGTTTTTATAATCGGAGCTACCAACAGACCTGACATTATCGACCCCGCCATTCTCAGACCTGGTCGTCTAGACCAACTCATCTACATTCCTCTCCCAGACGAGAAATCCAGGGAAGCCATCTTCAGAGCCAACCTGAGGAAATCTCCCATCGCTCCCGACGTCGACATGCCGTATATCTCTAAAGTGACCCACGGTTACTCAGGCGCCGATCTCACCGAAGTATGTCAGAGAGCGTGTAAGTTAGCCATCAGACAAAGTATAGAGGAAGAGATCAGAAGAGAAAGGGAGAGGCAAGCTAACCCCGCCACCATGGATACGGAAGAAGGAGAGGATCCCGTTCCTGAGATCACTCGAGGACACTTCGAAGAAGCCATGAAACATGCCAGACGATCTGTTACTGATAACGATATCCGCAAATATGAAATGTTTGCGCAAACGCTGCAGCAGGCTAGAGGATTCGGTAATAATTTCCGCTTCCCATCTTCCAACCAGACAGGACAAAATAACCAAGGCAACGAGGGTAACTTCCAGGAAGACCCAGACGATGATCTTTACAGCTAGGATGTCTCTCTTTTATAATATAAGTTTTTATTTTTTTCTTTTCCTATTTTCAGATTGTGATTTTTTAAAATTACTATTTTACTTTATTTAATTATTCTGTATTGAACTAATAAAGGTATAATTCTAAGTGATGTTGTTTTTTTATTATTTGTTTTACTAAAAACATAATATAATAATGTAAGGACTTGTAAAACTTGATTCTGTAATTTTATTTATTAATAATTATCTGTCATATAGGTAAGAAAGTTTACCAATCAAGTGGGTAAAAGTTAAAGACTAGAAATTTAATTGATTTTTTTGTTTGAAAGCTAAAGCAGACTTATTTCTTAAAACCAAATCAGCTACCACCTCCCCTGGTGCTGTGGGTTTTCCTATGAGTAAGTTCTGTCCACCCTTTATAAATCAATGAGGCTTGGTTTGGATGTTGTCCAAAATAATAATTTATTTTAATCTCTTCTCTTGGGATTGTCAATATATTTACTTGCATTATGTTGTGATAAACATTTAACTCTATTTCAAAGCACTGCGCTATTAAGGATGTCCTGACAATATTTTGTTTGTTATGCATCAATGTAGAATAAAAACTTAAAAGTTATATTAACTTTAAAAAACACTACATTACTAAATTTATTTATTTATTTATTTAAAATTTTCTTTGTGGAGACCTATCACAGTAGGTGTACAAAAGTCAGAAAATTAACATAGATATTAACAATATTAGCAAATATTAGCAAGACTACAACACGTCTTGCACTATTACACTTAAAGTAACTAGTACACACTCCAACAGGTTGTAACAACATTAAACTCGGCCCACAAATATCAAAAGTGTTTTGATGTGTTAAACATGGTTGTTCAACTTTGTCATTTGGTCTCTCAACCTGCCCATACACATTCCAACTTAAACTCAACCAAGTAGGACAACTAGTTGAAGTGTGTATGGGGGGCCTTAAGAGTTTGCTTGAGTAAACGTGAGCTTCAAATGTAAAATTGGAATTTCAGGACGTGAATAAATTCTATCATCACCTACTTGATGAGATGAACATTTTTTACAATTTTTTTTTTTTTATTAAAACCAACAGCAACAACGCTATGATGTGAGAAAGATCGTTAAAACTAATAAAGAGGATCCAAACATATAAAATAGAGAAAACAGCGTTCTCACCAATATCTGACGTTCTAATGTAACGATTTCAACTAGGTGTGCAATGCAGTTGTCTGCTTGCAATGTTGAGCTGACGTGTGCGTTTTAATCTTAAACAATAAACATTTTTATTTATAAACAGCTGAAATCAGATCAAAATAGCAATATTTCTAATTTTTAATTAAAATGAGCATTTTTCTCCCCTGTTTTTCTATTTGACCCCCCTTTTCAATGAAAACGCATACAAAAGTGAACCTAACAACAATAACAGTACTCAAAGAGTTTTTCAACGACATCTCGTTCAGGAGGAAACTGTTGTACCCCGCACCCTGTACTCCTGTGTACCAATTTGGACCATTTCAGATTTATACCTTTCTCTGGTTGGTCACATTGTCCATTCCAAATTTTGTGCGAAGCGGTTCAGTCGTTCAGGAGGAGTATGCGTCCAAACAAATGCAAAGTGTAATATAACAGCTTCGCTTCGCTCAGCTCAATAAAACTTCATACACATCGTTGTACAAAGTACAATTGAAACAGGCGTGTAAAATTTCCTTACCAATTAATTGTAAACCAAAATAGCTAATGTTTTAAGAGTGACCAACCAAATACAAGCATTTGTATATGTAGATCCGTAACAACAATCTATTTATTTGTTTATAATGATGACAGACAATTAGTCCAAAATCTATGTTTTTTATACCCTAACCCACAGTTCAGATTCTTTCTAATCAGTTAGCTCTATAGATCACATCTGTACGGTTCTATACATCCATTCCACTCTCTCCTAACTTTTTTACTTTCTCATATAAAGAGAAAGCATTGTGATGGCGTGAAAATTCGATTTTGAGATTGATGGATTTACACATTTTGCATTTTGAGGTTTCTTGAGTCCAAAAAAGTGTTTTTTTTTTGTTTTTTTTTTAAAAATGTCTGTCTGTCGTCAGTGCAGGCATGTGGAAACCTAAACTACTGGACCGATTCCAACGAAATTTGGCATACATGTTCAGAAAAATCATATCCCCGAAGCGAAATCGATAAATGAATTTTAGCCCCAAATTTGGGGGCGCTAACCCCCAAAAACGTGAAAAAAAATTATTTCTCGAAAATGGTTCCGACGATTTTGATTATAAAATGTAGTCCATTTATATTCGAATCTAAAGATATAAGCTGTTTTCCCAGGAAAAATCTAGTTTCTGAGATCGACAACAAAAATTAAGCAACCACCTGTTGATTACATTTGAAAATAATATATATTAACCAAGCATTGCGTAGGTTTATTATTTAAGCGAGCTTAATGCAATAAATATTTAATATTAAGAAAATTAATAGTTAATCATGATAGTCTATAGTTACCCTCCTGGAGATAGGTTTGCAGTCACAGCTAACATATCGACGTGTATCTGACTGTAGTCTGTATAGATAACAATATATTCATGTTTCTGGGATCTGGGAGATAGCTAGTCTGAGTTGTCTCAGACTGATTTCTTTGTTTTATTTCCTAGCCCTGCGTAGTGCCAAGCAATTGTCAGTCAACCATCATTGTGTTAAGCCTTTTCCCCCTTATATTCTAAGGTTAAATAAATCTATGGAACTGCCTTATGAAATATCAATGTTTATTGCAAGGACTAATATCCTGTAAAATAATGAGTTTTAATTTGTTATTTTGTTTATGTTTGTAACTAGGCGAGAGTCACTACAAGGCGTGGGAACAGCCTCATATCTATTTCCAAGTGCTAACGCTGACAGGGCAGTGGGAAGCTGCTCTTGACTTCCTGGTGCACTCAGATAAATACGCTGTCGATGCAGTTCATATGGCTCTAGCACTTCATCAGCTCAATCTACTTGCTCTTCCTGCAACTAGCAACTCACCCTTACGTAAGACTTTCTATTCTTAAGGATGTTAAGTAGTGCCACCCAGGTGTTAAAAAATAACCAGCAATGCTTTCAAAGGGAGGATTGGGGTGTAAATCCATTTACATAATGTCTGAAATTTACCCAATTTCAGGTCTCCTTGATTGAGATGTTTTACTATTATTAATGCTCTGAACCCCAAAGTTCTTCAAAGAAAATTAAGCCAGTTTATGTAAAACAATTACTTTTTTTTTGAGACAGTAATTAATCCCTTAAGACATGACATCATTTGTGGGAAAATACCTCCTGTGTCAATTTTAGCGAAAAATAAAGCTTTGGTTAAACAATGTCCCCACTTTTAGATCTCACTCTCAAGGATGAGTGTATTGGATCTGGTGCAATTTGGCTATCATATTTGTTATTTTTTAATTTAAAAAAAAAGATCAACAATGAAACTTTCTTTTAGCTGTCCTGTAAAATTTCACACATAAGAGATATTTTGCCCCTAAGCGACAATGTGCACTGTTTAAATAAGTGCCTTCTTTATACAGTAGAGTCTCGCTAATCCGGGTTTAACGGGACCGAACCCAGTCCGGATTACCGAAAGTCCGGATTAAACGGAATCAGTTTAAATGTGTCTGCAGAACAAGCTTTAGTAGAGTAAAGCTATTAAAATCGAGGTTTTTATCGGAAAAATTACTTCTATTAGTCTCCAAAACATGCTTGTACAACGTAGGTCCACTATTTAAGTTAAGAGCTGTTCTGTCACCAGTCATGTCGAATATCAAATGAATTAAAATAAAATGACAATCTATTACGCAGGTGGCAGGTATAGAAGGGACTTCCTGAGAAACAGGCTGAGTTCCAATATGAAATTCGAGGAGCGATAATTATTTCACAAAAAGTTGAGACATTATACATTTACTACGTTCACACGTCGTTTTGAAAACGATCCGCTAGTTGAAAACGCTGTACGAACAGAGATCGACGGATCGTATCGGGTTAGATCCGCTCCACCAAAAATACGTGATCGGATCGGGGGATCGAAATTCAAAACGCTCTTATGAACAGGTCGTGGAGGGGATCGAGATATCAGGTTATTTTACTCTTTTCCACTTTTTAAGTTCTTGAAGCTTTTAAGTTTTCGTGAGCTTCCGTTTCTTTTTTTTTAAACTGCAAAAACGTTTTTAAACCAAATTTAATACTATAAAGAACCTGTAAAAACTTTTAATAACTTGTAAATAAAATGTAAAAATTCGTGGACACATTAGGTAACAAGAAAGAAGGTTTTACTCGTGACGTCACCGTTACGAGATTTCGAAAACAAATATTTCGATCACCTGTATTTTTTGTTGTGTGAACGGGAATCGTTTTGAAAACGAATTGGATCCGAAACGCTTTCAAAACGATGTGTGAACGTAGTAATTGTTGGTTTGGCAAAATTTCATGGAACTGGGTTGAGCCGCCGCTACATGTTTCTTAAAACCCTTCCCCAGCTCAGTCACATATAATTGTACTTCCTGGAATACACTTCCTTTATATCTTCCGCCCTACATTTCTATGGAACCAAAACAGATTTATCGATGTTCTTACTTATTCTTAAATTTTAAATCTGTTAATTTTTAACAAAATACGGGGTATTCCTCGTGTTAGGCTGTTTGAATATACACCTATAAACTATACTAAGAACAATTTTATACATTTAAATAGACAATAAAAGCAGAAACTCCAATTATCTTAACAATTAATAAATCTTAACAGGCCCTGGTTCCAATTTGACCATAGTTTTTGGCCCATCCGGATTATACGGATGTCCAGACTAGCAGGGTCCGGATAAACGAGACTTTACTGTACTACGTTCACATTAATTCCAACTTGCATTTCTTCCCGAGTATATAAGGATATTAGGTACTAAAAAATACACATCACTAAAAACTTTTTTAAATAATGTAAGAAAAAAGTTTAATGACTTCAATTGTTAATTATTGTTATATTTTTATTTAAATTTTAACATTTATCAAGACCCTCTCTCATGGAGATTGTTAAAAAAATTACTCACAAAATTATTTTCACCGTTAATTAATAAATAACTGTGACAGAAGATGACCCTATTAAGGGTCGAAACGTCTTATGAAAGAAAGAGGATAATTGTTAATTATTTCACCTAATCCGTCCATCAACATAATTAATTAAACATAAAAATTTAAAAAGGTGTTAATCTCAATTTTTTACAATTTAAAAAATAATATATGTATATATTACTTTTTATTATAGTTGTGATTGATGAATCAGACAAGCCTCCGTTAAGAAGATTGAATTTACTTCGACTTGTTCTTCTTCATACTCAGAAATTTGAAATGACGGATCCGAAAGAAACACTTCACTATTACTACTGTTTGAGGTATGTATAGTTTAATTGATAAAACGTGCATCAGTTTGTTTATTTTCATCTAATTTTCTTTTATCTATTTACTTTTTTTTTTTATACCGGGGGTCTTTTTACACCCGAAGATGGAGGCCACTTAGGTGGGCCCATTCATCAAACCCGGGTTAGGGACCGAAATCTTCACAATGTCGTGTGATATGGTCGTCAACCATGACTCCCCTCCTAGTTGTATTACAACCAGGAGTGTCATCGTCATGGTTTCCAGGCCGAAACCTGGTGGCGCTACTCTTTCTAGGAGCTTCCCACTTGTTTAAACAATGCTGGGTGGACATTGAGCGGGGGGCCTGATCTGGGAATCGAACCCAGAGCTACGGTCACCTTCTGACCCGGCTCGATGCTGCTTAACTTGCCTTATTGCAAGGCGAGCGCTCTGGCCTCCGACCCACCCAGGCCCCCATCTATTTACTTAATTAAATAGATGAGCAATGAATTCCCTTTATAATAATCTGTGGCACAACAGCCCAAGGAGGGCTAGGGCCTAACAAAGAGCTTATATTCTCAAAGGCTATGTATAAAAGCCCTTACACTCTAATGTTTTACTGTACGGTCGCTGGACAGGTCAGGGTATTTTTACAGACCTGTCTGGTGACTGAATAGTGGGTAGGGAGAGTGACATACTGTATGAACAAAGGATCTTATAAAATAGGGATGGAGCTCTAAGTGAAAAAAGTGTCGCCAAGAACTTGGAAAATCTAGTGGGATAGATTACCTTCCCGTATGGTTATATACTTAGTGCTCCATCTTTTAAAGGGTTATAATAAAATTAAAGATTTAACACTTTAAGATGTATATATAATAAGAAAACAAAACAGGGCACAACCCACCTAAAAAATAAAAACCTTTGATTCATACAATGATTTCATTATACTCTTAATCTTTACTGAATGTAGTGGAATACAAAAGTATCATTTGTTCTTTTATTCAAAATGTTATCAACCTCTAAAATGATACTGATTATTTATAAATCTCAGTCGTTGACCATCTAAATACAATATGTAAAAAATCTCTGAGAAATTTTATCTTGAAGTATTGTAAGCAATGCTGTTAGATTCCACCTTTTAAGGGACCATAGGCAATATTTCATCTGTTGCTTATTTTGTGGGAAAAAAAAATTTCAACCCCCCCCCCCCCCCCCCCCAAAAAAAATTGTAAAAACTGGGGGCTCTACCCCCTACTGGCTCCGCTCGTCGAAAAGCGGCAACTGCCTTACCTTCTCACAATTTGACACATTTTTGTTTACAAAACTTTATAGACGTATTATCTTAGGAATGGACTGGGCTAGACATTTAGGACTACATAGTTTCATTGTGTTTGGACTATACAAATGCATATATACAGGGTGGTGCAAAAGTCCCCCTCTCTCTTAACTTTTGAACGGTTTGAGATAAATTAATAAAAATTGGGGCATCCGTACCATGTGAAGGGAAATTTGTTTTCATGTAATCGGGCAGTCGGGGCAACCACCCACTATGCCCTCAGGCCACCCAACTTGAGTGTACAATTGGAGTGTATATTTTTGTTAGCATATTTGGATTCTACAGTGAAAAATAAGAATAGTTTACTCAAAACTTTTTTTTAAACCTCCAATATTTTTCCCCCAATAGTAGAGGGGGGCAAAGATAGCAAAATACTTCCGAAAATACTAAAAAAAAAATAAATAAATAACACTTACCTCGTAATAAAATCTAAACGGTTTGAAATAAATTAATGGGACTTGGGGGATCATGTAAAGGAAAGTGTGCATCATCCACTCGTGTATTTTTTGCCCCATAAAGGGGGTGAAATAATATTTAAGGTGGAAAAAAAATTAGTGAAATGATTTCTATTTCCTATTATTAAAAATAAAATCACTTACTAATGACACGGATTTGAGTTAAATAAGAGACCTAACAGTTATTATAACATGGGTTCAATTATACTGTCATCTTTAGTGTAATGAATGTGTTTGTATCACAAAATGTCTTACAATGCCACTAAACTTATTATAATTTCCGTTTTTTTTTACAATTTATACAAACGTTTAATTTTTGGTTTTGATGAGGACTCCACTTTCATAATCTATTATTCATTTATTTTTTCTCTCTCTCTGCCTACTCTTTGTTTTTAATCAAATACATTACAGTATGCACATTAAGAGTTGTGACTTTTGATTGCCTTGTTGGCTCGAATTTATAGAATTCAAAATTCTGACATTCGAATTAGCTCGAATTAGCTCTCGTGAGCTGTTCTCCCCAATTTTATTAATTTTCCTGTGCTGTCAAAAGTCACTACTCAAACGCATATACTGTCTAAGAAAAAATTTGTTTATCTCCAGTAGGGAGAAAAAGTTATGATTTTGAATTAGTGAATGAATGAATGAATGTTTATTTGCTCATAAGTACAAGACTCTTAGCAAAGGAGTCCGGCCTAGCAATAATATAAATGTTTAACCAATATATCATTATATAATTAATACATCAAGAATAGGGAATTAACAAATACCTATATAAATAATATCGACGGCTTGGAAGAAGACTGTCACAAAACCGTGTTTTCAAATTTTACAGGAGAAGCAAAAGAAAAAAGTGACTATTTTTGATGTCGAATTTATTGACCTTATGGTTGTTGGATTTGCTTTATATTATAATAACTTCTTCTATATACTTCAGAAAACCTAGCCATACTACTACTTTTTACATATTAAGCTCAGTGCTTAATTTTTAGGCAATTTTTCAATTAAAATCAGTACTTGTGACGATATTCCATAAAAAAGAGTAAGCAAATTGCATATTAGTACATAAGGGTTTATAATAATTTGGTAAAACATTTTTACAAATTTACATAATTTATTTACTAAAATTAAAAGTACAAAAATCAAAATCATACATAAACTATATAACATGTTTATTAAAACGAGATCAGGCACAATTCTATTCAGTCTTTGTCTTTAGTTAGTAAATTCAGTGTTGAAATAAATAGGAACTGTAAGTGACAAGGCTATTGCATTTAGACAAGTAACTTATTTTTAAATGTTCTTTTGTTTCATATAATTCTTCTTAAATAAATAAAGACAAAAATAATAATACTGAAAATCAATTGACTTAGGTTCTTAGTCTATATAAAAATAATAATACTGAAAATCAATTGACTTAGGTTCTTAGTCTATACTAGTGCCCATAAAAATAATTTCACTTTTCCATATTTATATAATAATGACATTTAGATTTTCCAAATTACCTTGGACTCTATGGCACACAATCTTTTAAGTTGTTACACATTAAAAATAAAGATAGAAATAGGAAAATATAAATACTGATTTCTATAATTTATTCAAATTGATTGAATAAAATAAAATGAGATCATAAAATGCCATGACAATGAAAAGTAAAAACAGTCAAATTGAAATAAGTTGAGACACAAATAAAACATTTAAAAAAATAAAAACAGTTTTGAGTCTTTATTAAGGAATCGATAAATAATTATACAATCATTGCTGCAATAAACATTCAAATGCATAAGCAGTATATCATGCATAGGTATTGTACGCTATGCTTGTATTTTTCTTACTTATTAAAAAAAATAGATATAGTATAAAACATAATAAGAGGTAGGTATAAAAAGTTAAAAAAAGAAAGAAAAAATATTATGATGATTAAAATTCAAACACAAATAAAACAAGTTATAAATTTTTATGTTTTCATAAAATGAAGGAATATTTTTTTTTTTACTTATTAATTGAACTAAAGCGTCCTTTTTTACCATTGAGTCCAGTTTTTGTTTATAAGCTGATGTTAGTTTAACCTTTTTTATTTCGGTTGATTTCCATCTTGCTGCTAAACTTTTGTCTTCCAAACAACTTAAATTGATAATAACATCACCTTCACAAGGCCTGGAGTCCAGGTATCCCGCGGAACAATCTACTGCCTCCAATTAATAGACTAGATTAGAGGGTGCTCAACTCCACCCCAATGCTGATAAGAAAGTTATAATCAAAATAACATACACATGAATGACAATAGTCACTAGTCACCCACGCGACCACTGCAGGGTTAAAACTCCGATTGGTAAATAAATATAGGGAATACGACGGAGAACACATAGATAAGAAGTAGTAGGGTTAACGATTTCGTGAATGACGAAAGGTTACTAATCTACGGTTGACAATTCTAAAAAATAATTGTTATAAAATTATATTTATTAATTTAAATAAAGTTTTATTTTAGTGGAAAACTGTTATAAAATAATAATATTGTTACAAAATGATATAAATGTAGATAACATTGTATGCAAGAGGGTCACTTTTTTAAAAAATAATTGTTTTAAAAAAATAAAAAAATAATTGTTTTGATCAAAATTGTCATAATATCGCACGTATGACGTTTTGATCAATTCATTTAATAAATATTTTATGGGTTAAATAGTCATAAAAGCATTTGTGTCGTTATTGAACAAAAATGAGATATAAATGTCTTCTTACCTTATTATGAAGACTTCAAGAAACACTTTTGTGACAGTTTATTAAAAAAAACGCGACGTTTCCACTTAGATGCCAAGTTGTAATCCCTATTCAAACCCAGTTGGTAGAATTATTAGTAATAAAGATTCGTGGCTTATAAAACCTTTTGAAATGGAGGAACTTATTCTAGCTCTGAAAAACAATAACAATACTGCCCCCGGTTTAGATGGTATTCATTATTCAATGCTTTATAATTTGCCTATTCCTTCTAAACGTAATCTTTTGGCCATTTTTAATCAGTTTTTTAGTGGATCTGCAACATTTCCATCTTCATGGTATCAGGATCGAATCATACCTATTCTAAAACCTAATAAAGATCCGAAAAACCCAGATTCATACCGCCCTATTGCCCTGACTTCTTGTGTTAAAAAAACCTACGAAAGGCTGATTAAGTTAAGACTGGAGTGGTGGTTGGAGTCTAGCGGAGCGTTGACTAGGACCCAGCATGGGTTTAGAAAGTTTCATTCAGTTCAGCAGGCTCAGTCTATTCTTATTTCGGACATTTATAATGCCTATGCTGAAAAGAAATGCCTGGTTGCTTTGTTTGTCGATATTGAGGGTGCCTATGACAACGTTAATTTAAGCATTCTGTGTTCTAGTCTGGTGACGTTGGGTGTGCCCCACAAACTAATTCAAAATATTATGCATTTAATCACCGGGAGGGAATTGGTTATACAAGCAGACAGAGAAACCATCGGTCCTAGAACATCTTCGGTGGGCCTACCTCAAGGTGGGATCCTGTCGCCACTACTGTACAACGCATACGAGTGGGATTTCGATTCTTTCTTCGGAAATAAAATAAACCTTTTGAAATTTGCCGACGACAAGTGTATATATAGCGTTGGTAACACAGTGGAAGAAGCTTTAGAAGTATTGAGTGAAGGAGCCGTAGCTCTGTTTAATTGGGCAAAGATCAAGGGTTTTAAAATATCAACAAATAAATCCGTAGTATGTCCTTTTACAAGAAAGAATAGGATTCCTCTAGGGGATACCGCATATTTAGGTGGTTCGTTTTTTCCTGTTTCAAATGATGTCAAATTTTTGGGGCTACATTTAAATCCTAAACTTACATGGACAAATCATATTAATAGCCTGAAGGGAAAAGCAATAAAATGTTTGAATATATTAAAAGCGGTCTGTCATACACATTGGGGTGCAGATCCAAATATCAGTCTTTTGTACTATCGGGCGACAATAAGATCAGTCCTCGATTTCGGCAGCATATTTTATGGTCAATGTTGTGACAGTAGATTGAGCTCTCTTCAGGTGATCCAAAATTCAGCCTTAAGGATTTGTTTGGGTCTTCTTCCTTCTACTCCCCTTCCAGTTTTATACAACGAGGCCAAGGAGCCTCCATTATTTGTGCGTAGGCAAATGTTGGCCGACAGGTTTCTTCTACAGAGTTTTTCAAGAAATAATGTGGCCGCATCAAAAATTTCGGAACTGTCCTTCTCCGTTTTTACTTCTCCTTATTGGAATAAAAAGAAATCGCCACCACTAGTTAACAGCTTTACAGACACATCTACTTATCGGCCGGTAATATTTGTAAATAATGAGTCTCCGTACCGTCAAATTTCATATGAGGAATTCATGACGTATATTAATACGTATAAACTCGACTATTATACAAAATATTCTCCTCAACTCAGAAACCAAGTGTTCTGGGACGACGTTCAAAAACGGTGGCCCAGTTATAACTTCATATTTACGGACGGCTCCAAGAGTCAGGAGAATACTGGCTGTGCTTTTCTTCACTACTCTGGGCAACATACCTTCGGACTCAAATTAAATAATTTCTGTTCTAGTTATTCTGCAGAACTGATAGGAATCTTAGAAGCTTTAAAGTCTATATATTTATTGACAAATACCAGATTTGTAATTTTTACTGATAATCTGAGTGCGCTTGAAACTCTAAGACACAGAACTCCTTTTGTGCTCAATAATTATTTGATCTCAAATATCATAAAACACTTTTACCTTCTAAAAAATAGAGGTAAATCTGTAATATTAGTTTGGTTAAAGGGTCACGCGGGTATCGGTCCTAATGAGGCGGTGGACTTGTTAGCAAAACAAAGTAGTTCGGACGATGAGTTGATGGTTCTGCACGGATCTAGTTATAAAGTCCCAGTGAGGGATATGTACAGACAAATTGATAAGGCAGCAAAGAAAAGATGGGTTCGTTGGCAAGAAACTACAAAGTCAGGAGGGTTTTACAAACTAATCCAACCAGCAGTAGGAGCAACACCTTGGTACAAAGGACAGAGCAACAGACATTTCATAGTTTCTATTAATAGATTAAGATCTAATCACGGTATTTGTAATTTATATTTGAAAAAAATAAACAAAGCTGAGTCAAGCTTATGCTCTACATGTAATCTAGAAGAGGACCTTGAACACATAATAATGTTTTGTAAAAAATATTCTGGTCAAAGAGAGACACTTTTAAATAATGTTTTTAATTCAAAATCTATAGACTTTCCATTTAATTATTCATCAATTTTATGCAGTAGATCTCCTCCTTTATATAAGATGTTGTATTCCTTCCTAAATAGTGTAAAAGTTAATATTTAAGAAACATTTGTTTTAATGAAATCATGGCTGTATGGCCGATATGTAGCCAATGCCAAAAAAAAAAAAAAAAAAAAAAAAAAAAAAAAAAAAAAAAAAAAAAAAGATGCCAAGTTGAACACTGATTTGTTACAGTTTAGACCATAATACTAATACAATCCTCTCTAATGTCAGACTGTCTTTTCACTCATTCTGGCATTCTGTGTTTGTACTAGAAATATGACAATATTCTACATAAAAGTACTACTCCTTAGGAGTGTTTTGGTACAAAAAAAAGGTTTTCTCAAAAAATCGGTTTTGTGACGGTCTTCTTCCAAACCGTCGATATGCGTACACACATACATACATTCCAACTTACATACATATACAATATACATATGTGATATGTGTATGTAAAAAGAAACAAATAGAAATAAAAGTTAAGTATAAACAACTGTACAATAATAATAATAAAGATAAATTCCGACGTAATTATTATTTTATAAACAGATAATAATCTGCTTAAAATTAAAAACCCTTGTATCTTAACTAATAATAATAACAATGAAATAAAAGTAGTAGATATGAAAATGTATCATTTACACACATAATTTGTTTACACATATTTTTCATATTGGCAATAGTTGATTAAAGTGTATAAAATTTATTGAAGTTATTTAAGTTGCTGATCTGAGTTTTAGTGTACTATCTACATAAAAGAATATGTTATTTAACTTATCAATGTTTTCTATCGTTAACAATCTTTCTAGACAATAGCTCTTGTTTGGAAAATATATATCGATATAGCGTGCTCGAATTCGATCAGATAATATACAGGAAAAGAAAAAATGGTGTATATTGTCATATTCACATTTTAGGCAGAAAGAACAAATTTGTCCACTATCAATAACGTATTTATTCCTTTTATGATAGAGGACAGTTTTCTTATGGCATGCTACTCTTACTTGGCTTACTAATCTTAATTTTATTAAGCTACAAGAATATTTTAAATAGCTCTCTCCCAGACCTAACGTGCTTACATGTCTATATACAAAGGAATATTTGGAATGAATCACTCCATCTATGCTTAGGCATAGGCAGTGGTTTGTATACTTTTCCGTTTTCGTTTGTTTACGTTTCACGAGATTGTCAAATTCCTTGCTTATCACCGATGGGTCCTGAGCTTTCCAAATATGTTGACAGCCTAAAGTGACAAGTAGGTCAGAGACTTGGGTAGCCCAATTTGATTCAGTCTTTAAGTCTCTATTATGCAGATCAAATAGTTTTTCGTAGCAAAGCCTTGGGATCCTATGCTGTTCCATCGATAGAAGTTTCATCCACCATCTTAGCACAGCCTTGAACACACAGACTTTAAGAGGTACACACCCTGTCTCTAAAAAAACAATATAATTAGGTGTATTAGTAGAATTAGTTTAAAGGGACTAAAGTAAGTCTTTTCATCCCTGAACTAAAAAAGGAGGGAGAAAAAGTAAAAGTAGGGTGAAAAAGTAAAGATTGCAACTTAATTATTTTATAAATAGTAGAAAATGAATGGCTAATGTAATGAAGTTGTTGAAATCAGGTTGGCGGCACTGCTTCTTTGACCATGTTAATCTTTGTTTATAACCTGCATCTAAATAACCTTTTTTTGAGTTTAATTCCAATTCTTATTTGTTTTTAATATTGAATCTCTTATATCTGCTATTAAAAGTGCTAATAATTATTGTTATTTATTAAAATAATAAATAAAAACTGTGCAATGGACGAAAATGTGTATTTTCTTCCTACTGGAGATAAAATATTGTATGTACCTCGTGAGTAAAGTGCCATTATTCCCCTCGCCATAATTATCTCTCTCGGCTGCGCCTCTGGAGCTAATTAGAGTTATTCCCTCGGCTTCGCCACGGGATTTAGGGACCATGGTTCCTTCAGCTTCGCCTCAAGAACCAACTTTTTCACTCAGGGAATAATGGTTCACTTTACTCCCTAGGTGCATAAATAACTATTTTTTGTTTTTAATTTTTCAGTGGCAAATTGTTTTATATTTTTTTTTGCCAAATTATTAATAAACTAATAAGATTAATATATATAATTTCAGAGATTTAACAAGCAACGATGGTAAGAATGCATTTGTTAGCTGTGTGACTAACCTAGTACTGGAAAGTAAACTGTACGATGTAATTCTTGGCTCACTGTTAGAAGATGGCTGCAGGCAGCCCGGCCTCATTGATCAGTTTCAATCATCTCAGGTAAATCTTTCTTTAATTTAACTCTAAACTTTCCTTGCTACAGTGTGCCCGGTACGAGTTGTTACTCGACACTCAGATTAGCCAACGTAAATAAGGGGAAAAATATAGCCACTAGGCCTGTGGGAGGGGTGGGACCAGTGACATTTTTATTTGCCTAGTTGGCCCAACCTTCTAGAATTTAAATTCTTGACCTCTCATTGGCTTCCCACCCCAAGTTCACTGTATTAGACCTGAATAAGTAAGGTGCGCTTCACATAAGTACGTGGGGCGATAATCGCTGGTTTTTGTATATTAAAGTTCAAATTATTAAGTGTAATATAATTACACTAATTTTAATAGTAATATTCTTTTTCTACTCTTCAAGACCTTTAAATTTTTTTATAACATGTTATGGTAACTAAAACAATGTTTAGTCACCTGCCATATTGGCAGCCATCTTGAAAATGTTAATAATTGCATATTCTTTTTCTACACTAGGCATATCTGTACTTTTTTTAAGTTGATGAATAACATGTCATAGTTACTAAAAACCTTTTTTAGTCGCCCGCCATATTGGCCGCCATCTTGAAAATATTACGTGTGAAATTTTAATAGTTGCACAGTCTTTTTCTTCATTTCATGACCTTTAAATTGATATATAACATGTCATGGTGACTAAAAACTTTTTTTTAATCGCCCGCCATATTGGCCGCCATCTTGAAAATATTTAGTGTGAAAAATCCAAAATGTGTCCAGTTGTCACAAATGCCAAGATGCCCCTGTGTGCCGAATTTCATGTTCCTAGTTGTAGTAGTTTATGAATTGATACAAGCAACAGACAGACAGACAGAGCCGTTATATAAGGTTTCTTTTTGTACTTTGTACAGAAACCTAAAATGACAATATAGCCTTTATTTCAATGCAGCTATCCACAAATAAAAGCAGGGTATGTATGTGAATGTTGAAATGAATTTTCTAATAAATTTTTGTGAGTAGGCGAAATCCTGAAAGTTTAATGCCACGAATGTTTAGAATTTACTGTATAACATTTTAATGGAAGTATTTACTGCTTTTAGTATAAGTATTAGGTTGAAGTATTTACTGTTTTTAGTATTTATGTATTAGGGCCCTAAACACTTCTTGTTAGGGGCCCACAACTGTCTTAACCATTTTTTTTTTTTTTTTTTTTTTTTTTTTTTAATAAAAGAATAATAGAAGTAACAATTTGAATCTTAGTAATTACCCTCGATTTGTATATATTCTGATGTTTACATTTTTATTTGTAGATAAGTGTACGAGCTATTATAGAAAATGTTGCGGAATGTACCGAACAGAAAGGGCTTTATGAAGATGCTGTCAAACTCTATGATCTATGTGGGGTAAGTGTGTTTTTTTTTATATCTATATATTTTTTGGGGCAACAATTAAGCTCTCAAATAAAGATAATAGATTGAAATAAACACTTATATTTTAAGTAAATAGAATTTCAAATTAACTAGTTATGCAGCACTTAAAGAACTTGCTAAGAAACATTTTCATTTTACTCCTATATATGGCATATTGAATTTAAATATGGCTGCCAGGAAACATTTTTTAAAGGAAAACTTACATATTATTAACATGCCATATAAGCAAAAAAATATTTTAACACCAACATATTGCCTATAATTTTTTTTCAAAATACAGTTAAAATGTGAAATTTTTGTTACAATAGTTGCACATTCTTTTCTTTTCAAGGCCTTTAAAACTAAACATGTCATGCTGACTAAAAACATTATCTTAAGCCGCCAACTATATTGGCAACCATCTTGAAAATATTAAATGTGAAATTTTAATAATTATATATTTTGTCTTCTAAACTTTAATAAATTTAGCGATCTTTACCACTTCATAGTGGTGTAGGTGTTGGTTTTACTATAAAAAAAAAATCTATAACAGTTGTTTGTCTCATAATACAGTAGAACCTCGCTTACACGACCCTCAATAACACGACAACCTCAATTACAAGTGCAATTTTCAAATCCCCTTGAGATTGCCATAACACATAATGTTAAATTAACTTCTATAACATAACTATTATTATCCAAACAACCTCAATAACACGGATTTTTTCCAATTTACAGCGTAACTAAGAACCTCTATAACAATTCGTTTTGAGAAGTCAACCTCTATAACACGACTCTATACAGGAATGGGTCGACCTTGAACAAGTCTAGACTTGAAAACCCCACCCATTAACTTTGATAACACGACTGATAGCCAAAATAACCTTGATAAGACGACCCTCAACAAAATGAGCACCTTGATAACAAGACTGTATCTCTAATCCCCTTGGGACACTTCTTATCAAAGTTCTACTGTAGTTGATTTAGAATTTTTTCTTATCCTAACATTCCTATTTTACATTTAAAGCTTCTTATGTTCACGCGGGCGTTGCACAAATGCTTGGGCGGATAACTTTGTCCAACAATCTCGTCCTGGGCAATTAGTAAAATGAACATGTGTACCAAATTTCAACTAAATTGGTCATCATTTACTCAAGCTATCGTCATCGGTCAATTTTGTGACAGTTAGTTTTGTGATGCTGATTTTTTTTTCTGATTCACTCCCACGCTGCAAAAGCTGTTACATGCCATAAGGAACTTTGTTCCAAAAAAAATTGAAAGCTCAAGATTTGTTTTTATTTAATGTTTAGGTTCATGAGAAAGTTCTTAGTTTGATGAATATGCTGGTCGGTCAAGTGGTGGCGAAGCGCTGCACAGGAGGCAGCACTCAGCGAGCTCGACTGGCTCGAACCGCTGCATCCATCTGCTCAAGATACGATGGCTCGAGGCTAACTTGTGCACCCTCAACCTTAACTACTTTCTACCTGTTGCTCGATCTCGTCGAGTTCTTCGATCTATACCACACTAAACAACATGCCGTTGCTCTTGAGGTAAACTATTTTTTGTTATATTATTTATTTATAAATACAGTACAACCTCGTTAATCCAAATTATTGGGACTGCGGGTGGTTTGGATTATCTAATTGTTCTGATTGTTAACTCTAGAATACTCATCATGAGTCATTTTGATTAAATGAACTAAAATTCTATTATCCAGAGTCTAGTATATATGAAAATAAAAATAAATAAATAAATATAAAAGTTTTTGAAAATACACTAACAGTTTTTGTATGTTTGTATAACTTATTCAATAGAAAATGTTGGTACCACCTTTTTCAATTTGTTTTTTAAGACTTTAATGTTTACATTTAAAGTTTTTAATTCTACTGGCAGCATGTTGTAATATTTTATGGCGTAATAGAGCTGACTTCTTTGTCCAATTTTCAAACTAGTTGTTGGCAACGTTATCATTTTATACCTGGTTCTTGTGCTTCTTCTTGTATACTCTTCTTTAAAGTGTTTATAATTTTATGCTATTGCATTGATGACAAAAATTTGTTTGATATTAAGTGGTTTTTTATTATCTTGCTCAATACATCCAATTATTTTCAAAAGTCTCTCCTGTAGACAGATAAGTGGATCAATAGATGTATTATAAAGACAAATAGTTGGTTGTTTTGACTTAGGTTTTGTGGTACCATAATTGTGGTAATAAAGACCACCCCAGCCAATAATTCCATAAACTGCAAAGCTATGAAAATGGCCATAATATAATTGTAGTAGTTGATTTTTGGATAGTATCCTTTTTAGTTTGTAAAAAACAAACTAAATATTTAGTTTCGTAAGTAGAAATTAGATGTCCCTATTTATTTATATCTTATTTTTAGGTAGGTCAATTAGGGTGAAGGTAGTAAGAGTTAACAACTCATAGTAGTTAAAAACTGGCTATATTTCGTCCCCCTCCGGGACATAATCATGCCTAAAACATCATTACAAATATTTAATATTCTTTTTAAAAAATGCTATAAAATATAATGTATTTTAACGACAATCTAAAAATTTTTCTATTCACTTTTTTAATAATTATTTGTCATAAAACTAAAATAAAAACGAAAGGTTCATTTTGGTTACCTCTGGAGTTACCATTTTCTATGTTCATGTGTTTTGTTATTTGTTAAATTTTATCTTTTTTTAAGTTTTTAAAAAACTGTCTATGGATCGATGTGTGAAGGAGTATTTATTTAATGTTTTTCAATTATTCATTTTGACATTACCAACTTTGTTTGAGTATATTATGTGACTAATTCCACCCATGATAAGGTAATGATCTAAATGATATTTTTAATTTTCAATGTTTAAATAAGTTAAGTGTTATTTTTTTATCAAAATCCTATTTAAAAACAAAATTGTTAACCATATGTAATGATGTTTTAGGCATGATTATGTCCCGGAGGGGGACGAAATATAGCCAGTTTCTAACTTCTATGAGTTGTTAACTCTTACTACCTTTACCCTAATTGACCTACTTAAAAATAAATATTTAGTTTTGCTGATAATATTGTCCACATGTATGCTGGATTTCATGTTGCAATCATATATAAGACCAAGATACTTGTATGTTGTAGTTCTATTGATAGGCTGTCCATTGATCTTTATTTCAATATCATCAGGAGTCGAGTCCTTGTAATTACCAAAAGCTATGAAGTTAGACTTGTCTATATTGAGTATAAGACAGTTTTGATATAACCAAGAGTATATAATATCTAATTTGGATGACATATTCTGTGCCACTCCTGTCCAACTATCTCCACTTAGAAGCGCTATAGTGTCATCAAAGAATAAAGAATATGCAAAATCCGAAATCTACTTTTAACACTTGGTCCATACAAGGCACAAAGTTCTCCATGAATACCTCCTGCCAAATATTATTTTGCCGTAAAAAAAGTGTCTTGTTTATTAACAATATCAACACGAAACAAGACACTAATAAACTAAGTAACATATTACGGTATTCTACTTTAATAGAGTGAAATTCGGGTAGCTAAAAAATAATTAAATAATAAAAAATACAAGTTTGAACAAAAAATAAAATTTTTAATATATTCAACAAAAAAATTCTTTCATATATAATTTCTTCTATATAAGTATAACATTAAGGTCTTTACATATTTATTCATCATAATTCGGTAGAGATTAGGCTTTTATTTTCTTTTATAATAAATCAATTAATTTTCTTTCATTAATATTTTAATTGAATTTTCTTATGAATATTTATTATATTTTTATTTATATATTTTTCTATTTATATGAACCCTTTATTTAGTTTATATACATAATTAAATAGATTATAATATTAGAGTGAAGCTCTGATCATACTTGTAAATTTCTGTTGTAATACAAACAACATGGCATGAAAGCGTGGCTTGGTGATTTTGGAGGGAAACCAAATTCTGAGCAAATTTGTATTCTTAAACGTTGTAAGATGAGTTTATTCTTATTGAAGTTACTGGTGAACGTTGTATAGATCATTACTACCAAGTTAACGATCCAATGCGTGAAATCACAGCAAAACAAAATAGCGTCTTTTAAAATAAAGTTGTGAAGCAAAGTAAACGTAGAGTTAAGAGTAGAGCGTAAAGTAAAGGCCCTGGAATAAATCCAAAAATACCAAAAATCAGACACTAATAAACTTAAGTCTCAATACTAGACTTGTAAAACTCATCAAAAAAAAACAAAATTATAAAACATAAAGTTTAAGACTTACGATTAGCATCGGCTGTAGACAACTCTAACGAAATAAATGTTGAGTAGAATAAAAAAAATATTTATTTTTGTGACTCCTACGAGTCTTGACTCAACAACAAATGAGTTTAACACAAACTACATACTACATATACGACCTGGATATAAAATTTTACATCTTCCGATGGACTTCTCGTACGCACGTCACGCCAGTCTCGTGTCTGCAGGGCAAGTGGAGAGCGTCCCCCTACCACGAGCCTCCCTACAATTCCTTACAACTTAGGGACAACGCGCATGTCTAAAAAAAAAGGGTTCACGCCCTAGTTGTGACGTCATAGAACAGTCTAACCAATATATAACTTAATAAATACAAAAATAATAATTAAATTAACGTTAATAATCTTCAACAAAATAATTAAAAAGGGTTCATTAACATTTTCTTAAATTTTACTATTTTATATTATTATAATAATTATTTATTACAGTATATGTTACTATATTTATATGTGGTATATTTCAAGATACCACAATATATACAAATATTATCTCCAATATAAACAAACAGAAAAAAAAAACCCAGAAATTAACTTTTATATTTTTTTATAACCTCATCGTACGACATTGAATAGGACTCTGAATTTATTACTTTATTTTTTCTTCATGTAGATCCCTTAAAATCCTCACCATATGTTCTTGCCTTCGTTGTCTCATGTCTTTCATTTCCACTCACTTGTCCACTCCCATCCAAACCGTTCGGACATTATGTGCAAGTTTTTGTTATATTATATTTATATTTCAACCTCAACCTAAACACTTTTTGATTTTAATTTAATTCCTTAATTCTTAAGCCTAGTCCAGTCAGTAGACACGTTGCACAACGTGTCTATAGACATCTTCTGAGACCGTCTATGGTCTAGGTCTAGCGTCCACACTTGTAGACACGTTGCGCAACATGACTAACGTAGCACCGTGTCTACCATTTGGAATGGAAAACCATAGACATGCGATTTTTGGTCTAGCAACGAGACCGTAGACGCCGTTTGTCTAGCCGATGTCTATAGACAAATCGCTAGACATGTCTCTGAGACCAAAATCGCGCAACATGTCTACTGGTGTGGACAAGGCTTTAGATCTTCACCACTTGGTAAGAACCTATGTCACACTCTTTTTGTTATTTTCTGTTTGCATTTTTGTTGTTTTTCTTAATTTACTTGTCTATCTTTATATTTGTATCTATTATTTGTTGATTATCACTGAAGAAGCACAGGTTCCCTGGGCGAATGCTTTGATGTAATTAAAAAAATCTATTTAATTTAAAAAGGACTTTTATTCCAAATTAATACCCACTTTCTGAGTTAGAAATTCGAAGTCCACTATACCTTTCAACAATATGTAATTAATGTTTGATGTGTAATTTTTCTACTGCAACTGTTTTTTTTTTTTTTTTCTGCTCTAGGTAATGCATAAGACACGGATCCTGCCTCAAAGTGCTGCTGAAATGGATGAAAAAGTTAGCAACTTTAAACTTTTAGATGAAACTGTGTGTCGGAACATACCAGAAATACTTTTAGCTGTTATGAATATATATCATCAGCAATATATTCAAGCTCAGTAAGTTACAACTATACTTATATGTTTAGTATTTAGTTAAGTGTTGTAATCATTTTGTTAGCAGAGTAAGAAAGCAGCAGTAGGGGATTCTACTTTGTCTCATTTTATTTCATAACAGGAACGTGGATATAAAGACTTTTTTTTAGTTGACAATTGGTTAGTTAGTCAAATATTACTCAAAATCAAAAGTTCACCTGTTAACGGACAAACTAACATCAACTTGATTATGGGTCTACGTTCTACAAACTAATTTCGTACTCAGAATCATGAGAATCACATTGTCCACAAAAAAGGGCGGGACATGGCCGCTCTCCACTGGTTCTTTTTTTTTCAAAGTTCTATTGCCAAACTATGTTCCATAGACGAACTTAGTTGACCACATATTCTTAAAAGGCACCAAAAAATTTACTTATACACAAAATTTTAGCTTGATATTAGTCAAACACTTTTTTGCACGCTATCTCCTGGACTATAATATTTATAATAATAATGCAATTGGTTATGAAACCAAAAAAAAAGCTTCTACTATTTACAAACCGTGGTGTCAGCCAAGTTGCGGGAGCTAAGAAGAAAAGTAGTATTTAAAAAAAACAAAAAAACAATTCATGTTACGATACCAAACTTACTATTTATTTTTTTAAGTATTGTCCAATAAATTGTATTAAACTTAAGCTACTATTTGTTTTCCGAGTATTGTCCAATAATTAAATGGTCAGGTTCGGAGTTGAAACCTTTCTTTTAAATATCTTGTGTGATTAACATTATAAAATGTGTTAATGTCTCTTTTATTTTTGCAGGGGTGATATAGCTACAAATAAACTTGAAGATCCTCTCAATTCTAAGGTAATTTCTTTTTATACTAATCTAACTAATTTTAATATTTTTATAAAGAATTTACAAGTAATACGATGTATGTTAAAGAAAAATACCGACTAGTTTAGCTAGGGGGTCATGGCTCCCATTGGAAAACATTTGGTTGTGGTTGACATCTAGTGAAGAGGAGGGCTACACTCCCTTTGCCCAGAATAGTTGTTAAGCTACTCCAAATAGTCCAGTAAAATGGTACATTTTTACTTTACATCAAATAAGTTAGTTTTGATTTTAGTGTATGTAAGACAGATGGCTAATGATAAACCTCGGCAGACCTCCAGATCATTGTGAAATACTTTTATCTACGATTGATACGAAATATAAACATTATATCTCTGTTTAGATGCGTAGAAAGTGATTATTTACGTACTTGTATTCATTGAGCATGCGCGCCTCATAGTTCTGAAGAATTCCTCTTCTTTACCACGCTAGCGCGGTAAAGAAGAGGAATTCTTCAGCTTTATGCACGATTAGTGAGTTTGTTTTCATTTAACAAGACTAATTTGCTGTTTGTTTAATAAAAGTAACTTTTATATAGAGTTTTTTGTGATAATCAATGAGTGGTTTAAATGATTATGACGAATATGAGGAGAATAATACGCCTCCCGAAATAATTCGGCACAAAATACAACTAATGAATTAATGTAATCTTTATCAAAAGAGAAATACGAACTTGTATACTGGAAGTTTATTTTTTTCTGTATTTATTATTTAAATCTAACAATCGTAGATAAAGTATGGTACGCAACTCGTGCGAAAACGGCATTTTGCATTGCTCATGTGGTTTTACCACCCTCGCTATCGCTCGGGTGCAAACTCCACACTCGCATGCAAAATGCTACTTTCTGCACTCAACGCGTAATGTATTATTAAAACCACTAAATTTTGAAGTTTTTCGTCGATTATTATTTGCCGAGTTATCTTTTTGAAACATGCTGTACTGTAAACAATTCCTTTTATCCTCTTCATTTATCATATCCCCCTGCAAGCTTTGAAGTTTATAAATAATGATACTCTTTGATCTCTGAAAAATAAATCGAAGCAAAAATTGTATCAATTAAACTTCCTCCACCAACTGCAAATGAAATTGGAATGTACCTAAATGCCATCAAAAAGAATAATGACTAGAGATCTATTTAACTTCTTGGGTAATAAAGTGCCTCTTCAAACATGTAAGGAATAAAAATGTTCCATGTACAACTTTCAATGAAGAGTCTACATTATAGAGGTGGGTCAAAAATATCAAAACAGTCCAAAATTACATGTTATTGGAATAACAGTTCGTCTGATAACATGTTATTGAAAAAGACCTGTTATCAAATAACAGTTCACATTATAACAGCTAAGATGATCTTGTTCTTGTTACTTGAAATGTTATTGATTCCGTTCTGTTATAAAATAACAATAACAGATTATCTTTTATTGTTATTTATAACAAAACGGAATCAATAATGTTTCAAGTAACAAGAACAAGATGCAATGAACTGTTCTAGTTATATGATAATACTTCGCTTCTGTTATTTTTATCGTTTTGTTAATGTTATTCTGATTCTTTCTGTTCTCTGCCCTGTTTCTGTTATCAAAGTTTAAATAATTTTATTATTACCTCCAAATAACTGTTATCATTAGGGCTCGGATCAATATGCTCGATAAAATCTCCAGATATGCTCGAAAACCATATGTTTTATGCTCGATAGATATTCTCGAAAAAACCCATTGTATGCAGAAAATGTTTGAAAAACACTGTTTAAAACTATAGAGAAGACAGTGAAACAAAAAAATCTACAACTTATCTTTAAATAGAAGCAATATTTAAATTGTATGTATGATACACTGCTATATCCTTAAGTTTCAAGTATATGTATGAGAAGTTTTATGTAAAAGTTACAATTTAAAAGTTAATTTACAAAATGTTCAGTATTAGGTGAGTTAATGAAGTGGATTGGCATTGGTCTGTAAATCAAGATTTTTTCTATATTTTCACTTTTAAGTGATTTTTTTAAATCGGCCAATAAAATCTTTCAACGTCAATTGACACGAGAGGTAAATACTTAACTGATGCTGCATCTTGTGCAGAGTAGTTTGGAAAATCGTCTGACATTGCAGACTTGCCACGCTGCATCTTCTCCAACTGGGATTTTTAGTCAGCTCGAACTCCAACTTTTTTTTCACGGTTTTTCCTGTCTCTCCAGGCTACAAGTTGCCTTTTTCGATGACTCCGTTTAATGTAGCGACCACTTCAAACAACTCCATCCCTCGAGATTCCTACATTAGGATGACCTCAGAAATTATGCTCATCTTAGTCTCATCATCATAGTCTTTGATGAAAGTCAAGCATGGCATCAAGTCCTTAATTTCAAAAGGAGACCGAGCTTTTGTGGTGGTCAGGGGCCGAATGGGGGGGGGGGGGATTTGAATAAAAACAAACTATTTAGGCGAAAAACCCCAAGAATATGCATTTATATGCTTTTCTGAAAACAGGAGTTATATGCATTTATATGCTCGATAAATTTAAATTCTGTTGGTCCCAGAGAGGTGAAAATACCACCAAAAGGCTTCTTTCAATGTGTACTATTCAGGAAAAAAATATGCAAATATGCTCAAATCCGAGCCCTAGTTATTACCCACCTCTACAACATTATTTACTTTCTTAACTGTGGTCTCATTGAAAATGCAGTCCAGTTGTTTACATTTTTAGTATTTGAAGTATTATTAATAAGTTTATTTATTTATTTATTTTCAGAAATTGAGTTATCTGAGAGAGCAGGCTCGCCTCATTACTACATTCACAGGAACTATTCCGTACAGAATGCCGAGTGGAACCAACAGCAAGCTTGTACAGCTTGAAATACTGATGAACTGAACTTTTTTTTTATTCTTCTGTAATATTTGTCACTTTTTAAGTTTGTTACTATTGAAAAAAATAAATGTAAAATACTAATTTTTGAAGATGAAGCGTTTTTAGTTAGTTTTTATAATACCAGACCTATTCAGTTACAGATAAGTGATTTTGACTTAACATTCCTACTTTTAGATCATATTTTACAGTATTATGTTCCCCAACACCATCAAAAGTATTGCAACATGATTTTCGTTTTTCGTTGGTACTACTATGATTTCTGTTTGTTGTGTTAAGGCTCTACCGCTCTTTGAGGTTAGAAAAATCATTAAATTGAAAATTGTATTGGTTCTAAGCAAGATATCAAAAATCTAATCACAGGATTCATTCCTAATTTTAATTCTGCACAATTTGAGCCCTATTTAAACTTCCTGTGATAAATAGTGCAGGCGCCATTTTAATACAACGAGTTTTATCTATGTCGTGCTTAGAACCAGTAAAATTTTAATTTTACTGTTTTTCCAAACCTCAAAGGGCGGTAGAGCCTTAATATTCGAAGTGTAGTTGAGGAGCCTAGTATCAAAGACAGACATTCGACATTTTTTCCGAACTTCAGTTATCGATTGTTTCTTATAGATTTTTGGCTGCTGCATCAGATTCTGCTATCCATTTGCATCAAAAACGACCAGAAAAGGGGTAAAAATTCAATAATATTTGTAGTTTGTTTAAAATACGGACAAGTCAACACACGCTTTGCTTGAAAAGTGGACATAACCGAAACAGCCAATCAGGAGGCTGCATTTTACTAACTCGTTCCTATGATGCACTGTGGGCTTTAGCATCTGAATACCTACTCCTACCATTTTGTCATAAAAATATCACTAGTGGAGGTTTGCGGACCTAAGGGTAACCGTTCAAAGAGACTTTATAACCTCCACCTTTATAATCGTTATCATAAATCATGTATGAAACAATAAGAATGCAGTACGAACAGAAAAAATTATCACCATAAATAGCAAATTCAGCAATACATAAACAAAAATGGATAATATTTCCATGTTATATAATAGGGTTTATTGTTTAGTTGCCGAAAAATTATAACTACAGCTTTTTTACACTGTACACAAAATTGAATACATTAAAATGTAAACCTCGACTGAATTAATGACCAACAAAGGTTCTTACAATTTATTTTAATTTAAATCAAATTATAATTATTATTAACTACGGGAAACAGACAGAGAAAAATAGACTACCATTTTGTCATACATGTTTAGGAAAATGATACCCTGAGGGGAAATCGAGAAATCAATTTTAGTTCTAAATTTTGGGGCACTACCCACCCCCTAAGAACTTTGAAAAACGTGAAAAAAAATTATTTCTCCAATATTATTATTCTAACCATTATTTTCAATGTCATTTTGCTTCAAAAACGGACAAAACCTTGTTTTTGTTTCAAAAGCGGATAACTCCACTTTTTAACTCCATTTAGCAGCTAAAATATCAAAGAAATTCATGTTTTCAGTCCTTCTAACTAGTTTTGAGTCTATTAAGAATCTACAGAAAAAAATCATTGCTCTAGCACCTGTAGAATTTGAGCTCCAGTTTTTCGGCTCTCCTGTAAAATTTTGAAATGTGCTCTTGTTCGTCTTTGATACTAAGCTCCTCAGTTATTTCTGTTTAAATACTTACTCTGCAAGTTGTTGTACAACTTAGGTCAGTTGTTCAATATGTGTAGGCTTTCTTTTATCCAATTTTCCGGTTTTACATACTTGATGATAGAATCTAAATGCCCAGGATTTTTGTGGGCGTGTCTATTTATTTTACAAACCCTTTTAACTGTGTATGGGCATGTTGAAGGACTTTAATACCCTTATTAGTATGTATGGGCCCATAAGATTTGTAGATTTATATTTATAAATTCTTTGATCAACATATTTCTAAGTTTGTACCTATTGTTTGTCAAACGTGTTTTTAGTTTACTGTATTAGTTTTACTGCATCATGTATGCCCCAAGTTGAAGTAAGTGTTTCGTTGTGAAGAAAAACTGAACACCTTGTACTTAATACATTAAGTTCTGCATTGCTTAATGCATGTGGTGTTAACTAAAAATAAGCTGATGTAAATACATTTTATCTACTCACGGCAGCAAAATTAAGCATTGTTGTACTGTTTTCAATCTGCAAAATGTGTTTTTTCTTGATTCTTTTGTAACATGTCAAAAAAAAACACAGCTAAATAATAAAGTGTCAGCAAAAGTTCAAAGTTTCGTCAAAATAACAAACAGGCTGATTTTAAGAAAATTTTACTACAAATAGGTTACTACATCACAGGTTATAAACACTCCCACATTGTTCATTATTATGCTTTATATTTATATCTTTTTTGAAAATAACTTAAATAATTATAGTAATAAAACAAATTTTAAACAGTGATTATTTTTTAAAAAATCGATAAAAATTGAGATAAAAAACAGCTGTTAAAAGTGGCAACACTTTGTTTTGTTTTCTTGATGACTCAAACTTTCGTTTTTTTAGAACTTTAATTTCTTTAAATATTTGACATATTAAAAAGGGAATATAATAATAATTAGTGTAATTTTTCTGTCATTAGTAGATAAAATATTGTATCTAACTATGCAGCAAAGGAAACATTCCTGACTCGTATAAAGATTACCTACTTCAGTTACACCTCGGCTTCGCCTTGTAAAAAAAGTAAATAGTAAAATAGTAAATTCCCTGCCTCGGCTTCACCTCTGCAGTAAATTTGTTTACCCTATCCTCACCTTCCAATTTTTCGTCTAAGTCACTTGATTCACTCATTGTTTTTCACTAAAATCTCGATATAAACAGTTACTTTAATAAAAGAACAGCAAATTAGTTTTGTTAAATGTAAACAAACTCGCTAATCATGCGTAAAGCTGAAGAATTCCTCTTCTTTACCTCGTTAGCGTGGTAAAGAAGAGGAATTCTTCAGAACTATGAGACGCGCATGCACAATGAATTCAAGTACGTAAATAATCACTTTCTATGCATCAAAACAGAGATACAATGTTTATATTTCGTATCAATCGTAGATAAAATATATAAAAGGCCTTTGATAGATACATATAGTTAATAGGAAGAGCCATTATCAGCTACTTCACAAGGCTTGTGAGGACTCTTTCTCTAAGGTAACAAATTAGATATGGGAAGGGTGTTTAGAAAAAAAAGAAAAATACAGGTTATAAATAATTTTAACTTTCAAATATTCATAATTTCCATGAAATTAAATAATTATTTTAATGCTTCCACTTGGTACAATATTATTTACAGTAAAAAAACAAAACAAAAAAAAAAACATAAATAACTTCTCAAAACAACATAACAATGAAAATAATTCAACTAAAATATTTTAACATATAAATTGAATAAAAGAAAAAAAAAAAGCATATAAAATATTTTTCTTCTTATTTATAAACCACTGGTAACTAATAGAAAGTTTGTTTTTTAAATGGAAAAGAAAAAAAACAAAAAAAAAAAAGTTAATCAAACACACCAAAAAAGCATTCATTGTTAAAAATTTAGACATCTAAAATGTAATGTAGAATTTCGATGTATAAGATAATTACATCACTTTTAAATGTTCTTAATGATCTAACATCATTTTATTTAAACTTTTTTTTTTTTAAAAATATAAATTACTAAAAACGACTAAGGCAAATGTCCATACATTTAAATATATGAAGGGGAAATCATTCAGGGAAACATTGGAACTTTTTCCAAAAATAAAAATAAATTTGGACTTAATATTAACAATTATATAAAGCTATATTCAGTCCTAAGAAACATTGTAATCCTCTATATTGGCCTAAAATGACTACAAGCCACAAAAAAAGCATTACATAAAACAAAACACCAGTAATCAAAATTTCACTGGAACACAATAGTACCAACCTTAATAACCTGTTCTGTGAGAATGCTGTTTTTTTTTTTATACATTTTGAATTTAAAATTTCTGTTCTATTTATTTTAACAAATATCCTTTATTTTAAGCAATAAAGAGAAAAAATAAATAAAACAAATTCACTAAAATTAAATCATTCCCACATTGAAAGCACTGTTAATTGGCACTTAAAATGATATAACACTATTTTGTTTCATTTTAAGAATACAAAGTAATAAGGGAATATATATAATATTTATTTGAATTACATATCTTTTAAAAAAAAGAAAAAAAAAAAATTAACACAGATATTTATTTTATTATGACTAGGATTCAATTTGTAAAAGTGCTTAAAATTAAAAAAAAAAAAAAAAAAAAAAAAAAAAGTGATAAGTGTTCTAATAAAACTGTAAGCTCAAGATAAAAAATAATAATAAATTTGGAATAAAATATCGAAAAAAAAAAAAATTAAATATATTATTTAAGTTTGACTATAAATGAGTATTGAGCTTTCAGGCACTTATAAAATTGGTCATTTCTAATATAATTGTTTAATTAAAAAATCTCAATATTTCATCTAAAAATATTAGTAAAAAAAAAAAAAAGAAAAGAAGAATATATATTACAAAAACATTGCCTGAATTAATTATTATATTATATGGCTGTTGATTTTATTATATCTTTTATTTATTTCGTTGTAATTTAGCTCATACTTGATTTTTCACTTACTTTAAACCGAAGAAAGGGAAAAAATAAAATTTACATAGGAAAAACAAAAAAAAAATGTCTTCTTAATATTAAGGTAAATTTTCAATCAAAAACGGATTAAATATATATTTTATTTTAAATGTTTTAAAAAGAATCAATTTTTATGATAGAAGGTAAATGTACTTGATCTCTGTTGTGACACAATGTGCATCTTAAAGCAAAAAAGCTACAGCAATAAATTAAATAACTTACAAAATATTTTTATATTTTATATAATATATTATATATAAAAACTATTTTGTGTCTACAATACACATTATCATTCCTTTTTTCATACTCATTTTCTAATTTTCTCTAAATACGTCTATATTTTTTTTGTCATTTGACAATTCTACGTAGCTAGATCTGATTTTAACTTATATACCCCCTTCCCATAAATATTTTAGTTAAGGAAGATTATCGGAGTAACAATAAATAAGTGTATTTTTTAATTTTTAAAGGTTCTAATTTAATAAATATATATTTATATTATTTATTTGTTATCCTTCAAGGCAAAAACTAATTTTGTCGGGAGAGAGAGAAAAAAAGCATTCTACCTTTTTTTTTGGACCACTTAATAACATGGAGAAACTGGAATTGACAAAGTCAAGGTTCACTTATTACTTTAGTTAAAACATTAACATATAAAATTAATAAACAATGGTACAACATATTAATAGTCAATAATAACTCATCTACTAGAAGCTAAAAACCACGAAAAAATTTTGCGCCGGAAGGTTATAGTTGAACTCAACAACAGGTTATAATAATAGTTTCTATTTACCGTATCAGTTTTAAGTTGTTTCTTCTACTTTAGCAAATTTTCATTGGAGTAATTTCCTAATGTGCCTATTATAGTGTCATATTTAATTTTTTTCTTTCATTAATAAAAAGAAATATTGTTTTGATCAAAATTGTTTCACTCCCTTTCAAGAAAATAGTTAGAAAGAGAGCTTCGTACTTCACCAATTTTTAAGTTCTGCAAAAACACTAAAAACGTTAGTGTGAACTCTGACTCCTCGAAAAAGAAAAGAAAAACTTTCTTTTGCCAGAATTCAGTAATAAATCGTGAATATATATTTCTAAAGAATTTCATAAATGTAAAAGAGTACTGTAATTTATGTTAAAAAATCAAAACAATTTTGACTTTGACTGATGTAAGAAACGGTGGAAAATTAAATAAATTTACAACCATACGAAATTGGCAGTCTATTTCTCCTTTATTTATTTTTATTTTTTATAACAATAAAGGGAATAATGCAGCTTTTATGAAATTTAAGTGAGCTGTTTTGTTTCTTTCAAAGATTAATGTGATTATATCAACATTAATTTTATACTCCGGGTACGGGGTATAATGAGTAGTATTTTTCTTAAAGAAATGTAATAAATTATACAATTTTTTTTGTAAGTCCTATTCCTATTAAATATTGAAACTTATTCAATTCAGCTAAATTAAACTATCACAATATTTTTTTCAAACAAAGACCAGCCTCTTTAGTATTCTTTATTATAAGTTTTAGTCTTAGTAAGCCTAGCAGAGTTCAAAATAATTGTTCTATGAAAAATGTAATATTTTCCAGACTGATTCCTGTTATTTTTAGGTACATGTTATTTACTACATTTTACAATTTATTTATTAATTACTATTATACAGATAAATACTAAAAAAGTAACACATAACATACTATTCAGTAAACCCATACAAAGTTCACGAGTTATAAGTTATAACCTTCTCTTGTTGTTGAGGTTCAATTGTAACCTATAATCTAGGATTGTAACCTCCCGGCGCAAAACTTTTTCGTGGTATTTAGCTTCTAGTAACTCATCTAATCCAATCATAATACTCCATGTGTTGATTGGACAATGTAAGAACCAATAACAAAGTGGATATGAGTTTATTAAACAGTTTAATTATTAATGGTTTTTCATTAGTAGATTCAATGAATTAATTTGGTTGTAAACAATCATTGTATCACAAAAATACCTTTTCTCTGATTGACAATTTTTAATCACTAACAGTATTTATTTCATTATTTGTTTCAAAGATAAATCAAATAGATTTTATAATATATATAATATTCATAAATAATCTAAAAATTTATACATAAAAGGTAGTTTTATGATCGAAAATTATTATTTATTTGGCAGTGAAGGGATTTTTTTTTCTTCCATTTCATTTTTTTACTACGATCTAAATATTAAAACGACTAAATCAATTTCACAGTAAAATATATTTTTTTTCCGATTATTAGTTTAAAAATAAATACCTCTAAAAAGAAAACCCTAACACATTCAAATAATAATATTAATAAAAAAAATCTAAACTCGATTGGAGATAAATATAAAATATCATATTAAATTATATAATAATTATCTTAGTATATTCCAAAAATTAATAATTACTACTTGGATCAAGCTGTTTTTATGGTTTTTTTAAAGACAAAAAAAAAAAAACTATGAATTAAAACAATTATTTTTAAAATAGTTCTCTGGCTCATAACAAATAAAAAGGGGGAACACAAGATGAAATTGAGGGATGGGAAATGAGTAAAATAGGATGACCCGTAATGAGGATTGGTGGGTACAAGGAATAGTAAGTATATATTTTGTTTATTTTATCTTGTACTAATTCAACCTCAATATATAGAAAAGAAAAAAAAAGAAAGAATAAGTAATATAAAATACATTAACATAAAGTCACAAGAATGTATTCGTCAAGACTGATGTGATAAAAATTGTTTTTTTTTATTACAACTTATACCTCGTAAACAGGGGTTATATTAAGGCGCTGATACACTTGAGCATTGCGTCTCTGTTCGGCTCGCCCTTTCCATTTCTAAGCAAATCAGGGCGAACGCATGCTCATTCGAGAGCGAAGGCTCTAGTGTGTCCCCGCCTTAAAAGATCTTTAGTTGTAATCTTATTATTTTATAAATACTGTTTAAACTTTAGGTATTTTAGTCACTGGTATAAAAATTAAGATGAAAAATATCTGATCTTTCTAACGTTCAAGCAAAGAGAGAGAGTTATTCTTGACATCTCCAAGATAAAAGAAGATGGAAAAACTTCAACAGTAAATAGGAAATTCAAAAATGTACAGTTGAAGTTAAATGTGAAAATCTTAACAAACAGATTTTCCAGTTATTCGACATTTTCATTTGCCATTGACACTTAGGAAAATAAGTACAGTTGAGTCTCTGTAGTCCAACACTTCGCCAGTCTAGCACATCCAGTAATCCGGCACTGAGGCTGAGAACCCCCCCCCCCCCCCCCCTCATATGATGAGATAACTAAAAGAGAGGGGGGGGGGGACACAGGGCCACAAGATTAAACAAAAACAAACCGTTTAACTCTTTTTACAATTAGTATTGATTTTTGACAGCGTGAGAAAATTTAAAAAATGTTGAGGGGAGCCAAGTTGCCGAAAAATTATAACTACAGCTTTTTTACACTGTACACAAAATTGAATACATTAAAATGTAAACCTCGACAAAATTAATGATTAACAAAGGTTCTTATCGTTTATTTTATAATAATTCATCATCTGTTAGGTAAATTTGTTCATCATCAGTGTAGGCTTAAAAGTAGTTTTAATGATTCTATAAAGGAAATAAACTCTCATTAAATTTCAAAACATATTCGTAAATAAGAAGTGAAAATCTATGTGGTAAAATCAGGTAAAAAGATCGCGATTTGTTAAAGGAGTAAAATAACCTTTTGTTGACACACAAATGATGCTGTCCCTCCCCTCCAACAGGTCTAGTGCCTTTTTTTTACCTTCTCATAGGTTGGCCAACCTGAGGGTCAAAAAACAATACTAATTGTAAAAGAAAGTTTGTTAGTTGTCCATCTACACTCATATCTCGCATAAAAAACGTTAGTTTTATTGTGGTCTGTTTCTGTTTTAAAAAATAATTTAATAATTATTTACTATCAAACTAGTAAATTCATCAAAAAATCTTTGATAATTAACAATACTTTTGAGAATTGTCCATTAATCTGACAACTCTCAGTAATCCAACATGGCCCTATATGTGTCTGATTAGAGAGACTCAACTATTCATCACAGAGTTTACCCAAACATAAACAAAAGAGGCAAATGCACAGGAATTTAAACTCTTGGTAAGTCTAGTTAGCCGTTGATGAGTAAAGAATAAACATAAGGTGCCAAGGAGTTTATTTTAATTGTTGACAAAACAAATTGATAAATAAAACTACTTTTACACTCCCAAACACTTGAATTTGAAATAGATAAAGTCTCTGAGTGACGTCACAAAGAAGTAATTCAAAGAGAAGTAGCATCAACTGATTTGATAAAATCTTGAATCTTTTAGAAAAAAGTAAATTCATCGAAAAATCTTTAATAATTAACAATACTTTACTTTTTGAAATATATCATTTTTCCATAACCACATTTTTCTATATTGAATATAAGCTATACCTGATTTGTTAAAAAATAATAAATGATACCTGTTTTAACCTGAACCGTTAATTCAGCATATATTGTCAGTTTTAAGTCATAATACAATCTTAGTACGTACAGCATAAATATAAATAGTTATATGGCAATTATTATTCTCATATTTGTTTCATTGTAATTCTATTATAGAGAAAGAAAATAGAATCAAAAAATACAAATAGATTTATTATGTCGATTGGTTCTTATAAAAACCAGTAAAGACTCATGTAAACAGTCGTGCTAATTCATTTTTTTTGTTTTCAAACTACTTACATTTTAAAAAAAGTAGCCTTAAATATTAGAACAAATTGAAAGTTGAAGTGTACAAGAATTAAAATGTAATGAAAATAACAAAGCAGGAGGGGGGGGGGGACAATAAAAAAATAATTGGTATTGTTCATCCAGTAGCGAACCCGTAGACTTCGAGAACTCTTATCTCGAAATCACCTCCAGGACAAAGTGGGGGGTTGTTGAAAGTCAGGCATCGGTCGGTTTTGCCAAAACGGATATTCTCGTCCATCCATATAGCTTGGCCTCCTCTGAAAGCAAACAATGTTATCTAATTTTATTAAAGAAATATCCCTAAAATATATATTTAAACTTATAAATTTTAAAACTAGCTGTTTAGTTAACCCTTTCTTTCACTCACGAATTATGAAAAATTATTTAATTTTTTTTTTCTCCCAATTGGCTATTTGTATTTTTTAATGATTTTTCATGTTTTTAAAATTTGTCTGGGGCCCCAGAATTTAACTGTCTTCTACAGAGGACAAATATATTTAGAGGATCAAGACAAAATAAAACAATTATTTAAAAACTTATATTTAATGCACAAAAAGTGGCGTATTTTAATCAAAAAAGTTATAAATGCATAAAATATGTATATTTATGTATATAAAAAAATATATTTGCTATAAAAGCTAGCGAAACAATTTCTATTTCTCAAAATGTACACATTAACATTAAATTTGCTGCATTTTTCATATAAGTTTTTTATTTGCAGCCAATATTCTTATATCTGCCTGAATCTTTTACATCCCCATATATGTATGAATTGTCATTGTGATTGTACCTGACTTCCTCAAGCGGTATAATTTGGTTCTCCGAGGGAAACCATCAGTGGGCCGACCTCTTTATTTGACTGTTTTATCCCAGATAAAAATTGAATATTCTGGTAAATATTCATCACCATCTTATAAATCTGAGAGATTAGATAAAACACCTTTATTAAATTTTATAAATCTCTTGAAGAGAAGTTTTTTTTTTTTTCTTCTTCTTGAATTTTCCTATAACTCAATTAGTCCTCTGTAAAGGACACTAGTTCAATGGCTGGTAACTTCTGTACTAATAAGAATTTTGGAAAAATTTGTATATAATCTTTTAGCTTGAACTCTTATTTGCCAATAAAAAAATCATCCAAGTTTAAAACTTTCATACATAGCAACTAAAAAAAATAATAAAATAAAACAGTACAGCAACAGGCCTTTTGACAGTAGATTTGAGACAGGTTATTATTTTATAAAACCCACATGTGTAATTAGATAGTGCTACAATCTTGTGGTAGCAATCATAACTACAGTAGAGTCTCGCTAATCCAGGTTTGACAGGACCGGACCCAGTCCGGATTACCGAAAGTCCGGATTAAAAGGAATCAGTTTTAAAATATAATATAAAACAAGTTTTAGTTGAGGAAAACTATTAAAATCCAAGTTATTATCGTAAAAGTTACTTCTACTAGTCTCAAAAACAATACTTGTACAACGTATGTTCACTATTTTAGGACTGCTCTGCCACCAGTCCAAATATCAAATGAATTAAAATAAAATTACAATCTACTAAGCAGGTGCAGGTATAGAAGGGACTTCCAGGGAAACAAGCTGTGTTCAGATATGAAATTCAAGCAACGGCTAATCATTTCACAAAAAGTTGAGACATTATACACACGGGGCTGGGTACTGTAATCTAATCACATTATAAGGACATAGTGTCATAATCCCACTTCCAGTCGTCCACAGCTATTTGGAGTTTTCAAAGATTACTGTCCACTGTAGTGACCAAGGTGAGCGAAAGGGTTAAATACAGCAGCCATGATATGATCACTGTTGTTATAAAAAATGTTAATAGAGAGGGAACAATTTTAAAACATTTCTAAAATATAAAACTTTGATTCACTGTGAATGATTCACTTGACACATAACATTATAACCTTTGAGGATCTTACAGTATGCGTGTTATGAGTTGTGACTATTGACACTCAGATTGGCCAACCTAAATGAGGAGAAAAATAAAGCCACTAGGCCTGTGGGAGGGCTGGGACCAGTGATATTTTTATTTACCTAGTTGGCCCGACCTTCTAGAATTCAAAATATTGACCTCTCATTGGATTCCCACCCCGGTTTTTCGGATTTTCCCGCTCTGTCAAAAGTCACAACTTATAGCGGCCAAACTGTAGACATCAAAAAGTGTAAAAATCACTCACCCGCCTCCTATGGTCACCATGTTGGAATCTGCCGCCATAAATAATTCTGCCGAATGGTTGACAGATTCTCCATCCATGCCAACCCATGGATATTTAGCTCTTTCTGGATAAAGGGAAAACAGGAAGGTTTCTCCTGTGCCGAAGTAAGCATTCTTATTCCCTCGTTCGTCTTTCTGATTTCGCTCCAGCCATCGAGAAGAGCAATATGCTCCAAACACCTGCAACAACATTCAGTACTTAGTTACAGGTAATTAATCTTTTGTATGAGTACAATCGTATAATACTTTGATTTAATTTAGTCTGACATTTTATCAATGTTTGAGAAAAACTCCTTCCTAAACAATGAAGACCCATTCATAAAGAATATTTAGGGACATTATTATTAGACCAAATTGCTATTCTTATTTTTTCTTTGGCCTAGCAGACATTTTGCTTACTTCTAATGGAGGCAGAAAATGAAAATATTTTCAAATGTTACTAGAGGAAGGGGTTCCTGGTTCGATTTTTTTATAAGCTGCATCTAAATAACCTTCTATTTGAGTTTAATTCCAATTCTTATTTGTTTTTAATTTTTAATATTGAATCTCTTATATCAGCTATTAAAAGTGCTAATAATTATTGCTATTTATTAAAATAATAAATAAAAACTGTGCAATGGACGAAAATGTGTATTTTCTTCCTACTGGAGATAAAATATTGTATGTACCTCGTGAGTAAAGTGCCATTATTCCCCTCATGATAATTATATCCCTCGGCTGCGCCTCAGGATTTAGGAACCATGGTTCCTTCGGCTTCGCCTCAAGAACCAACTTTTTCGCTCAGGGAATAATGGCTTACTTTACTCCCTAGGTGCATAAATAACTATTATATATTATGTTTGTAATCTGCTCATTAGTAGCTTTCATTTAATAACTCACTTAAAATTTAAAAAAAAATACTTCACCCCCGTAACATGAATTATCCACCACTTTGGATTTGAACAGCTGATATTTTTGAGTTCCCAATATTTTTCCTGTGTGCAAGTCAAAACGATCTTCAGTACTGCAAAGTTTCGAGTATTTATCTCTTTTCATTAAAAAGTTATTGGAACCGTACAGAGTGACAGACAGACACAGGAACGAAACTATAAGGGTTTCTTTTTTTTGATTTTACCAACTAAACCCTAAAAATTAGCCATAGTGTCATTATTAAGAGAAAAAACATTGTATTCGCACTAAAAAAAAACCTCCTAAATCTTAAATATGGGTTTGATCCAGGCAACATCTATAATTACCTATAGACCCCTGAAAAATAAATTAAATCCCCACTAAGTGTAAGCATTGTATATAAATGAAGCTGATAGTTTTATTTCCATTTTAATTTTACTGTAGAGCTATGTACAGTACATGAGCAGTGGCGTAACTATGGGCCCGCACAGGCCCACATTGCGGGCGGGCCCCCAGTGCCAGGGGGCCCCCAAATCCAGCCAATGTTAATAGGGGCCCCTTTAGAGCATAAGAAAATTTGTCAGGGGGGCCCATTAAGATCTTTTTTTTGCTCATCAATATTCTTAGGCAAGGGGCCCCCAATGCCCTAGCTACACTACTGATCATGAGAATCATAAGCTGTAGATTACCTAGATTACTATGGTTGCATTGTATTATTTATATTGACTAATCAAAGATGGATTATGACTTAAGCTCGTACCTCATTGTTGCAAGTTTTGATCATCAGGAGAGTAGGCTCGTAGTTCTCTATGCGATAGTAGAAGGTGGTAAGACTGCATCCATGCTCCTCCGTGGTGTACAGTAGAATCGGTTGGTACATTGTAATACGGATAGGCAGCCACTGCCATAATGTCTTCAGCTGTTACGGAAAAAACAATTATAAACAAATAGCATTAAAACCTCGTCTTTGAGAGGTGGCTGCTTTCTTTAAGAATAACAAATACATTAAAAAAAAATAATAATATTCAATTCAAAAAAGTTGGCAGTAGCATGAAACAAAATTTTGAAATTGATATCTTGTATTTTATTGGAGGAAAAAAAAAAAAAAAAATTGAAGAGATTATTATGAATTCAATTTTTACAACTTATTGGTAGTATTCATACTACAGAACGTTTAAATTTTAATTTAAATCAAATTATTATTGGAAATTATTCTTCAGTGTAGCTTAATTGGTTAGAGCTCCCGCACACTGGATATGAGGGGGAGGTCCGTGGTTCGAGTCCCGGCACTGAAGTCTATTTTTCTCTGTCTGTCTCCCGTTATAAATAGTAATTATATTTTGATTTAAATTAAAATGATTATAATGTTTATTTCTGTACCTCAGAGGTCTATTATAGTACTATATTTATATAGTATATATTATATAAATAATATACTGTGGTATAATTATATATTCATCATAATTAACTCCTAGCATAATGCAGTATATACTTCAAAAAGTAATTAATAAAAAGTAGAGTAATTGGTTCCTTGCATTGTTTAATTTAATTGTTTTTTTGGTCAAATAGACGCTCCCTTTAGCGATATTTCGACCCCTCCTTGGGTTATTCTCAGCCTGACTCACTAAGAGAAAACACTACATTGAAATTTTGAATCTTAATGAATCATCTGATTCTCTTCAAAATATCCTAAAATATTGTATTTAGATAAGTTTATATTTATTACACTTAAAGGTAGTATGTACAATTTATTTCCTGTTTACTTCTACCATTTTTTTTTTTTTTTCCATCATTCTTTTTACTAGCTCTTTCACTGTCCACTGCACTATTCCTTTTTTTTACTTTTTCTATGCTGATAGCCCCAGATTAATTGCAGCCGCCTACACATATTAAATATTGCTAAATTGATACTTTTATTCGTGTAAAAAACAAAACAATTTTGATAGATTTAAAAAAAAAAAAAAATTATACAATAATGGGTCTTATAAGCAAAACATCATTAAATGTGAAATAAGCATAATAAGATGCGAGGAAGCTATGTGCCACACTAATTGACACACTATTTTAATTTACAAACACTTTAGATAACTTAGAGCAGGCTAAAGTGGTATTGACTTCTAAAAATCTTATTTAACTTTATAAAGTCCTGAATTATTATGTAAAATATTTTTGCCCCAAAATAACTATTTTTCAGAAAAAAATGTCTAACAGTGACCTAAACCCTTTGATGAAGTGCAAAAACTACACTTTAAAGGTACATATCTCTATAAAAATAAAAATAAATTAAACATATTGTTTTTGAAATAACAGTTATTTAAAGATGGTCCTTTTTTGTAATAATGTTTAATTTGTTTACTATATTTAAAAACCACTCCAAAAAAAAGGTAATTATTGTTACCTAAATTAGAAAGAAAGAAAAAACAACAATATATTATTAACCAAATAATAAAATAAGACAAAAAGAAAACCAAAAACTTAAAAAATAATAATAATAATTTGATACAATTAAAATGTACACTTTAAAAAAAAAAAAATAAATAAAAAATAAAAAAGAGTGAGTCTGGTGATTGACATGAAAAGAAATTCTAATAATTTCTAGCCTTAAATTACCAAAATGAAAACAAATAAAACTCTAAGCAACAAATATACTTAAGTCTAGCTTAAGCTTAAAATATAAGAAGCATTAAGAATTAGGGTATTACAGTGAAGAACAATTAAGGTGAAATAAAAGAGTATATTACACCACTACTTCTAACTATCTTCAACCAATTTATAAACCATGAATCCTAAGGAATACAATTATAATAATTTACAGATAAAACCAATATAAATGAAGAGCAAAGCATTTAAAGCAAGCAATATCAAGGGTATTTGAGATAAAACTCAGGGTTTAGACATGAAAGGACAGCCACCAGGAGCATATCTAAAGTTGCGGAGACAAATCAAAGTAACATACTTCGATATTATACAGTTCATCACCTGGTTACACTAGTAAATAGTGTAGTTTAATATTTACTGTTAGGGTAACTAGGTAGTAATTATGTACTGTATGGAATGATATAACTTCCCCTGTGTGTAGAAGTGATCATTTAATAGTTTATTAGACAAAAAATACTGTCGTATAAATAAATATAATATATTATGACCCGTACTGAAAAGATTAACCAAATATTCAATTAATTTTATAATGCTTATCTACTTCGCCTTATCAGCAGCTAGGAAGAACATATTATGTCAATCATAATGAGGACCATATATGAGCACTAATGAGGGACATATATTATACAAGCTTTGTTCAAAAAGTATCCGGCCATAATTTTTTGTGAGTAAACAGATGAAGCTAGGAAGACATGGCTTGATGCACCTCTGCAGGTGATCCTAATGCTCATGCTTGCATTTTTTCTTATCTGCAGAAGCTGACAGTCGCTGGGAGACTGCTGGTGGGTGAGTAAGTGCAAGTGAATGCTTTCAGATTTCTGTTGTAGAAAAAACGACGTAAAAACTTGAACAACACTACTGCATTAAATTCTGTCTAAAGCTTGGAGATTCCCAAGCAGTGGCGTAACTATGGGCCCGCACGGGCCCGCATTGCGGGGGGGCCCCCAAATCCAGAAATAACAGGAACGCAAGAGGTTTTTTTTTTTTTTTGCTCATCGATTTTCTTTCGGTGAGGGGCCCCCAAAAATTTCTTGCGGGGGGGCCCCCAATGGTCTAGCTACGCCACTGTTCCCAAGTGGTGGTTAGAGGTTGTTAGAGGTGGTTAGAGGTAAACCAATATGCAAATTTCAACACTTTTTTACTTTAGCAGCCCCTTTGGTTCTAAGCAATAGTCTGCCCTATAATAGTCTCAAAGGTTTGTGTGTTTGTCTGCCCAAGACATTGAGACTCCTGGGGCAGTTTTATTACGCTATTATAAGATTAAGTCTTATCATGTGTAAGACTAAATCTTAAACAGAAAACTGAAGGACAATGAGTTGTACAGTTATCTTACTGTATATAATATTTAATATTCCTTCGTCTTAATAGTCAATTAGGGCTATTATCACATTTATATACACAAGTGTGATATTTCTTTGTCCCAAGGTACATTGGACTAAATATCCCTTAAAAATTAAATTGGACGTTTAGAAATAGGTGTGGCATATAATTCAGATTTACCCCACTCAATAAATAATTCATCATCATTTTTAAAAGGGGGAGAAAACACTAGCCAAAACCTGCCATCAGTTATTAAAAATACTTTGTGTGAAAAGTATTTTTAAAAACTGATAGCAGGTTTTGGCTACTTAATAGCCATCTTCAGATTCTAAATTAGTTGATCACAGTTCACAGTAACATGGTATCAAAGTGACGCACAATGGATAATCAATTATTAATGATAAAATATATGTAGAAAAGAAAAAACAGGTTGGATATTTTATACATTTTTTAGGTTAAATTCTTCAATATATCTCAAACATTGGGGGGAACACGTTCCCCAAGGCGACGAAACCCGTGACATACCATACTTTCTTCCCAAAATACAAATACAGTTATCGTTGTAGTTAGTGCAAAATGTAGAAAATATTAAATTATTTTGCATTTTTAACTTGTGTAAAAAAACAATCAACACAAACCCTTGCCAACACTTCTTTATAACAAACCTAACAATTTGAGGGGGGACTCTTGTGACCCCCCCCCCCCCCCCTAAATCCGCCACTGCCTAAAGGCCTGTTAAATCTTGTGGATTGTTTCCACTAGGGAAATGTCTACCTTTGGATTGTTTCCACTAGGGAAATGTCTACCTTTGGATTGTTTCCACTAGGAAAATGTCTACCTTTGGATTGTTTCCATTAGGGAAATGTCTACCTTTGGATTGTTTCCACTAGGGAAATGTCTACCTTTGGATTGTTTCCACTAGGGAAATGTCTACCTTTGGATTGTTTCCACTAGGAAAATGTCTACCTTTGGATTGTTTCCATTAGGGAAATGTCTACCTTTGGATTGTTTCCACTAGGAAAATGTCTACCTTTGGATTGTTTCCATTAGGGAAATGTCTACCTTTGGATTGTTTCCACTAGGGAAATGTCTACCTTTGGATTGTTTCCACTAGGGAAATGTCTACCTTTGGATTGTTTCCACTAGGAAAATGTCTACCTTTGGATTGTTTCCACAAGGGAAATGTCTACCTTTGGATTGTTTCCACTAGGGAAATGTCTACATGTGGATTGTTTCCACAAGGGAAATGTCTACCTTCACATAAAATTTAAAGCAGTACTGTTGTTCAAGTTTTTCTGACGTTTTGTAACAAATTAAAATCACTTCCTCACTTATTGACGGACTCCCAGTAACTAACAGCTTCTCTGACAGGAAAAAATTCAAGCTTACACATTAGCATCAACTACATACGTGCACCAAACCACGCCTCCCTAATATCATTTGTTTACACACAAAAAATTATGGTGGGATACTTTTTAAAGAAACCTCGTATTTCAACATCTTCTTGCAATACCTCCATTAATCTCACAGGCTTTATTTGTCCACCTGATTAAAATCATATCATTTGATTGAGTTTAGAGTTGAAGTCTAAATTTGGTTGATTTTTAAACTAAAAGCTGGCTAATAAATTTATCCTTATACTTAATCTAGAGGTAGGTAATTGGACTAACTATTGGCCAATTCGTAATAAAAATAATGAAATTCTATCACTAATGAATTGTATTTAAGTGTACATAGTAGTAGTAGTAGTAGTAGTTACCTAGTACTTCCTACTAGACGGGTAGGACGAACCACTTGTACGAACCTAGCAATCAGGCCTTATAGTAGACCCATTTTACTTGCCCCGTGGTGGAGAGTTCCAGCTACTTCACACATCATACATTTGTACATTGTACCGCCGAAGCGAGTATGATGTGGTCATTCAAATTCAAATTCAAAAAAAACTTTATTTCTTTTAAATAATACAAATAAACAAAAATGGACTATTACACAGAAATTACCTCTCCACAAAGGGGAAATCAGAGGGTGGAGAGGGAGCTCTATTATAATTTAATTTGATATAATTTTATAAATTAAAAAATTCAATTTCTTTATAAATATAAAATTAAAATATTTTGGGTCTAGGATTTGAACTTTGGATTCTTGAAATTAAAAATAACTGAAATCTACATGAAATAAACTTTACTTATACACATTATCAATAACGAGTGAAAATTGAAGATGTGACTGTAATAACCATAATTTTGTTTTGATAGCTATATGCTTCAGTCTTCTATGTCACTATTGAGTGGTTGTTGTAGGATGTGCTGTTTTATTTTTATATTAAATTGGTGGTTACTTGCATCTGATCGTAGAGGAGGGGGTAACTGGTTAAACCATGCGGGGCCGGAGTAAGACCAGTGTCTCATTCCGCAGGTCGTATTTTTTCTAGGGACCACAAGTAGACCCTGTGTCTCACCTCTGGTACCCAACCCGTGGGCCACTACACTAAATAGTCCAATATTTTTATGTACCGCTTTGTATACAAATAGTTTATACAATTGGTCCAGAGTAAGTACAGAGAGTTCTGCATACATGGCCGTGGCCGAGTCGGCTCTTCGTCTCCCTAAAATTGATCTTAAAATATTATTTTGCGCTACTACAATAGGACGCAGTACTGAGGAGTAAGCACCTCCCCAGGACAACAGTCCATATGAAAGAACCGACTGGGCCAAGGCGAAGTACACAATTTTTAAAGTTTTTACAGGCATAATACATCTTAGCCTCGCAAATATGTAGGTTAATTTATGAAGCCTTTTTGTTAGACTTAATACATGGTTCCTCCAGCTCAAATGTTGATCTAAATTAATTCCTAGGTACCTAATACTTTTGACCTTATCTATCTTTTGATTACCTAACAAGATTTGCAAAGATTCATCGGGCTGACTATTCGAGTATATTGAGTGGTATATTGAGTATATTGACTATTCGTATATCGAGTATATTGACTATTCGAGTATATTGAGATGTACTTTGTTTTAGCGATGTTAAGTGAGAGTTTGTTTTGGTCGAGCCATTCTTTTATTACTTTTAATCCTTGAGCTGCTAAAGCGAAAGAACTTGACCATGTGAGGGAGGAAAACAACAATACCGAGTCATCTGCAAACATATATATATTTCCGTTTATTGGATTTTCTAGCTTAGCCAGGTCATTAATAAAAATCAAAAATATTATCGGTCCAAGGACCGTACCTTGGGGAATTCCGAAGCGCGTACTAAGTAGTTCCGTACTAAGTGTACCACCAAACCGGACTTGCTGCGGTCGCTCATGTAAATAGCTGACGAACCACTGAAGTGCAACGCCTTTGACACCAACACTATACAGTTTTTTTATGAATATGTCGTGTGACACAGTATCAAAGGCTTTAGCAAGATCCAGGAATATACTTAAAGGTTTCATTCCATTGTCTAATTCTTCCTGGATCTTGCTGGTCACACTATGGCGTCATTTGTTCCCATACCTAACCGAAACCCAAATTGCCTAGGCGAGATTATATTATTCGACTCTAAATAGTCGACTAATTGCTTTTTCACTACTTTCTCTACGAGTTTGGCAATATTGGACAACATGGATATCGGCCTGTAATTTGTCACCTGGTCCATGTCACCATTTTTGAAGAGCGGGATGATTATTGATTTTTTAAGGCTCCGAGGAAAAATTCCAGTACTTATACTAAGGTTCACTATGTGACAAATAGGTTTGGATATGTATTCCTTGATCAACACTAAACATCTCACGCTGATCCCATCCCATCCTGCACCTGATCCCCCTCTAAGCTCGGCAAAAGTTTTAAGTATGTCACTTTCCAAAACTAATGAAAACTTAGTCAAGTACCCTGACTGGGCACCGGACACACATGTTGCAGGTTCCTCAACCAACATATCAGGAATTGAGCTGGCCATTTTTTCACCCACAGAGCAAAAGTGTTCATTAAAATAATTAGCACAGGTCCTAGGATCATTTGATACCGAGACATGTTTGCCATTAACCAGTATATTAGACGCAACATTTTGTCTATTGTGGCCTTTTGTTACCTCTGCGATTGTACCCCATATTTTTTTTATATCATTTCCCGCGTCTAGTATTTGTTTACTGTAGTACTCGTCCCTGGCTATTCGAATTAGTTTGCGAAGCTTATTTCTGTACATTGTGTAGTGTACTTTAAGATTTATGTTAAATGGTTCCTTACATAATTTTTTATGCATTTTATCCCTTTTCCTTAATGAAATCATTAAACCATAAGACATCCATGGCTTAATTCTTTTATGTTTAGAGGATATTTTGACCTCTTTTAATTCAGTTGCTAAACCCAAATTAAAGTTAATTATGTTTATTAATTTATTAGTAGCTTCAGTTACACATGTACAGGAATAAACTTCAGTCCAATTCTGAGTTTTTGTTATTTCAATAAATTCGTCATAATTAATTATTTTATTTAGTAGTACATTATGCACTGGTCTAGAATGGGTTTTTGTATTTCCACTGATCACAAATCCAATCGCCTTGTGATCAGTTACATTCCAATCAAAAACAACTGCTTTCAGTAGTTCTTGAGTGGGTATGTTTACACAGATGTGGTCAATGCACGTAGAATAAGGTTTTAAACTAATAGAGCCGTCTTCATCTCTCACTTGTTTAACACCTTCTCTAGTGGGACAGGTAACCTTATTTAAGAATCCCCGACTGGATAGTAAACTTAAGTATCTACCGGTTGCTTCTGTCATAATCTCTTCACCTAATATATCGATATTTATGTCCCCAATTAAAATACTATTAGTAAGCTATATGAGCGTGCTTCAAAGTGTGGGGGAAGAGGACCCCTCAGGGGGTCCCCTCGCCCTACTCCGACCTCGAACCATAGATACAGATCACATTTCATGACTCGGATCGAACCCACTAGACGACGTGGGGGAAGAGAACCCCTCAGGGGGTGTCCCTCGCCCGGCTCCGTCCGCAATTCATAGATGCATTCAGTGTATCACGGCCCGGGATCGAACCCACGACCTCGAGTTGCCTCGACTCAGAGATAGCTGAGCTCGGTGTCTTTACGACCTCGGCCACCCTGGTGTACATAAATGCTCCATTTTATAAAATAAAAATTGGTAATACAAATAATCAATAATTGTTTTTTTTAAGAGACATTTAATTAGTCAAATCAGAAAATATGTAAATGAATTTAGATTGTATGTATAATCAATTCAACATAAAAATAACAACTAGGTTATTAAATATACGAGGAAATATGTAAATGTTAAAATATTAATGAAATATTTATTTATTATGAATTTCAATTTTATTTCAATATAAATGAATTATTTATTTTGTTTGGCGAGTTAGAGAGTGGACTCTCCGCCTCTTTTTACTAAATGAGATACCACGTGCAAGAGATGGCCGGAAAGTTTTCCTGATACAGATAAATTGTTTGTTGAACTTTTGATTTGATAACATAGTGACTTGTGATTGATAAAAGACCATATTAAGACGGCCCTCATTTACTTAGTTACCCTCCAAAATGTGTTTATTTATTATTAAATTCAAGTGAACTATTCTTTTGTTCAAAATTTATTGGATTAAAGATTACTTTGCCTTACTAGATAGTTAGACTAACGGATATTGCATTATTGATATTATTTATTTATATTATTTTATTTTATTATTTTTCTTTTTCTTCTTGGGCTACAAGGGATGATCATTAAAAAACTTAGCAATTTTTTAAATCATTTTTATATTTGATGCAAATTTTCGCCCATACCTGGTTGAGTAACTGGTAAATACAGTAGAACTTTGCTTACATGACCCTCGATTACAACCTCAATTACAAGTGCAATTTTCAAATCCCCTTGAGATTGCCATAACACATAATGTTAAATTAATCTCTATAACGCGTCACTTATTATCCAAACAACCTCTACAACACTGATTTTTTTCCAATTCACAACGTAACTCAGAACCTCTATAACAAGTCGTTTTGATAAGTCAACCTCAATAACACGACTCTATATAGGAATGGGTCGACCTTGAACAAGCCTAAACTTGAAATCCCCACCCATTGACCGCGATAACACGACTGACAGCCAAAATAACCTTGATAACACGACCCTCAACAAAAAGAGCACCTCGATAACAAGACTTTCACTAATCCCCTTGAGACACTTCTTATCAAGGTTCTACAGTACTTGTATTAGAAATTTACGCCCCTTCTGCATATCTTTTATTCTTAAATGGAGATTGAAATTGTTACTTAATTCACCATCATTAATATGCAGATAAAGGCCTGATGATGCCCAGGTATGGGCGAAAATTTGCATCAAACATAATAATAATTTAAAAAATAGCTAAGTTTTTTAATCATCATCCCTTGTAGCCCAAGAAGAAAAAGATAAATAATGAACATTTCCAAAACAAGCAACTATTCAGCCACCTCTAGTATAACTAAAAATATCATTAAAATACTATAGAGAAATACAGTAGAACCTCGCTTTCACGACCCTCAATAACACGACAACCTCAATTACAAGTGCAATTTTCAAATCCCCTTGAGATTGCCATAACAAATAATGTTAAATTAACCTCTATAACACGACTATTATTATCCAAATAACCTCAATAACACGGATTTTTTCCAATTCAGAACGTTACTCAGAACCTCTATAACAAGTAATTTTGAGAAGTCAACCTCTATAACACGACTCTATATAGGAATGGGTCGACCTTGAACAAGTCTAGACTTGAAATCCCCGCCCATTAACCTCTATAACACGACTGATAGCCAAAATAACCTTGATAACACGACTGATAGCCAAAATAACCTTGATAACACGACCCTCAACAAAAAGAGCACCTCGATAACAAGACTGTTTCCCTAATCCCCTTGAGACACTTCTTATTAGTTTTTTAATGATCATCCCTTGTTGCCCAAGAAGAAAAAGAAAAATAATGATTATTTCCAAAACTAGCAAGCAACTATTCAGCAACCCCTAGTATAACTAAAAATAATCATTAAACTACTATAGAGAGAAATATTCAAAGCAATTTAATTTTCAAAAACTAAATCTAAACAAATATGATATTTGGTGCTTAGTGAAAAAAATTGCCATAGTGAGATGGTGAGATAAAAGAATTTTTTTTTTTTTAAAAACTAATTTTCTACAAAACCAAATCACATAAAATAGCATGCATAGTAATCAAATTTGCACATTGTAGATCACTGAACTTACATCATCCTGGTCTACAATGAGAGACCTGACGTTCTGAACAGGGAAATTACCCATTGATGACGGAGCTTTCGCTCCTGGAGAATGCTGTCCCTTTGGTTAGTGAAAGCAAGTAAACAAACAAACATTTCACTTTAAACCGACACCACAAGCAAACAACACCCAAAATAATTATTATTATAAACAACCTGGTTAATTAAGTTAAAAAAACATTCACATGAAATCCTAATTATGTTAATTATACAAATATTTTCTTTAAAAAAAAATGACTCCACTAATATAATAGTTGTAATTGGGCAAATGTCAAAAATTGAGGAAGGTAATCGTTTATAAACTGATTGAAAACAAAGAACAGCTGCTAAAAATTTAAACAAGTAGGTAGGTTTGTTTTATTTATTATTATTTTTGGTCACATAACATTTCATATGTATTTATTAGGCCGATCGGCCACCAGAAGCTGAGCGGAGCGGAGCTGAGCGGAGTTGACTCAGCTTGTGAAATCGAATCCCATTGTTTTAAATGTAAGGGTGGCCACCGGTTGCGGAGCGGAGCTGAGCTGAGCCTAGCGACGCATCTCGACTCCGCTTAGTCGGTCGGTTTTGAAAGCTGACTCCGCTTCCCCCTCCACCCACAATAATAATATTATTAAAAAATTAAATGAATAAACTTTTTATTAATTGATTAATACACTCTTGTAGATAAATGTACGAGAGATTAGCTGGCTAATAAAGTGTAGAAAATCACTATTTTATTTGAGAAACGTTTCGACCAATTATTAATGTCATCTTCAGTCTTGTTTTATTCTAAAATTCAAACAAGCATAATATACAGCTTTAAAATAAAGTAATTATAATTATTCATTAAACATTTTGACATATACTTCTAATTTTACTGAAATCAAGTTTTAATTAAGACTTGTATTCAGTAAAAAATATACTTACATACGTCATTATTGTTTCATTATATAATATACTATCTCCATAAGAGAGGGTCTAAAATTAAAAAGTTTAACAGTGGCACGTTGGTATAACATACCGACATTGAAATAACCAGTAAATGTTAATATGTATAAATATAAATTAAAACATTAAACAAAACTAGTAACAATTTATAACATTCTAAAAAATATATAATAATAACTAAAAATACAATTATCAAAAAGCTGTATACATGTGATCTTCGTAACAACTATTCATCGAGGTGATTCATCTTATAATACAGTGGTTCTTAATTAAAACTTGATTTCAGTGGGATTAAGGATATGCCAAAATTTATAATGAATAATTATAATTACCTTTGATTAATTTTATATATATGTTTGTTTGAAGATGACATTAATAATTGGTCGAAACGTTTCTCAAATGAAATAGCGATTTTCTTTATTTTCTCTACCTTAATAGCCATCTACTCTCTCTTTCAATAATATAATGTGAAGGAAAATAAATAAAGTATAAAAAAAAGTAATCAGTGTTGGCGTATTTAAAAAAAGGGTTTTAATTCGGATGTTACAGCTCTCCGATAGTTTGTATCACAACCCGTTATATCATCTCTTATCTTATTCAGAAGTTCATTAAACTGAGGGCTATTCATACGGAAATAGTCCTTAAACTGTTCGTGGTTTAGATCATGAAAAAGGGTGTGAAATTCCCCGAATTCATCCCTTTTTCTAAGATAGAAAATTTCCCAATGTGTCTTATAAGCTGGTAATGCGATACAAGCTGCAAGAGAAAACTCGGTTTCAGAATCCTCGGATTCTGAACTTGAACACAAATATAATAGTTTTCGTTGGGTTGACATTTTTGAGTGGACTAGCTTAGTTCACGCAAACGAAAACAGAGCGGAGTCAGCTAGACTCCGCTTCAGTCAGCTCGACTCCGCTCCGCTTTCGGTTGCCACACCCCTTGGACTCAACTACACTCAGCTACACTCCGCTCAGCTCCGCTCCGCTCCGCTCAGCTTCTGGTGGCCGATTGGCCTTAGAATTGACTAATTTATATTTTTATAAATTAATAATGAAAAGTGAATTTAATTAAACATATTTTGTTGAATTAACATATTTCGTTAATTATTTGATGGGGATCACAAAAACCAAAGAAACTGGTAAAAAGTGATGACCATATTAGTCTAAAATCCGGTATAGGAAATATATACCCTCATCTGTTATTTAATGATAATAAAGAATATATGATAGAGAATTTAAAGATTGATACATCGCAAATAGGTTGCCTAGCTAAATCACGTACCGATGATGTTAAATAATAAAATATTTACTTAACTTCCCCTTACTTCAACTTACCCAATGTGTTATTTATGAAAATCGAACATTAGCTGAGAGAATTCACCCCAAGGAATTCAAAAAAATAAGGGTTGCCTACTTTCCCCTCTGGCCAACTATGGAGTTGCCAGGTATAAACAGATGAGTAAACGTAAATAATATACCCTCATCAGTTATTATATCGAATTATATATAAAATAAAAGGTAATTTTATTCCCAATCCAACTGTATTAGGTTGGCTTATCAAAAAGTTGGTTGAATCTATGGTTGCCTAGATTTGAGATCTAAAATTTAGAATTTTAATTTAGAATTTAAGACAACCTAATACGGTTGGATTGGCAATAAAATTACCTTTTATTTGATATATAAATCAATTAAATAACTGATGAGGGTATATTAATTATGTTTACTCACCTGTTTATACCTGGCAGCACCATAGTTGGCCAGAGGGGAAAGTAGGCAACCCTTATTTTTTTAATTTCTTGGGGTGAATTCTCTCAGCTAATGTTCGATTTTCATAAATAACACATCAGGGAAGTTGAAGTAAGGGGTAGTTAAGTAAACATTGTATTATTTAACATCATCGGTACGCGATTTAGCTATGCAACCTATTTGCGATGTATCAATCGATAAATTCTCTATCATATATTCTTTATTATCATTAAATAACAGATGAGGGTATATATTTCTCATACCGGATCTTAGACTATAAGTTAACCATAGAAAGGAGAAACATGAAAATACTGCATTTTAATTTAATTAAAACAGTTAAAAGATGTTTATTTTAAATTTAAGAAGGATTTAGGGATAATAATTCACATTTCACGTTAAATTCCACAACTAAGTATGAGGGCCATTTGGAAAGTAACCTTTGATTGGCCACTGTGCTGGAAGTAGAGGGAGTAGCAGCACCAGTATTGCTCTGACGTACACGGCAGGTCAGTCTGCATCAAACTGTGGTCAAATAAATGTCGTACGAGCACTAGTTTGGATTTTATAGCATCTTGAAATGTGTGCTCCAAATACGAAGTGCGAGCTGTTAAAGGGTTTTTTACGGCAAAACAATATTCGGCAGTAGGTATTCATGGAGAACTTTGTGGCGAGTATGGACCAAGTGTTATAAGTGAAAGAGTTGTACTTGAATGGGTTTGTTTATTTAAAAGTGGACGAAAAAACATTCATGAGGAAGAGAGAAGTGATAGGCCATCATTAGTCACACAGATGAACTCATTCAGAAAATTGATGGAAAAGTTCGTGACAATTTCACAATTTTGGAGCTGTCTAATGAATTTCTACAGATTTCTAGGACTGTGTTATACGAGGTAGTGACACAGAGTCAGGTTACCGGAAGTTCTGTGCTTGATGGGTGCCAAAAACGTTTATCTACGATTGTTACCTGATATAAACATTGTATTTGTTTAGATGCGTAGAAAGTGATTCTTTACGTACTTGTATTCATTGCACATGCGCTTCTCATAATTCTGAAGAATTCCTCTTTTTTACCGCCCTAGGGTGGTAAAAAAGAAGAATTCTTTACCTTTACGCAAAATTAGCGAGTTTGTTTACATTTAACAAAACTAATTTGCTGTTTGTTTAATAAAAGTAACTGTTTATATCGAGTTTTTTTTGTGAAAATCAATGAGTGATTTAAATTATTATGACGAAGGATAATAATAATGATTAAATAAGGAGAATAATATGCCTTCCCGGCACAAAATACAACTAATGAATTAATGTCATCTTTATCAAAAGAGAAATACGAACTAACATATAGGAAGTTAATTTTTTTCTGTATTTATTATTTAAATTTAACAATCGTAGACAAAGTACGGTACGCAACTTGTGTTTTTTGCATTGCTCGTGAGGTTTTACTATCCTCGCTGTCGCTCGGGTACAAACTCCACACTTGCATGCAAAATGCTACTTTCCGCACTCCTACTACTTAAGCTAGTATTACTTATGCTACTTTCCTGCTGCTTTTCTGCCACTTGACGCGTAATGTACTACTACCGAGCACTAAAAAACTCGCACTTCGCATTTGGAGAAAAGTTTTTTTGCAGCGCACATTTCAAGATGCTATAAAAACACCAAACTAGGGTTCGTACGACATTCATTTGATCCCGACTTACCTGCCGTGTATGTCAGTGCAATAATGGTGCCACTACTCCCACTACTTCCCGCACAGTAACCAATTTGGAGGTTACTTTCCAAACGGCCCTCGTATATAAGGTTTAAAAAAAATATAATACATATATATTAAGGAAAAACAAAAATTATTCCACACTTAGCACAATATAGAATTAGTCAAATGAGTATTCCTGAATTAACACTGACGTTAGTACACCAATCATTTTTTAAATGTCAAACGTAACAATGAATAAACAATTAAACCAACATAGCAGACAAGGGACAAAATGAACACAATAACTGCTCTTCGGCATGTTTTATAAGACAGGAACCTACCAGATGTTTAAGTGTTCCTCGTGTGTTTAATACTCTCAGCTTATGAAATTTCTCATGAGCCTGGAAAAGCAAAGAGACCAAAACCACATCTTTTTTTTAGAAACAAAACCACCACCGTTTCCTGACACCTTGTATTGGCGCCCATACATAGTCACACAATATACACCAGAAACCAAGAGTACAAATCATACAGACTAAACTAGGAAAACAAAACAGAAAAAAAAGACAAATGTATACATAAAATTCAATTAATTTCACAAATAACAATCACCACTAAGAAAGAAGGACTAAAAACATTAATAATTTAATTTGTGAAGACTTAAAAAAGACTCAAAGGAGTCTACTTCAGTTTACAAACTAAAGTAGACTTCAAAATATCTTTGACCAATAAAATTCAACAAGTCTTCACTCAATAAATTATCTTTAGTTTAAAAATGAGAAGAAACAAATCCGCCACCAGTTAACAGGATAAAAGGGCTCCACTATTTGTGTCCTATTAAAGGCCCGCCTACAATCCTTTAAAACTTACATGAAACTGAATTTGAAATTATGGTATAAACACATTTAAATTAATTAAATTTGAAATTAACGAATATTAAAATTTTATCAACTAAAAATTAATCATGAAACTATTTTTCAAAATATAGTCCAGGAAATAGTGTCCATAAAAGTGACTAACTAACCAATCAAAAATCAAGCTAAAATTTTGTGTAAGAGTTAGTTAAGTGGTCAGCAAAGTTTGTTTGCTGTAGATATCTGGGCCATAAGATGTTTGCAAAAAAAAAAACAGACAGGTAGAGAGTGACCATGTCCCGTCCATTTATTAGACAATATGATTTTCATGATCCTGAGTACAAAAAACAAATGGATGATAGTTTGTCCACCGCGTTCCGGGACCTCTCTCTCTGATAAATAAAAAATAAAATTATTGGCACTAAGATTTTTTTTAAAATCCATAGTTATAATTTTGATTGTCAGTGAGGGGCTACAAATTTGATTAAGGACATCATGTATTAAATTGACAGCATAGTATTGCCCTAGAGTAGCTCGCAATTTATTAATAAAGAATATAAATGTAGTCGATGCTAAGTGCCTGTCGTTTTTAAGCTGCGCCTGAGGAAGCATCTAAGCTTTTGTCCAGGCCCGTGACCATGGGGAATTTTTTTTTTTTTTCCAAATACAAAAAATCTCTTTTGTTGAGATTATACTACTAAATTATAATAACCTGAAACAACAAAGGATTTTTTAATGGCAGGGATTGTATTAAATAAGTGCTGTGCAGAGACGCTGTGCCGGAACTCGCCCGGGGCGTGAGAATGTTTGTTGATTTAATTATTCGTATAAACCTAAGTACCTATTTATTTATTGAGAGTATTATAACAACACGTGACATGCTAATCAAGAAATTGTTAATAAAAAATACTACTTAAAATTATAAGTTTCCCTGATTGCAGTGTGGGTTTATGTTTAAAACTGCTTAAAATGCTGTTTTTGAATGTTTATATTTAAAATTTTCCAGGGGGAGGACCCCGGACCCCCCCTCTTTAGGGGGGGAGGTTGAGAAGGGGTATGTTATAGTTCCGGCACCTCAATTTCTAGAAATCGAGCGCTGGGTTAGTTATTCAAATATTACTTCTACTACTAACTATAATCAGCTTGATTTTTGGTATACCAACTAATTCTGTGCTCGGTATCATCAAAATCACATTGTCCACCAAAATGGCTGGGACATGGCCGCTCTCCACTGGTTTGGATTTTTCAAATGTCTATTGCCAAGCTATGTCCCGCAGAAGAACTTAGCCAACCACATATTCTTAAAAGGCACCAAAAGATTAACTTATATACAAAATTCTAGCTTGATGTTAGTCAGACACTTATTCACATGATATCTCCTGGACTAATATATGTATAAATAATATATATGGGTGGTTCTCAGACTGCAGGCAATTTTCATTTCCACACTCTTCAAATTGCACATAGTGCTATAATTTTATTTCATTTTTTAGATAAATTATTTCTACCATAAATATGCAAGTTAAAATTAAATGTAAATATGCTTTAACAACGTTTATAATAATATTCGGCTATAAACATATGTTAAGAAGTGGTAAAACTGTAATTACCATGGATGTCCAGAAATAGGATTTTAACATTTTTTTGTTAATATATTTACCTTAAATAAGTGTATGGATAAAAGTTATAAATACATGCATTCAATACTAGTGAATAGTTAATAAAATACAATATTTAATTTAAAAAAATTATTGTATTAATTTTCAGAGCATTTTGACTTGTGTCCTTTTGTTATTTGTCATTACCATGCTCGAAATTAAAACAAATCGTAGTGAAATTTAGTGTAAGTTTTTATTTTCTCCCTCATCAAAAGTCTTTTGCCATGTCTGCTGATAATAAAAGGCAGTGAGTTTCATGTTATTCAAGGTGAATCTGCTTCTACCATCAAAAGAAATCACGTGTTCTGGTATGTACCTTTTTAATTGAAATTACCATGGTTGTTTATAACACAGGTTATAATTGTGTGTGAGCGATTTTGTTCCTGTGATTTATTAGCATAATACTGCTTGTTTACATTATGTCAACAATATATTTTATAAAGACATTTTTAAAGTAGATAATTTACTTACAATTTTGAAATGTAATTACCATGTCTTTAAATAGTTGTAATTACCGTGGGTCTTATTCATTTTTAAAAACCACGGTAGTTACAGTTTTACCACTTCTTAACATATTTTTATAGCCGAATATTATTAAAAACGTTGATAAAGCATATTTACATTTAATTTTGACTTGCATATTTATGGTAGAAATAATTTATCTAAAAAATAAAATAAAATTATAGCACTATGTGCAATTTGAAGAGTGTGGACATGAAAATTGCCTGTAGTCTGAGAACCACCCATATTTATACTTAAAATGTTTTATGCTTTTATGATTAAATGATATTTTAATGAGTACTACTTATGACAATGAGATTAATAGTAAAACTCAATATTCATTAAGTGAAAGGAAGAATAAGAATCTTTTTAAAATAACATCTGAATTATATAAAATCCAAATACTTGATAAGTAAAGCCATATTCAAATTAATTATTTGTCTAAAAAAAAATGTTCCAAGACAAGAAAAAAAAACTCTGAATTAGAACAAAAAAAGAAAAACTTTAAAAATCTACTTGAAAAGAGTAGATTGAATAATACCTCTCGAATGGTGAGAGTGTGCGAGACCATCTGAATGTTGATCTGAGACTGTGAAGTAGGAAGATTCTCAGAAGAACGAGACCGAAGCAACGTCCTGTTAGTAAGCAGAGATTTATTAGATTTAAGAGTCATTTCTGTTTTAAGGAAGACACGCTGGATATACGCTGAACTTAATCCTCGTACTCCAAAAGCTGTCCTTAGTACTTTACGTGGACTCACCTAAAAACCAAACAATCAAACCCATAATTAAGTATTTTTTTGCAATCTTGAGATTGTTGCTGTTAACTCCTTAATGGCACTTCTTTAGACTGTTACTCCCCTTATAAAAAACAAAAGGGAGTAACAATCTAAAGAAGGTGTACAGAATGATCTTCTTCAAACTGTTACTCCCCTTATAAAAACAGAAGTGTGATATTCATTTGTCCCAAAGTACATTGGAGTAAAAATCCATTTGTCTATAAATAGTTATTTAGATAAAAAATCAGATAAATAATAAAACAGAGGGGAGTAACAATATAAAAAAGTATATCCTTAATTGTGGTTGTTATCAAAAGAAGAAGAAATGTAAAATTTCTCAATAAGCAACTTTAAGACATGCTGTGATGTGGCTTAATGATAATCTGCAGTTATTTATTCATTTATCTTATGCTTATGTGGTGAGAATTTCCATAATGGCAAATTTTAAGAAGAGAATGAATGAAAAAAGGATGTTGAGATGGAGAACTGCCATAAGGGCACAATTCTACATTGTATAAATGCACCCTGTAAGCTAGAAGATTGATATTATCTCCTAGCCCCAGCCTTAAGGTGGGTACAGACTAGGGATGGGAGGAACGGTTCCATGAGTGGAACGAGTTACAATGTTTCGTTCAAAACCAATAACTAGTTCCAGGAACTAGTTATTTTTGGAACGTATCAATTTATGTTCCAAAGACAGTTCCTCTTATACTTCACGTGTTCCTGAGTCTAGTCCAGGTTCGTTCTACAATAAGTTCCGTTTCTTTATTAAATAGTTCCACTCTTCATTGACGCTGACGATGAAAAGTTGAAATTAAATACAAACATTTATAATAATATTAAGATCTCTTTATTTATCTTTTTATCTTATATTTTTTTATATTGATATTTTAATTACAACCAAGTAAGCAGTATAATAAAAATGTTTATGATATAACATTATGGTAACCACTTAAAAAGTATATTTTATACCAGTATAAATAATATTTTTAAATACTTGAATATATGTTCTTTTCATAACGAGATCCTAAAACTAAACAAAAAACAAATTAAATTTCACCTGTTTATTTCGTATTTTTACTAACTATTTACTAAAGCGGAAAACAAAACTAAAAAAACAAAACGAGTGGCGAAGGGCGAAAGCGACAAGAGGAAGTTGACTATGGACCTAAAAGAAAAAAAGCGGCAAAGAGGCATCTATGTCTCTGAAAGAGAAAAAGATAACGCTTCACTATAACTGGAGTGATTCCGAGACTCGAGCTCTCATCCCCACTCCATTACTCTACTCTACTATACAAGACATAAGACATACACGTTACGTTCCAGCTTGGCTGGAACTGGAACTTGGAACGAAAACTTTTCGTTCCTCGTGAAACGAATCCTTTTACGTTCCCTCCGAGTTACAGTTTCGTTACGTTTTCTCGTTCCCGTTTCCTCTTTAATCAGTTACGTTACACGTTACGTATTGGCACTTGGAACGAAAATCATCGGTTTCGTTCCAAGAGAAACGAGTTTTTAACGTTCCCTTTAAGTTAGTTGTTTAGTTTCGTTACTGTTTTCTCGTTTCCGTTTCCTCTTTAATTAGTTAAGTTTTGTATGATTTTGCTCGATAATTCTTAAAAGATATTATTATTTTTTTTTTTAAATGGTGGTAACAAATTTGTATCAAATTCAAACAATAAAAATGTATTAACTAAATAAAACTCGACAGTAAAATAAAAACTTCAAAGTCGTTCCAAAAATAACGTAGTTCCATGAAATCTTGGAACCGTTCCAACACTGGAACTAGTTATTTTTATAGTTACGTTCCGTTCCGCCCATCCCTAGTACAGACTATTCTAACGTTACATGGGCCCAGGTCATAATGCGTGTGATATAAAAAAGTAATACAGGGGAACGCGAGATATGATGCTATCTGACGCCACATGCCTTATGACGCGTGGGAGGGATATCTAAACTTCCAGATATTTCTTCAGTCGTGGGAAGGCATCAGAAGAGTCAGGTGCTATATTTTACTACTCTCTGTACATTTTTTACATACTGTTTTTTAGTGATTTTTTTTTGAAGATGGAAGAAGACATGTTAATTGAATATGTTCGGGCGAATCCGGTGTTATACGACCCTACACAACGGGAATATAGAAATCAAAATTCCCGAAAGGAGGCTCCTTCTATAAGCTGTGGTATTAAATTATAAAACTCCCCGAATTCTTCTCGCTCTGCATTGATTGGATGTAGCCATTTCTTCTTCTTCTTCATCCAGCATGTCAAAAGCATGGAGAACATTCATGGTAGAAGGCTCAAAACCAACTGAAGGGAGAAGCAACAAGTGCGAAGTGTGTTCTTTCATGTGTCTGACGTCAGAGCAATGTGAACACCGCCTCATGTCTGACGTGGTCCCATGTTATCTGACGTGACGTGGGAACACGTCACGTCAGATAACAGAGTAATCTGTACTTAGCTTTAGAGCTACAGATATTTTATTAAGGATTAAGAATTCTTAATAGCATTATTAAAATGCTATCTGCTGAGTGCTTGAAGGGCTACCAAACTAACTCTGTAGCAAAACAGCCCTTGGAGGGCCTAGGCTTACCAAAGGAAGGGTTACCAAACTAACTCTGTAGCAAAAAAGCCCTTGGAGGGCCTAGGCTTGCCAAAGGAAGGGTTACCAAACTAACTCTGTAGCAAAACAGCCCTTGGAGGGCCTAGGCTTGCCAAAGGAAGGGTTACCAAACTAACTCAGTAGTAAAACAGCCCTTGGAGGGGCTAGGCTTGCCAAAGGAAGGGTTACCAAACTAACTCTGTAGCAAAACAGCCCTTGGAAGGCCTAGGCTTGCCAAAGGAAGGGTTACCAAACTAACTCTGAAGCAAAACAGCCCTTGGAGGGCCTAGGCTTGCCAAAGGAAGAGTTACCAAATTAACTCTGTAGCAAAACAGCCCTTTGAGGGCCTAGGCTTGCCAAAGGAAGGGTTACCAAACTAACTCTGAAGCAAAACAGCCCTTGGAGGGCCTAGGCTTGCCAAAGGAAGGGTTACCGAACTAAATAACTAACTTTGTAGCACAAAGGTCCTTGGAGGGCCTAGGTTTGCCAAAGGAAGGGTAAGGGTTACCCTGGAGACAGAAATTACAATCTAAATATAGTTCTTAGTGACCAATTAAATGGTTTAATTGAAAGTAAAGGACCTTTATAATTTTTAGATTTACGTTTGAAATTACTCACCGGTATTTGCGAGCAAAACCTGGCCAGAGCTGAATCAATTCCTTTGTCCTGAATCTCCTTGGCAAGTACTGAATTAGATCCATTAGACTGGCGATGAAACAAAACTAATAGTGACATCGCTATTCTATACAGAACTTTCATACCTTCGTGTAGATAACAGTCCATAATTCGAGCCTGAAACCAAAAATAATTAAAACACAAGGTTTATTAATATGAATAATTTGCTGACAAAAAAATAAATAAATAAATACAAATGAGGCGTTTCGAATACGAAGGGTGTACTCAAAGTCCAATTTTTTTTTTGTTTTTTCCTTGCCATCGTCTGGGATCTAAGATTTAGCCTGTATAGTTTTTGTGTTGAGTTTGCCTTTAATTCCTCCTAAAATTGCTGGTTTAAACTTGTTGGAGATGTTTGAATTGTCTATAAACCACGCCAACACTACCACGGCCAACTCCATGCCTCCCTTGTCTAACTCCGTAAGTCGCCCACTTTTCTCATTCCTAAATCTTATCAGGCAGTGTGTTTATTCTCGCCAGGTTTTTTTCCACCCATTTTGTTCTAACAAGTTGTTTGTGAAAATAATAGTTGCTATTATTTATTGTGTGGACTACTTTTAAAAACTAACATGACTCAAGAAGTGTCCGGATATTCACATAAACACCTAAAAAGTGTTGGTAAACATTGAAATCAATGGAGGCAAAAGAAAAACGAAATGCAGGAGATGAGTACGTTTCCTGACATTCAGGACTATTTTAAATTTTATTTTTTGTAAGTAAATATTATAACTAATAAGTAAAAATTATATGAAAAGCTCTGAAACTGGTAATATGCTATTTTGTTGAGTTCGCCCATTGCTTTAAAACATTTATTCAAGTTCTTTCTCAAAATCACCGAATGTTGAGTTCTTCCTTCGTATTTGGAACGCTTCAAATGTAAAAGCTGGTAAATCTAGAGGTAAATTTGAAGAGAAATATTTAGTTTGCGGTGAAATGATTACCAGATGGTTGAATGGAAGAGACTCGAGTATCCACCAGATCCAGTCGATGTAGATCCTCTCTGATCTGGAAGCAGGGCACTGACGAGACAGGTAAACTCCAGCTGACTTCTGTTCAACATAATAAACATTAACTATTAACATTTGTTAAAAATTGTCTGACTAACATCAAGCTAGAATTTTGTATATGAGTTAATCATTTAGTGCCTTTTAAAAATATCTGATCGGCTAAGTTCATCTGGGTGACATAACTTGGCAATAGGCATTTGAAAAAAACAAAATGGTGGAGAGTGACCACGTTTTGCCAATTGTGGTGGACAATGTGATTTTCATGATCCTGAGTACAAAGGAACCACGGTTCCTAAATCCCGAGGCGAAGCCGAGGGAATTATACTTTTTAATTCCCGAGGTACATACAATATTTAATCTTCAGTAGGAAGAAAATACACATTTTCATCCATTGCACAGTTTCTATTTATTATTTTAATAAATAACAATAATGTTAGTACTTTTAATAACAGATATAAGAAATTCGATTCACTATTAAAAATAAATAAGAATTGAAATTGAGGCGTTCAGAATACGAAGGGCAAACTCAACATCCAACATTTTTTTTTTTTTCTTGGCATCGTCTGGGGCCTAAGATATAGCCTGTATAGCTTTTGTGTTGAGTTCGCCTTTAATTCCTCTTAAAATTACTGGTTTAAACTTGTTGGAGAGGTTTGAATTGTCTATAAGCGAGCGGGTACGAAGGGCCAACTCCACGCTCCCTTCTATAACTCTGTAAGTCCCCCACTTCTCTCATTCCTAAATCTAGTCAGGTTTTTTTTTGAGTTTGCCCATTGCTTAACATTGATTTAAGTTTTTCTCAAAATCTCCAAATGTTGAGTTCGCCCTTCGTATTCTGAAGGTCTCAATTAAAGTCAAGTAGAAGGTTATTTAGATGCAGGTTATAAACAAAGATAAACATGGTCGAAAAAGCAGTGTCGCCAACCTGATCTCAACAACTTCATTACAATAGCCATTCATTTTCTACTATTTATAAAATAATTAAATTGGCAATCCTTCTTTTTCTCCTTACTTTTTGAGTTTGGGGAAGAAAAGAAGAAAAGAGTTCAAAGTATTAAATATTTAGGTTTTCAGCACCTGAACTGGAAATCACACTCAGAAACTCTAACTAAACGAATAAATCAGCTGATCTATGTGTTTTCCAAATTAACAAATATTTTGGATCAAAACACTTTAAAGACCATATACTACGCCTTGGCCCAGTCGATCCTGACTTATGGAATACTATCTTGGGGTGGGGCTTGTCCCACAATATTAAGACCTGCAGTCGTTGCACAAAATAATTTGCTTTGAAGAATTTTAAGGAGAGGAAGGCTCGACTCGGCCGGGGCGTTGTACGGGGACTTATCAGTTTTAACCATAAATAATCATTATAAATTGGCGGTTTTAATGAATAATGAGTTTTTGGACATGGTAGATCATGGGCACGGTACCAGGGGTGAGGATAGAGGTATGCCCAGGGTTCCCAGGAAAATAAACACGCAGGGCATGAGGCACTGGTCCTACCGGGGTCTTGTCTGGTATGCCTACCTCCCTCCTAACATTATGGCTAACCCCAATGAAATCCCTAGTAATATTATTTAACCACTTAGTGAGCCTACCAACCTAAACCACTTTGAAAACAAAAATAAAAAAAAATTAAAATTAAAACAATAACATATAGTAATATATACAAATATATATGCCTTATAAACAAATATTGAGATGAAAAAATTATTTTATTTTTAAATTAAAGATTTTTAAGATTTTTTTATGTTACCGTATTTTAAAATAAGGAACTGGACGCCCCTCCCGCGCTCTGGCTGTGCCCTTGCGTAGGGGGGGGGGGATTTCGATTCTTATGGTTGAGTAGCTATATAATTGTAATAATTATTAAGGAAATAAAAATATTTTGAATTAAATTTGAAAGACTTACTTTAGTCCTAGTCCCTCTAAACTAATCCAAAATCATAACTTTTTCTCCCTACTGGAGATAAAAAATATTTTAAGCTTTGCACATTTTTGCGCATGATTCGTGCACAATGCGTATATTATTATTAGTAATGTTTAACTACTCTATTTTTTCCTATACGTGGGTAAAAAAAAAGTTACGACCGTATTTTAAATTTCACATCCCTAGCGTGAACGGTTCGGCGGATATGAATCAAAGTACGACGGACAGACAGACACATCACCCTGGGCTTAAGGGTTTCGAGGATGATTTACGCTACGAAACCCTAATTAGGAAAAATGTATGAGATAATTATATTTACAAATAATAATGGATAATCCCGGCGCTGGAGTGTATTTTTCTCTGTCTGTTTCCCGTAGTTAATAATAATTATAATTTTATTTAAATTAAAATAATGGATAAGTTAATCTTAAGAATTTCATTTTATGTTGACTAATTTTAAATAATATAAGAATTACATTTTAACTGAACAATCAAAAATAAAGAAAACAACGTTTCAATTAATCTAGTTAAATATAAAACTTATTAAGTAATTGGTACGACTGTAAAAGTAAAAACTATCATTTACCCAATTCAGTTACAAATATGCAGAAAGCAAAATCAAGTTGGCAATTGAAATGCGGCGTTAAGATGACAGTTTTGAAGCTGGGACTCTGAGGCAAGTTTATAAGCAAACTCAATTACAAGACTATTTCCTGCTGGCAAGAATCTAGAGGGCACTTTGCTGCCAAATTACATCTAATTGCCTGAATCCCAATTAAAACCTTAATTATCAAAGCCTAATGAATGGGATCAATATTTAGGGAATAGAAACTCTCATAAGGGGCTTTCCCTTATAACCAAAATAAAAATTGGATTACAAAGCTTCAAAACTGAATATTGTAAAAACCAATTATTAAAATTTTGGTTTGTCAAATTAAATTATAAGATAATTATATTTTTGTCAAATAAAACTGATCACAGTTTTAATTAAAAAAAATGTTGCTTTAAAAATAAAACATATTTTTAAAATTAAAAATGATAATTTTTTCGAATAACGTTGTTAAAATTAAAAACATTTAATTTGTATATATAAATTATTTTTAATGGATGTTAGGTGTAAATAAAAAATAATTTTAATCAGTCTGGCACTTGCTCTTGGTCTTAAGGGTATAAATAAAAACTAAGTTTTTATATCATGCAGCGATATTTCAACCTCACTTGGGCCATTATCAAGCTTACAATCATTTAATTATCCACATAAACTTTTATAAAACATTTTTCTGATAATTTCTACTGTAGCAGCTTCATAACTGCTTACTTAATCACTCCACTTGTACATTTTACTGTCGAAAATTTAAAAAAACTGTTAAAAAACGTTTCTCAAAGAGAAATTTGTCATGAGTTTTTGTCCAAGACCAAGAGCAAGTGGCAGACTGATTAAAATTAGAGTAATAAAAGGGTAATTACTACTTATAAAAAATAATCAATACTGGTTAGATTTCATTTTCCTTTTTCTATTTCAGAGACGTTTCGACCCTTTACATTTTTTGTAAGGTCACAGCTTTATATTCAGTGAGTGAAAAAGTTTTTTTAAAAAATATATATATCTTCCATGAGAGTACATCATAATAAAAAGTTTACAATACGTATATAAAAATTAAAAAATCGGGTACGGGGTACCTCGGAACTTTTCCTCACTTCAGAGGCCACTAAAGTGGCCTCTCCTGCTGCTTTTCGCAGCAGGAGGAAGGAGCATTGGACATGGTCAGTACTTGAAAGGGTGACCGTTCTGCCCACTAAATTTCCCAAGTTCTTGGCGACACTTTTTTCTCTTAGTGCTCCATCTCCATTCCTATTTTATAAGATCCTTAGGTTAAAGCTAAAAGGTAAACTTACAACATATTTCTTAGTGAGGTGCATGACGGTTCTCCAGGTGACTTCGTGAAGGAGTTTAGATTGAGGTATAAACATGATGTTCTTAGATGTTACAAGGCTCTCCAGGCAGCTGTAGCATTCGTCTTCTATTAACACAAACAACCAATAAATTAGACCAATCACGTAATATAATGTTAAATTCGTAACATCGTGTAACACAGTGGTAATAGTAGTAGTAATAAGAATAAGGGGAGGGCTAGCCTGGCAAACAGACCATCTTTGGATCCTTATTGCCAACCCCAGACGAACCCACACCCATCAAACCACCACCACCTCACTCTCAAACCTTTTAGTTTGGATTATGAAGGAGAGGATGTCTTGCCTCTTCAGTGTATCTAGTTCCTCTACACTCTACACCAATTCCTCCCTTGTCTAAGTTAGAAAGCATAAAGCATAATCTCCCATATCCTTCACACACTCTCAGGTAATGGTAAGCTGTTTCCTCTCCACACCCTGGACAACATGGTGGTATAGTACAGTGGGTAAAGAAAGTAGGTAATACAGTGAGGTGATACAAGCGGTGATCAATAAGCATAAGCATTAAATTATTAAAAATACATTGGGCGTTGTAAATAATTATTAAAAGGCAGAAAAATGTAAAGCCTTTAAATTAGAAACCACATCCAGCTTCACCAACGGATTCAAAACAAGCAGTGTGACAATTTAATGCGATGGTTGGATGGATCGTGTAATCCTTACTTCCAAGTTCCACAAACACTTGGACCAAGTGGATTTGATCAAAGTTACTTGGACCAGGAATACTTGGATCGTGTAATCCTTACTTCAAAGTTCCACAAACACTTGGACCAAGTGGATTTGATCAAAGTTACTTGGACCAAGTATACTTGGATCGTGTAAGGCTTTAGACGAAAGATTTCGAAAATGAATCCCTCTAAATTAACTCATTCAATTAAAATGAAGGGTGGTTAAAGATAATGATTAACTCCTCGGGCGTTGGTTTAGGGGGTGATTGAGATGACCCGTCAGGAGTCGAGGTCAAGGGGGGGGGGATGAAAAGAGCCCGTAGTGGTGTCAGTCTAGTTATTTACTACGGCCAGAGTAGATTACTCCCCTCCCACACCACTTTATTTATTAGTTTTTTTTTCGTAAAATGCTTTCGACCAGTAGCAGAATGCTTTCAAAGAGTTTATTGGAACAGTAAATAACACTGTCCGACGGGTTCTCTTTAACGCCGAACAAAAACGCAGTCAAAAAAAAAAATAGAGGGAGAAACGAGAATATAAAAGAACTGGCGAAACATAAATTCACCGACTAAAGTTGTTTACACAATCATATACGCGGAACGGAAGAATTTCTATGGAGAAAGCGTTTAAAAACACGTCTATTTCCAGCAAAAATAATCCACAATACTAGCACACTTAAAAAACGACAAGACGAAAATAAGCATGGAATATTTCACTGTTACAAGGATTAAAAAAAAGAAGCCTAATAAAACATTCATGAAACTTTCACAAAATTGTTCCATTAGAAATCGTTAATATAAATCACTGTTTTTGCTGAACTTCACGCAACTTGTAATTCTTTTAATTAACTCGTGAAGTACGCAGTAGTAAAGTACTAATGCTAATACAAGCCCATAAAACTACGTTTTTTAATATAAATCCTTTTTATTCATGCAATTTGGTTGTGTGAGGGTAAATATTGGTATAAACTCACTTTAATTTTTAAAAATAATTAAAATATTTTTAAAAAATCATTTTAAATTTTTTAAATTAATTAATAACAATTTTAAATTAATTTCTTCAATTAATTTTTTTTTATTTAATTTGTTAAAATGTATCTGTATTGGTAAAGTCTATGTGCCATGCGTCAATGCTCCATGTCTATTATTTTTACTACGTTTTTATTAGCTTGCTTTCTTGTTTGTTTGTTTGTTTGTCCGGTACAAATCTGGCAATCGATTTCTAACTAACTTCTCGAATAGCTAGACATTTGACATTTTTAGCATAGCTCAGAACACGATGACAATGCATTATTTTAATACTTTTAGCCATCTTTCAGCAGAATTTAATTCGTTTTCAGAAAATTTTGCTGTATGGAAAGTTAGTTCGGAAAAAAACCGTACGTTTTTTTTGGTTTTTTTTCCATGTCCCATATTTACAATCTTCATTTTGACGGGTTTCAAATTTGTGATTTTTATAAATTAAGAGATAAACATTGAATGACAGCAAAACAGGAAATATATCGATTATATTATTTATCGATTATATTATTTATATTATTTCAAATATATCGATGGCACGGTTTAGATTTGGTGTTGGGGAGATCCGTTGTACAAAGATTTGTCCTCTTATAGGTTTAAGATCAGCTCTCTAGATAATTGTCATACCTATATGTGAAGTAAATAAATTCGGAACTATAACTATAAATTCGGAACAATAACAATTATATTATCAATATTACATACGATTCAATAGAAAATTTAAAAACGTAGTATATAAAAAGTTCTTTTTATCTTGAAATTATTTAATTTATTAATTCATTTCTTTAAATTAATTGATTAATTTTTTTTTAAATATATATTTTCTTAATTTTATTTTTTTATAAATTAATTTTTATTTAATTAATTAACTTAATATGTATATGAATTAATTAATTAATTTGTTATAAGGTTTTTGTATTGGTACGGAGTCTGTGAGCCAAGTTTCATCTTAATTGCGACTGGAAGAGGATTAATAAGCCTTCAATCGCTTTTACGAGTATACCAATTCATCTTTGCCGATGTCTCCTTTAAAATTAAAATTAATTAAATAACAATTTTTCAAAAAATCTGGGAAAGAAATCATAGTTACTCGATCTCAAAAAACCAGAAAACTGTGTTCAAGGAATTTTCCATACGTAGCATATTTTGTAGGCAAACATGTCCCCCTGGTTAAAGATAAAGAACTCGCCCTATTTCTAAAATTGCCTACTAAACCTTTGTTCGTGTTGAAATGATAAACTTGGCCAATTTGTTTACCTAAAAAATTACCTATTATATTAGTCCAGGATATAGCGTGCAAAAAAGTGTCTGACTAACATCAAGTTAGAATTTTGTGTATAAGCAGTGGCGCACCCACGGGGGGGGCTGAAGGGGCTGAAGCCCCCCCCCCCCCCCCCTCAGAACCCACAAGAAAATACACATACTTAAGAAAATACTATTTACTTTTACGAAATATACTCGTGAAGAAAACAAATTATGAGTTTTTTACTTTCTCATATTATAAAGAAGAAGTATTGTGATGGCGCGAAAATCCGATTTTGTAAATCCATCAAAATCGAATTTTCATCACGTTTTGAGGTCCCCCTGAGTTCAAAAAAGTGTTTTTTAAAAAATGTCTGTTTTGTGTGGGGACGCGTGGAGCCTAAACTAAAGGGCCGATTTTGACGAAATTTAGTATATACACATAATATCACACCCCAAGGTAAAATAGAGAAATGATTTTTGCTCCAAATTTAGGGTTGCTACCCCCAAAAACTCTGAAAAAACTTTAAAAAAATTATTTCTCGTAAACGATTTCGACGATTTTGATTAAAAATTTTGAAAATGTAGTCCATTTAAATACGAATCTATAACAATAATAAGCCGTTTACCCGGGAAAATTCTAGTTCCTGAGAAAATAGCATTAAACGTGGTCGGAGAGAGGCCGGGTCCGACTTTTTCTTGAGGAGAAGTTATTTTTATTATAAATTTTGATAAAATATTAAATTTTAATAATTTTGTACCAACGAAAACTCGAACACTAGTAAATGGAAAACACTGAACTAAGTAATATTATATAAATTCGTATAAGAGAAATTTTTTCAGTTGTCTCGGACCGATTTTTTTAAAACTGGCTCATAGAAATATTAAGAAAGTTATGATTTAAATTTTACTACTTAATTTTTATTTTTTAATTTATATTATTGCTAGGTTCGAACAAGCGGTCAACCTCTACCCGTTCGAGAAGAAAGTACTAGATTCCTACTACATACTACTTTTACCCCCCCCCCCCCCTCCCCCGGTCACAACTTTTACATCTTTGAGTCTGGGTTAGCCCCCCCCAGAAAAAAATCCTGGGTGCGCCACTGTGTATAAGTTAATCTTTTGGTGCCTTTTAAGAATATGTGGTCGGCAAAGTTCATCTGCGGGACATAGCTTAGCAATAGGCATTTGAAAAAATCGGTCCGAGACAACTCAGACAAACTTTCTCATATACGAGTTTATAATTACTTAGCCCAGTGTTTCCATTTATTAGTTTTCAAATGTACATTTAAATATTATTAAACATTTCATCAAAATGTATCATAAAAATAACTTATCCTGGGGGGGATCGAACCCGGGCTCTCTCCGTCAGCGTTTTAAGCTTTTTTTTCAGGAACTAGATTTTTTCCGGGAAAACGGCTTATATCGTTGGATTCGTATTCAAATGGACTACATTTTAGAATTTTTTAATCAAAATCGTCGGAACCGTTTTCGAGAAATATTTTTTTTTCACGTTTTTTTCAGAGTTTTTGGGGGGTAGCGCCCCCAAATTTGGAGCTCATTTCCCGATTTCGCCTCGGGGTAGTATTTTTGTGAACATGTATGCCAAATTTCGTCAAAATCGGCTCAGTAGTTTAGGCTCCAGGCGTCTGCACAGACGAAAGACAGACGACAGACAGACGACAGACAGATTTTTTTTAAAAACCACTTTTTTGGACTCAGGGGACCTCAAAACGTGTAAATCCATCAAAATCTCAAAATCGAATTTTCTCGCCGTCACAATACTTTCTCTTTATATGAAAAAGTAAAAAACAAACCGTTGGAGAGCGGCCATGTCCTGCCCTTTTGGTGGACAGTGTGATTTTCATGATCCTGAGTACAAAATTAGTTAGTAGACCGAAAAATCAAGTTGATGATAGTTCGTCACTTAATAGGTTAGTTAGTCAAATTATACTCCAAATCAAAGAGGTCACCTATTAATTGACGGACTATCATCAACTTGATTTTAGGTCTACTGACTAATTTAGTACTCAGGATCATGAAAATCACATTGTCCACCAAAAAGGGCGGGAAATGGCCGCTCTCCACCGGTTTGTTATTTTCAAATGCCTATTGCCAAGCTATGTCTCGCAGACGAACTTAGCCGACCATATATTCTTAAAAGGCACCATAATACAGGGTGGAGCACGGCAGACGTATGAATTTGAAAATGTAATAAAACACAGAATGTTACAAAATACATTTTTTTTTAAATTTTTTCCTGATTAAATAACATGGGAAATTTAAATTTACCTAGATTTAAACAAAGTATCGGATAAGTGGTTCCCCTCACATTCCAAACACTGATTAAGCCTTTTTTTTTGAAGTTTTTGTGCACTCTTTCGAACATTTCCACAGGAATTTTGGCTCGCAATGTTGCTCTTGCGGACTTCTAGGGTTCTGGGACGATCGCTGTACACCAAGGATTTAAGGTATCCCCCCAGAAAAAAATCACAAGGAGCCAAATCAGGCGATCTTGCTGGCCAATTTAAATCGCCTCTTAAGGAGATGAGACCCCCGGGAAATCTGTCTTGCAAAAAGTTTACGCAAACCCTTGCTGTGTGAGCTGTGGTCCCGTCCTGCTGAAACGTGGAACATAAACTTCCCGTCCTCCTCTTTCAAACGACCCTACTCTCAACCGTCTAGGACCAATAGGAAGGAAGCAATCCCCTCTTCAAATTCATACGTCTGCCGCGCTCCACCCTGTATTTACCTATACACAAAATTCTAGCTTGATGTTAGTCAGACACTTTTTTGCACGCTATCTCCTGGACTATATGATGTTGCAATATCTCATTAAAGGATAAAATAAGAAAATTTCAATATTAAAAAAATAAAAACTAATCAAAGAATAAATGTTTCTGGTTACCAGACATGTAGTGCAAAAGAATAGCGGCTATAGGGTAGATGGTTGGTGAGTAGGTAATATCTGGACATGCGTATCCGAGGACACAGACTATTCGGTCCACAGTTTTGATTCCTTTGTACGTCAAGTGATACGTGTGTTTATGCTGCATCTCGACAAACGGTGGCAACTGAACTCCCTTCTCTGGTAACTCTGAAACACAATATCAAGAGAACATCAGTAATCAGTCCACTTCAATAAGATACCACTACAAACTGAATACAGAATCCATCACTCAAAACACAAACATATGTTGAATTTTAAGCACAATAAATCAGATATAACACCATAAATAAAAAAATAAAAAAAAAGTCCAGTCATGCACCATGACTTAATGAGCGAATTTTCAAAGAAATCTGCGGATTATTGGCTTATGATAATATAGGAAAATTTTGGTTTAGAATTTGCATGGGTGAAAAAAAAATTTGGTACACAGGGTACGAGGTACAAAAGTCAAAATCGTATTTACCTTTCAAGATGCATGTCGTTGGAAAGATCTTTAAGAGTAAAGTAATTGTTGTTATGTACACTTTTATCATATTTTCACATAAAAGGGGGGTAAAATGGAAAAAACACGTTTTTTGACCCTAAATGGTCAAAATTTGACCCCTAAATGGACTCCAAAAATTCTGGCCAACGAACTCATCCTTTATTTTGATATTATTGACATTTTAAAATTTGTTTGAAATTTTTAAGTGCATCCTAAGGGGAGATATCGTCTGGAGTGACACATATATATATATACATACATATATACATACATACATAAAAAAAAGTGTTAAATTTTAGGAATCGATTCAGAATGGTCTAAAACGGATTTCCATGGAAAAAATTTTCAAAAATTCGCATTACAAAAATTTTGAAGCCATTGCAATAGCGTAATTTTCTTTGAAAATTCGCTAACACTACAAAACGTTAGCACCACTAATACCATCAATTAAATTTCTCGTTAGAAGCATGGGCGTATCCAGAGGGGGGCAAGCTGCCCCTTCCAAGATACAACAAAACTTTTTCAATTATTGATGATGTATTTAAATCCCATAACATCTCCTTTAATTGATTTATGTTTAAACATACTTAAAACTGATCAATGGTTGTGGTTGGAATATTCCAGAATCCAGAAGCGCTATTTATCAATTATGTTTGGTTCGAGTCAGTGCAATTATTACTTTTAAAGCGGCCCGGGAAGATAAAATCTGTTTATTGCCATCTATCAATTTCCTTGTTTCTACTATTCCGCAGTCAATGTCTATTTTTTTTTTTTTTTTTTTTTTTTTTTTTTTTTTTTTTTTTTTTCCACTTCTATTTACAGCTTTGTAGAGCTTGAAGGTCTTAATGCAATGCCATTGAAGATTTTGTGTCATCCTTAGACCTATAGGCCCTGATAAGTGTGTGGGGTTAGGCTTCGACGGTTGTTCCACCATGTCTGGGCAAGAAGGAGGTGTGCAGGCGCTCCTGCGGCAAAAGTACAAAAAAGCATTCTACTTTCATTGCTCCTCTCACAGGCTTAACCTTGTCTGTTTTAATTTGAAACTGCGTTGGTACTATCAAGGAGATAATTACATTTTTTCGTGAGTCTGATTTACATCGCAAGCTTATTGCCAATATTCCAAAATTATGTGAGACTTGGTGGTCAGAGAAATATAAAATCATCCGTGTTTTTAAGGATCATTTCGTTGATATTGTTAATGCAATGGAATCATTAGTTGAAGAGGGAAATGCAGCAACCAGAAAAAATGCTTATCAATTGCATGCAGTGGCGTGCAGATCTTCATTTATTGTCTCGGTAGCATTAATTGCTAAATATTCTGCTATACTGGAACCCGTAGCAAATGCACTTCCATTGAAGGCTCTAGACATTGCCAAAGGCAACAACCATATTCAGTCTATTCTTGACATGCTACAACTTCATCGAGAAGATGCGGAGAACGTCACAACTGGCATATTGAAAGAAGCAGGTGACATGGATTGGCATTTAAATGTAGACATAACCGCCACTCGCGTTGCTGGCCGAATGAAGCCTAGAAGCAATCCTCCAGCCGAAAATCCATCCGAATTTTGGAGAAGGGCTCTGATAATTCTCCACTTGGATTCTATAATATCTTCTTTGGAAGACATATTTTCTGTAGACAAATCGCTTGCATTTTCATTGACAAATTACTATCTAGTAAGATGAGAGATGTTTCATTGGAGCAATGGAATGATAGTATGTACTTCATCCAGTGCAATTTTCTACACTTTGGAAAGAATAGAAGGTGAAAGGGACTTGCGGTTCAAAATGTGGAACCAGAAACAGGAAGCGCCTGACATAATTATGGTTTTAAAAAAGAACGAATTCTTTTTCCCGGCAATTAGAAAGACTTTGGTGATATTGGTTTCACAGCCCTTCTCAACATGCACTATCGAGCGTTAATTTAGCTCCCTTCTCCGAATCAAAACATGGCTAAGACTAAGAAGTACAATTGGTGAAAACACGTTAAATGCCTTAGCCATGTTAAGCATTCACCGACATTGGTTTTTCGCTAACAAGAAGCAACTAGGGGAAGCTGTATTTAAAAAATTTTCTTCTAATCCTCGAAAATTATTGTTTACAAATTAGGTGTTTATTAAATAAATATTTTATTCTTACTTTGGTTATCATTAACCCCCCTACCTCATCCCCTTAACATGAACTGCCCCCCTTCTGTTTTGAGCTGGATACGCCCATGGTTAGAATAAATGGTATTCCATCAGTTAAATTTCTAGTTAGAATATATGGTATTCCATCAATTAAATTTCTAGTTAGAATATATGGTATTCCATCAATTAAATTCCCAGTTAGAATATATGGTATTCCATCAATTAAATTTCTAGTTAGAATATATGGTATTCCATCAATTAAATTCCCAGTTAGAATATATGGTATTCAATCAATTTAATTTCTAGTTAGAATATATGGTATTCCATCAATTAAATTCCCAGTTAGAATATATGGTATTCAATCAATTTAATTTCTAGTTAGAATATATGGTATTCCATCAATTACATTTCTAGTTAGAATATATGGTATTCCATCAATTAAATTTCTAGTTATAATATATGGTATTCCATCAATTAAATTTCTAATTAGAATATATGGTATTCAATCAATTTAATTTCTAGTTAGTATATTTGGTATTCCATCAATTTAATTTCTAGTTAGAATATATGGTATTCCATCAATTACATTTCTAGTTAGAATATATGGTATTCCATCATTTTAATTTCTAGTTAGAATTAGAATATATGTTATTCAATTTCTAGTAAGAATATGAATATGGTATTTCGTAGTGAATATCTTAGGTTTACGATGAAAAGAGGGACACAGAAAAAATAGCTTTCGTTACCTTCGGTAAGCTCGGAAGCAAAATCATTTTTAGTGTAATTTTTTTTCTTAAAAGACAATAATGCATAGAATAAAGTTAATTGTGAGTATCAATTTAATTATATTCTTCACAAATCAGCATTAAATAATTTTACAATAAAAAAAAAACGAATTAACTGAATATATTATAAAGAGTTTTTTAACTCTCTATTACTATCTTATCTCATTATAATTATTGTTTTAACAGGTCTTCTCCTTGTCTATGAGTTTATCTGAAGAGAAGAACAGTACAAATAATACGAAAGGTCATAAAAGTTTATGTCTCCATTAAGTCATATCTTCATTTAAAAAAAAAAAAAAAAAAAAAAAAAAAAAAAATGTAATGATGTGAGAAGTTTTAGCGCTCAGTACACGGAGAAACGTTACGTTATCTTTAAACCCGTATTTAGGGTTCAACTACAAGCCAGGGTAAAGTCTCTACTTCGTTCTTATCAGTAAATAGAATTCCATTTCTACCTCAGGGGGTTAATGTTACTTCACCGTATCTCTCTATCTCAAACTTAGAGAGGTAGCATTTAGCTCTCTTAAAAGGTAAAGTAATTATAATTACAGACTTCATCATCACAGACTTAATCATCACAGATTTCATCATTGCAGACTTGCAGTCACAATAATAATTTTTGAGAATGTACAGATTTAGAGTCTATTTCCTCCGAAACGAAAGATTAATAGTATATTATGTTACTAGGCTGTGAAGTGAGTTTTTTCTTTACCGCGGCAATTACATTTACTTTCGAGTAGAGCGAGACAGTATATATTGCCAAGGTAAAGAAAAAACACTTCACAGTCGTGTAGCATATGCTATTTTTTCCGTGGTAGCAGACAATGAAAAAACATTAAATATTAATCATTAATCAATAATCAATATAATAATAATAAATAATATCATACTGAAGATTCTAAAAAAAGAAACCATAAAAAGAGGTTCACTATAACAAAAGATTAATAAAACGCATTGACATCCAGCGGATTTTAAGCGTACTAACAAGCATATCTACAAAGATTGTAGCGCTAAAACGGAAGTTTTGATAACTACCAGCACGGAAGAAAAAATGTTTTACGTCCTAGAACGTAAAAAAAAAATTATTTCGTGCTGGTAGTAATGAAAAGATGTTTTAAGTCCACGTAATGAAAAAATGGATTTTAGCTACGTTTTTTTTTCACAGCCTACCACGGAAAAAATTATTGTATTTAAATTAAATCATTAACAGAAAACCACATTTATGTATTAAATGCAAAATGTATTTAAGTGCAAGATGTAATAATGCTTTAAATCTAAATAAAATCGTAAGTAGTCTAGTTTGTTTCTTGTATATGATTCTTATTGATAGTAGGATCTAAAGGAAAAATTAAAAGCTCACTTTAGCGATAATTCGACTCCTCCTTGGGTCATCTTCAGGCTCACTAGAAGATTACTATTGTATCCTGTATTTTCTAAATTGTTAATGTTCCTCTAACCTAGGTGGCTATTGTCAACAGTTTGGCATGTATTTTTCTAAAATTCCCTATAGATACGCTGTGATTGTCACTAAAAGTATGTGTTTAAAGTCAAACAAATTTATTAAAAAACTAAAATTACTATATTTCTTCACGCAATACAACCTCTCAAGGCATATTTGAATCAAATTATCAATTGACAAATCAGCAATTATTTATCTTATATAAAAAGGTATAATTGGTGCGAGTTTCAGCTAAATCGGCGAAATGGTTCTGATTCAATTATTTAGCGTTCAAGTTTCATAAGTAAGTAAATATTTTCCAAATGGCGTCAGATATCAAAACAAAATTCAATAGAAATGTTTGTCGTCTTATAAAGAGCCAACCAATTGGTGCTAATTTCAGCGTAATCAGAAAAAGTTTAAGTTTAGATTTTTTTAGGTAATGATGTCAAAATCATATGATTTTCCGAGCAGCAAAACTTCGTGTAAGAACTGTTTTTTATTTTTACCAATTTTCAACTCTGTAGCTAATATTCTGAGGGAATTATGATTGACACAGACAGATATCTAGCTAAAAACCTCTTAAATGATCTTAAAAACGCCCAAAACGATAAGTCGGGTAAAATCTTAGTTTCGTATTGTTTTGGCGAAAACAATACTCTTCTTTTAAGAAAGGTAAAGTAAAATGTAGGTCAAGTTATCTATTGTAAAAATTGTCACTAAATGTTATTCATAATTGTGGAAAATATATGCACTATAAACGTCACACGGTATTATATATAATACTAGCTGGATACCCGTGTTTCGCTACGGAGTGTTATTTTAATTTTAAGAAACTAACCACCATCAAGAACCAAGTTTGATAACTACCATCAAGAAACATTTAAATTATTTTACTAAGCAGGAATATCTAGATTCTATCCCCTTAATGAAAATATGACAAAACTGTCCATAACAACAATTACTGCACTCTTAAAGGGCTTTTCAACGATATGCATCATATGAAGGGTATTCATTACTTTGACCCCGTATTCATCACTTGTACCCAGTACCCCTGTGTACCAAAATTTAAATTTTGAAAATTCATGTAGACAGTGATTTTCCTCTTGCTTTAAAGGTCAAGTGTGCTAAGTTTCATTGAGATCGGACTAAAACTGTAGCTTTGTATAAAGAACAAAAACACACACATACGTTGACTTTTATATATATAGATATATAGATATATTTTATGTAATTTAACAGCGATAAAACGAGGAATATTAATGTATGATGACACAAATACGGTCGGTTTAGACATAAACGAAATTAAATTTCCTTGGTATGCAGTCAACACTTCTGAGTTTATTCTAAAATTTATTATACTTGATATATTACATTCTAGAGAACCTTCCATAGCTTAGTAGAGAGAAAATATTTTATACGAAATATGAAAGCAACCAAGTTATATTTAATATGAAAACCTCAAAATCACATTTGCATTCTAAGCGTATTATAATAGGATTATTTGTTAGACGAAAATAAACCCTCAAGTAATATGTAATACAGTCGGACCTCGCATAAAACTAAATTGATGGTTCATGAAAGAAAAATTCGAATCGAAGGGAGAAAAAGTGAACTTTCCTCCCTAGTTTACAGGGAGGAAAGTTACTCATTGCACCCGAACGGGTTGAACAGGGATAATGGAAAATAGGGAAATCATGAACTTTCATGATTCCCTCCAGTGTTGCCCTAGATAATGCACAAGTGAATAAGGTTGCTGCTAAATACACAACTTCATTTATTAACTTTTGATTAATGTCTAAATCTATAATGTCACCTTCACACATGTCAATTAACCACCCAAATCAGTTGTCATGGTGATTCATCAAAACAAACAAACAATTTAAAAGTGAAATCATAATTTCTAAACGTAGATAAACTAATCCATAATATTGTATATACATCAGTTATTGTCAGTACTATTCAATCTGACCAAAAACCACTTCCGTGGTAAAAAAAAAGACACCCCGCCAAGTCTGTGGTCCAAAAAAGTTGTGAAATCAACTTTCTGTCCCGCCAAGTGATGTTGGCACTTTCTCCTGGCCCAACACTGTCAACTTAGATATTTATCAGCTTCTTCTCCTTGGCGGTGTGCCTGCAGTACTACTCAAAGTTAACTGGTTGTATTCCACGTATCCTCTGCAAAGAAAGTAGTAGTTGCATGGGGTCATTCCTTGAAAGCTTAATTTGTATATTACTTATTTCTATTTTATTTGCTTTTTGATAATGGGAAAGATTTACAGCAATGATCATTGTGGCATCGAGAAGAGCCTTCAACAACACTGTTAAAAGGCTTTCCTCACACCGCCAAGGAGAAGAAGCTCATAAATATCTAAGTTGACAGTGTTGGGCCAGGAGAAAGTGCCAACATCACTTGGCGGGACAGAAAGTTGATTTCACAACTTTTTTGGACCACAGACTTGGCGGGGTGTTTTTTTTACCACACAAGTGGTTTTTGGTCAGATTTCATGACTTTTTGTACGGTCCATAAGGAAGGATTCTCAAAACTGTTTATTCCCACACATTAGAGTCAAATAAAAGTGAAGTTAAGAGCTGGACAAGGTCTATGGAGATTGGAGAACTACGAGACCTATGACATTGAAAGAACTTAACGTTCTTATAGTAGCAGCATATAAAGATTTTTAGCAGTATTTGGCCACCTAGATACACTAACGATGCTATCATTTGCGCATATCCAGCTGGATCCTGACCTTATATAAGTAACGAAGAGACCCCTTAATATTGTCTTAATTATACCTACTTTAATTATAAAGTATATATGTTAAAAGTAACTAATGGTATAATTACAATAATATATATTATTATTATTATTATATATTTTTATATTTATTATGATTATTATTATTATTATTATTATATATATATATATGTATATATACTAATATAATATATATATATATATATATATATATATGTAATGATATATATATATATATATATATATATATATATATATATATATATATATATATATATATATATATATATATATATATATATATATGTAATGATATATATATATTATATTATTTTTTATATGTAATAATATAATATAGGCTCACTACTTCGCATGACGCTTACTTGGTTTCTACCCATTTTAGACTGTATGCTAGCTTGGTTTCTCGCTCCACATTCAGCGTAGGAATAAGTTGATTGATTGTAGGGGGGGGGGGGGAATGCACTAGGGCTCTAGACGAATCCAAAAAGCTCTCATTTATTAAAATCGGTTCAGTAGTTTAGGCTGTAGGTGCGTCAACGTTAAAGGGACTGTTCGCTAGCTTGGTTTCTCGCTCCGCGTTCAGCGTAGGGATGGGTTATCTAATTTTTTTTGATCTAGGAATGTACTACAGTCTATAAGATTAGAGTTGGCACAATCGAAGGCGGGAAAATTTGGAGAAGGAAACGATTCTATTGGTCCGGCATCTTAATTGCAACTTCGGAAAAAAAAAATCCCTTCTCTGCCCCTGTTCCACAAAAAAATATAACATGAAAACAATTATTTTCCCTTTTTATAACCCCAAAACTACCTCCACGTTTGTTTGTTTACATTTCGTCCATTGCTCGTTTTGATCTGATCGTGTTAACTTCTTTCATTTCATCTTGTGCAATTTGTACATAGTTATTCTTGTTTTGTTAAGTTTTATTTAACAGAGATAAGTGCTTTGTGTTTGTGGAAGTTTTATAGTGTAATTTTAAAGACTTTTTTATTTCCTGTGCTTCGCAGATTTCGTCTCTAGCAAACCGGTAAGTACTGATATTTACAAGTAAAGAATTTAATAATATGTAAAAATTGTCTTGTATTTATATTATATAATTAAGTTGAGAGATTGCATCTACAAAAAAATTATATTTGATGGTAAATATGTCGTATCTGACCCACTTTGTCTAAATAACTACAACGATAAAGGGATATTTAGTCTAATGTACATTGGGACAAAGGAATATCACACTTTTATATACAAAAGTGTGATGTTCCTTTGTCCCAATGTACATTAGACTTAACATCCCTTTTTCTTAATATGTAGTTATTTAGTCAAAGTGGGTCAGACACGACATATTTACCGATTTGATTTCATGATCGATCATTACAAGTATTTCTTTCTTTTTGCTAATACTTTAGTTATATACTTTAGTATACTTAAGTTTTTGCTTTGCATATCATTGAGAAAATAAGATTTGCCCTCTTTTGTGGGTTTTGGGACTCATTTATTAGTTGTTCGAGTTACGTTCTAAACTAAAGTAGTAAATATCTATTGTATGCGATGGTTTTACTTTTAAAGCTTAATTTTTTTTTAGAGATTGTGAAATTTTAACTAGTATGGTGGGATTTGTAGTCAGTAGAAATCAATTCTATAGCATTGCCAGTGGAAATTTAACCATTAACATGCTCATGACTGATAAAGATTATGAATATTCTTGATCAGCAATTTCTTAGAATTTGTAAAGCATTAAAGGCCGATTGAAGCCACTTTCATAAGATAGGTTAAAGAGTACAAGCTACTGTGGTGCTGTTCTATTAATTGTTGTACTTAGTGTATAGATAGTACTTAAGTTCCACACAGTTGGTCTAACTCAACATTAAGCAATCTTTAATAGGGATTGCATTTTTCTGTTGTCCTATAATCATTTTGGGGCTAAAAGGAGAGTTGAGTGAAAGCTTGGTTGAACATAGGTTTGACCCTGATGTTTTTTGTCAATTAAACTTAGACAACTTAAGAAGTTTATTTATTTTTCTTATTTATTGTATAGGTGATGTCTGCTCCATCTGAGGAAATGCCTAGCCCTGGTAGATGCGGAATGCCTGTGTCTTTATGCAGGAGAGTTAGAAGAAGGATCAGATTATCTTTTGACTCTTACTTAGAACCTACTTCTTCTTCTTCAGGTTTGTATTTGTAAAGATTAAATATTTCTTTACTTAGTACTATTTTCCTTGCACCAAGAATGCTATGTACTTATGTTAATGCAGTAAAAAAAGTATTAAGGGACCTAAACTGAAGGTAGTAAAAGACTATTATTAGTGTAAGTATGCTGGGGGGGGGGGGGGGGGTAACAATTATTATTTAAACATTAACAGTAGGTATGTAATCTTTTGTAGTAGGATTAACTCTGTGCCCTTCTAATCTCATCAGGTCCAATCTGAACCCATGGTCATTTTAAACATTTTCCCCTGAAGTGTGAATATCCTGAATTTTATCCCTATACCAGAGTTTATTATTTAGGTTTGTACAAATCAAGGAAGTCTTAATTTAAAAAAAGGACAAAGCTTCTAGTAGATGCATTTTATAAATGAAGCCTCGAAGCAAAAACAGTATGATAATAAAGAAGTAGGATGATGTAAAACATTTCTTATCTAGAAAGTTCCAAATTTTTCTTATCGGCCATTCATTTTTTTTTTTTTTTTTTTTTTTTTTTTTTAATGTTTTATTCAAGAATATGTTTCTCTGCTCTCTGCAGGTACTACAAGCTGTGAAAGAAGTAGAAGCAGTTGTGGGGGTAGAGGTGTTGTGCTGAGAAGCCAGACTAGAGAAATAGTTGACCGAGTCAGGCAATATTTTGAGAATGAGAAGAAACTAATTAATCGAGGAGTCGAGGACATTAGAGAAGCAATTCCTTTTGACAATGTCCTTAAAAGAACCAGTGAGGCCACTGGAATCAGTGTGAGGTCCATCTTAAGAATGCACAAAGAAATCAGTGTTGCTGAAGAGCAGGGCAAATCTGTAGTTACCCCTGGAAAGAAGAGGCCCAGGGAAAGTTTCAAAGGGATCAGAAGGCATGTTTACGACTACTTTTCAAGGAAAGAATATCCCACGCTGAATAAGCTGAAAGTTTCATTAGCTGATACAGGCTTATTCAAAGGATCTGTTTTTACAGTTAACAAGTTAGTATTCATTTGATGTATTAAAATAATATACTAAAATATGATATGGAGCAAACGGTGTTGTTAGAATTATAATAAACACAATAAGTTTCACCGCAAACGTACAAAAAAAAGCATAGTATCATTCAACCTAAATAGTAAGAGTGGGGAATAAAACATGCAACAAATTTAACATATTTGTATACAGTTATGTTTTTCTATAAAATTTTCAGGCTCATGCATAAACTGGGGTTTGAGTATAAAAAAATCAAAAGCCGGAAACTCTTGATGGAAAAACCCGAAATAGCTACTGCTAGAAGCAGGTTTTTGAAAGAGATTGTAAGGGAGGATTGCAACAAAATAGTTTGGCTTGATGAGACCTGGGTCAATGCTGGTCATGCCAAAAGTAAAGGCTGGACTGACAACACTAAAGCTGGCACATCAGTTGTTCCAGTTGGAAAAGGTAATGTTCTTACTTTCTTTTAAAGTACTACTAAGTGAATTAGTTAAGTAAAGTAATATGTTTATTATTAACAATAATAATAATAAGAAAGATACAACAACTATAAGAATTAAATGGGGAGCTGAAGGCAGAGAAAGCTGTAAAAATCTGTTTCAAGAACAGATTTATGCAGTTGTTTACAGTGTGTAATTTTTTAATTAAGTACTATTAAATGTAAGCAATTTCATGGAAAAGTATTATTTGCATGTATGTGACTTGGAAAATCAAACAAAGCTCATACCATTTCAAATCATAGACTTTGATAGAATGTTGTTGATATTTTAAAATTATAAATAAGATTTCATAACTACTACATGATCTCTTTACTACATTATCTCTTTACTACATGATCTCTAAAAAAAAATAGAGCTAAAAAATATTGCATGGCATAAGAATCAGTTAATTCAACAGTGGAATAATTTGTGAGGATACTTTCAGAAACAGGCCTCCTCACATTTCCTGAAAATATGACTTTTGAAAAGATGGGACTCCGAATTCTGGAAGATATGTGGAGGGGCAACCTGGATGAGAGTGGCCAACCAGAAAACTGAGTGGAAGAGAATGACCAACGTACACTGTCAAGTATGGCTCCCACCTCCTTGAAAGAAAGGAAAATAAAATAAATATATATAATAACAAATAATAATCTATTTAAGTAAAATAATTTTTAACTTTCAAATCATTTCTATTTTTAAACAAGTATAATGTTGTTTTTTGTTTTGTTAAAAAAATAATCTGTTTCAAAAGAGTACTAAGTTTTAAATTTAGAATTAGGTTTTATATTAGGTTTTTTAAATTAGGTTTTAAATTAGGTTTTTAAATTGCTGTTTTGGAAAATGGAAAATATTTATACTTGTTAATTTTATCGGATTGTTTTAAAAGTAACTTGTTTTAAAAGTGTGTATATATTAAATCTTAAACATGGAACTAGGTTTTAAATTAGGCTTTTTAAATTAGGCTTTTTAAATTAGGTTTATTAAATTAGGTCTTTTTAAATTAGGTTTTTTAAATTAGGTTTTTTAAATTAGGTCTTTTTAAATTAGGTTTTTTAAATTAGGTTTTTTTAAAGTAGGTTTTATTAACTTTATTTATTATTTATATTTTATTTGTTATTTATATTGTTATTATACTTTTTTTTTTTTTAATCAATTTCTTTATTGGCAAAAGTTAACATTAATAAGGGTAACTGCAGCCATTTTAAATAATGATGTTAATTGGACAACAATTTGTGGGTAATAACAGTTTTCAAGGCCATTTTGTTCCTAATGCGGCTGCGGCCGACTTTTGTGGAGCCAACCCAGCATTTGCTTTGTTGATTGAGGAAACCGCAGAAAACTCAAATCAGGTTGGCCGGACTCGAGTCCTTCCAGATGTGAGGTTCAGAAACCTCACATTTGGTATTTATAGATTTTAGTTATTTGGTGCAGTAATATGTTATGGTTTATAATTAATGTCTTCTATGAATTTTATAGTTTTCTTTAAATTTTTAATTTTTTTTGAAAATAATATTTCTAAAAATTTTTTTGTTATCGAAGCATCTTCTTCTATGTTTAAGTCTGAATAAAGTTTTTTTCTTTTTTCTATATTTCCAGTACATTCAGTAAGAATGTGCTGGATATTTTCTTCTTTTGTTGGACAGCTGAAACAAATAGGTGAATCGCTTAATCCAATCATATAGTTATATTGTATACATCTACAGTGAAAACTTCTCATTCTATTGATTTTAATGATATCACATCGATTTATATTACATTTCCAAAACCATGGTGTTTTAATTATGTTAGGGTTGTATTTTTTGTAATTAGAACCTTTATTATTTTCTTTATAGTTATTATTCCATTTATTTTTCATGTCGCATTTGAGAAAAGATTTTATATCAGTATTTAAAACTTTCATGTCAAGTTCTATTGTTGTAGGTTCTTTAGCTAATTTGTCGGCTATTTCATTTCCAGAAATACCCTGGTGAGATTTAATCCATATAAAATCGATTGTTTTATGTTTTGATATGTTATATAGCTTATTTAAAATATGCATGCTTATATGATCTATTTTCTTTGATTTATATAGAGACATCATCTTTTTTAAAATACTTTGATTATCACAGATAATGGTGTAATTTTTATTGTCGTTATTAAGCGAATCGATATATTCGATTGCTTTTAAAATGCCTGTATATTCAGCACCAAATATACCCATGATATCTGGACAATTGTATCCTTCTCCATATTTTAGTTGTGGATCATAATAGGAGCAACCAGTTTTATTTGGTTTTTTAGAACCATCTGTAAATATACAATATGTACCTTTGGGATGTATTGAATCAATTTTTTCTTTAAGGATTAATTCTGGGTTAATTAAATAGTCTTTAGTGTCTGTGAAGTAAACTTTGATAGTTTGATTAAGGGCCGAAAATTTGGTTTGATAAAGTGGTAAAATTTTATTTTGATGGATGTTAATTAATATTGGATGAAGTTTGTTGTAACTTGTTGTTATTAATGGTGCTGTTTTAGATCTCCAAAAGTTATGTCCTGAGTTAATTTTGTTGGATAATTCGATTATTTGAGTTATTATTTCTGAATCTAAGGAGAATAATTTTAAGAATAGAGAATCAGCTAGATATTGTCTTCTAAGTTTTAATGGTGGTTCACATGATTCGGCTAGAATAATGTCAATTGGTGTTGTTTTTAAATAACCCATACTTAATCTAATTGCTTTAAATTGTATTCTATCAAGTATATTAATTAAATAGTTTTTTGCATTACCATACATTGGTGCACCAAAATCTATGCATGCTCTTATTGTGGCTCTATAAAAAGTGATCATTGTTTTTGGGTGAGAACCCCATGATAAGTTGCATATGCATTTCATAATATTTAAATAATTTTCACATTTTTGTACTGTAATCATTATATGTTGTTTCCACGATAGTTTTTGATCTATATAGAGTCCGAGAAATCTTACTACAGATTTTCTTTTTAATGTTAAATTTTGAAAATTAATTTCGTTTGGTAAATCTATATTTCTTTTTCTTGAAAAGACGCAGCATTCGGATTTATCTTCAGATATTTCCAAACCATTATCTTTTGTCCATTTTTGAACTAATTTTAAGGATTTAGATATTTTATTTGTTAATCTGTCAAGAGATTTTCCTGTGTTATAGAGAATTATATCATCAGCGAATTGGAGAATAGATGTATTAGGTAAAATAATATTTTCTAAATCGAAAGTGTAGATAATATATTCTAAAGGACTCAAAATTGATCCCTGAGGTATTCCTTTTTGTGCAATTCTTGTATTGATTATTTCACCATTTATTCGTAAATGTAATGTTCGATGTGATATCAATTTTATCATTAAATTTGCTAGAGAGGTAGGGATGTTTAAGCAAACAATTTTTTTGTGTAATATATTTAAATCTACATTGTCGTAAGCTCCTACAATATCAAGTAATACAGCAAAGATAGATTTGTTTGTGGTAAAAGCCGTTTGGATATCTGTTACTAATTTACATTGATTTTCTAAAACTGATCTTCCTTTTCTAAAGCCTTTTTGGGATTTTGGTAATTTGTCTTGTGATTCCAACCACCATTCAAGTCTATTTTTAATGATTTTTTCAAATGTTTTTAAAACACATGAAGATAAAGAAATTGGTCTGTATGATGAAGCTTGAAGAGAGGGTTTATTTGGTTTTTTAATAGGGATAATTATTAAAATTTTCCATGATTCCGGTATGTTTTGAGATTTCCAAATTTTATTAAATATTTGTAGAAGTAAATTTTTTGATGATTTAGGTAAATGGTATAGCATGTCATAATGTATTGTGTCATGTCCTGGTGATGTGTTGCTTTTTTTTATAGCAGAATTTAGTTCTATTTTTGTGATAGGGTTTGTTAGGAAATGTGTATTTTCTTCATTGATAGTTGGTAAGGTATTTGATACATATGGGGGAGTTAATTTGTTTAAAAATTCATTTGACCAATCACCTGGTATTAGGAAATTGTCGTTTGATTTGTTTTTATTAAGTTTTTTAAGTGTTTGCCAAACATTTGACGGGTTATTTTGAGATAAATTAATGTTGTTGCAAAATTTTTGCCAGCCTTTTTTTCTTTTTTGTTTGATTAATCGCCTAAATTTTGTATGTTGTTTTTTGTACATTAAAAAGTTTTGAATATTTGGATTTCCTTTGAAATTATTACAACAAGATTGGGTTTTCTGTTTTGTTTCGTCACATTCAGAGTCCCACCAATGTAAAAAATTTGGGTGTGGGGTGGACCATATTTTTCGTTGTTTGATTTCAGGAATTGAGAATTTACTAGCGATAATTATATCATCGATTAAATTCTCATATGTAATTTCAGTGTTTGTTAGGATTTTTTCGTTGCTCAATTCGTTCATTTTGTTTGAAAATTTTTTCCAGTCTGCTTTGTCAATATCCCATCGTCTCGATGGGAATCTATAAATTGATTTAAAGAATGTTGCTTTTGTTTGAATTATAATGGGATAGTGGTTAGAACCGTATGGATTGTCTAGGACATGCCAATCGAATTCTATGGCTATGTCGTTTGAGATTATTGATAGATCAATTGCCGATATATTTTTTTGATTAATTCTAGGAATTAGTGTTGGGGAACCAGAGTTTAAAAATACTGTATTATTTTCATCAAGTGCTTTTATGAATTGTTCTCCTTTCGAATCTGTATAAGAAGAACCAAAGGCAACGTGGTGTAGATTAAAATCGCCTAAAATTATGAATGGTGGGGATAAAGAAGATAGTAAATTAGACCATTGTTGGGTGGATATATCATTTTCTGGGTTATTGTAAATGGAAAGGATTTGTAATTTGTTATTTTTAAAGTTAGTCGTTAATCCTATTGATGTAATTCCGATGTTTATTGTATTATAATTTAAAAAAGGAATATTAGATTTGATTATAATGGCAACACCTCCACCTCGTTTGTTGTCATTACGGTCTGTTCTAATAATATTATAGCCTTTAAAATGGATAGTTTCATTTTCTTTGTACCACGTTTCAGAGATACAGGCAATATCGATATTATAATGATATAAAAGATATTCAATTTCAGTTTTTTTATTATAAGCAGATCTAGCGTTCCATTGTAGGAATGTGAAAGTTTTATTTTGTTTATTATTTTTGTTCATTTATAAAATTGTTTAATTTTGATGATATATTTTGTGAAATAATTGCTTCCAGATTAAAATTTGTATTTATATTTAGTTCTTTAATAATAGCTTTAACAATTTCAGTTATCATTGAAATTGTAATTGGGTTTATAATTTCGTCATTTTGGTTATTTGGCTTCGTTGTGTTTCCTAATAGACCTCCAGGGATTTGTTTTGAGATTATTGGGATGTCATAAAATAACTCTTTATCGGGTGTAATAATTTTGGCTTTTTTATGAGCTATTGGCTCTGTTATAGTTTTGTATAAATATTTTCTTGTTTCTTGGTGTTGGTTATGGGTTGGGATGTTAAAGCTTGTTTCTTTGAGTAAAACTTTAGGAGTTTGATTACTGTTTGTAATTGAGGAGTATGATTTTGATTTGTTGATTTTATTTTTTGCTTCTCCAAATGATATGTTTTCTTTTACCATAGTTTGTTTAATAGATTTCTGAAGTGAATATTCATTACATTTTTGTCTGTCTGTGCTTTTATGATTTGTTTTACAAAATATACAGATCGGCGTGTCTTTTAAAGGACAAGGATTTACTTTATTATTAGAATCGAAACCATGGGTTGAATTATTTTTACCGCATGTTTCACAGATTGAATATTTGTTGCGACATTGATCGCGAAAATGACCGTATCTTAAGCAATTTAGACATTGTACTACTCTAGGTATGTAATTTTCTATTGGACATCTTACATAATGTAAGTATCCATATTGAGGTATAACCGAGCCTCTGATTGTAATAATTACGGATTGTGTAGGAATTAATTTTGATGTTCCATTATCGTAAATTTTTCTATGAATTCTTTTAACATTAGAGATTTTAATATTTGGTGAATTTTCGAAATAGAGATTTTCAATAATTTCATTTTCCGGGATTGATTTTTCAATATCACGAATTACTCCTTTTTTAAAAATTATCGAATTGGGGATAAACATTTTAAATAAATTATTCAATTCCGGGTTTGTCAGTAAACAGTTAGCGCTATTATAATTTTTAAAGGTTATTTTGAGCCTATTGATTCCTGCTTTTTGTATTTTTTCAATGTCTTTTGAGATGCAGCCTAATTTTGAATGTATTAATTTTCCTAGTGTCATTGGATGTAATCTTCCTATATTTCTATTATCTTTATTAATTGATTTGCTTTCCAAGCAAATCGTGTATGGACCTAAATCAAATTGATTAAAAAGAATAATATCTGGCCTTTTTTGTTGTTCCGTTGAACTGCCTTTTTCGGAATTATCAATTATTTGGGTTGGGGATGTTTCATCATCTTCACCGTGGCTGTTTTCTGGCATAGCCGCTCCTTAATCTTTATAATCCTTTAAAAAATCTAAAGATTTTAGTTTTTACTTAAGTTCTTTTTTTTTAAGAAAGTTTTGCTGTCACTTGTCAAAGCAAACTGTTATTATACTTTATTTGTTAACTTGTACTGGAAAAAAGAAAAAAAAAAAAAAAAACCGCAAACTCCAAACTTTTTCCTCCTTGAGGAACCACAGCCATCAAGGCTGATTTGCATGAAATTATTTATAAATCTTAAATGTACAATACTTTGTAATACTTTATAAGCAATAAATGGTAATAATAATAATAATAATAATGACTTCTAGTCCTTCTTATAATAAAATAAGCATAAGCTGTAGTGAGTAAACTTTGTCGGGTATTGTTGTAGTTGTTGAAACTCGTTAATTAGCAAACTAATAGCTGATAGAGACTGGCATTGTTGTCAATAAAAGTTTTCGATTAAACATACCCACTTTCTAATGTTGGAAAAAGTAAAAAAAGAAATCTGGTTATAAGATTTGAATCTGAGAAGCTTGCAGATCCTCACATCTTATCTTCTACATTCTGTAATTATTCATATTATAATTTGAAACATATTTCTTCTGTTGCAGGTAAAAGGCTTATCCTCCTGCATGCTGGCATGGCATCGGGTTGGGTCTCCAACTCCTGCCTTTTATTTCAATCTAGTAAAACTGGGGACTACCATGAGGAAATAAATCACGAAAGATTTTATGAGTGGTTCCAGAAGCAACTGTTGCCAAATATTCCCAAGGAGAGTGTCATTGTTATGGACAATGCACCATATCATTCAAAAGTTATGGACAAATGCCCCAAATCCACCTCCTTAAAAGCACAAATGCAAGAGTGGCTACGAGAAAATAATATAGACTTTGAAGAGAACTATACAAGGGCCTAACTTTTAGAGCTCATAAATTTACATAAACCTGTAAAAAAAAATTATTTTGTGGATGTTAAGGCCGAGGAAAGAGGGCACAAAGTCATAAGACTGCCTCCTTATCACTGCCACTATAACCCTATTGAACTAATTTGGGCCCAAGTGAAGGGTTATGTGGCAGATAAAAATAAAAAATTCACCATTAGAGAAGTGGAAGCATTGACCCGTGAAGGTATAGAGAATGTCACGGGTGAAAACTGGTCGCGATGTGTCCGTCATGAGTGGAACGTCGTAGTAGAGAGGCCAGGCTTGATGAAGACATTGACAGGTTTATTATAAGTCTAGGAGGAGGTGACAGAGAGACCGATGCTTCAACTGAAGAAGAAGACAGTTCAGAAATTGACGAACCAGAAGATATCTCTGAAGATATAGAAGGAGTGTTTCCTTTATAGTCCAGTGCAATTAGACATTTCACTTCGGAAAAATTAGGGGAAAGCTGAATTTCGGCATGAACCATGATATTGCGGTTTTAAACAAAATGACAAAAGTCCCCATTGATCCGAGTGCCGCTAAAAGAACTACGCGGGGTCAAAGTTGATCAAAATCGGTTTTTTGAAAATATCTCAGATCTCAGTAACGGCCACGTTTACAGAAAAAATACAAGTAAACAAATTTGTAGCTTAGAACATTTCCTACAAAAAAGATCTCATGACTTTTATTCTTAGGTGTAACGGTTTTGGAGATAACCTCAATTTACCTTCGTATTTATCATGCAAAGTGCACTCCATTCAACATCACCTTAGGCCCAATTCACATACGAGTGGCGTGGCGATGGTTAGTGCCGCCTCTATATGCTAACTTATGGCCCAATTTAAACTGTTACGGCGTGGTATAGAGGGTTTCAAGTGGCGCCTTCGCCACGCCACTCCGACGTCACTCATGACTTATCGAAGTGCCGTGCCACTTGCAAACCATTCATTTCTTTCTACGTTCTTCCTGCCTTTCTGTCTTATTGTGTGTGAGGTCACAATTGGCGTCGGAGGGGCGTGGTGCCTAAGGTGGTGTTGAATGGAGTGCACTTTGCATGATAAATACGAAGGTAAATTGAGGTTATCTCCAAAACCGTTACACCTAAGAATAAAAGTCATGAGATCTTTTTTGTAGGAAATGTTCTAAGCTACAAATTTGTTAACTTGTATTTTTTCTGTACGTGGCCGTTACTGAGATATTCTCAAAAAAACGATTTTGATGACCTTTGACCCCCTCGTAGTTCTTTTAGCGGCACTCGGATCAATGGGGACTTTTGACATTTAGTTTAGAACCGCAATATCAAGGTTCATGCCAAAATTCATTTTTCCCCTAATTTTTCCGAAGTTAAGCATTTTTTTGTCTAATTGTACTGGACTATTATAAATAAAATGTATTACTATGCTATATATAACAATAAAATTCAGTTTTCTGTTGCTTATATTTTCTTTCATTGTTTGCTTATATACTTACAAAGAATTCACTAAGAAAGAATTTGATGTAACACTTTTTTTGAATATTTCTACATCAAATTTTCTTATCTTATATATGAATTCAATTAATCACTTACGTAGTAACTTCTGTAATAGAATTGACCCTTTCAGGACCAGCTTCTTAAAAAGTACGCACATAACCATAATTGAGAGTATTGTAAGTATTAAAATCTATTTTTTCTTCTGCATCATTAAAAGTCAAGTAAATAGTAGTGTTTATTTGCATAAGTTGGTTAGGAAAAAACCAATTGACAGAGAGATTTTCTGTTATCTTATGACTATTGATAAACCAATAGTTTTTAAATAGAAAGATGAAATACAATGGGATTACAACTTATGCTTGCCTCCCTCTATATTTAAATATAAAAAGAATTCAGGCACAATAGCACACAGCAATCAAAGCTGTAATCATAGACTTGGTTTAGGAGCTCTGACATGTGAGGTGTAAAAATATTATTCTTTATTAAAAAAAGACTTAAGTAAGTAAATAACAAGTTAGTGTGTAATGTACCCTCCTCAATGCTATATTCTTTCAGCATAGACCATGAGGAGGAAGTTCTGGACTAATAACATTTCTTTCAAATGTGGCATCACCAAGGCCATATAGACATATTTTAGATATACAACCATGTTATGTACTCAAGCTGCTAAACAAAGACATGCTTACTGTCAATCGGTTAGCTAAAAGATAATAATTTTATCATAAATGCAGGAATATGCTTTAAATTCTCTATTTCCAATGCATCCTACTTTACTTAGAACCTAACATTTAATTGGTTCAGTGACTGACAGGGCCAACCAGGGAGGTTTCCATTATCAAAGGGCCCCTGAACCAACGGTAAAATGACCCCAAAGTCATTTGGGGTCCCGAGGAGGGTTGCTACCATCACTGGTCAATCCGCCCCTAAATTGGTTGCTTCCCTCACTTAAGATAGATGCATCATCCATATCAGAGGGTACAAGTATAGTGAGCAAATGCAGAGATATCTGTTTAAAACCTAATGCAAGGAAACATTTAAATGAACCCTTAGTTATTAATCTCTGTCAGATAAGCAAACATATAACTTCAAGCTAACCCCAAGTTAGTAGTTGGTCAGTCCATAGCATAATGATTTCTCCAATAGGCTGCAATGGTTTGCTTTTATCAATTCCATGAATATTCCTACTGCTCTACTGATAAATATAGTAAGACACTATTTAACCAAGTTCTTATACATTTTAAACAAATATTAGCCTATTGGGAAGATTTTAGCGGTAACATAATTAATATAATAATAGCATTGATTTACAAAATCGATTATTATTTACGTTGAAAGCCGGTTTTGCAGTTATTATATGCTTTACAAGTTATTGGTGGATAGACTTTTATTTATATCCTTATAAGATCACATCCATTGGCGCCAACACTTCATAAATTATAAAGTACAATTAGTAATGTAACCTGACTCCAGGGTTGCCATAGTGTAGGGAATTTTTTTTGTTTCTATTAAAGAGGGATTTTTTTGTTTGAAACTAACGGTTGCAACGTCAATATTTTCCCGCCTTCGATTGTGCCAACTCTAATCTTATAGACTGTAGGGCCCTAGACGAATCCAAAAAGCCCTCATTCATTAAAATCGGTTCAGTAGTTTAGGCTGTAGGTGCGTCAACGTAAAATGAAGGAAGAATAAGAATAAGAATAAGAATAAGAAGTCATCAAAACTACCATTTTCAAACCTATTTTTCTCTACTTCTACTTGACCGATTTCGACATTTTTTTTTTTATTTTGATCTACAGGACACGGCCTTTAAAGATATTTAAAATTTTTTTAAATATCAAATTTTAAATATTAAATATTATTATTTCGGTAGCTTGTATGTATTCCACGCTGCAGACCCTCAAAAACCCTAGTTTGTCACCTACAGTATATATACACTGGCAGCTTTTGTGAAATTTTGACTTTTTGACTTGGCGGGGCCGAACGCTGCCGCGTTACTAAAATATATACACTGGCAGCTTTTGTGAAATTTTGACTTTTTGACTTGGCGGGGCGGAACGCTGCCGCGTTCCTAAATATCCAAAGAATTATATCTTTTTGTAATTAGCTCGACGTACCCTTTCATATGATACCCCTCACGGTGTCGAAAAAAAATAAACAAATTTTAACCCTTAAGTTTTGTTACCCTAATTTTTTTGAAAAATATTTTTTTTAAGTCGCTATATTTTTAAAATATGTGGGTAGGTACAAGACACATACATGCCAAATTTCAAAGCTATCGGACGAAAGGTGTAGCCGTGAGAGCACGCGAGAGGACGGACGGACAGACACACGCAGGAAAATATAAGGGTCCTTGGTTTTGCCTACGGACCCTAAAAATGGCACGGCGTGCACTTGGTGCGTAAATAAGTATTTATATAAATTTCGTTGTTTAGAATTTTTTTTTTTTTTTTTTTTTTTTTTTTTTTTTAAATGAGTGGTCCTGGTCCTGAAAGTGGAAGATTTTGATGCCGTACCAATTCCACTTATTACAGAATTGCTTCTTCTTCGTCTTCATACTTAAAATCTCTAGATCTTTATTTAAAATTTCCATTTCTTTCGTATAGTTTAAATATTTTATCCTTAATTTTTTAAAAAATGGACTCACTTAACTCTGAATGATTTCATTTTTAAGGGATATTTCTTTGTTCTTCGTTCTTTTATCTTCGACTTTTATTTAATTATTTTTTTCTGAAAGCAACTTTCTTTTAGACATTTGAGTAAATTACACTGTAAAAAGTCAAGAGCTTTATGAACATCACAAACGAATTTCTAAACTCAGAGTAAAGAGATTTTCTCTATGCTGATCAAAGATGATTCCAATTCCACTTACACTAATGGAGGTAGAATAAGCAAACCTTTTAGAGTGCTAGAGCAAGAAACTCATAAAAATGTTTTCTGTCGAATCTTTATCCTTATAAGATTTGTTTTCTTTTTTTTGTGAATAAAACACTATAACTTCTATATGCTTGGGTCTATAGGGTTTTTACTTTATCATATAAAGAGAAAGTATTGTGATGGCGCGAAAATTCGATTTTGAGATTTTGATGGATTTACACGTTTTGAGGTCCCCTGAGTCCAAAAAAGTGGTTTTTAAAAAATGTCTGTCCGTCGTCTGTCATCTGTCGTCTGTCGTCTGTCGTCTGTCGTCTGTCGTCTGTGCAGACGCCTGGAGCCTAAACTACTGGGCCGATTTTGACGAAATTTGGCATACATGTTCAGAAAAATCATACCTCGAGGCGAAATCGAGAAATGAATTTTAGCTCTAAATTTGGGGGCGCTACCCCCCAAAAACTCTGAAAAAACCGGAAAAAAAATTATTTCTCGAAAACGGTTCCGACGATTTTGATTAAAAAATTCTAAAATGTAGTCCATTGGAATACGAATCCAACGATATAAGCCGTTTTCCCGGGAAAAATCTAGTTCCTGAGAAAATAGCTTAAAACGCGGACGGAGAGAGCCCGAGTTCGATTCCCCGCCCAGGAGAAGTTATTTTTATGATAAATTTTGATGAAATGTTAAATAATAATTAAATATACATACGAAAACTAATAAATGGAAAACACTGGGCTATGTAATTATGAACTCGTACATGAGAAAGTTTGTCTGAGTTGTCTCGGACCGATTTTTTGTGTATCATTTTTTAGGGATAAAAAATTAATTTTATCTCCAGTAGGGAAAAAAAATTATGATTATGAATTACTTTAGAGGGACTAAAACAGGTCTTTTCATCCCTGAAGTCAAAAAGTAGGGAGAAAAAGTAAAAGTAGGGCGAAGAAGTAAAGTAGGGCAAAAAAGTAAAGATTGCAACTTAATTATTTTATAAATATTAGAAAATGTATGGCTAATGTAATGAAGTTGTTGAAATCAGGTTGGCGGCACTGCGCTTTTTTGACCATGTTTATCTTTGTTTACAACATTATAACCTGCATCTAAATAACCTTCTATTTGAGTTTAATTCCAATTCTTATTTGTTTTTAATATTGAATCTCTTATATCTGCTATTAAAAGTTCTAATAATTATTGTTATTTATTAAAATAATAAATAAAAACTGTGCTGTGGACGAAAATGTGTATTTTCTTCCTACTGGAGATAAAATATTGTATGTACCTCGTGAGTAAAGTGCCATTATTCCCCTCACGATAATTATCTCCCTCGGCTGCTCCTCGGGAGCTAATTAGAGTTAAAGAGTCTAATTCCCTCGGCTTCGCCTCGGGATTTAGGGACCATGGTTTCTTCGGCTTCGCCTCAAGAACCAACTTTTTTCGCTTAGGGAATAATGGCTTACTTTACTCCCTAGGTGCATAAATAACTATTATTAATTTTTTTCTCCTCCAGTGCTATATTTCGCCCTCACCTTGGGCTTCTTCGGGCTTATTTCTATTTCTCAGTCATATCAGTCAATCCATAAAAAAAAGTTGTTATAAAAATCGTCTTATCACTCATACCAAAGTGAGACCAATGTATCAACCAATGTAAAGCTGCTACCTTTGAAAAACCTTATAAATAGTTTATTTTGTTTTAAATAATGTTGCCTTAGATGAAAAATGTATATTACAATTTGCAATATATACTTGTACAATATACAATATTGGCATAAGAGACATGCAGATAAACAAACATTCATTTTTATTTATATGGTGGTAGATTATAGAAATATTTTTCTTGTATTTTCCATTTTACCCCCATCCTAAATGAAAATATGACGTAAATGTACATAACAACACTTACTGTACTCTTAAAGAGCATTTCAACGATATGCATCATTTAAGGTTTTTATAACTTAGTACATTTTTGTACCCCATACCCATGCGTACCAAAATTTAAACATAGTTTTACTAACTCAGAAACGTTCCCGGGCATGCGTACAAACATTACCCGAAGTTTCATCGCAATCGGATGAACGGTTTAGGCAGGCATAAGAGACAGACAGACAGACAAACATTCATTTTTATATATTTAGATAGATATAGTATTCTAATTAACAAAAATTCTAAAATGTATAATAATATGTTAAATAATTAAAGATAATCAAATAAATTAATAGATTTATTTTTACATAATTGTACTGTCCATATTATAATTGTATTCGAAAAAAAAATGTCACAGAAAAATAACTCAATAAAGCAATTATAATATATTATGTAGAAATGCAAATACAGTAATCGGCTAGATAACATATACATCTAATGTGTCTATTATTAGATTAAAGAGCTAGTAAAGAGATCTTGAAATGAAAAGATAAAGAAATAGAATAATTAGATAATCATATAAAATAATGAATTTAGATTGGCGTTATGGACACTCGAGCCAAGGCGGCAACATCACAACACTCTGACATGCAGTTCAGGACCGGACTCTTAGTTCACATTGGTTATTAGAGCTGATTGTAATTGACGAGCGTACAAATGGATCAAGGCTGTCGTTCGAGAATCGAATCACAACCAGTTATACCACATGACAATTGAATCCGTTCAATTGAATTAATAAGGTAAGTTCAATTCCTTGAGAAGACTCCCCCCCCCCTCCACGACATCTTTTAAACCAATTTAAATAAACAAGGCAATTAAATTAGCAAACGATATCACGCTCAATCAGTATTTTTCGTTTTTGTTTCAATATGACAAGTATGAAAAAAAGTTGTAAAAAGCCAATTATAGTTACGTCTGAAGGTAAATAGATCTTCTTGTAAAAAGAACTTTCAGTGTTTTTAAAAAATAGATTCGAAAAAAAAATTTTCAAAGAAATCTGCGTATTATTGGCTTATGATAATATAGGAAAATTTTGGTTTAGAATTTGCATGGGTGAAAAAAAAATTTGGTACACAGGGGTAACGAGGTACAAAAGTCAAATTAGTATTTACCCTTCAAGATGCATGTCTTTGGAAAGCTCTTTAAGAGTAGAGTAATTGTTGTTATGAACACTTTTATCATATTTTCATATAAAAGGGGGATAAAATGGAAAAAACACATTTTTATGCTATTTTTGACCCTAAATTGTCAAAATTGGACCCCTAACTGAACTCCCAAAATGCTGGCCAACGAACTCATCCTTTCTTTTGATATTATTGACATTTTAAAATTTGTTTGAAATTTTTAAGTGCATCCTAAGGGGAGATATCGTCTGGAGTGACACATATATACATACATATATACATACATATATACATACATACATAAAAAAAAGTGTTAAATTTTAGGAATCGATTCAGAATGGTCTAAAACAGATTTCCATGGAAATTTTTCAAAAATTCGCATTACAAAAATTTTGAAGCCATTGCAATAGCGTAATTTTCTTTGAAAATTCGCTAAAAGAAGACGAAAAAACTAACTTGTATATATAATATGTTTACAGGGTGGTCCGAAAGTCCCCCCCCCCCTCTTAACTTTTGAACGGGTTGAGATAAATAATTGAAACTTGGGGCATACGTACCATGTATAAAGGGCAGGTTTCTTTTCATGCAATCGCGCACTAGGGGCAACGACCCATTTTGCCCCCAGGCCACCCAACCTTCAAAATTTGAAATTGGAGTGTATATATTTTATAGTAGATTTGGATTTTACGGTGAAAAATAAGAATATTATACTTCTTTTTCTCCAATATTTTGCCCCCTATATATGAGGCAAATGTATAAAAATGGTAGATTTCAGCACCTGGGGGAAAAATTTTACTATACGATATAAAGTGAAAATTGAGCTGTTGTATCACTGCAGCACCGCAATGATGAAATACCATTTTGATATGAGAAAGTGGTGTTGGAAATGTCGGACCAATTTATCTTTTTAATAATCTGCTTAGCAGCGCTTCGGAATATTTGCCATCTTCCCGCGGCCCCATCCGTCCCTGCCCATATGGGGGGAAAATATTGGAAATAAAAAAAAAGTTTGAAGTAAAATATTCTTATCATTCACTGTAGAATCCAAATGCGCTGTCAAAAATATACAGTCTATTTGAAATTTTGAAGTTGGGTGGCCTGGGGATAAAGTGGGTGGTTGCCGCTATTGTGCGCAATTGCATAAAAACAAACTTACAGATCCCCTAAGTTTCATTAACTTATCTCAAACCGTTTAAAAGTTAAGAGGGGGGGGGGGGGGAGACTTTTGGACCACCCTGTATATTGCTTACAAGTCTACCTGTAGAGGAATCATTGTGTCCACTTTTAGGAGGTGAACAATTTTTCCCTTCAAAATCAAAGGTTTACGTTTTAGATCTTCCTGAACAAATTTAGTTTGTGGCTGACTATATCTGTCGGTCTGTGTGTCTCTGCCACACGCATGATTTTGAAGAAAACTATTAGGGTTAACGCGGAATAGGCCCTAGATCGTTCCCCTATGAATTTCATGGTAGCCTATGCGCGGTCGCAAATGTAAAATCTTTTATACGTCAATTTCTTGAGACCTAATGGTCTGATTTCGCTCAAATTTAGAGCATCGAACGTATACATAATGAATTTTATCATGATCGAATAAGTCGTAGCCACTCAGCATGCGCAATCGTCAGATCCTTACTACACGCATAACTTCCATAATTTTCATTCGATTTTGATAAAATTGTCAGGTATATTGTATAATGTGCAGGTTATACCCTATATGGTCCCGTACAAAAGTCATTATAATTGGTTTTATAGTAGCCACTCGTAAAATTACGCCAAAAATCAATTTCTCAAAGGTCTAACAAACCGATTTTGCTCAGAATTGCTGGATAGTAAGGGACCTACAGATGGTCCCCATTATTATTATATTTTTTTTTTTGAGGACGCCAAGTGCCCTAATTGGCAGTCTATTTTTATTTTTATTTTAATAGTCCCATTCTATAATATTTACTTTTCTCCATGATAAATTTCAGAGGTAATCCTTATTATTGAATTTGATGCTCATGAGTTGGTTCTCAAAAATTGGGGATAAACCGACTTACAGACAGACACGGGACCAAAAATGTTCCCTGATGTCTAAAACGGATTTCTGGCTTAGAATTTTTTAATTCGGAGACATAAAAAAAAAAAATGTCGTTCTTCAGAACTATCAAATATTTTCCGTTATCTCGGTTAAGCACGGAAGTAAAATAATAGTAATTTAAAGGGATTGATTTATAAAGGGAGCAGCCATATAAATGCAGTTGCAAGTATACCATGAGTCAGTGGGGAAACCTGCGAAGAGTTTGCATTTGTACTGATAATAAACTAGAGGGGTAAAGGCGGGGTGCTTAGAAAACAGAACTTTAGGAGTCACGCACATACTAGGACTTACCCCGGTGAAATACTCGTCGCCAGCGTTATCGATCTCAATACACCATCAGCCTAATTATGCCAATAAAATCAACAACAAGGCATTTCTATATAAAGTTCTAAGTTCTATATTCTATATAATAAATACATTTTTTCCGTGGTAGGCTGTAAAATAGTAACTTTAGAGCCTAAAAAACATAGCTAAAATCCATTTTTTCATTACGTGGACTTAAAAAATCTTTTCATTACTCCTAGCTGTAAAGAAAAACTTGTTTACGTCCTAGTACGAAGAAATGCTTAGTACGATTTAATTCCGCTAGATGTCAATGCGTTTATATTTATCTTTTCTTATAGTGTAACCTCTTTTTAAGGTTTCTTTTTTTTAAATCTTAAGTATGTACTAATATTTGTTATTATTATATTGATTATTTATTAATATTTAATGTTTTTTCATTGTCTGCTACCTCGGAAAAAATAGCATATGCTACACGACTGTGAAGTGTTTTTTCTTTACCTTGGCAATATTTACCGTCAGGGCCGTTTCTACCATTAGGCAAGACTAGGCGGCCGCCTAGGGCGGCAAAATGTAGGGGGCGGCAAAAAAGTATTTGAAATTAAACGGCGAAAAAAATTTAAAAAGTAGGAGAAAAAAAGACGAGAAGATGTTATTATGAATAGGAATTATTATTATTTTTTTTTTTTAGATTAGGTAGAAAGAAGAAAGGATTAAATAAAATTATTATTTGAGTAGAAATAATAATATAAAATCTAGGATGATGGGACGAAAATAATTATTTTATTATGAGTTTTGTTAAAGTTATCTTATCTAACCTGATGTGAATATGAAATAACTTTACTAGATAAGAAATTCTGAGCTTTAAACTTAACTAGTCATATCTACATCCATCTTTGTCGATTGTCTTTGCTATATTATTTGTATTTCTCTTTCTCTCTCCCCCCCCCCCCCCTCTCCCTTATATTACCTTTGTCTCCCCCTTTTATACCGTCTTTTTATTTATTCTCTTAACTCTTTTTTTACTTAATATGAAACAAATTCTCAATATGTTGTGTAATAATGTGAACTTCACAAATTAAAATAAAAAAAGCCGCCCCTTACTCCGAGAGGGGCCACCTTGAAAGTGAAGAAATTGAAACGCAGAAGAAAACGGGAACAGGATTTATTCACGAATATTTGGACAGTTTTTTTTTGCACTGTCTTTTCGCGAGTAAATTTCCCAAGCTCTCTGTAAATTTCTCTTAACATAAAAAAGTAGAAAATAAAATATTTTTGTTTTTGAATAACTTTTGCTTCTGAGCTTACTGAAGGTATGTGATCGCTCTGAAGAAGAACACTTTTTTAAGTCACCGATTTCAAAAATTCCAATACATTAATCCGTCGGACACACTAGGAAAGTTTGAGTAGGAAGTGAGGTTTTCTAGTCAGTGGCGCACCCAGGATTTTTTTCTGGGGGGGGCTAACCCAGACTCAAAGATGTTGTGACCGGGGGGGGGGGGGGGGTTAAAGAGTAGTAGCAGGAATCTAGTACTTTCTACTTGAACGGGTAGGTTGAACCACTTGTTCGAACCTAGCAATAATATAAACTAAAAAGTAAAAATTAAGTAGTAAAATTTAAAATCGTAACTTTCTTAATATTTCTATGAGCCAGTTTTAAAAAAATCGGTCCGAGACAACTGAAGAAATTTCTCTCATACGAATTTATATAGTATTACTTAGTTCAGTGTTTTCCATTTACTAGTGTTCGAGTTTTCGTTGGTACATAATTATTAAAATTTAATATTTCATCAAAATTTATAATAAAAATAACTTCTCCTCAAGAAGAAATCGGACCCGGCCTCTCTCCGACCGGGTTTAATGCTATTTTCTCAGGAACTAGAATTTTCCCAAGTAAACGGCTTATTATCGTTATAGATTCGTATTTTAATGGACTACATTTTAAAATTTTTTAATCAAAATCGTCGAAATAGTTTACGAGAAATAATTTTTTAAAGGTTTTTCAGAGTTTTTGGGGGTAGCACCCCTAAATTTGGAGCAAAAATCATTTCTTTATTTTACCTTGGGGTGTGATATTATGTGTATATACTAAATCTCGTCAAAATCGGCCCCGTAGTTTAGGCTCCACGCGTCTGCACACAAAACAGACATTTTTTAAAAAACACTTTTTTGAACTCAGGGGGACCTCAAAACGTGATGAAAATTAGATTTTTTTATGGATTTACAAAATCGAATTTTCGCGCCATCACAATACTTCTTCTTTATAATATGAGGAAGCAAATAACTCATAATTTGTTTTCTTCACGAGTATATTTTCGTAAAAGTAAATAGTATTTTCTTTAGTACCTATGTGTATTTTCTTGTGGGTTCTGGGGGGGGGGGGCTTTAACCCCTTTAGCCCCCCCCCCGTGTGTGCGCCCCAGAAAAACCAAATAGTTATTGTTTTAGTGACTAGAATTAAACACAAAAGAGAGAAAAAAATCCGAGGAACCTACTACATATCTGTTTTATATTTAAAATGAACTTTTTTGATAAAGGTTTTTTTCAAGGGATCTTTTTCATATCTTTATATAGAGGGGGAGAAAAAACAATATCAAACCAAAATCTTAATAAGGTATCATAATGGTATCATAGATAAAGATAGGGTTGGGCCAGGGGGTGTCCGTGTCACATGCTTTATTCTCCCTGGATAAGACAACAGGCATGACACCGCTCGCAATAATACTTTAATCTTATCATTCTTTCTATTCCTATGAAGGCAAAAAAAAAAAATCTTTTAACTCAAACTTAAAATAATAAAAACTTCATTTAATTTTGTTTTTATTGATTAATTGCCATTTTTTTATTATCTTTCTTTTCTACCGCAGCCCTAATATAAGTTGATCTAGGGTGCTCTGGGGGGGGGGGGGGCTTCAGCCCCCCCCCGTGGGTGCGCCACTGTTTCTAGTTCAAGTCTGTCTGTCGGTCTGTTCACTATTTTTGCGAACCAATAAATCTTAAAAATTATACTTATACAATTTTAACGAATGTTATGTTAGGTCATAACTAGCCCAGTTTTGGTCCTATGTTAGTTTCAACCTTCTGCCCTCATTTTTTTCTCTTCCACGTAAGCCCAACACCAACAATACATTTATTTACACTTATAGCTAAAAGTAATCATGTGATTTTCAATTAAATTTGTATGGAGTGTCGAAAGTAGCCCGCAAATAGCCGTAACCTCATGTCACTTTCAACCGTCTCCGTTTATTGTATTGTGCTAAATTGATACATGTATTCATGTAAAATTGCATTGTTAATAATAAATTGGTTGTGCATAAAGTCTTGCATAAATTAATGAAGTCTTGCATAAAAAAATTGAAGGTATTCGGCAGAGGAACTACAGATTACAATACCACCGACAAAAAAACCAATGATTTTTATCGGTAATAACTAATAACGACAAGGTAAATTACATTTTTTCAAGAAATTTTCATAGCCCCACCATAATTACCATGAATTATTTCAAAATTTTAGGACCAGCCGTTTAATATAGTGGTTGGTAGGGGGATTTTTTAGGTATATTTTAACTGATAAAACCAAAAAAAAATGATTTCACCTCTTTAGCTTAAACGGTTCGGGCGCTATGAACCTAAGAGCAACGGACAGACGGTCACACCACCCTCCGCATAAGGGTTTCGAGAAGTATCTACGATACTCTAAAAATAGCTCTTTTATTAATTTGATACCCTATTACATTTTTTTTTTTTTTAAAAAACGTGTCACATGAAATGTCTGACATTTTGGATTTGACCGGCAATTGTTCCTGTGTTTGTGTCAAAAAGCTCTTTAATACTGCTCAAAAAACAAATTATATTAAAAGAGAGAAATTTAAAAATGAAGTAAAATATTATGAACAGAGCTTATTTAATGTTTGATTTGTTTTACTGTTTATTGTTAAATAAATACAAGATCTTTAATATCTAATGCATTAATTCTTCAAGAAAGGAAAATAGGGTGATAGGAGGGGGGGGGGGGGGGGGGGCGGTATTTTTCAATTCTCGCCTAGGGCGGCAAAACACCTAGAAACGGCCCTGTTTACCGTCTCGCTTCACTCGACAGTAAATGTAATTCGCAAGAAAAAACTCACTTCACAGCCTAGTACCATAATATATATTTATTACTCCTAGCTGTAAAGGAAAAATATTTTACGCCCAAGGACGAAAAAAAAATGTATTGTACTGCTGGCAGTTATCAAAACTTCCGTTATTAGCGCTGCAGTCTTTGTAGGAATGCTTAGTACGATTTAATTCCGCTAGATGTCAATGCGTTTTATTTATCTTCTCTTATAGTGTAACCTTTTTTTAAGGTTTCTTCATTTAAATCTTAAGTATGTACTAATATTTGTTATTATTATATTGATTATTTATTAATATTTAATGTTTTTTCATTGCCGGCTACCTCGGAAAAAAATAGCATATGTTACGCGACTGTGAAGTGTGTTTTCTTTACCTTGGCAATATTATTTAATATATTATTTAGTAAATATTGCCAAGGTAAAGAAAAAACTCACTTCATAGCCTATAGCCTAGTAACATAATATACTATTGTATAACAATGCCAAAGGCGCATCAACAAACGAATAACAACCTAATAGTCTAGGAGATAGCGTGCAAAAAAGTATCTGATTAACATCAAGCTAGAATTTTGTGTACAAGTAAATATCTTTTGGTGCGCCTTTTAAGAATATGTGGTCGGCTAAGTTCATCTGCGGCACATAGCTTGGCAATATAGGCATTTGAAAAAAAACAAACCAGTGGAGAACAGTCATGTCCCACCCATTTTGTTGGTGGACAATGTGATTTTCATGATCGAGATTACAAAATTAGTTAGTAAACCAAAAATCAAGTTAATGTTAGTTTGTCACTTAATAGGTGACCTCTTTGATTTGGAGTAATATTTGACTAACTAACCTATTAAGTGACAAACTGCCATCAACTTGATTTTTGGTCTACTAACTAATTTCGTACTCAGAATCATGAAAATCAAATTGTCCACCAAAAAGGGCGGGACATGGCCGGGCCGCTCTCCATAGGTTTGTTTTATTCGAACGCCTATAGCCGCAATCTATGTCCCGCAGACGAACTTAGCTGACCACATATTCTTAAAAGGCACCTAAAGATTTACTTATAAACAAAATTCTAGCATTTTATCTCCAACACTATAAAAACGATAGCAATATTAAGTCGAAATTATGGATATTAAGCATGTTTTAAATTAGTTATTTTTAAATTCAAAATATATACCTATATATCTTAACAAACAACCTAGAATTATAATAAATATCCACAGAGTTTTTAAATTTTTCCAAAAAAACGGGACAAAGAAATTAAAAGTTTGTAAACTAATGCATAGAACATAAATTAGTTTTTCACAAATAAATTCCCACGATAAATTAAATTTACTGAGTTTAAAATTAGTTTTATTAAAATTACACAATTGCAGGAAACGTTCAATTGCGTGAGGGGGAAAAATTTCTTTCAGCTATTTTTTAAAAAAAAGCTTTTGCTTAAAATCCGGAAGTTTTTTTTATAAAATAGTTTTAACAATAAAAATTAAACACAATAAAATTAAATATATATATATATATATATATATATATATATATACATATATATATATATATATATATATATATATATATATAATATATATATATATATATATATATATATATATATATATATATATATATATATATACATATATATATATATATATATATATATATATATATATATATATATATATATATATATATATATATATATATATATATATATATATATATATATGTATATATATATATAACAATGCTTCTACAATCTAAGGCAGTAGTTGCCACACTATTTAGACTCCCACCCTTAAGATATTCTACGATGCCCTTTGAGATCCAGAATTTGTTACAAATATCATCCATCGTTAAGAGTTGCTCATCTGTTATAATTATGGTTTACGTAATTTCTGTTTTTCTTTTTGCGCATTAGCACATCGTTGAAGAGATTTACACGTAAATAAGTAATTTCTGGGAAAATTATGAAACAACCGCGGCGCACCTGGAATACAGCTGCGACACCCCTTAGCGCCACGGCCTACTTTGGAAGCCAACGTTCTAACCTTAAACTAATGCGCCCACCCATGAGGAAAAATCGGTCCGAGACAACTCAGACTAATAATTGTAAAATAGATATAATTAAACTGTTCAAACTCTCTCTCCACAGCTCAGGACTCCGCTTGTTCTCTAGTGAAGAGATAACCTTATGTATTACTAAAATTCAAAATCAATAAAATAGATCAATAGATGTACTAAAATAGTATTTATATGTTAATATGTTGTAATTTTTTATTCTTTAATAAAGGTATTTTAAAATAAATAAAATAAAAGACAAACTTTCTCATATACGAGTTCATAATTACTTAGCCCAGAGTTTTCCATTTATTAGTTCATGAGTTTTTCGTTAATACATTTAAATTATTTAACATTTCCACAAAATGTACTATAAAAATAACTTCTCCTCGGCAGGGAATCGAACCCGGCCTTTCTCTATCCGCGATTAAAGCTATTTTTTTAGGAACTAGATTTTTCCCGGGAAAACGGCTTAAATCGTTAGATTTGAATTTAAACGGACTACATTTTAGAAGTTTTTAATTAAGTACTGATTGATACTAATTGAGAAATAAATCAAGATTAGTCGACATTGTAAAATCCATTCATATTAGAAAGTGGACATGGGCAGGTCACGTCATTCGGCGGAAGGAAGACAGCTGGACGAAAATGATAATGGAGTGGACACCCTGGGAAGGCAGAAGGAACCGAGGAAGACCTGCAAAGAGCTGGAGCTACGAAATGTGGACAACATGCGGCGGAGCAACATGGGCTCGAGTAGCACAGTGCAGGCCAGAATGGAAGCGTCTGGGCGCGGTGCATTATGACGTTCACCTTAAAGAAAATGCGTTTAACTATCAATAAGGCAGCCTAAATCTCCAAAAATCCTCAGCAGTAGCTGATTTTGCATTTTTTATATTATATATGTATTTTTAACCATTACAAATATTATTTATTTTTTATTTTTTGCAAATAAAGGATTATTATTATTATTATTATTATAATTAAGTACGTCCGAATTGTTTTCGAGAAATAATTTTTTTTTTTTTTCTTTTCTAGAGTTCTAGAGTTTTTGGGGTTAGAGCCACAAAATTAAGCCCCACATTAAATTAATGAGCTATACTTCTCGCTTTCGCATCGGGGTATAATATTTCTTAAAATTTATGCCAAATTTCGTCAAAATCGGTACAGTGTTTAGGCTCCACGCGTCTGGCACAGACTACAGAAGGACAGACTTTTTTAAAAACCAATTTTTTGGACTCAGGGGACCTCAAAACGTGTAAATAATCAAAATCTTCAAATCGAATTTTCTTTTCTTCATCACAATACTTTCTCTTTATATAAGAAAGTAAAAAGGGTGAAATAGAGAAGCAAATTAATTGCAAATGAAGACGGCAGAGATTGCCGAGATCAAGGTGAAATTCAGGTCCTAATTTAAGGATTTACTAGGGAAACGAAGGAGGGGGGGACTCTGTAACGAGGGGGGGACTCTGTAAAGGCTCTTACTTAAGATATAAAAAATTCAAGGACTGGAAGCAAGCTCTCAGGTAAATTAAATTTACATTAACTAAGAGTAAGAAATACAATATCAAGGTAACATGCTACCATTACACAGCAGCCATAAAAAATTAAAAGTAAATTTAAAAGATTTCAGACATTTTAAAATAATCAAATTTATAATTTTAAATGAGATACTTCTGTAAAGTATCTGAATCAATACATTTTATCTTCTTCAGTATTATTTATTCATTTATTCATTATATAGATTGTTTCCTTTGAAGCTTAATCAATATTAATTTTAAAATATTCTTTTATACATTGCCATTATCTATTTTATTATACACATAATATTATGTAAATTAATTAGGGTATCAGCACACGTGGAGAGTTAAAGATTAATATATTACGTGCAAAGATTCTTTAAATTGAGGACTGAGCACTGAAACAATGCTTGCGGTCAAACTGTTAAAAAAATATAAACAATTAGAATGTAAAAATATAAGTAAGAATAACGAGTAAAAAACGATATGCTAATCTGCAAAAGTGAGAAATACAAAGTATTTGACAAGTGCTAATTTATTGCTTTTTCAAAGTTTTTTCAATATACTGCAAGAATCATTAATTTATTTCTAAATTATCAGATGCTAAGCATCTTTTAAGTTCTGTTACATTTGAAAATAAGGATTTTTTAAAATTTGACCATGAAATTCCTGAGCTTACTACTCTTAAGTGAGGGATGTTAGAAGTGTGGCGTTTTCAGGAAAAACTTCTGCTTCTTATAATCTTCAAATGGTATAATTAAAGTTTAAGCTCAACGGACTAGTTTTTGAATTATGGTGGATTGAATGTTCCCAGACGTGAACTTTTTTGGTCAGGATCACAACCAATTCTAGTACAAACGCACAAAAGGTTCCCCCGAACGAAACCACAGAACATAGGGTTTCTTATAGGAAATTTTACGCTGAACAAAAAAGTTCCTATAAACATGGCCCCGGAACAGCTTCGTTTTCGAGATATTCGCAAAAAACATGAAAAAACACCATTTTTGGACGTTTATCCTTACAATTCTCAAATACTACGCTTTTTGCTGTAATACTCCTCGAAGCAAATCTTGTAGAGAGTCGAATTATATCAAAGAAAAAATATAAATATAATTAAGTAAAAATTTACTAGAAATGCAATCTGCGCTTGAAAACCGACTTTCCCATATTAATATTAGGTATATCTGCAGGAGCTTCTAATGGTCAGGAAGATTAATAATTCATGTTCTAGATACCACTCTCTACTTTGTGTGGAATCAAAAAGTAATTGATATAATAATATATTGTATATTTATTTGTTTGTTTTTTAATATTATATTAAATATTATTTATATGTATAATTGGAAATTTGATCAATTAAATTGGTTACTTAAAATATTCATAAAATGCATCAAATTCTCAAAAATTTATAAATAAAACTACACGTATGTAATAAAAATAAACAGGTCACGTGTGTGCTTGTCAGCACACAGCGAGGGTCCGTAGGCCACACTGTATAGTTTAAGTAGTACCCTATTGATGGTGTTTTTTAAAATGCTAAAAAGCTTACTTTGAAGTATCCTATGGGTCTGATATTCTCAAAACACATAAACAAACTTCCAATAAAGTATTTTTTTGCCACTGAACCGGACTACAACTATATAAATACATCGAAAAGACCATAATTATAAAAAAGCGTATTTTGTCAATAAAAATAAAATAATATTTTTTTCGAAATTTCCAAAAAGTGGTATCTTTACTTTTGGCCGAAGAATGTTCAGAAATTTTTCAGATTTTTTGCACTTCACATAAGCGAGATAGAGGGGGGGGGGGACACGTTTCACACCCGCTTCAAACTCGCCTACGCTCGCCCTATCAAAGTTATATCCAAAGAATTATATATTTTTGTAATCAGCTCGACGTACCCTTTCATATGATACCCCTCACGGTGTCGAAAAAAAAGTAAAATTTTTAACCCTTAAGTTTCTTTACCCTAATTTTTTTTAAGTCACTATATTTTTAAAATATGTGGGTAGGTACAAGACACATACATGCCAAATTTCAAAGTGATCGGACGAAAGGTGTAGCCGTGAGAGCATGCGACAGGACGGACGGACAGATACAAGCAGGAAAATATAAGGGTCCTTGGTTTTGCCTACGGACCCTAAAAACTATTTATGTAAATAATAGTACATTACGCGTCGAGTGCGGAAAGTAGCATTTTGCATGCGAGTGTGGAGTTTGCACCCGAGCGAAAACGAGGGTGGTAAAACCACACGAGCAATGCAAAATGCCGTTTTCGCACGAGTTGCGTACCGTACTTTATCTACGATTGTTAGATTTAAATAATAAATACAGAAAAAAATAAACTTGCTGTATGTAAGTTCGTATCTCTCTCTTGATAAAGATGGCATTAATCTTGAGTTGTATTTTTTGCCGAATTAATTATTTCTGGAGGAGTATTATTCTCCACATTTTCGTCAAAGTCACTTGATTCACTCATTGTTTTTCACTAAAAACTCGATATAAACAGTTACTTTAATAAAAGAACAGCAAATTAGTTTTGTTAAATGTAAACAAACTTGCTAATCGTGCGTAAAGCTGAAGAATTCCTCTTCTTTACCGCACTAGCGTGGTAAAGAAGAGGAATTATTCAGAACTATGAGACGCGCATGCGCAATGAATACAAGTACGTAAAGAATCACTTTCTACGCATCTAAACAAAGATATAATGATTATATTTCGTATCAATCGTAGATAAAGAATATAATATATAAGAGATGTATGACTCGATAGCCGCGCTCAAGCTAAAGCTTTGGCGGCTATTAATAATTTATTTTTAAGTTCGAAATAAAAGAAAAACATGTTTGTAATTTTCCAAAATATTATATATCTTTTATGAAAAATGAATATTATTGCAATTGTATAAAATAAATAAATTATTATTATATATATTATAATGGTAAGGAAGATAAGGTAATTCATGTTCTGCGGGTACCACTTTCTACTTTGTGTGGAATCAAAAAGTAATTGATAAAATAATATATTATATTTTTTTGAAAAAAAAGGGATAACTTATGAAGAAATTACATTAAATAATAGCTCAAGGAAAATTGATATGAGTTACGCCAAAAGCCGATTAACCTAAAGAAAATTAGGAAAAAGTTCTAGGGGGGAAAAAAAAAAATCTGTTTAATTGATTTAGCATAAAAAAAAGATAATAATTTAATGATCTAAAACCAATAAATAAGTTGAGGTTCAAAACAATAGATTAAGCCTGTGCCAAAGATATTTTCCTTTTCAAAGTTTTACTGCCGCTTCTCTCTTAGATTTGCTGTCGGTAATCAATTAAATTCACTAGTCCCATCCACGAAATCAAGTATTCTAGTTTTCAATAACACCCCCCCCCCCCCCCCCCCTCCTGCCCCCTTTTCATTCATAGTTGGCAGCTTCTACGAATATATATTTATATAATTGAAATAATAAAAATAGGGGCACTTCTTTGGATTGTTACTCCCTTTATTAAAAAAAAAAACAGAGGGGAGTAACAATCTAAATAAGGTGTACGAAATGTTCTTCTTTAGACTGTTACTCCCCTCATAAAAACAGAAGAGTGATATTCCTTTGTCCTAAAGTACATTGGACTAAACATCCCTTTGTCTTAATAGTTATTTAGTCAATTTCATTCATATTACAAATATAAGGGAGTAACAATCTAAAGAAGTACCAAAATAGTTAAGTTGTAAGACTGGTTATAAAGAGTGTTGCCAATAAGTACTTATAGAATAAAAAACTATACAAAAATTTACAATTAATTTGTTATATATTATAATTACTAATAATTAATATATTATATTTCTGTCTAAACTAAGAAAGATATACAAAAATGTAATAAACATTTTTTTTCATGCTTTTAAATGAACTTTTCAGGGGGGGGGGGGAATAGCGTCAAGAGGAAACCACGTTCTTCAAAAGGCCATATTGACCCTTTGAAGGGCGAAATTTTTTTTCTTTTACCTTTAATAAACTATGCCTCAAGTACTACAACTTTTACTTGAAACATTTTTTCTGAAATGATTCATAGTTTAAAAGTTATAGCCGTATGATTCACTTGAAATGGAACACCCGGAATATATATATTATATTATATTATATTATATGCACTCCAGGAATGAGAACTATGGATTAACTACAACCAATGAGGTACATTGGAAAAATGATAGTCACAGTAACAACAATCGACAATATTTATTTATCTGTACTTTGATTAAATCAAAATATTGTCAATTCCAATAATGAGCAACATTATAGTAATAAGTAAAAAACCTTGTTGATCAAATACATTTTATCACGTCTCATTGTTCTGAAGAATTCCTCTTCTTTACCACACTAGCGCGGTAAAGAAGAGGAATTCTTCAGCTTTACGCACGATTAGCAAGTTTGTTTATATTTAACAAAACTAATTTACTGTTCTTTTATTAAAGTAAGTGTTTATATCGAGTTTTTAGTGAAAAACAATGAGTGAATCAAGTGACTTTGACGAAAATGTGGAGAATAATTCTCCTCCAGAAATAATTAATTCGGCGAAAAATACAACTCAAGAATTAATGCCATCTTTATCAAAAGAGAGATACGAACTTACATACAGCAAGTTCATTTTTTTCTGTATTTATTATTTAAATCTAACAATCGTAGATAAAGTACGGTACGCAACTCGTGCGAAAACGGCATTTTGCATTGCTGGTGTGGTTTTACTACCCTTGCTGTCACTCGGGTGCAAACTCCACACTCGCATGCAAAATGCTACTTTCCGCACTCGACGCGTAAGGTACTATTACAAGAACCTAACGAAAAAATTCCAGCAAACTTTTCTTACAAGTAGTTTCCAAAACTAAATAGTTTCTTTAACATGGTTTAAACTTGTCAGCCTCTATTCTATCAAGGGATACGCCCATCACAGACAGATTTGCTTCTCTCTGTATAGTTGCAGTAGTTTATCGATTTGTCTACCTCATTAAATTCTCTATTCCCAATCAACTTTGTCCTAGAATGTTACAGTTGGCACTTCGATAGTATTTATCGCCTTTTATACACAAATAAAAATGATACATTGCTGTTCTAGCATATTTTAATATTATAAAAAGCTTAAAAACTAAATCAATTCAATAAAAAAAAAAAACCATTGAATATAACAGATTAAATTAAAATACACTGTGGAATTTAAAAAAGAAAAAAAAAAAATGCACACGTGTTGAAAATAATTATAGAATTCAATAATAGGTTTTATTAGAGATTACATTATCAGGAGGTTAATAATAGAAAATAATATTCTAACTTTCCCGAATGTCATTTAAGCCACAATTCGACGTGGTCACGATCAATTGAAGAAAGTTAATTATTATTTTAAAATAAGTAATGTAATTAAAATTTCTAAAGATATTTAAATTAAGCAAATAAATTAAAATGCATTGATTTTTTTATACAATTTTTAAGGAAAATTGTTGAAAAAAAGTAAATAACTATTAAAGAAGATTTAAATGAAAAAAAAAGAATCTTCACTTCACGAGAATTATGAATATGTTTTTGGGCATTAAATCCAGTAAAGCCAACCTTTACACGTTATACGCTCTGAAGACGGTTGCTTTGTTGCGAAATTCTGTTTTGGTCCGCTAGGAGCTCTGATATAATTTTATATAAAATATAGAAAATAATTACTCAGCGCTCCTATTGGCGAAATATAGGACTAAAGAGTGAAAACCGAGCTACCTCACACGCCTAACTTCCTGGTACTATATTATTTAAAAATAGTACATTACGGGTCTAGTGCGCAAAGCAGAATTTTGCATGCGAGATGCGAGTGTGGAGTTTGCACCCGAGCGACAGCGAGGGTAGTAAAACCACACGAGCAAAGCAAATTGCAGTTTTCCCACGAGTTCCGTACCGTACTTTATCTACGATTGTTGGATTCTTAAGCGATCATTATGAGGTCATAATTAGCTCATTGTTGGTCCCATATAAGTTTCAACCTTCTGCACTCATTTGTTTCTCTTCATCATGCGCACAAACATACATTTATTTAAACCTTAAGCTTGAAAAGTACTTATCTGATTTCTATAATTTTTTTATAGTTTATCGAAAGTAACCCACAGATAGCCCCAGATTAATTTAAACCATCTGCGCTCTTTAACTTCTGCTAAATTGATACTTTAATTCATATAAAAATCATAACAATTTTGACAGATTAAATAAACGGAGAGTATGTGATAGGATGCGAGGAAGCTATGTGCCACAAGAATTAGCAGTCTATTTTTCTGGAACTATCAATTTCGTTGTATGTAGGTCCGTCTGTATATTCTTAATGCAGCTTCACCAGTTATCCAGGCAAACAACTAAACATCTGGTACTCAGTTGTGACATCTTGGAAAAGAGAAGGTAGTCGTGTTCCAGAAGCCGAAGTAAATAAAACTTGTACAACCTCATTCCTAATCGTAATTTATTTGAATGTTGGGTTTAATTACAATTTACTATTAACCATTTATAACATTTTTACAGCTTTCGCTAATTGTACGATGATTCATCGGCGTTTAAAATACGATTAAAAATATTATTAGGTTCTGTATTTAACCCAAGGATCTTATAAAATAGGGATTGAGCACTAGGCGATAAAGTGTCGCCAAGAAAGTCTAGTAGGATAGATTACCTTCCCTTATGGTTATAACTGTAGAAGATCAAGAAGAATGGGAAAAATTCGATCAGGTTTTTTTTTTTCTTCCCTCGCGTTTTAATTGTACGATGATTCATCAGCGTTTAAAATACAATTAAAAATATTATTAGGTTCTGTATTTAACCCAAGGATCTTATAAAATAGGGATTGAGCACTAGGCGATAAAGTGTCGCCAAGAAAATCTAGTAGGATAGATTACCTTCCCTTATGGTAATAACTGTAGAAGATCAAGAAGAATGGGAAAAATTCGATCAGGTTATGTTTTTTTCTTCCCTCGCGTTTCATTTTTCTCCGTTTAGTAGTTTGTGATTTCTCCCTTGCTTTATGTTTTGTTTTCTCCTGTGTACAATTTATTTATTTTTTTAGTGATTTTGGACTATATTTAAGCAATCTTGTTTACATTGTTTGCAGTTACAAAGAAGGCAAGTTGATAAAATTTGTAAAAATCTAATTCTACAACAGAAATAACCCGTTTCCAAATTAATTAATATTAATTGTTCGGCTATTAAAAACTATTCTATAATAGCTAAATTTTATTAATATATTAAATTAAAACTGTAAATTAAAATAAAAACCCTTAAAACAATAAAATATTTCATTAATAACTTAAAAAAATGTTAGATTGTAACGTAACCTTTCATTCAAAAATAAACAATGGATAACAGTCGGGAAGAAATTCGTCCTACTAATGCGCACGCACATTGGTAGTTTGGTGTAGATTTTCTTCTTCTAGAAGTTCTTGGCGACACTTCTTAACCCAGGAGATATGCTTAGTGCTCAATCCCTATTTTATAAGATCCTTGATTTAACCTAGAAGAGAAGGTAGGATTGTTCAAGGGTTCACTTTATATAAAAATCCAACATGGAGCATCATTATTGATTCACCGCCATCTTTACTCACTTTTCTCAAAGAGGGACTTATCATCTTTAAGTGTCCTCTATGTAAATTGGAAGCGTTAGCTATTTCTACGGTGGAGAAAAAAAAAGATGGGTTCGATCTTACTAAATAACTTCCCTCCATCTTGCCAGGTTCTCTGAAAGGAAGAAGGAAATGGAATTTTTGAACGAATCGTCCTGACTCAAGAGGCACAAAATAAGCATCTCCATCATCCTTTAGAATATAATCTCTTTTTTTCTCTCTTTTCAACAAGAGGGTGGAAAAAAAAGAAGCAATTCTCGAAAGGAAATTACAAGATGGAAGCTTTTGCCTAGAGATTTTTATGTCATCAGCAACGACTGCAAACGAATATAATAGTTAAACTTAAGTTTAATAATTACAAGATAAAAATAAACTTTTTATATACCACGTTTTTAAATTTTAAAATTTCACGGAAAATTAAACACTTTCCACAAGTGTTATATATCTTTGTCATCTACTCTTCAATAACTTTCATTTGATACCCACTCAAAATATTTAAAAAAATATTGTTATCCGCCATTTTGGAATTGAACAGCTGATAATTTTGAGTTCACTATATTTTTCCTGTGTGCGCGTCAAAACGATCTTTAATATTGGAAAGTTTCATGTTTCTATCTCTTTTTATTCAAACGTTATTGGAACCGTACAGAGTGACAGACAGACAGACACAGGAACGAAACTATAAGTTTCTTTTTTTTGGTTTTACCAACGAAACCCTAAAAAAGGGCTCACAGCCAACAAAATATTTTTTAAAAAAAAGCATTATAACATATATTATATGCATAAAAAATGTTACTAATGTTTACTATTATTGTATTCTTAACTTATAAATTTTATAAGTATGTTCTCAGGAGTTTAAATTATAATAACTATGTGTTACCTGTTATACTTTTAAAGTTATACTAGTATTATTATTTATATACTTTTAGGGGCAAAGCAAATCGAAATTTTATATTTAAAGCGAATGGATGTTTATTTAAATATGGCTTGCATTATTAAAATAGAAGCGGAAGACAGGTTGTGCCCTCAATGTCTCTCATTTAGAGTGCCCCCGAGTTGATCAAGTATAATAATTAAAGCGCTGGTTTAAACGTGCAACAAAAGATATTCACGGCCCCTCGTCGTTACGGTTAATTTACATTAATTCTTCACTTGCCGGTATCGCAGTTTATCCCAACGAAACAAGTGAACGTATGCTGGGAGAAAAATCAATTGAAAACAGCTGTGCAAAAGAACTGGTCCGTAAAATAAATCATTCCTATACAAAACCGAAAACCTAGAGATAAAATAATGTATTGGCTAACAAAAAAAAAGAAGTTTAAAGTGGATTTAAATTGATAAATAAATTTAAGCTTAAAAACTAGAACAATTTTTATTAAATAATATAGTTTAAACTTAATTATATGCAAGGGGAAAAAAAAAGATTTTATTCATCACAATAATTGTTGGTATTTTATCTCTATGGTTTCAAAATTCATTAAATTTCATAAATACTTACATATTTGATAATATACAGATCTGCAAACTTGCGAAAAACTACATAAAATTGTGATTTTTCCTAATTTATTTTAGTATTTGCCCCCTCCCCTCCATCTTATATAAATTGCAATCCTGTATGCCAGTCAAAATCAGAAAAAAATGGTTGTATAAAGAAATACAAAGACTAAAGAATAGGAAAAATCGATTTGTTTTAATATTGCTTCCGAGCTTACCGAAGGCAACGGAAGCATTGTGTTCACTTTTTAGAATAAAAAAACTTTTATGTCTCAGATTTTAAAAATTCCAAGACAGAAATCCGTTTCAGACATCAGGGAACATTTTTGGTCTCGTGTCTGTCTGTCTGTCTGTCGGTCTGTGTGTCCGCGAATTATGAAACGTGTGACGATAACTAGAGTACATGTCGACCGATTTTGATGAAATTTGGTAGTCATGTTCATTTTACCAATGGCCAGGACGCAGGACGAGTTCGTTGGACAACGTTATCCGTCCAAGCGTTCACGAGCAACGCTCGCGTAAACGTGAACTTCAAATTAAAATTGGAATTGTAGGTCGGGAAAAAAATCTAACTTCATTTAGTCAATGAGACAAACATTTTTTTCAAATACAATTTTTTAGTAAAACCAACAGTGACACCGCTATGAAGTTTTAAAGATCGCTAAAACTATTAATTGTTTTTACACAATAAACAATATAACAATACTTTTAATGTTAATATTACAATAAAGTACATGATAGGATGCGAGGAAGCTATGTGCCACACTAATTGGCAGTCTATTTTTTTTATTTTCTTAAAACATTAGGGTCAGCACAATTTTTTTGACTCAAGATTCATGTTCTGCATGGTTTAAACTTAATTATACGGCGAATTTTTTTTTTTAAGGGCAAATTTGGAATTTGGATTCAGCACAAAAATACTTCAGAAAATTACATTTTCATTCGGGTGCTTTCTTGCAGTACTAGGTAATTATTATTAGTACAGGATTGTCAAAGAATTAATTATATACTTTTGCTCCAAAATTTATTTAAAATTTATTAAAATAAAAAATAAAATTAAAATAATAAGAATTAATACGATAAGGCCCTGTCTGTTAAGGCACACAATTGATTAATTAATAGCAGAGTTTTAGCCTGTAGATGAAATCGGGAAACTAACATTTAATAAAACAGAAAACTGCACAAATGACAGAAAAGGGAACTAAAAGTAAGCAACATTTAAAAAAAAATTACTCTACTTTTCTACTAAATGTGAAACATTGTTCTCTTATAGCTTCTTTTTATGACAATAGAGAGTAGAGAGTGAACAGCAGCCAAGAATAATCCTAGATTAAATTGCAACAGTTCTATTACGTAGAAAAGCATATTACACAGAAAAAACAAATTTTCTTCTTCGATTTTTTTTTAAAAAAAAACGTAATCCTAGTTCTGCATAATCCTGCTTCAATGGACCTTTTTACATTGAAGAAAACATGATAATAAAATTGCCGATTAAGAGAAAGAGTTTACTCTGATAAAATGTTATTTTTAAAGAACGTCTAAGCAGAAAAGAAACGAGGCGTGTGACTTGGGGAAAGAAAGAATATTAGGTGACTGAATTCTTAACTCTTCAAAAAATCCTTTTATTTCCTCAGATGATTTATTGGGTTGTTAAGCTTCTTATGTCTTTATGGGTAAAGTCTGCATCACAGTGTTGAGACTTTACTTTCAAGGCAGCCAATAAAATAAAGATAAAATAAATAACTCTCGAGGATTAAATGGGATTTTAAAGACATCACATTTTTTTAGGGCAGTCTCCGCCATCGATATGGACGTCTACTTCCAATTTCGGACTTTCCAATATAAGCAATGTTATAAATTATCGTTCTAAGCCAAAATGCCAAGAGATCGATTTTATTATTTAAGCAAGCGCAAGCGAGCTTCTTACATTGAATAAAATATGTATCTTGCGTGTCTGTCTGTCTGTCTGTCTGTCGGTAACGTTTACGTGTCCTACGATAACTTCAGTATAAAACTTGACCGATTTTGTTGACATTTAGTATACACGTTCCTTTTACTAATGCTCAAGCTAAGTTCGTTGGACAGCGTTAACCGTCCAAGAGTTCGCGCGTAACGCTCACGCAAAACATGACCTTAACAAGTAAAATTGGAATGTCATGACGGGGAAAGATTACACCATCACATATTCGATGGGACGAACATTTTTTTTACAAATACAATTTTTTAATAAAACTAACAATGACACCGCTATGAAGTGATAAAGATCGCTAAAACTATTAAAGCGGACTAAAAGTTTAAAATAGAGGAAACAACGTTTTTACCGATATCTTACGTTCTATAACGTAATGGTTTTAATAAAACTTTGTATACATCGTCTAAGGGTGGTGACACACTTCGCCACCCGGTCGTCTATGAGAATAGATGGAACCTGTCACACGAGGTGGCGCCACCTGCCGGGTGGCACTAAACGGTCGACCGTCCAACGGTCAACCCATTGTTTTCAATTGAGCCTGTCACACATCGCCACCCAAGTCACGCCACTCCGCCCCTACTCCTTCAATCACATCTAGGGGAAATCAAATCAGGGGCTGACTGCATCCCTCATATAAGTGGGTGGCACAAGTCAGGTGGCGGAAGCAAGTGGCATCAATTAGGTGGGCGCCACCCAGGTGGCGCTACCTGGGTGGCGAAGTGTATGACTACCCTAAGTCTAAAGTAAAATTGAAACAGGCATGTAAAATTTCAACTTGATACAAGCAGTAGTTTCTGAGTAGTGAAGTGATATATATTATAATAGTTGAAATGAAGATGGCCGGACCGGAACATGTAAGTTAAGAATATGTAGAAAGGTAAACTTCTCCCCCACTTCACGGCTCTCTAATACAATCATCAATCATCCTCTTTAACTATCAACTCATCATGATTAAAGCCCCGTTTACACGGTGATAGTTCTGCCACGATAGAGCTATCATGTCAGTCTACGTCATAGAACTATCGTGGGGGTGTCCGTGTCCAGTCTACACGGCGAGAGTTAACATAAGTCAAAACTTCTTGTCATGTACTCAAAGTTCTATCCGAATCTTAAATTTTTGGCTTTTAATATAGCATTGTATAGTAGCATATAGTTGCATTATAGCATAGTATAGCAATATAGCATTTAAATATATTACACCAAACGGAATATTTATATTGTAGAAAACAACAAAATCTGATATCAAATATGAAGCAAGCTATCATATTTGCTGCCTTTTAGATCTGTTATAACGTGATATAAAAGAATAAACAAACAATACACCAATCAGCGTCTAGTATCTAGCGTGGTAGTACTTAAATCTGCCGCATGAGTACTCTGACTGCTGTGATAGAACACTCAACTATCTCGTCAGACGAGATAGTGTGATGGTTGATAGTTCTGTCGCGACAAAATCTATCACGTAGTCTACACGGTGATAGTTGATGCGATAGTTGCTATCGCGACCCGTAACTATCGCGTCAACTATCACCGTGTAAACGGGGCTTAACTATTTTCGAAATATCTAATATTTATTGTATTACGCTCGCTTCAATGATAGAGCCACGAGATGCCTAGTTTAAGTGTGCCCCTTCATAATATTTAGACTCTTGCAGCTTTTAAACTATGAAAAACTAAAAATAGTTTTTCTACTAAAGGAAGTTTCGAGTGAGGATATGAAAGGGAAACCGTGTATACGTGATCTGAGTCAGGCTTAACCAACACCTGAATACGTGAGAATTCATAAAGTAGCGTTGAGCTTGCATCTATGAAGTGGCAGGAGAGGATATAGAGGTCAACACTATATCAACGGCTTAACCTGAGTCCTAACATAGATTACAAAGAAATCACGGAGGAAATCAACCAATGAACTTGCAAGGTCGAAAATGTCTTTTTGATTTGTTCATCTGCTAATCTATTGTGAATATCACATCATCTATATCTATTCTATACAAAATTGTCTTTCTATTGCAAATTCTTACAAAAAAAAAAATATACTATTCCGTGAATGCCATCCTTTATTATCTCACTAGAAAATATTACCCTATACTACCATTAATAACAAGACAAAAGAACTTGAAGCAATCTGCACATTACAGAGCTCTTAGTGGTCACGATCACACTATGCAAATACACATCATTTACACAAATTTGACACGTGTAAACAGTTACTAAATCATGTAATTAAATCATCTTGCTTACATCATTTAATTAAATACTTCTATTTAGAACTTGAACATGCAATCTTAATTATCTACGATTGATACGAAATATAAACATTGTATCTCTGTTTAGATGCGTAGAAAGTTATTCTTTACGTACTTGTATTCATTGACGCGCATGCGCATCTCATAGTTCTGAAGAATTCCTCTTCTTTACCACCCTAGGGCGGTAAAGAAGAGGAATTCGTCAGCTTTACGCACGATTAGCGAGTTTGTTTACATTTAACAAAACTAATTTACTGTGTTTTTATTAAAGTAACTGTTTATATCGAGTTTTTAGTGAAAAACCATAAGTGAATCAAGTGACTGACGAAAATGTGGAGAATAATACTCCTCCAGAAATAATTAATTCAGCAAAAAATACAACTCAAGAATTAATGCCATCTTTATCAAGAGAGAGATACGAACTTACACACAGCAAGTTTATTTTTTTCTGTATTTATTATTTAAATCTAACAATCGTAGATAAAGTACGGTACGCAACTCTTGCGAAAACGGCATTTTGCATTGCTCGTGTGGTTTTACTACCCTCGCTATCCCGCGGGTGCAAACTCCACACTCGCATGCAAAATGCTACTTTCCGCACTCGACGCGTAATGTACTATTTCCTATTTATAGTTCTAAGGACAAAATAGGGTTAATTTTTATCAATCCCTAATTTAATATTCATGAAATGCAAGAATCGCATACAGTTTTATAGTCTATTTAGATTAGACTATAAGACATTTGTCTTAGTTGGTTAAACAAAATAAAGCTCTTTCTTTTAAATGAAATACTAAATGTGTTTTAAAATAAACCTACTTGATGTATATTTGTTACAGCCTAAGTAATTATTTAGGCATAATGAATAATATCTAGCCATTCATATCTGCAGATATTGGTAGAAATGATTAATAAGGCTGAATTTATCACTATATCTACGAGTATAGTCGTTCTACATGATATCTGATCAAAGTTACACAAAGTGATAATTCGAATGTGTTTGTATTGAGTAAAGTAGCTACTTCTTCCTTGTTTTTGTTGCCCCCGCCAAACATTTTCAAACTGCAAAAACAAGTATTATTACATTGACCAACTCATACTAGTGATTATGCATAATGCAGCAAGACAAAGTGATTCATTTTGAAAGAAAATTATTACTATTGCCAAATCGTACAAGCTATTGTGAATAATGACTGGACAAAGTGAATAATTAATCACTTTGAGTAGAGTATGTGGTAATTATATATAATGACTAGAAATCATTCATAATGACTAATTGGTTACGTACTGTAGTTATTTTGGCTGTAACATATCTCACAACAACATATTGGTTGTTTCAATTAAGATTTCGAGGAACTTTGAGGTTTTTATTTTGGCTTCCGAGCTTATACCGAAGGCAACAGAAGCTATGTGATGGTTCCGAAGAACGAACATTTTTTAGATCTCCGATATCAAAAATTCCAAGACAGAAATCCGTTCATGAAGGAACATTTTTGGTTCCTGGTCTGTCTGTCGGTCTGCCACTCAATATTTGCGAACCAACGTATCTTCAAAACAACTCATCTGATTTTATTGAAATTTAGATGGTAGGAAATAATAAACCCATTGTTGGTCTCATATAAGTCTCAATCTTCAGCACCTATTTGCTTCTCTTCTGCATGCGCACAAACATACATTTATTACACCTATGACCTATATCAGCAGAAATTTTGAAAGTAGCCTGTAGCCTGGAGATGGTCCTAGATTAATTTCAACCATCTGCGCTCCTTAATTTTTCTACATTGATACATTAATTAATGTAAATAGACCGCGAATTAATGTGGCACATAGCTTCCTCACATCTTATCGCGAAATTTATTGATTTTATGCTTTTACAAGCCATTATTGTCTAATTTGTTTAATATGTAAAAATTGTTTTGAATTTTTACATGCATTAAAGTCACAATTTAGCAAAAGTTAAAGAGCGCAGACGGTTCAAATTAATCTGAGGCTGTCTGCGGGTTACTTTCGATAAACTATAAAAGTTTCATACAAATCAGATGAGTAATTTTGAAGCTATAGATGTAAATAAATGTATGTTTGTGAGCATGCGGAAGAAAAACAAATGAGCGCGGAAGGTTACAACTTGAGACAATATGGAGAGCCTAATGTAAAATTATAATTTGTCTCAGGAAACTAAAACCTTTCCACCGCATACCGCATACAAAGTTTAAATGTCGAAACTAGTGGAAAACAGTTGTAAAGAAATAAAATAGGATTCCCCGTGAAATACAGATCAACAGGTTTTGAACTGACAAGTTAATACAAGATTGATGTTGCTTACCATTCTGTAAGCTGTTTACAGACTTGGCACAAGTCGAACAGGATAAAGTGACATCTTTTCAACATTGCGTTACGTCTTTTCTTTCATTTTCGTCGAACCTATCTGTATCAAATGAAACAAGTCAATCCGTGAGTATAGTGTCCCTTTAACAATCTCTATTTCCCGGTGAATACTGTAATTCTATAAATATTTATTATCTCCAGTAGGGAAAAAAGTTATGATTTTTAAATAGTTTAGAGGGACTAAAACAGGTCTTTTCGTCCCTGAACTCAAAAAGTAGGGAGAAAAAGTAAAAGTAGGGCGAAAAAGTAAAGTAGAATGGCAAATGTAATGAAGTTGTTGAAATCAGGTTGGCGGCACTGCGCTTTTTTGACCATGTTTATCATTGATTCATTGTTTATAACCTGCATCTAAATAACCTTCTATTTGAGTTTAATTCCAATTCTTATTTGTTTTTAATATTGAATCTCTTATATCTGCTATTAAAAGTGCTAATAATTATTGTTATTTATTAAAATAATAAATAAAAACTGTGCAATGGACGAGAATGTGTATTTTCTTCCTACTGGAGATAAAATATTGTATGTACCTCGTGAGTAAAGTGCCATTATTCCCCTCGCGATAATTATCTCCCTCGGCTGAAAGAGTCTAATTCCCTCGGCTTCGCCTCGGGATTTAGGGACCATGGTTCCTTCGGCTTCGCCTCAAGAACCAACTTTTTCGCTCAGGGAATAATGGCTTACTTTACTCCCTAGGTGCATAAATAACTATTTTTCATAATTGGTACATTAAAGGTTAGTCGAACATTGAGTAAACTCGAAATCTAAACGGACTAAAACGTTGTCAGGACACCCCTTATTAATTATAAAATCACACTACTAAGTAGGTATACGATTCTATATCTACTTATGCATGGCGGAGTTAGAAAAGAGACAAAATTAAATGATGAGTTAATAGTTAAACAGGATGGTTGTAGTAGAGCCGAGTAGAGAGGGAACAAGACTATTCCCTACCCCTCATACCCCGGCCTACTCTATTTAAAATATATCACTTCACTATACAAAAACTTCTACTTGTATCAGGTTGAACTTTTACATGCCTGTTTCAATTGTACTTTAGACGATGTATAAGAAATTTTATTAAAATTGTCAACGTAGAACCTATGATATCAGGAAAAAAGTTGTTTTCTCTATTTTAAACGTTAGGTCCGCTTCAATAGTTTTAAGGTTCTTTATCAAATTATAGTGGCGTCGCTGTTGGTTTTACAAAAAAAACTGTATTTTTTTAATAAAATGATCATCTTATCAAATAGAGGTGAGAAATAGGCGATGGAATCTTTACATGTTCTGAAGTTCCATTTTTACATTTAAAGCTAACGTTCATGCGAGCGTTCAGGGCATTAGTAAAATGAACATGTGAACCAAATTTCAACTAAATCGGTCACTTTTTACTTAAGTTATTGTCATCGGTCGATTTCGTGACGGTCCCGCACTCGGTGATGTAACGAGCGATAGAAACTTCGTTCCAAAAAAAAAAAAAACAAAAAAAAAAAACAAAGAAAGCTCGAAGGTATTTTTATTTATTTTATTTATTTATTTTTTTCAATAAATTTATTCAATTTATGTATTTTTTAGCTCAATAAAAGTACTGTCAGAATTGGCTTTCTTTTTTTTTTAGTTAAAAAGCTAAAGGATAAGCAGATGTGTATTTCTTAGCTGTTAAAATCCCTGGATTCTTGAATGTCATAATAAATTCGCGATTAAGAGAAATACCTAATTAAGAAAACAGTTATTTCATTAAGCGTAGCTTAGACCCTAATAACAGCATGAATTATAATATACTAACAAACCTCGGCTTACGATAATGGATCTTTCCTCCAACTTATATGGTAGTCAAATTCACCCCCTCTCTTCACACTTTATTTTGCAGTCTTAGCTAAAATTAAAATTTGTATTCTAACTTATTGTATTAACTAAATAAATTACTCGCGTTAATGTGAGTACTATAATTTATAATCTTGTATTATCAGTCAAAGAAAAAGAAATAAAAATACATATTAACATTTAAAAAATAAAAATAAAAATATATATATATACGAAAAGTTAGTTCTTAATAGTACATTACGCGTCGAGTGCGGAAAGTAGTATTTTGCATGCGAGTGTGGAGTTTGCACACGAGCGACAGCGAGGGTAGTAAAACCACACGAGCAATGCAAAATGCCTTTTTCGCTCGAGTTGCGTACCGTACTTTATCTACGATTGTTAGATTTAAATAATAAATACAGAAAAAAATAAACTTGCTGTATGTAAGTTCGTATCTCTCTCTTGATAAAGATGGCATTAATTCTTGAGTTGTATTTTTTGCCGAATTAATTATTTCTGGAGGAGTATTATTCTCCACATTATCGTCAAAGTCACTTGATTCACTCATTGTTTTTCACTAAAAACTCGATATAAACAGTTACTTTAATAAAAGAACAGCAAATTAGTTTTGTTAAATGTAAACAAACTCACTAATCGTGCGTAAAGCTGAAGAATTCCTCTTCTTTACCGCACTAGCGTGGTAAAGAAGAGGAATTATTCAGAACTATGAGACGCGCATGCACAATGAATACAAGTACGTAAATAATCACTTTCTATACGCATCTAAACAAAGATATAATGTTTATATTTCGTATCAATCGTAGATAAAATAATTTAATTAAGTCCGAATTATCATTAAGTGTAGGTTTATCACTTTATACAAAGTTCCATAATAAAATGCAATCAAGCTATAAAAATTAAATTATTTATACGAGGAAAACAAAATAGTTGAGTATCCTAAACATTCAATTTTCAAGTGTAAAAAGTGTATATTAAAACTGGATACATTTTTTTCAGAAACTTTAAGTTATACATTCAGACGATTCAGTATTCGTGGAAAGCAATATAGCACAATACTGTGCCACTGGAAGTGGGAAATGTTCAATGGGAAGTGCTGACCGAGAAGTATTGTAATGTGAGATTACACCAGGCATTACGTCATCTCACATACTTGATAAACATCTTATATAACTTTACTCTTTCCTACACTCGATAATTGTAAACAATAAAATAATTCAACCTGCAAAGACTAAAAAAACGGTCAAATTAATGGAACCAAATCTTTCTCTTATAGATACAGATACTGTTTTTAAATACCATAGTACCTCATATTGATTTATTTTAAAACATCACCAACAGCTGACTGTTGCCCTTTTTGATTACGATTTTCAAAGAATCTAATTTATTTTTTTCAATATCTCAGGAAGCTATATTATTTTCGAAACGCCAGATACCCTTGGATTCGTATAATGAAATGGACTACAATTTAGAATTTTTTAATCAATAACGTCGGAACCGTTTTCAAGATTTATTTATTTTATTTTATTTTATTTTATTTTTTTTTTTAGTATTTTAAGAGTTTTTGGGAGGTAGCTCTTCTAAATTTGGAGCAAAAATTCACTTTTCTAAATTTTGCTTTATGCCAAATTTCATCAAAATTGGCCCAGCAGATTAGGCTTGACACGTCTGCACAGACGACACACAACAGACTGACATTTTTTAAAAAAGCACTTTTTATGTTTTTCTCAGGAGACATTAAAACGTGTAAATCTAACAAAACCTCAAAATACAATATTTGCGCCATCACAATACTTTCTCTTTATATATACTACGTTATGAGAAAGTAAAAAATTGGTCCTAGAGAACTAAGACAAACTTTCTCATATACGAGTTCATAATTGCTTGGCCCAGTGTTTTCCATTTATTAGTTTTCATAGGTACATTTAATTATTATTGAACATTTTATAAAAATGTATCATAAAAATAACTTCTCCTCGGCGGGGAATCGAACCCGGCCTATCTCCGTCCGCGTTTAAAGCTATTTTCTCAGCAACTAGATTTTTCCCGGGAAAACGGCTTATATCGTTAGATTCGTACTTAAATGGACTACATTTTAGAAATTTTTTAATCAAAATCGTTGGAACCGTTACCGAGAAATAATTTTTTTCGCATTTTTTCAGAGTTTTTGAGGGGTAGCACCCCCAAATTTGGGGCTAAAATTCATTTCTCGATTTCGCCTTGGGGTATGATTTTTCTGAACATGTATGCCAAATTTCGTCAAAATTGGCCCAGTAGTTTAGGCTCCAGGCGTCTGCACAGACAGACATTTTTTTAAAAACCTTTTTTTTGGACTCAGGGGACCTCAAAACGTGTAAATCCACTATAATCTCAAAATCGACTTTTCGCCCCATCACAACACTTTCTCTTTACATGCGAAAGTAAAAATAATTAAATAGAATTACTTCATATCTCTTATAATAACAGTTTTTCGTTTATAGTATTTCTTTTTATTGAACTTTCTTTTATTATTACTAGTTTCTAGTGGTACAGCACATAAATAAATTTTACAACAATAATTTTTAAAGTATTGTGTTCAACTACAAAAATAATGTCGTAGAAGAAACACATTTACGATTCTTACACTTTTACTAAACATAATATTCATTTTGAAAATAACAATGTATAAAATGTCAGTTCTGATTTATATTTGAAAACCCACAGAAACATAAGGAGAAAAAATTTCAAATAATCGTTAAAAAAATATTTGAATGAAACATTGTCAATTGTAGTTCCGTTAAAATAGAAGCGTCGGACAGCTAGTTCTAATTAATTCTCACACTCATCAATTCATCTGTCACTATAGAATTGTAAAATACAGCCAAGTCAAACCCACTGACCTTTAATTAAAGTGGTTAGACTGTTCAATATACCATAAAACTAACTAATAAATTGGAATTTATGGGACTTAAATTTTATTGTTTGACCATTTAATTTTCTAATCAACATACAAAATATACTTGAGTGTAAAATCATACAAACTAAAGGCGCGTCCACACTATGCCAAGCGGCAAGGAATGGCAAGGCCAAATGGCATTGCCAAGTGTAAAGGCGCGTCCACACTATGCCAGTTGGCAAGGCCAAGCGGCAAAGCCGTCTGGCCGACTTACGACTTCTTGCCATCTGGCTTTCTTTGATCCGGACCGACAATCGTCGGGTTGGGCTTGGCATGTCAAGTGGCACGTTTTGTGCCAAGCTTGGCAAATAGCAAATGCCAAGGGAGACGTCCACATTACACTTGGCAATGCCATTTGGCCTTGCCATTCCTTGCCGCTTGGCATAGTGTGGACGCGCCTTAATGTGGACGTCTCCCTTGGCATTTGCTATTTGCTAAACTTGGCACAAAACGTGCCACTTGACATGCTAAGCCCAACCCGACGATTGTCGGTCAGGATCAAAGAAAGCCAGATGGCAAGAAGTCGTAAGTCGGCCAGACGGCTTTGCCGCTTGGCCTTGCCAACTGGCATAGTGTGGACGCGCCTTAGAATACATTTTTCCTTTAATAAGTAATTAATAGCAGTACAAATTAGGCGGACTCATCCTATAATACAGAAAGTGGTTAAATTCAAAACGGCGACATAGGGACAATATTTGTAGATAATATTTATTTCTTCTATAATATGGATATATTTCAGCAAAAATGTATTTATTTTTTTTGCTTCCAAGCATACCGAAGATAACGGAAGCATTGTGTTCACTTTTGTGTATGAAAAAATGTTATGTCTCCGATTTCAAAAATGCCAAGACAGAAATCCGTTTCAGACATCAGGAAACATTTTTGGTCACATGTCTGTCTGTCTGTCTGTGTCCGCAACCCCCCTGTCTGAAACGTGTGACGATAACTTGAGTAAAAGTTGACCGATTTTAATGAAATTTTGTAGATATATTAATTTTACCAATAGCCAGGATGATTTCGTTGGACAACGTTATCCAAGCGTTCGCGCGCAACGATCGCGTATAAACTTCAAATTTAAAAACGGAATTTTAGGTCGGGAAAAAACTATAGCTTCATCTATTCAATGAGACAAACATTTTGTTCAAATACAATTTTTTAGTTAAACCATCAGTGACACCGCTATGAAGTGTTAAAGATCGCAAAAAACTATTAAGACTTTTTATTATGGAGAGAACGCGGGGAGGGAGATAGACGAGGGGAATAGGAGATGGCTTGGTTCCCCTACCTTTCTACAAATTATTATTTAAAATAATGTTGATATAATATAACAATAAAGTACAGGATAGGATGTGAGGAAGCTATGTGCCACACTAATTGGCAGTCTATTTTTTATTGGTATTGGACACATATACGAGTATTTTATGTTTTCGGCAGCAATAAGCGTAAATTGTCAGCTACTTCCATTTTATAAAAAAATGACAATTAATCTTATAGGAAAATGATGTATAAATTTATCCAACTGAGATGGATATTGCAGAAAGGCGGACTGGATAATCCTTATAATGAGAATGGTATATTTAAGGATATTTTGAATTTCCGCGCATTTCCCGCCGTAGAGTATTTATAAGTCATTTATAATATGTGTTGAGATATTTATCATGTGTGTTCAATAATACACATTGTTCCGTATAATCATATATTTTGTAACTATACACTTTACTGTGCGTGACCATAGCAACCGGGTGCATAAACTGTGTTTTGCGCCAGTAAAGAGTACAGTCTTGCTTTAACATCCAAACGGTTCCTCGCAGAAAAGAATCTCAAGACTCCACCATCCGAGACCAAGCTCCAGGGCCCTGAGGTGCTTGAAGACTGTCAGCTATCATCAACTCCTCTCCCAAGGTAAATGCGTCGGCTTTAAATATCATTAGTATATCGTTCTCACTATTATTTAACCAGCGTGTTTTATCTTCCCGTCACTTGAGCCTCTCTCAAACAGGAATTCGCCACGGACTGAGAACAGTGTTTACTTCATAGGTCCAATCAATAATGGAGTATGGACTGATGGTCTGGCGGGTATAGCCTCCACTCTGCTACAGCCCCTTGTGCGATGCTTCACCAAAAAAAATTAAAACTTCTCTAAGAAAACATACTCGGTTTTCTACTGAACTGCTTTACAACGTGTTCAATACTAAATTATCAGTCAGCTTTTTAATTTAAAGTTCTACATCTTGATTCCTGATCTTGTAGAGGATGATGTGAAGTTTTTTCAGTACTTCCGAATGACTCGAGAGATGTTTGAATCTCTTCAAAACCTTGCGGAAGGTGAACTATTCAGGGGAAAAGCAAATTTCGAAGTCCAGTGCATCCAAAGGAAAGGCTAGCGATGTTGATGACTAGAGATTTTCACGGTTGAGGTTATTAAAATATCCCCGATGTCGCATGTTGTATAGTTCTGAGGATTTTTAAACTAGAACAATTAAATTAGATACATCCATCTTGGTTTGACTTTGTTGACAACTGTACTGCGACCTACGGCGGAAGTAAAGCCCGCCGGGTCGGTACTACTCCGGAAATGGGGATGCGTCATCGGTCAGCTCGGAAATGTCCTGAAGTTCGATCTCTCTGACTTTATAATTTATAACAAACGGCAGAAGGTGTTAGTCATTTGTTCCCAGCCATCCGACCGTTGTGGACACACTCACATTTAGGCTGGTCGTCCACTGGAAGCGTGTACGAGCGGCGACGAGATTCGCGGGCGGCTACAGGCGACAACGAGACAAGCGGCAACACGCGACAAGGCTCTTCCACTGCAGGCGACTATTATTAACTTTAAGTGAGAATAGATGAAGAGGACCTTAATCTTAAATCTATTATTCCTTATCTAATAATACAAGATTAAGGTTCTCTTCATCTATTCTTACTCTAAGTTAGAAACAAACTGAGCTGCGTGAAGCGCATAGTCACCTACAGTGGAAGAGCCTTGTCGCTTGTCTCGTTGTCGCCTGTAGCTGCCCGTGTATCGCAAAGCTCGTCGCCGCTCGTACACGCTTCCAGTGGACGACCAGCCTAGATTCAATGTTATTAACATTTAAAAATTGCCGAGACGGCCGTCCGCACCTTACCGCCCAAGTGCGCGATGTTCCCTGATGTCTGAAACGGATTTCTGTCTTGGAATCTTTGAAATCGGAGACATAAAATATTTTCGTTCTTCAGAACGATCACATAGCTTCCGTTACCTTCGGTAAGCTCGGAAGCAAAATATTAAATATGCGCCGACTAATAGGAAACAAACCATCCAGTTTTATTAATTATTGAAAGAAAATCCTTCCATAAATAAATAATAGTTATTTATGCACCTAGGGAGTAAAATAAGCCATTATTCCCTGAGCGAAAAAGTTGGTTCTTGAGGCGAAGCCGAAGGAACCTAAATCTCTAAATCCCGAGGCGAAGCCGAAGGAATAACGGCACTTTTTTCCCGAGGTACATACAATACTTTATCTCCAGTAGGGAGAAAATACACATTTTCATCCACTGCACAGTTTTTATTAATTATTTTAATAAATATCAATAATTGTTAACACTTTTAATAGCAGATATAAGAGATTCAATATTAAAAACAAATAATAAGAATTGGAATTAAATTCAAATAGAAGGTTATTTAGATGCAGGTTATAAACAATGATAAACAAGGTCGAAAAAGCAGTGACGCCAACCTGATTTCAACAACTTCATTACATTAGCCATTCCTTCTCTACTATTTATAAAATAATTAAGTTGGCAATCCTTCATTTTCTCCCTACTTTTGAGTTCAGGGAAGAAATAACTTACTTTAGTCCATAAAAAAACTAATCAAACATCATAACTTTTTCTCTCTACTGGAGATAAATATATTTATCTTATTTATTATGTCTTATCATATTTATTATTTATCTTATTTATTATTTATAATTTAAAATAGGGATTAAAAAATCTGAGATAACCGAGGGTAATAAAGAGAGAAACAGAGATCAAATAGAATAATATAAGTTTTTAAAAAGTTTTCCTTTCTACTTGATTACCCCAGCCAGAGTTTGAAAAGAGCAATAAAACGAAAAATGAGTTCCCTCTGAATATTGAAATAAACAGAAAACTTGTGTCCGAGGTAAATAAATCCCTCTAGGAACAAGGATCGATTAGGTGAAAGTCTCCGTGACGTCATAAAAAAACTAACCCTCCCACTCTAATACCCACATATTTATTTTTACAAGGTAAAATAAACATAAAAAACTTTTATAACATTCAAGTGTTATCACAAACTCGAGTATCAAGTATAAATTCACCATAAAAAAAAACAAAAAAAAACAACCACTTTCCAGAAACTGTAATAATAAAATATTTATGCTTCCCTCCCAATTTGGTTGACGAAAAATGAAATGCCTAGGCTCGCTTTTCCAGGGTTGGCCCACAAAATGAAATGAAATACCACAAACTTTATGTATTATTAAGTAAGTTCTCCGTGCTGTCATCAAAAATGCAACAACTCCTCCCTCTACACTACACATATTCTATCCAACTTCGGTAACATAATACCCCCCAGACAATGGCACAAGTACACGATTACTACATAATATGATGTATCCCTTAAATTTTTTTGTTTTCTGTTCGATAAACACATGTCATACAAAACTTTTGCAAGCACAAACATAATATGAATATAAAACGAACTTGGAACAAAAATCGGACAAAATTTCTCAAACTCACACATTGTGAAATCAAATTTAAAAATATCATATTCAATTAAATTTTCCTACAGTTGACCGATAAAGTGATTGTTATCGCACTCAAAATAGTACGCAAAACAGCACATTCCTGCACTTGCTACTTTACCGCACTCGTTTTACTTTACTGCACTCCAGTGTTCCAACTTAAGAAAATAAACAACTTAAATCTAAACAAAAGATTAGATAATCCAAATTATAATAAAAACAACAATGGCAACTAATGTTACTTTTTTAACTAAATGCATGATTTACACTATATATCAAATATAAAAATGTTAAAATATAAAAAACTAAAGATAGACAATCTAAAAAAAAAAGAATTAAATGTGATGAGTAAGTGTTATAATAAAAAATAATAACAGCGCTTGGTCAGGTTTGCTGAATCTCGAAAAAAAAGGCAACACTGACTATAAACAGAACAGCTGGTTTAGTAAATATTGAAAAACCTTTCATTATTCCTTTTAGAAACAGTTGTCTGAAAATGGATATTTGTAGCGAAAGTCGAAAGTGATTTTGAATTTAGTAATACTCCAGAAGAGTTGGCTACAATAGCGAAAAATGTAACACTGAATTTACTTCCAGACAAGTCCAAACAAAAATACGAACGCAGATACGAAAGTTTTAGTTCTTGGTGTAACAATAACAAGGTAGGAAAACTGTCTGAAAATGTTTTTATTTACAGATTAAAAACTAACTGTGGGAAAAATGTAATGTGCAACTCGAGCTTAAAGTGTCTTTGCTGCACTCGAAAAACCTTTCCGAAATATTTCTCTCGAGTGCAGCAAGTGCCACTTTCCGCACTAGTTGCACAAATAACTATATTCCAATAATAAATTGCTTGCATACTGCATACGAGTCTGCAAGACAGAGAGACACATCCATGTGACGCTCTTTGGTGTAGTTTCTTTGGTAACGCTTTTTGGTGTCGTTTTTGGTAAAGATTTTCGAGTTTATGTGCCAAAGTAAAGACATGAAAACGTCAAAAAATTTGACTTTTGCGTGCAGATTCTTGCGTTTGTAAATTAGGAATTAAATTGAACATATGTAATGCACGAAGAAAGAAAGTACTTTTCTTCTTTTCCAGTTTATTAAGAAGTAATCTTTTAGCTTCTTCATCCATATTTTTATAAAAAATTATAGTTTAACAAATATAAAAAATAATAATGTAAAAAATAAATTTTATGTGTGTAAGTTTATTAGAAATGAAATTCTAAGGGTTATGGCGTTTGTCCGATGCAAATCAGAGCAGTAGAACAGAAGTTGTAGTTGGGGGGGGGGGGGCGCCGCTGGGGCTCGTGAGCGACTACTGGAGCAGTAGCAAGAAGCGAAGAGTGTGAGACGTTGGGCAGGTAGCCGAAGCCGATAGGGAGGGCAGGGGCAGGGGTAGGTAGGCCCTGCAAAGCGCGGTAGTGGAAGACGGGCAGACTCGATTGAACACCTTCTATACCTTCCTAACTCCCTGTTCCTATATCTTCCCTACACGTGTAACGCTAGTTTGGTAACGCTTTTCGAGATTATGTGCCATAGCCAAGACATATATAAGAATGTCAAAAATAGTCCGCTAAAATGATTTTTATGAAATTTGTATGGTTTGTCCTACATATTTCCTATATTTTCCGTCTTAGTTGGATCGTGGTATTGGACGCGAGAGAAAGCTATGTGCATAGTTTCTTCACAAAAGCTCACTCAATAGGCACATAGATTCCTCGCGTCCTAAAAATGAATGGCACGGGGGCTGAAATACAGTATACAGGGGCCCCTTCTGATAACACGTTATCTCACTATCTACCCCTCTTTCGAGACTTTATATATCGATATATCTTGTCCGTTAAACTCTTTTGTACTTCGTTTTGGAACTCTACTGGTCTAATTGCAGGAGGGTCGTTTTTCTTCAGAAAATGAGCAGAGCACTAATTAATGTTATGTTTTGTTTTAAAAGTTATAAGTCAACATGTTATAATATAATGTTATGCAAGTTAATGTAGATATTCATATTTTACCATTTTATAAACCACGGGCCTCTATATTTCCAGTATAGCGCTCTACCAACTAAGCTACGCAGGAGAATGAGTTTCTCTGACGTTAATGATACCTTGTCCCGAATTTAAGCTTTCAATTTTCCACATAAGTCTTAGAAGTCAACATTAATGACATAGAACTAGACCGAGAAATAACGCTTATAATATAGAGGCCCGTGGTTCAAATCCCGGCGCTGGAGTGTATTTTTCTCTGTTTGTTTCCCGTAGTTAATAATAATTATAATTTGATGTTAATGTAGATGTAAAAAATAAAATTTAAACATTTATAGGCCTGATTATATTTAAAATTTATTTATTTATGATTTTATTTAGGCATTTATTTAAAACTTATAGGCCTGAAGATGCCTCAAAGGAGGTGAAGTATAGCCAAAACACGCCTGAATATACTAGACAAATATAGACCTGAATAAGAATACGCATAGAATAGAAATAAAGGGCAATATACTATGAATATGATAGCATTTTATTTTTGAACATACCTATATTTTATTCTTATTTAAATAGTTTATGTTCTTATGTTTACATTGTACTCAAGTTATAGTCAATTTTGCCTAAAAAAGAGTGCCTCAATGGTGGCGTTATTACAATTGAGGACTCTTAAAACTATGAATAAATAATTAAATTAATTGTTGATGACAACTAGTTGCATACCTGAGTTTTAGTTATCTATGAAGTGATTTTGAGTCGTTCAAAATGATTATGCTTTTGAAATCCTTACCTGCAACAAAATAAAACAGTATTTAATGTTATGTTACCTTTACGATTATGTATTATTTTATATGTTAATAAATATGTATACATTTACTCAACTAGGTTAATATTACAAAGCAATTGATATTTGAGGACAGGATTTATTTTTGTGAGGTTTTACTTCACTTTTACAGGAATGTTTAAAGAAAAAAATATAGTACATTATGCGTCTAGTGCGGAAAGTAGCATTTTGCATGCGAGTGTGGAGTTTGCACCAGAGCGACAGCGAGGGTAGTAAATCCACACGAGCAAAGCAAAATGCAGTTTTCGCACGAGTTGCGTTCAGTACTTTATCTAAGATCGTTCGATTTTAATAATAAATACAGAATAGTTATTTATGTCACTAGGCAGCAAAATGGAATTTTGCTGACAAGTTTTTTAATTTTTAGTTCTGAGCCGAAGGCGAGGATAGGCTAAACAAATTTACTTCTGAGGCGAAGCCGAGGCAGGAAATTTACTATTTTACCGACGAGGCGAAGCCGAGGCAGGAAAACGTTAATTACCTGCTGAGGTGTATACCGAAGCAGGTAGTCTTTAAACGAGTCAGGAATGTTTCCTTTGCTGCATAGTTACATACAATATTTTATCTACTAACGGCAGAAAAATTACACTATAGATTTTAGTACCTGATTTAGAGGGCAATAAACTTTCCTTGTATGATGTTGCAATATTTGCAATTTCGGGTGGCGTGTTATCAAACAAGTCTTCAACGTCTTGCACAACATTATCATCCATATTTTTATTTAAACTTCAAAAACCTAATTAACAAATTTATCAAAATATTCACAGAAAACTATTAAATTAAATTTCTTTGATAGATAAAAGATTTAAAGCAATGAAAGTTGAAAAATCGAATTGATGACTCAAAAGTTTGAGTAAGTGTAATGACTCGAAAGTTAAAACAAAACCAAGACAAAACAATCAGTCTTGCCACTTTTTTATTAACAGCTGTTTTTTATCTTAATTTTTAGAGATTTTTTAAAAAAATAATCACTGTAAAATAATAATATTAGTTTTATTATTATAATTTTTAAAGGTAGTTTAAAAAAATATATAAATATTTAGCAGAATATTACGCTTAAATATACAAAAATGAACAATGTGGGAGAGTTCATAACCTGAGATGTAGTAAACTTTTCTTAAAATTTGGCAGCCTGTTTGTTATTTTGTTGACACTTTTGAACTTTTGCTGACACTTTGATATTTTGCTGCGTGTTTCTTTGACATGTTACAAAAGAATAAAGAAAAATTACATTTTGCAGATTGAAACAGTACAACAATGCCTAATTTTGCTGCCGTGAGTAGATAAAAAAATTAATAAACATCCTCTATATAAGTTCGTATTTCTCTTTTGATAAAAATGACATTAAATCATTAGTTGTATTTTGTGCCGAATTACATTATTTCGGGACGCGTATTGTTCTCCTCATTTTCATCATAATCACTTAAATCAATCATTGTTAGTCACAAAAAATTCGATATAAACAAGTTCCTTAAATTAAACAAGCAGCAAATTAGTTTTGTTAAATGTAAACAAACTCGCTAATCGTGCGTTAAGGTGAAGAATTCCTCTTTTTCTCCGCACTAGGGCGGAAAAAAAGAAGAATTATGAAACGCACATGCGCAATGAATACAAATACGAAAAGAATCACTTTCTACGCATCTAAACAGAGATGTAATGTTTATATTTCGTATCAATCGTAGATAAAAACAATTTTCATGTAAAAATCTGTAAAATACTCCCTCTTGAACTTCTCCGACATAGATCAATCAAGTCTAGAAAATAAAATCGATCGTGTTACGTAAAGCGGTGACACTGATAGTCAGAAGATAATGGTAGTGTTCAATGGCAGAACTAGACTTTCAGCTCAAATCCCTCGTGCAAACAGTAATCCTGGGAAACTTGGCAAACTGTTTATAGAAATGGGAACAAAGCAAATCCCTTCAGTCACGAGACTAGAAGTGACAGGGCCAGCACCTAGATGACAGCTGTATTCGCTAAGAAGTGTCACCGACATTGACACTATCTACACTAGAAGGAAATCTTTAAGGCTTTGTTGTCAAGAAGAGAGAGTACGTTAACAGAAACAAAGAGACACCCAGCCACATCTCTCCACCTCAACTAGGGGGGTTTCCACAGGCGGGAAATAATCATTTAACACGCTAAAAGTGAATAAAACCCACAAATAGCTTTATTTGTTTTTTTAAGCAAAACAGCCTATAATAATTTTTTTTAATAATTTCGTTATTTTAACGTTTCACATGTAAGAAAATGATGATGTAACATAATTCATAATGTAAAATAATATTGAATAATGCTCAAATAGTAAAATCGGTTTACAGTAAAAAACCAAAAACATAATAACGAATCTCGCTCAAATGAAAATATGACAAAACTGTACATAACAATTACTGTACTCTTAAAGAGCTTTCCAACGATATGCATCAGGAAGGGTATACATTACTTTGACATTTGTACCCCCTGTGCACCAAAATTTAAATTTCGAAATTTCATAAAGGTATCGAACGTCCCCTTATTTTGAAGGTTATGTGAGCAAATTTTCATCATTAGAATAAAACTGAAGATTTGCATAAAAAACAAACATCAAACATACACACATACCTACATACAGACATCTTTAATTTTTATATATATATATATATATATATATATATATATATATATATATATATATATATATACAGGGTGGTCCAAAAGTCTCCCCCCCCCCCCTCTTAACTTTTGAACGGTTTGAGATAAATTAATGAAACTTGGGGGATCTCTACCATGCAAAGGGAAGTTGGTTTTCATGCAATCACCCACTAGGGGCAACCACCCACTTTGCCCCCAGGTCACCCAACTTCAAAATTTCAAATTGGAGTGTATATTTTTGATAGCAGATTTGGATTCTACGGTGAAAAATAATAAACTTTTACTTGAAACTATTTTTTCTATCTCCAATATTTTGCCCCCTGTAGGGGGGCAAAGATAGCAAAATATCCCTTTCGAAATAGTAAGAAAATAACACTCAGGTTGTTATAAAATCTAAACGGTTTGAAATAAAGTAATGAAACTTGGGGGATCTGTACCATGTAAAGGGAAGGGCGTAATCATCCACTCGCGTACTAGGGGCAACCACCATTTTGCCCCCAGGCGCTGAAATCTACCTTTTTTTTTAGTTTTGCCCCCCTATGGGGGGCAAAATATTGGAGATAGAAAAAAACGTTTGAAGTAAAATATTTTTATTTTTTGCCGTAGAATCTAAATCTGCTATCAAAAATATACGTTCTAGGTTAAAATTTTGATGTTAGGTGGTCTGGGGGCAAAATGGGAGGTTGCCCCTACTGCGCGATAGCATAAAAACAAACTTCCCTTTACATGGTACGGATCCCTTAAGTTTCATTAATTTATCTCTAACCGTTTAGATTTTACAACGTATTATAGTAAGGGTTATTTTGCTATATTTGCCCCGCTGTAGTGGGCAAAATATTGGAAATAGAAAAAAAAGTTTTGAGTAAAAGTTTATTATTTTTCACTGTAGAATCCAAATCTGCTATCAAAAATATACACTCCAATTTGAAATTTTGAAGTTGGGTGGCCTGGGGGCAAAGTGGGTGGTTGCCCCTAGTGGGTGATTGCATGAAAACAAACTTCCTTTTGCATGGTAGAGATCCCCCAAGTTTCATTAATTTATCTCAAACCGTTCAAAATTTAAGAGGGGGGGGGGAGACTTTTGGACCACCCTGTATATATATATATATATATATATATATATATATATATATATATATATATATATATATATATATAATTATAAATTGTATTTGTTTTTGTATTATTGAGTACCAGGGAAATAATTAGGCAATAAAGTTGTATAATAACGCTTAAATAGTTGCTAAAAATATTGAAAAGCCTAAATCCTTGGGGAAATTTATAATATAACAACAATAGAAGACGAGTACAGTAAAAATACAGAAATAAATACAGTAAGAAAGAATGCACTAAAAATTTAAGAATAAATGATGCAGGAAGGATTTATAAGGCATGAAATAAATAGACTAGAATCTAGTCCTTCCACTATCTGATAGTGGAAGGGTCACATCAAGCGGAAGGATGCCCCAGGGATGAATGAATACTAAGGGAGAGGACCTCAGAGCCACTAACTTATAACTGCTTCCGTTCAATCTTCTATCTTGTCATATTTCACTGCTGCCAACCCTCTCTCGCCTTCTCTCAAGGTAATTTAAATGGAACCTCAAACCAGCAGCAGGAACGCGCTGAATTATTAACGAGCAAGTGAGTTACAATCAAAAGTTAGAAAGCTAAAGAAGCGTAAATGTAATAAATATCCTACTTCAACATTTAATGGGATAAAATTATTTCACTATTTACAGAGCAGGGGATCCTGATTGGGGAAGGTGCCTGGATCCCCATGGGGTCCACGTCCCAATTGTAGAACTATAAAAAGATCGGTTCAATAAATCTAAAAAAAATCCCCATTTAGATATTAATTCTGTTTTTAAATCCCATAGAAGTTAGAGGTAGTTGGAGAGATCTCACTTAATTGATTATTTTACAAGTAAATCAAAAGTGATCAACAGGTAGATGTTTACTTTTTTCGGATTCAAACTATCGTCATCGGTCGTTTTTGTGACGGTCGGTTTTGTGAATATCGTTTTTAGGGTTTCGTTGGTAAAACCAAAAAAAGAAACCCTTATAGTTTCGTTCCTGAGACTGTCTGTCACTCTGTACGGTTCCAATAACTTTTGAATCAAAAGAGATAAAGACATGAAACTTTCCAGTATTAAAGAACGCTTTGACGAGCACACAGGAAAAATATAGCGAACTCATAAATATCAGCTGTTCAAATTCAAAATGGCGGATAATTCACGTCACGCTAAATGGTCTACATTTCTACATTTTAGAATTTGTTTATATAATCTATTGTTATTTGAAATTACGGGGAAAAACAACTCACAATAAGTGGAAATGTGGAACCATTCCAAAACAATTTTTCATAACTTCTCCAGGTAAAAAATAAATACGTAACAGGCTATTCAATTTGAACTGCGAACTACTTGTAAAATGCGAGTTCACCGTTTACACTGAATTCCTAATTTATATCATGTGTATAATATATTCTTTATGCATAAAAACTAATGCCTTTTTATTTTGCAGTCAAAAAATTAACTTGGCTGGGGTGGTGTGTCAATGGTGGACCAAAATTTCTGAGGGTCCACTATCAAAAGCATTTGATTTGGGGAAACTCTGTTATAGAGTAACCAAAAACAGAATAAATTTAAAATTGAAGAGACTAAATATACAAATTAGAATTGCATTATTAGAAAAATCGGTCAGAGACAACTCAGACAAACTTTCTCATGTACGAGTTCATAATTACTTAGCCCAGTGTTTTCCATTTATTTGTTTTTGTATTTACATTTAATTATTACTGAACATTTCATCAAAATTTACCATAAAAATAACTTCTCCTTGGCGGGGAATCGAACCCGGGCTCTCCCTGTCCGCGTTTTAAGCTATATTCTCAGGAACTAGATTTTTCCCGGGGAAACGGGTTATATCGTTACATTCGTATTTAAATGGACTATATTTTAGAATTTTTTAATCAAAATCGTCGGAACCGTTTTCGAGAAATAATTTTTTTTCACGTTTTTTCAGAGTTTTTCATGGGTAGCGCCCCCAAATTTGGAGCTAAAATTCATTTCTCGATATTGCCTCGGGGTATGATTTTTCTGAACATGTATGCCAAATTTCGTCAAAATCGGCCCAGAAGTTTAGGCTCCAGGCGTCTGCACAGACGACAAACGACAGACGACAGACAGACATTTTTTAAAAACCACTTTTTTGGACTCAGGGGACCTCAAAACGTGTAAATCCATCAAAATCTCAAAATCGAATTTTTGCGCCATCACAATACTTTCTCTTTATATGAGAAAGTAAAAAGACGTGAAGCTAAAAGTAAATTAACTAGTATTAAATATTTTAAAAAGCAAATAATAATCAAATGTAGGATGTAGGGTCCCTCAGCTCTACAGAGAAAGGCTGACGTAGAATCAGAAAGGACCAAAAACAAATTCGATCACATAGCTTCTGATACCTTAATATGTAATTAAAAATGATGTAATTAAATAAATGAAAACAATTTATTTATTTATTTATTAATTAACGAATTAACACTTCGATACACCCACACAACCAAAATGCATAAACATAAAGGATTTATAATAAAAACTTGCCAGCAAGTTACTAAAAGGGTTTCTTCGGCTATAAAAATTCATAAATCGAATATTTTTTTTATTATTATCCCATTTCTTTTAAACTTTTTTTGAACTTAGGAGAAGCATTGTGTTCATATATTATCTTTAGCATCTTAAGTATACACTTATTTGGTTATTTTAGGGGTAATGGCGGCCACTTTGGAAACGCAATATATATGTTTGATCCTCATTTCAGCACATGTAAAATAATACCCCATATAAAATTTTCAAAAAATAAAAATTTTAGGTCTCCATAGTTAAGGCCACCTAAAATTTCTATTATGTATTTTTGCCATATTTTTAGGACCTGTCCTAATAGGGTAGCGGCAGGGGGCATATTTTTACGTTTTGTTTTAATTATATCGGGGGCATAATGGCCGCCATTTTGAAAACGCGATATATATTTGTGAACGAAATTTCAATACCTTTAAAATGGTACTCAACTTAAAATGATCAAAAAATAAAAATGTTGGGTCTTCATAGCCCTCTAAAATTTCTAAAATTTCTAAAATTTGACTTTTTTATATAAACTCCCGGAAATATCATTGGACCACAAAGAAATGTATTTATGTATTTTTGCCTTATTTTTAGGAGCTGTCCTAATAAGGTAGAGCGGAGGGAACATTTTTTTGCGTTTTGTTTTAATTATTTCGAGGGTAAAAAAGCCGCCATTTTGGAAACGGGATATATAATTGTGATTCATATTTCAATACCTTTATAAAGATACCTCACTCAAAAATGTAAAATATTGCGATCAGTTCGCAATTGCTCGCTGATCGAAAAAATGTTCAGTGTTTATATGTTGGAATATTTTTTCTTCTTTTAGGGCAAAAAAGATAAACTAGTATACCAAATTTCAAATCTCTAGCTACAGTTGGTCTTGAGATATAATCAAAGATGCGACGGACGGACGAACTACCTACTAAAAGCTTAAGGGTTTCTAGGATAAACTGGAAACCCTAAAAACTAGTATTATTAAGCTATTCTGAATGACTTAGTCACTATATCAAAAGTAAACTTAAAGTATTCCAAAAAAAAAAAAAATCATCAAGCTTTTTATGCATTCAATATTCAAGAGAACGTAGGTTATACCCTTGTAAATGATAAAGTCAACAAAGATAAATCTTTTTCCCAGTCGAGAAGTGAACAGAGAAGATAACGGTGAAAGCTGAAAAGTGTGATCTTTTCCCCGCCCTGAAGGATTTATCCAGAATATTTTTCTTGCAAACATTGATAAAAAGGGTTCACATTTTATTTTCTTGGCGTTTTTTTACTATTTTTTTTTTATTATTTTTTTATTATTAACGAAGCGTCGAGATAGAAAGGGATCTATGTATAAGAGGGAATAGTCGACAGTTAAGGGTTGAAGCTGTGTTTCCCAGTATGAAATTTCACACTTTATCACGAGTCCGCCCACAAGCCTCTCAACCACAGAAAAACCCTCGACTAGATTTTTTTTTTTTTTTTTACATTTCTTTTCTTTTATTTCATTTCTGTACGTAGCGAGGACGAGTTAAAGAGCCATTAACCTCATTTAGTTTTATACATTTAACACTTTCTCTCTCTCTCTCTCCTCTCTCTCTCTCTCTCTCTCTCTCTCTCTCCCTCTCAAGTTTTTTTTCCTCATATCCGTATTAATTTTCCTTTTATAAATGAAAAGCGTTGAGTCACTTTTCTCCTTCCTTTGTATTTTAAGTCCCTATATTTGATTTTTATTTATGACATCTCTCATTTCTTCATTTTAGGGTTTCGATGTCATCCTTATGCTTTTGGTAATTCGTTCGTCCATCCGTCGAATCTTGGAGTATATCTCCCGACCTACTGAAGCAACGGATCTGAAATTTGAAGTACAAGTTTAACTTTCTTGCCCAACAACAGAAAAAAAAAAATATTGAGAACTTAACCACTTACAATTTTTGCGATCAGCGATCAATTACGAATTGATAGGAATATTTTATATTTTTTGTAATTTTTAAGTTGAGTATCATTTTTGTATTACAAATATATATCGCCGTTCCAAAATGGCGGCCATTTTACCCCCCAAGAATAAAAACAATACACAAAAAAAATTTCCGCACTACCCCATTCACCAGTCCTAAAAATAAGGCAAAAATACAAAAATATACATCTCTGTGGTCCAATAATATTTCCGGGAGTTGATATAAAAAAAGTTATATTTTAGAAATTTTAGGGGGCCGTAGCTATGGAGACCCAAAATGTTTATTTTACGAAAATTTAAAGTTGGGTATCATTTTAAAGGTATTGAAATATGGTTCACAAATATATATCGCGTTTACAAAATGGCGGCCATTTTACCCCTAAATGAATCAAATAAGTGCGTACCTATGATACTAAAGGATATAATATATGTATACATCTTGGTTCTTAAAATAGCAATTTTTTATACATATTTTAGATTAAAAAAATAAAAAAAATAATGTTCTATTTATAAAGATTTATGACCGAAGAAACCCTTTTAGTAACTTGCTGGCAAATACTTCTTGACGGGATGTTTTATTAATTCGGATGTTCGGTCTTCTATTAACTATTGTAACTAGGCATCGCGTGGTTCTATCATTGAAGCGAGCGTGCAATAAAATACTGACTATTGAAATTTGTTAATCATGATGAATGTCATAGTTGAAGATAAGTGGAAGAGGGTAGTGTGGAGTAGAGTGGGGGTACTCGGTACAAAGCTTAACTTCCTAAACTAACCTACACACAAGACGACTCTAAACAATCTTAACCACCCGTTGTAGCTTTTAAACAATTATTATAAATGTATCACTTTATTACTCAAATACTACTGCTTGTATCAAGCTGAAATTTTACATACTTGTTTCAATTGTACTTTAGACGATGTACATGAAGTTTTATTAAAATCGTTACGTTAAAACGTAAGATATCGGTAAAAAGGTTGTTCTATCTATTTTAAACGTTTAGGTCCGCTTTAATAGTTTTAGCGATCTTTATTAATTCATAGCAGTGTCGTTGTTGGTTTTACTAAAAAATGTTATTTGAAAAAAATGTTCGTCTCATCGAATAGGTGATGATAGAATTTTTTCCCGTACTGAAATACCAATTTTAAATTTGAAGCTCACGTTTACGCGAGCATTGCGCGCGAACTCTTGGACGAATCACGCTGTCCAACGAACTTAGCCTGAGTATTAGTAAAAGGAAGATGTTTACCAAATTTCAACAAATTCTGTCAACTTTTACTCTCAAGTTATCGTCGGACACATAAACGTTACACACAGACAGACAGACAGACAGACAAGATGCATATTTCGTTGAATGTAAGAAGCTCGCTTACGCTCCCTTCAATTAAAAAAAAAAAAAAATGGTCACTGACAAAGAAATGGTCTTACTTTATCTTATTTGATGTACTCTAAGTTGTGTTTATTTTGTTAATTCCACAATAATTGTCTCTACGATATGAGTCAAAGGAAAATAATTATTTATTTTCTTATCAAATTCTACTATTTTTGACGTGTGACCTATAATTTAGTAATATTTTACACAGAATAGTAAAAGGAAACTAATAGCATAATGTTATGTAATAGTTTTATCGCAAAATAAAACAAAAAACACAAAGTAAAATTACTAATGTGCCTTGCAATAATCATTAAAATAAAACACAAAATAAAGAGAACCAAGATAAGAACCTTCATACAGATGTGAATATCCAAAATGCGATAGTTTAAACTCAACATAAACACTTGATGAAACAATAAGAATAAAAAAATAGACTGCCAATTAGTGTGGCACATAGATTCCTCGAATCTTATTACACGTACATTATTGATTTTATGCTTTTACAAGCCATTATTGTATATAATTTATCTAATTGTTTCCCCCATTGTTTTCAAACTGTCAAAATTGTTTTGATTTTTTTACATGAATTAAAGTATCAGTTTAGCAAAAGTTAAAGAGTACAAACAGTTGAAATTAATCTGGTGCTATCTGCGGACTAATTTTGACAAACCATCCAAATTTCATAAAAATCAGATGAGTACTTTTGAAGATATAGGTGTAAATAAATGTATGTTAGTGCGCATGTGGAAGAGAAATAAATGGGCGCAGAAGGTTGAAACTTATATGGGACCAACAATGGGCTAATTATGACCTACCATACAAATTTCATTACAGTCGTACGTATGTAGATTTTAGAATATGGTTCGCAAAAATTGAGAGACAAATCGACAGACAGACAGACACGGAATCAAAAATGTTGCCTGATGTCTAAAACGGATTTCTGTCATGAAATTTTTGAATTGAGAGACATCAAATATCTTCATATCACATAGCTTCCGTTACCTTCAGTAAGCTCGGAAGCAATAAACAAAGTGGATAAATTATAAATAACCTATATAGCATTTATTCATTAATAACATCAAATATTGAGTTGCAAGATGAACAATGAACATTGCTTATAATATAGTCCTCAAAATTTTGTTCTTTATTAAATTACTAAGTTCCTTACTTACTCATGATAAAAAAAAATACATTTAAATTATCATTTTCTTATCAAACCGCATAAAGTAGCTATTTCAAATACGCAAACTAGATAACCTAAACACAGGTGGTCACACTTGCAGATTTTACTGTCTGTATTTAAGTTTGTTAGTTTTCAGTAAAATTCTATACAAAATTAAGAACATACACATTGCTTTTCTCTACTAGGTATTTAATTTCATTAACTAATTTTTACGATTCTAGTTCAACTTATAAAAAGTATATTAAACTGCATTAGAACCTTTTAAAAATTATGACTGGTATAAAGTATATCTGTTTTTTTCAATTAAAAATTAATTATAATTTTTGCTTCCGAGTTTACCGAAGGTAACGGAAGCATTGAGTTCGCTTTTGAGAACGAAAAACTTTTATGTCTCCGAATTTAAAAATTCCACGACAGAAATCTGTTTCAGACACCAGGGAACATATTTGGTCTCGTGTCTGTCTGTCCGTCTGTCTGTGTGTCCGCGAATTATGAAACGTGTGACGATAACTTGAGTAAATGTCGACCGATTTTGATGACATTTGGTAGACATGTTCTGTTCATTTTACCATTGCCCAGGATGAGTTCGTTAGAAACAGTTATCCGTCCAAGCGTTCACGAGCAACACTCGCGTAAACGTGAACTTTAAATTTAAAATTGGAATTTTAGGTCGGAAAAAATATAAATTCATCTATTCAATGAGACAAACATTTTTTACAAATACAATTTTTTAGTAAAACCAACACTCCGCTATGAAGTGTTAAAGATCGCTAAAACTATTAATAGTTTTAACACAATAAACAATACAACAATAATTTTAATGTTAATATAACAATACAGTGATAGGATGCGAGGAAGCTATGTGCCACACTAATTGGCAGTCTATTTTTTTTAACAACTTTTTAAATTCCTTTTGAAAAGTGCTAATTAATATTAAATCCATCAATACTTGTAAAATAACAAAATCTCAGTTTACCACTAACTGTATTTCTGATTTCATTTTGCGGCGAAGCTGGGAATCGTGTTATTAATGATCTTCCCCGAGAAGGGAAGATAGTTACGAAGGAGGTGGATTATCAGATATTTCTAAAGAAGATGCATGCAACTAATCTATTTTACTAAACGAGACGCATACAACTAAATTATACTACTAAACAAGATGCATAAAACTATACTATATTACTAAACAAGATATGCATAAAACTAAACTATATTACTGAACAAGATGCATACAACTAAACTATATTACTAAACAAGATATGCATAAAACTAAACTATATTACTAAACAAGATATGCATACAACTAAACTATATTACTAAACAAGATATGCATAAAACTAAACTATATTACTAAACAAGATATGCATAAAACTAAACTATATTACTAAACAAGATGCATACAACTAAACTATATTACTAAACAAGATGCATAAAACTAAAGTATATAACTAAACAAGATGCATAAAACTAAAGTATATAACTAAACAAGTGCATACAACTAAACAAGATGCATACAACGAAACTATATTACTAAACAAGATGCATACAACTAAACTATATTACTAAACAAGATGCATACAACTAAACTATATTACAAAACAAGATGCATACAACTAAACTATATTACTAAACAAGATGCATACAACTAAACTATATTACTTAACAAGATGCGAGTCGCCCTTATATTTTGATTATTGAGTGGGTCAATAGAATTACACCTGGACCTGCCACCTCTATCAAACCTAGTCGTGTAGGCGTTTGGAATTCGAGAGTGCTATTACATTTAATAACTCCATTTACCATAGGGGTGTGTCAACTGCACACCCATCCTTGACCAATTTATATCCCTTGCTGCTCTAATAGGGGCTTTCAAAGAGACAACAGTATTCAAAATATTTATTTAAACAAATGTTTTAATAATTTTAGAAAATTAAGCTCGTTTTCCTTTTAAAACATTTCAAATATAAAAGCACAGTAATTGTGAGCATTTACAAAATTAATAACAAATAAAAACCAACAAACTGGTCCCATGTCTGTCTGTCACTCTGTACGGTTCTAATAAATTTTGAATCAAAAGAGATAAAACATGAAACTTTGCAGTATTAAACATCAATTTGACGTAAGGACACAGGAAATATACAGCAAAACTCAAAATTATAAATTGTTTAAATCCAAAATGGAAGGTAATTCATGTCACGCGAAATAAATTTTTTTTTTTTTAATTTTGAGTTGGGTATGAAAAGAAAGATATTAGAGAATACATTGAAAATATACTGCCAATTAGTGTGGCACATAGCTTCCTCACATCCTATCATGTACTTTATTGTTATATTAACATTAAAATTATTGTTATATTACTTTATTGTTATATTGTTTGTTGTGTAAAAACTATAAATAGTTTTAGCGATCTTTAACACTTCATAGCGGTGTCGCTGTTGGTTTTACTAAAAAATTGTATTTGTAAAAAAATTTTATCTCATTGAATAGATGAAGTTAGATTTTTTTCCCGACCTAAAATTCCAATTTTAAATTTGAAGTTCACGTTTACGCGAGCGTTGCTCGTGAACGCTTGGACGGATAACGTTGTCTAACGAACTCGTCCTGGGCATTGGTAACATGAACATGTCTACCAATTTCATAAAAATTGGTCGACATTTACTCAAGTTATCGTAGCACGTTTCATAATTCGCGGACACACAGATCGACAGACACGAGACCAAAAATGTTCCCTGATGTCTGAAACGGATTTCTGTCTTGGAATTTTCAAAATCGGAGGCATAAAAGTTTTTCTTTCTCAAAAGTGAACACAATGCTTCCGTTACCTTCGGTTAGCTCGTAAGCAAAATACATAACACTTGTGGAAATGATTTCTTTTTCCACGCTATTTTGTCCAAAAAAAACAATTAAATTTTGCGTGTACTAAAATTTAAAAAAAATGTGTGGTCTACTTGGCCATAGAAAAAATAAGAATAGCAATTTGATCTGATTAAAAGCAGTGGCCCTAGGGAAATAGATTTTTTCCAAGTTTTCACGTTCATTTTAAAGACATAAGTTTACAGTACTATATAATATATAATCAATACTTGAAATAATTATTACAGAAAGCTAATACATTATCAACGGTAACGGTAAGACTTGTTTTGATTAATAGTGACTTAACAGCAACATACTAACTAGAACAATTTAGATAAGAAAGAAAATTCCTCACGCTGTAATTATATAATATGCTTTGTATACGTGTATGCATGATTTGTTTAACGTGAAACAAATAAACATTTTCCCTAAACCTTACTAATTTGTGAACTACTAATTGTGAACTTACTAATTTGAATACTGTGTATATACTTGCAGTTATATTATATTATACTTACAGTTAAATTGTATACTTACAGTTATATTATAATTGTGGTTCTACTTTAGATTGTTACTCCCCTATGTTTTTTAGAATATAAATGGCTTTGACTAAATATCTATTAAGATAGAGTGATGCGGTTAGTTCAATATACTTTGGGACAAAGGAATATCACACTTCTGTTTTTATAAGGGGAGTAACAGTCTAAAGAAGAACATTCCGTAAACCTTCTTTAGATTGTTACTCCCTTTTGTTTTTTTTATAAGGGGAGTAACAATCTAAAGAAGTGCCATAATGGTAATATACTAGGGATTAGGGATGAAGACAGAATTACTTACAACTTCAGTTTCTACTTACTAACTACCGTACTACTTACTTACAAATCAGTAATCCACATAGATAACTGATTTTATATTTACACACAATATAGTCCAGTCATTTTAGGTTTTCTATTCCGAAAAAATCGGGGCTTAATTTTTTTTTTCTTTATGCTTCATCTTAAAGTTTTGGAAAACATATAAAAAATCGGCAACAAGATCGTGGTCGCGTTAATAGATATTCAAGGGCAAAGGTCAAACAATTCGGTTATTTTCGAAAAGCACGCATCCTATGACTCGGACACCAATCAAGGTGGTTATCAAAAAAAGTCTTGTTAATTTTTTACGTACAATGGACGGTTTACGGATTGTAGAGCGAAGAATGTCTATGAATATTTAGAATTCGTCGCCGCACCACATTTTTACGTATTTTTACGAATATCGGTTTTTTTGCTAAACCGTAAAAAACAATGGCATTCTTTGATATTTATAAAATAATTAAGTTGGCAATCCTTCTTTTTCTCCCTACTTTTTGAGTTCAGGCAAGAAGAGGCTTACTTTATTCCCTCTAAATCATAACTTTTCTCCCTACTGGAGATAAGTTTTTACCCTTTTTTACAGTAGATGTAAAATATAATCTATCAGTTTCATGAATCGACATCTTAATAAATTAATATTTCCGTCCAATTTCTCGACCACAAAAAACTTCAAAAATTAATAATCGATTAAAAAGGCCGATCGCCATAATGCATACAAAAAATCCACATAGACAATGCTATAAGAAAATAAACCTGTCAAGGCAAGAATTTCTACCAAATAATAGATGATAGTCGAGGTGCAACAAGTCAGCCCAGAGATAAGGCATAAGAGAAGGGGAATGAGGGGGGGGGGGGGGGGGGGGGTGAATACATGTAGATAGTATAACAGGGTCAGTCTAAAATAGTCCGAAGTCCGGCTTGATTTAGACGACTTGTTTGAGAGCTTAGACTGAGAGCTCGCCAGTATTGATTTCTTTGTTGGAGATATGATGGTCCCTCTACAGGGAGAACATTTCTTCTTTCCCTTAGGATTAGATGGGAATCACTAACTTGAAAATAAAGAATAAATCTCAAAAACTAAATTCCATATAAATAATTTATACACAATAAATTATTTAAATATATGTATTTTTTTTTTTTCATTTTCGTCTTATTTAGGATTTATTTATTTAGAAATAAAAAAAAAAAAAAATAATAATAATGAATAACAGATCAAACTACCCTAACTATCAAAAGGTAAATATAATTTCCAATTTAATAACAAAAGCAATTAAATTAACAGACAATATATTTTTACAAACATTTTATATTAAAATGTTTTTTATTGTTAAGTTTTCACATATTATACAAAATATTTGACAAAATTTTGTTTTTTTTATAAAGACCAAAAGGAAAAAAACGGATTATGTTTTATCAATGATTAATACCAGGTATTTATTTAAATTTAATTTTAATTTTAGTAAATTTTAAAAAACTATTGTATATTAACAATTTTAAAGCCACAGTTTATTTGATTTATTTATATGTATATATTATTTATTTATACATATTATATTTTATTATATAATGTTAAAGGAAAAGTATATTTTTTGATTTTATATAAAATATTTTTATTTGTTTCGGGGCACAACTGAGTGTAAGCTAATCTTTGTTTAGAACCTTCTTATTTCTAACAAATCTTTGTTTAGTTTTTTATTTTATACATTTATTTTGTATTGGCCAAACTGTCCAGAGCAGTTCACATCCTTTTTGCCAGTCACATGAGATAGAAGTGAGAATGTGGAAGAGATATATAGTGATATATTGTTTCTAAATTATTGTAGCCTGAAGAAGGCTACAATAATTTTAAGTTAAGGCGAAATATATGAAGTGACGATAGTACAGAATTTTTTAGATAAAACAAATTCAGGGAGGTCCCTCTTTCAAGATAAGATTTCTTTGAATATGTATGCCAAACATTTTTCAAAATCTTCCCTGTAGTTAAGGCTCCACGATTCTGCAAAGATATTATAAAAAAAAAAAAAAAAAAAAAAAAAAACCACTTATGATAATAAATCATGTAAATTCATTAAAATCGCAAAATCCTAATTGGTGCTATCATAATACTTTCTCTTTATATACAATGTATATGAGAAAGTAAAAATGCATCATATTTATTTTTTAGTAAGAAAAAATAATACTTTGCAGGCAGAACTTAAGTGATTGAAAAACTTTTTTAATTTTAAATCTTGAAGAAGAGTTGACAACAATTCTTAAAAACTTGGTATATATGCGACATGTCATCATATTTTCAATTTACCAAATGATATAAGTGGTCTTTAGAGATTTCAATTTGAACTTGACTAACTTTTTAAAAACCTAAGCACGAGTTGCAAAGATTTTAAGTTGTCTCTTTTTTTTAAAAAAAAAAAAAAAGAAGTAAAATGAGTAAGGGTTAGTAAAATACTAAAGCTATATTCGTATAAAGGCAGACTAATAATAATTTTTAATAGTAATAACAATTAGTTTTATTAGATAATTTAATCAAAAGATTATGAAACTAGGAGTTAATTAACATTTTACTTTATACCTTTAAAAGTTTAAACTTATAATTCTTCGAATTGTTAGGGCGACAATAAGGCTTACAAAACATATTTTTGGAACGAAGTTCCTTACGGCACGTTCTGGAGCCCGGGAGTGAATCCGAAAAAAACGACCAAAATAACCGTCACGCTAAAAGCGTCACGAAATCTACAGATGACGATAACTTGTGTAAAAGTTAACCGACTTAGTTGAAATTTGGTACACATGTTCATTTTACCAATGCCCAGGACAGGCCAGGACAGGTTCGTTGAACAACGTTATCCGCCCCCTCTACTATGCTTCTTTTGGTATCCTTTCGTGTGCAATCCTAACTCTTCTATCTTTCCATCTCTCTCTCACTATACTCTCTCTCTCTTACTCCTTCTTCCTGTCAAACTCGCTATTTACACACAAAACAACGCTTTTTTTCAATTATTGTTTCTATCATTGAGAAAAGTATTCGTATATTTTATTTAAAATGGAAAGTGCACCAAGAGAATCGTCAGAAATTGACAGTGTCGACTGTGTTAAATTATTAACCAGTAAAACTGTAAATATGTAAGTATAAATTGATTAAATAAAATAATATTGCTCATAAGCGCGAATCAAGGGATTTTTGTAATTAGTTTTATGTATAATTTTACTAATAATAATTTTCTAATTGAGTCAAAAATATTTATTGGAACGAGTAGTTAGCAACGTATACGTACTTAGCAGTGTGATTTTATATTTAATGAAAAATGTAAGGAACTTCGTTCCTACCGGGTGTCCCGCGATTCACTATCACACGTTTTTTTTTTTTTCACTTCAAATACCACACCAATTTTTTAATTAAGATTTATGAAAGAAATCATATATATAAAATATTATAGTTATTTAGTAAAGGAATTATATTTTTACAACGAAGGTTCTCTCACTTAAACAATAGCCGGTCATTTTTAAACAGTAAGTCACGTCAAGAAGTTAATCCTCAAAACGACCAATTTTACGGTTTTTTTTCTGGGAAGAATGGGCAATATTAGTGATCTAAGTTTAGAGGCAGTGATAAATTAGACACGTAAAGCTAGGAGTTAAATTTATGTGTAATCCCTAAGTGATACATTAAATTGATTTAATGTATGAGGTTGGCTTACATATAAACATTTATATTATGAACACACACGACTAGAGCGAAGGCTTAAGCGATAATTCCTTTAATAAATCCTAGCCACGCCGAGTTAACTTAAGCCAAACTTAATAAGAAATAATAAAGTTTAATACAAATAACTCTTATTCTTACTTTCATTAAGGTAAAAGTTTAATAAAATAAAAATAAAGAAATGCGTCCGCACGTTTATTTGTATAATTGATATCTTAAAGATTAGTCTATGACAACTATAAAAGACATTTACAAAAATATTTTTTCCTATTCAAGCTCCATAAATTTTCATGTGACGAAGGTCTTTCGATCAAAGACAGAAATATTAGAAAAGAAAATGCACCTGGTGTCGCGGGACACCCGTTAGGAACGAAGTTCCTTACGCTTTTCATTAAATATTAATGATAAAATCACTCTGCTAAGTATACGATGCTAACGACTTATACATGTGTGCATAAATAGATATAGTTAGAATTTGTTCCCGTTCTAAAATTACAATTTTACATTTGAAGCTTTCGTTTCGTTCGCGAGCGTTGAGCGCGAACGAAACGAAAGCTTGTTGATTTATTTGTAGTTGATTGAACTTGTCATGGAAATTGGTAAAATAAACATGTGCACCAAATTTCAACTAAATCGGTCATTATTTACTCAAGTTATCGCCATCGGCCGATTTCGTGACGGTCTTTTTTTTGGATTCACTCCCGGGCTGCACAGACGTGGCCCGACTATAAGCCATAAGGAACTTCGTTCCAAAAATACATGTAATTATCAACAAAATATAATGTAAATAAATTATAAGTTAGCTTGTTATGTTATTTGCGACACATATATCTATGTATTGCATGCATCTATGTAATATATATATAGTATATTATTTATAGATACATCTATGTATCTATAAACCTACGTATATACATATATACATTCCTTACGTATATACATATATACGTACCTAATATATATAAATCTATGTAATATATATATTGTATATTTTTTAATAATACAAATTCAAGTAACTTATAAGATGGACGTGAAAATCTTATAAATAGAATTCTGATCTATCACAATACGTTATATAAATCAAATCGACATAAGAAAAAAAAAAAAAAAAATACGCGAAAAAGAAGAAATACTTTCCATCCAGATAAAAGGTATATAGAAAATGCTTTAAAAGTTTGAAAGAAAACTTTTTTACATAAAAAATAGAGGAAAAGTACCACATTCATTTTAAGATTTAGTTTCCTCAGAACATTTTTATTATCCCTCAACAAAAATATAAAGGAAAATAAATTATTTCCAAGTAGTTAAGGAAACAACGAAAATAGACGCTAAACTGACTAAATTATACTTTACATTGTTGATCTGTTGTTATTCACTATCACAACATTTCAACTAGAAAACAACCCGTATTGTTTATTAACGCTATTTTCTTTTTTCGGTATTTCGGAAAATTACTGTTTGCCAATGTATAAAAGAAGAAAAAAAATGTATTGCTAGCTGGAAAGAACACAGCTTGGATCATTTTCCTATCAAGGTTGAAACAACAATAAATTTTATTGGAGAAAAATATCCTGATGAATCTTAATGATGGTTTTCAGTTCCTCAAGTTAACTGAGAGGGTAAACTATATATTGGAAGAATAATAAAAATAATAAACTATTAAAAAGTATGAAAAACAATTATTTATTTCAACCTTCAAGCTACTGTAACTGTAACTGGGTAAATTATTTTAAAAATAATTTCATACTGATGAGAAGTTAACGTTGTTCGTTGTAAGTATATAACAGTTAAGTTTCCGGGCTTACTGAAGTCACTCAGACAATTCTACAGAACGAAATATTTAGTCTCGTGTCTGCTTTTTATCTTTAATGATTAACATAACTACTACATAACTTCATTTTGTAAGTGTTACAGATGTTAAAGGGGTTTCTTTTTTTTTTTTGGCTTTGAGTAACGTGAGAAAGGTAATAGTCCAGTGACTATTCCTTTCGGTTAGGATAAATTATGAAGGATTAATAGTTGCACTTATAAATGTATAATAAATAAATAAACAATTAAACACGTGAATGGATAAAAAAAAAATTAAGTGGTGATTAAATTAATTGAAAGATTAAAATTAAATATAAGAATTAGGTAAAGAGTAAATCTCTAGGCCACTGTTTCTTCAGGCGACGAGGTGGGTTATCTGGAATAATTTGGGATGCAAAAAGTTCTATTAGAGGATTGGGGTGATTCGTTGAATGTATGGTATCGGGATACGGAAAAGTCTCGGACAAAAGGAACATTGTCATCGTTGTGGAGAGTGAGGTTGGAGACGTAGAAGAGGGCATTTGTGATTTTCCTAAGGATCTTGGATTGGACGGATGTTGGAAGGCTTGGTGCTACACCACACTTCTAGATCATAGGTCCAAGCTGGTTTTAAAATTGTGTTGTAGATTAGAAGTTTATTGTTTAGAGTAATTTTGGAGCTACGATCTAGTAAACGAAGCAGCAACTTTTAGCGTCTTGAGATGTCAGTACATTTAGTCTTAGTGTGATGTTGCCAGGTGAGTCGTCGGTAACGGACAGTGTTAGATTGAGGAAAGAAAACTTGGTTAAGAAACTGGAGGTCAGGTGCTATGACGAAGAGTAAAAGTGACATGAAAACTTTTCTGCTCGTTAAACAGGATCCTCCATTTTCTTAACCAAGGTTCGAGAAGGAGAAGGTGGCATTGGGTGTTATGTGTTATTGGATGCAATTTGTGGGTCATGGTGTCACCAGGATTGCCTTGTCATCTGCATAGGTGGCAAGGACTGAGGAAGGGTGTTGAGGTATGTCATGTGTGCAGATAGAATAAAGGAGAGGTCCGCGGATACTGCCCTGAGGTACTCCAGCACTTACAGAGCAGATGGATGAGGAGGAAAGAATGTTTTACGTAAATAACATTTTTTCTTTCGAGCTTGCCGAAGTCACTGTGATAATTCTAAGGAACAAAATGTCTGTCTGTCTGGTTACCATTTTTGCGAAACACCATATCTTAACTACTCGTCCAAATTTATTGAAATTTTGAGGGTATATGTCATAATTAGTCCACTGATGGTCGTTCCTTATAAATATTAACATTCTGCAATCATTGCTTTCACTTCCGCATGAGTACACACTTGCCCGTTTCTCATTCGATTTTGAAGAAATTTGGACGGTTTATAGCGGCGTAACTATGGGCCCGCGTGGGGGGGGGGCCATGTCAGGGGGCCCTCAAATCCAGAAATAACTGGAATTACTATCCTTTTACCAACGTCAAAGGGGCCCACAATCCTGAACGCTAGTGGTTTTTTTTTTTTTTTTTGCTCATCATTTTTTTTTTTTGGCGAGGAGGGGCCCCCAAAAATTTCTCGCGCCCCCCCCCCCCCCCCCCCCTCCCCCGGTCTAGCTACGCCACTGCGGTTTATCGAAATTAGCCATATTAATTTAAACCAATAGCAAACATTTTATATGAAATACAAAATCATTGCGACCTAACTGGGAAACGATATCGAAATAGATTGAAACAACCTAACTATTAATTCCTGTATTATATTATTACTCATGAAAATTCGTCCCAATAGAGGCACGCGAGGAAGCTATACGTGTCACATGATAATTGACAGACTATTTTATTTTTTAATTTAATAGCTTTTTTAAATAGATTTCCAACAAAGCTCCAAATCAGAGTTTTATTTGAAAACATGGCTTATTAATAATGAAATATCCTTAATTTACACAAATAAATTAGTATTTATCTTTGTTATATCGATAAAATCCGATGATTTTTTAAGTACGGTCAAGCTAATATCGTTAATGTCCTAGAGGGACCAATCAAAACTATAACAGAAACAGTCAACTGTCAATTTAAATTATTATTTTATTACATTAAATAATTTGATAAGAGTCAAGATAAATATTTCTTTGTGGGTAGCTAAAATGAATTCTTATTAAAAAATCATATATTTTAAATATAACATAGTATAAATAGGGATTGCAGGCAAAGCTTGGTTTAGAAATGAACGATCAATATAATGTTACGTGACTTGACTGGATTATGCTGAATTAATAATTGTTTCGTCAATATTTTCTATAACATGTTACAATCAGCTTGAGCAGTTGGTTTCGTAACAAATAAACTTGACACTTAAATAAATCGATTCAACACTTTTAATACATATTCTTCATTGTTGTATATTTTTTTTTTTTAAATTAAAACATCTCAATATCTAATAGCTTCCTAATTAGTTGGAATAATGCAAACAAACTTAAGCCTATAACGTAATATAAAAGTGATTTGTGATGATTTTCTGGGAAACTAAAAGAATTACATACACCATCGATGACATGTGTCAACCTATCTCCCTAAACACCATTTTTTCAAGGCAGTATGCAGCAAAGAAAAACAAAATAACAAAAAAAAACAAAAAACGATATTTTATAAACCGAATTACAGTTTTCTTCACAAGTTTATTTATTTGCTTGTTCAAATAAAAATTCTTTGTTTAAATTGTTCAAATTTATTTGCTTTACATTTTTCATAGTAATGAGGGAGGATATTAGATATAATTATACATATGCAGTATGTCCTTGAATGGAGTTTCCCATACGCATAAATTCCAAAAAATCCAATTTACGAAGAAAAGTCACCCTTCATAAAATCTCCTGCTTGTTTTAAAATGAAGATTTATAGTATTACTTTTTGTTAAAAATTTACCCAGTTCCCAAAAAAGTACAATTTTCTAAAATCATATACATGAGGGCCAAATTTCGACAATTCAATAAAAAATAATTCTTTATAATCTCTTTTAGAGAGATTTATTTTTCGCATAAAAATGTCGAAAACCGAATTCATAATCCCCCCGCCATTCATAAAAAGTCAAATTTATCGGATTCTAATGAATGAGAAGTCGATTTAAAGGTCTCATTGAGTGCATTAAAAGTTGAGGTGATATGATGAAAGCATTTATAGAGGAAATCTTATTTATTATTTAGATATTATTTATTTCTTTAATAGAAGAATTATAATTTTCAAACATGAACTTTTTTCTTATTTAATTTCCCAATAGCTTTCAGGTTGTTTTAATAAAAAAAATCGGGTACGGGGTACCTCGGTACTTTTCCTCACTTCAGAGGACACTAAAGTGGCCTCTCCTGCTGCGAAGCAGCAGGAGGAAGCATCATTGGACGTGGTCAGTACTTGGATGGGTGACCGTTCTGAACTAACTGATATATTATCATTCTTAAAAACCTTATTTTTAATACCTATATTTTATTTTATTATTTGAAATTTGGCGGTATTTTGACAGATGTAAACAAACTTTGACGTCATCAAAATTATCGCACTAATAAATAATTATATTCGTTTATAACTTTTAAACTAATTAATGGAATTTCATAGTTTTTTTATATTTGTTCCTTAATTTTTTCCGGTTCCAACGATATGCTATAAGTCAAAAACCTATTTATACTTTCAGTATTATTAACCGTCAAAGTTTAAAAATGTATAACTTCAAAATGGCGGCCAAAATCAAAATGAAATTTAGTGGGCTTGTTTGTCATACAGAGAGGTACATTCGAGCTTAATTTCTACTCGATCAGGACCATTTTCGATTTATTTAAATTTTTGCTGACTCAGCAAACTGGGTTCAAGATGGCGGAAAAAGTTGATTTTCCGGGCGGCACAATTACAGGTTAGGACTGATTTTTCTGCCAAGTTTCAACTCTCTAGGTTAAATATTTAGGCGCTACGATGATAACACACATACACACACACATACACACATACATACGTCATGCTGAAAACTGAAAACCACTCAGGAGGTCTTAAAAACACCTAAAACGGATAATTCCGTTGAAATCTCGAAAAAAAATTGTTTGGTGAAAACAATACTTTTCCTACTATTAGTAGTGAGGAAAAGTAAAAAGTAATACCTAAACTTTTAATGCACACAATGAGACCTTTAAGTCGATACCTCATTTATTAGAATCAATAACCAAATTTAATTTTTTAAAAAATGGGGGGGGGAAGGGGTGTTTAAAATTTGATTTTCGACATTTGTATGCGAAAAAGAGATTTAGAAAAGTATCTTAAAAAATAATAAAGAATTATTTTTTCTTGAATAGTCGAAATTTGGTCCGGTTTCCTCTTGTACGATTTTAGGAAATTGTACTTTCTGGGTACAGGGTACATTTTGAACAAAAAGTAATACTATAAATCCTCATCTAAGAACAAGCAGGAGATTTTATAAAGAATGTATTTTCTCCATCCGTAGACATACTGTATAGTTTCATTACATGTAATTATAATTTATATTTTGTTGGAGTCTATTTTAGACAATATAGACAATTATGAGAATATACTAAGTTTTTAATAGTAAGATAATATTACCCTTAAGAGTTTAGAAGTGGCACTTAAGAAGTCGCTCACTTCTTAATGTACAAGTGGAGAAACTACTTTACAGTATATAAAAAAAATGTCCTCTAGAGTTACTGCAGCAAGTGTTCATTTTGAAGAAGAAGAAGGTGAGTGACATTTACTTACTAAACGAAACATTTTAAGCAACCATATTAAAACTTTAAGAAGTACATGACAATTTACTCTTAAGGACCAAATATAATTATATAAAGCTTTATTTCTATAATAATGACAATATGGGATTCTTTTCCTAAAATTTAACTTTTTAAACAACCCTTGGGCTTGGGACGTAACAGCTAATTCATTCTACTGTAGTGATTAGTGATCAATACCATCCTTAGTTATTTAATTATAAGAAGATTATTATGAAATAAATACAAGTATAGATGGCACTTCTTTAGACTGTTATTCCCCTTATAAAAACAGAAATGTGATACATATTCCTTTGCCACAAATTGCATAGGACTAAAAATCCTTTTCTCTCAGTAGTTATTTAGACAAAAGATTTATATTATACAAAATTGATTGTGCATGAAGTCGTAAAAAGAATTTCGTTGGTATTGTAAACATGAAATTGTTGGAAACGCAAAATGATGATTTCTTTTTTTTTTTTTTTTTTTTGACAAAATGGCATGCAAAATAAACCACTTTTCACAAGTGTTATATTTTTTTTTAATCTACTCTTCAATACCCCACTCAAAATTTTAAAAAAATATATATTTTTCCCGTGACGGGATTTATCCACCATTTTGGATTCCCAGTTAATCAGATCAAATTGCTATTCTTATTTTTTCTACGGCCCAGCAGACCGCACATTTTGCATATTTTTTTATATTTTAAGTAACAGCAAAAATATTGTTTATTGCTTTTTTTAGAAAGCAATAAACAATAAAAATAAAGGGGGGGGGGGGATTCTCCACAATTGTGAAAAAATGCTCTTTTTTCGAAATTTTTTCTCTCGAAATTTGAAAAAATTCTCCACGATTGTGGATTCTCCACAATTGTGTGTATACACACAATTGTGGATACACACAAAATGTTGATGTTTTTCGACAAAATAAAAATAGCATGAAAAATTAAACACTTTTCACAAGTGTTTTATATTTTTTTAATCAACTCTTCATTTGATACCCTGTCAAAATTTAAAAAAAAAATTATTTGTGCGGGCATGAACTATCCGCCATTTTGGGTTTGAACAGTTGATAATTTTGAGTTCGCTATATTTTTCCTGTGTGCACGTTAAAAACGATCTTTAAAATACTGGAAAGTTTCATGTTTTTTACCTCTTTTGATTCAAAAGTTATTGGAACCGTATGAGTGACAAGCAGACAGACACAGGAACGAAAATATAAGGGTTTCCCTTTTTTTGGTTTTACCAAAGAAACTCTAAAAAAAAAAAAAACTGAGGAGTAACAATCTAAAGAAGAACCGGACATATTATAGAAAAAATATAAGAAAGTTATCAAAATACATAAATCAATCTTAAAGCCTTTAACTTGACAATGATATAAGATAAAGTTCTAATTACTAAGTTAAACTTTAAGTTTATAGGTTAGGGACCAAGACAAGATAAAATTATCTTATCGTGCCGTATTACATAAACTCTATTTCCTAAAGTATACGAACCTCCTGATTATCATACTTAGCTCTTGGTAATTAAGTCCTGCATTGTTTGATTGATTAGTAATTAAGTCCTGCATATAGAGTATAAAGTGATATAGACACAATGATAAGGTTTTTTAATGTAAGACACCGATTGGAAGACGACAAGGAAGATGATCTTCCTAATGTAAAATTAAAAAAAGGTTAAAAATAATACCAGTCCATAAAAACTAAGGTTATAAGATAAATCCTTGAAGTTTTAAAAAATAATTAATTAATTATTTAATTTAGATATGGAATGTTTAGTAGTACATAATAGTTATTAATTTTAGAATGATTTTGTTGTATTGGTACTTTGGTACAGAGTATGTTTTTGTTGTATGTGGCAAGTTTCAGCTCTATTAGATAACTGGAAAAAGGTTAATTAGTCCTCCAAAGATTTTGAAGAAAAGGCAACAGGTACCAACAAACAAACAAAAAAAGAGAAGTTAATATAAAAAAATTAATAACTATAAACTAACATAGGTAAATGATAAAAAAAAAATGGCCCCATTATCTTTTCGATAAGGGTTTACAAAAATCGGTCCGAGACAACTTAGACAAACTATCATATTATACGAGTTCATAATTACTTAGCCTAGAGTTCATTTATTAACTAATTTTCAAGTTTTTGGAGGTACATTTAATTATTATTGAACAATCTATCAAAATTTATCATAAAAATAACTTCTCCTCAGCGGGGAATCGAACTCCGTCTGCCTTTAAAGCTATTATCTCAGGAACTAGATTATTTTTGGTGAAACAGTTTATTTCGTCAGATTAGTATTTAAATGGACTACATTTTAGAGTTTTTTTTTCTAAAATAAAATCGTCGGAACAGTTTTCAAGAAATAATTTTTTACACGTTTTTTCAGAGTTTTTTTGGGAGGTAGCACCCTCAAATTTGGAGCTTAAAATTTCTCATTTTCGCCTCGGGATATGATTTTTCTTAACATGTATGCCAAGTTTCTTCAAAATCGGCCCAGTAGTTTATTTAGGCTTCACGCGTCGGCAAAGACGGCAGGCGACAGACAGACATTTTTAAAAACCACTCTTTTGGACTCAGGGGATATCAAAACGTGTAAATTCATCAAAATCGAATTTTCGTGCTATCACAATACTTCCTCCTTATATAGGTGATAGTAAAAAACAGCCCTCACATCTGTTCTATTTCAATTCCAGCAAAACCAACAAACGTCATTTGTCTACTTGACATAACAGTAATGTATCCCTGACAGTATTATATTAACAATACACGCAGGCTTGTCTAAAACAGATCAGAGTACGACTACTAGGCCTTGGACCGAACTCAAATGATAATGATAGATTAGGTAACTGGTATAGATTTTCTAGAACCAAAACGTAACAGATTAAAATTAAATAACTATAAAGATTGGAAAAAAGAACAAATAATGAGACTACTATATACATTAAAGGAATTCTGATTTTAAATCATAGATAAAGATAAGAGACAAGTATAAAAGATTAACAATACTACAATATAGATTTAGAGACCTACTCAATTCAATAATTCAATAAAAAATTGGATGCGGCGCTATGGATTATTAGTACATGTTATAGTAATAGGAACATACTGAAATGATGCTAAACAAACATTTGGATTCCACTCTTAAAAATTAAGAAATTCTTAGTTTCCACCGAGATTTTGTGATAGTTAAACATATCTAATTAAAAAAAAATACGTGTGGTGTCGTGGGACACCCGGTAGGAACGAAGTTCCTTTCGCTTTATATTAAATATAAATTATATAATTACAATGGTAAGTATAAGTACCATAAGTATACTAGGTATAAGTATAAGTATACTAGGTAAGTATCGCTGTAATAACTACTTATACATGGCGGAGTTAGAATAAGAGACAAAATTAAAAGTAACTATTTGTACTAGCGGAGTTAAGGCAAAATTAAAAGAAAAACTTTTTATTATCTTTGAAAAGAGCGTCTTACAATAAATGATGTACTGTAAATTGAGAAAAAAGTTAAATTTGATTAGTTTATAATATAGTTAAAGCAGATAGTTGTAGAGAAGAAAAGAACTGTCCCATCAGACCTCCGTCGGCGAATCTCCAATTAAAATATTATAATATAAAATATAAATCACCAACACTAAACAACTTCTGCTTGTATCAGGTTAAAATTTTACATGCCTGTTTCAATTGTACTTTAGACGATGTGTATGAAGTTTTATTGAAATCGTTACATTAGAACGTAAGATATCGGTAAAAACGTTGTTTTCTTTATTTAAAACGTTTAGGTCCGCTTTAATAAATTTAGCGATCTTTATCACTTCATAGCAGTGTCGGTGTTCGTTTTACTAAAAAAAAAAATATTTAAAAAAGTTGTTTGTCTCATTAAATAGATGAAGTTAGAATTTTTTTCTGTCCAAAAAATCCAATTTTAAATTTGAAGCTTACGTTTATGCGAGCGTTGCGCGTGAACGCTTGGGCGGATAACGTTGTCCAACGAACTTAGCCAGGGCATTGGTAAAATTAATATGTGTACCAAATTTCAACTAACTCGGTGATCTTTTACTCAAGTTATTGTCATCGGTAGATTTCGTGACGGATTTTGCGTGACGGTGATTTTGGTCGTTTTGTTCGGATTCACTCCCGGGCTCCAGAACGTGCCATAAGGAACTTCGTTCCAATAATAAAACACGATTTAGAAATTTCTGTTGATTTGCCTAAAACAAAATTATTGTTACACTTCTAACCAAACAGTACATCTGCTATTGTCAGTGTTTGAGTTGAGGGCAAACTCACAACAACAAACATTTTTGAGACCCTCAGAAAAATATTTTGGTATACTTATTTTTATTTCTTTTACACCTAACTTCCTGTGATCTACTGAAAATTTATTAAGTTATAGTTTCCCTAGTTCTGAGTCAAAGATTCAACGAAATTTAGCTTCAAGAAGTCTTTTCCATACTCAGAAGATAAAAAAAAAAAAAATTAAATAGAAACAAAAGAATTTCAAATTTTGACAGAAAAAAAGTTAAATAAACGGAATTCCTTTTAGAATTGTGTATATCCTTCTGTTTAAAAAAATTATAAACTCTTCAACTCACCCACTCATTCTATAGAAATAAATTTCTCTATGAATTTCAAAATTACTTTTATTTGATAAATGCAATAAGAATTTATACAAAAAGGAAAATCAGTAAAACTAGTGTAAAATTATTTAAAATAAATTCCATGCTCAGTTTTTCTATTCCGGACCATTTCACGGTACGTCCTGCTTCAAATTAGTATGAATATAACACCACTTCAAACAAAAGTAAAAAAATCGGTCCGAGACAACTCAGACAAACTTTCTCATATACGGGTTCATAATTATTTAGCCCAGTGTTTTCCATTTATTATTTTTTGTAAGTAGATTTAATTATTATTGAACATTTCATCGACATTTATCGTAAAAAACTTCTCCTGGGCGGGGAATCGAACCTGGGCTCTCTTCGTCTGCGTTTTAAGCTTTCTATGCCGCGCAATGCCAGTTGGCAAGGCCAAGCGGTAAAGCCGTATGACCGACTTACGACTTCTTGTCATCTGGTTTTCTTTGATCCAGACCGACAATCTTCGGGTTCTGCTTGGCATGTCAAGTGGCACGTTTTGTGCCAAGCTTGGCAAATAGCAAATGCCAAGGGAGACGTCCACATTACACTTGGCAATGCCATTTGGCCTTGCCATTCCTTGCCGCTTGGCATAGTGTGGACGCGCCTTTATATCGTTAGATTCGTATATAATGGACTACATTTTGATTTTTCCGAACATGTATGCCAAATTTCGTCAAAATCGGCCCAGTAGTTTAGGCTCCAGGCGTCTGCACAAACGACAGACAGACAGACAGACATTTTTTTAAAAACCACCTTTTTGGACTCAGGTGACCTCAACGTTTAAAGTCACCAAAATCTTAAAATCGAATTTTCGCGCCATCACAATACTTCCTCTTTATATGAGAAAGTAAAAATACATACATAGAGATAATAAAGTAAAAAGTGTTTCATTTCTTTTAAACTAGTTGAATAGGAAGAAAATATCAGTAAGTCAGTAAGCTTAACTGCGATAAGCTTATATTAGTACTCAAGACGATAGAAAGAAGCTTCTACAATAGACACGAGAAAAAAATATAAAAATAATTTTATCTTGAATACAAGTATATTCTTAAATCTGCACAGAGTTAAATTCACCTCATTATTCGAAATATCGACTGCGACAAGCTATTTTAGAAGGTATTATAAAGCTTTTAAGATATAGATTCGAGGAAAAGGTAAACCCTGTAACTTTTCATCTTCTTTATCGAAATTTAATTCACTAGAAAATTCTAATTTCTCGAATTTTCGATAGATATAATCCACTAAACAATAATTGAAGCGAGCGTAAGCGAGCTTCTTACATTCAATGAAATATGCATCTTGTCTGTCTGTCTGTCAGTAACGTTCATTCAATGAGAAGAACATTTTTTTCAAATAACATTTTTTAGTAAAACCAACAGCAACACCGCTATGAATTAATAAAGATGGCTAAAACTATTAAAGCGGACCTAAACGTTTATAATAGAGAAAACAACCTTTTTACCGACATCTTACGTTCTAACGTAACGATTTTAACAAAACTTCATATACACCATCTAATGCACAATTGAAACAGGCATGCAACATTTCAATTTGATACAAGCAGTAGTTTTTTTTGTAGCAAAGAGATACATTTTATAATAATTGAAAAGGAGATGTGTGGTTAGAGGAATAGTAAGAATGCGGGGTGGTTCCCTTACTACTAGCCGCTGTACTACTACTATACCCAGTATCTATCAACTCATCATGATTCATGATTATCTATTTTTTTCAATATTCAATACATATTTATTACTATACGCTCGCTTCAATGATAGAGCCACGCGATGCCTAGTAATTATTGTAACTATTTTGTAAATTGTAAGCTTTATAAATGTATTGTTTACTTAAGAAATGAATGTAAACGGTTTGTTCCAACCAAGCTGTGTGCCGTTCGCGAGAACGTCACGGGCATGCTCAAATGCTCAATGGATAAAAGCCGATCCAACTCGTTAAGTGAAAGTGTTTCGTACCGTCTTCCAAACTGTTCCAACCCGCGAAGGTATCGTTTGCGAACCGTGTATTGTACAATCCAAACGTTCCTCTGACATTGCCAAGTACTGGTGTGCAAGACATGCGCAGCTATGTCAATCTTCACACATGTCAACAGGAAGGTTCCCTAACTATTAGGTTTCCTTGAATGTTTTTAATACACTAAACAATTCCCGAACGATCTGCGGAACGATACAAAGGACAGTAAAAAATAGAGGGGTGGGGGGGGGGGGTGGTTGGAACAAACCTACAGTATTAAGTGACAAGTTGAAAACAGTGCTGCGCCAAGTGGTAACTCTAGTAACTTATGAAGTAAACAAACAACAATGAATAAACTATTACATTAAATATACAAATATAATAATTGCTGAGTCTAAATAATTACTTGCTAAAGTACCTCTACGTCGCATTTATTTTGGATTTATTTTAATAGTAAATCGGCTACTGATTATCCGTTACCTTTTATTGTCCGACTTTCCTCAGGTTTGCTATTATATCTTAAGTGTGATTATGCTTGTACAAATACAATTGGAAATAATGGAAAGAAGAAGGTTATTTATAGGTTACATAAAACTCCTTTTGGAACGAAGTTCCTTATGGCACGTTCTGGAGCCCGGGAGTGAATCCGAAAAAAACGACCAAAATCACCGTCACGCAAAATCCGTCACGAAATCTACAGATGACGATAACTTGAGTAAAAGCTCACCGAGTTAGATGAAATTTGGTACACATGTTCATTTTACCAATGCCCAGGCTGAGTTCGTCGGAAAAAGTTATCCCCCAAGCGTTCACGCGCAACGCTCGCGTAAACGTAAACTTTAAAAGACGGGAAAAAGTGTTATTAAGGAAGCCTATGTTACTTGACTTGTTTTGATTATTTTTGTTATATATGTCAAAAATTTCACTTTGTTTTGTAAATAAATAAAATATAATCATGTAAAATTTCACCCTGATATACAAGCAGAAGCTGTAGAGTAGGGAAGAGATATATTTTAAATTAATTGGCCAGGTAGGCAGAAAACAGTCCTATTTCAATCCAAACTCCTTTAACAAACATACTCTTTCACTATAAACTCATCATGATCAACTTTTTTCTTACATTTAATATATATTTATAGTAAGACGCTTGCTTTAATGATACTAATAATGATTTTCTTTTAATTTTTCCTTAACTCTTGCTAGGTACAAAGTACAAACAGTTCGTTACTTTTAATTTTGTCTCTTTTCTAACTCCGCCATGTATAAGTAGTTAGCAATGTATACGTACTTAGCAGTGTGATTTTATAATTTATATTTAATGAAAAATGTAAGGAACTTCGTTCCTACCGGGTGTCCCGCGACACTTTTTTTTTGTTTTGATGTGCGTTTAGACTTTAGACGGTTCAATATCTTTGGTCTATGAGATGAAACATAACTGAATCAATGAAATTGGAACACGTAAACACACCAATTCAATGAAATTGCTCATTGTCATTGCCGATGGAAAAGAAGTTAAACTAGTTGAAAGCCATTCAAGCAAACTGATTGAATGGCACTATGGATTCATCAAATTGAAGCTCGTTTTATTTTTGATGGAAGGTTTCAGCTGTATAGGTTATGGCTCTACGGAAACATCAAATTGAAATGGAAGGTTTCAGCTGCTTAGGTTATGATTATGTTTTGAGCTACTTCTTCTGCTCTCCCCCCCCCCCTCAACTGACGATTTAATTTCATTGAAAGCATGCGCCGTTCAATCTTAATCAATTTACGAACTTCAAACTTATTTCAACTGTTGTGGAAAAAAGACAATCTATCAAACAAATATATTTTAGAATATTAAATAACTAGCCGTTAAGCTAGTGGCAACGGGCTTAATTTTATATTTAGAGAAAAAAAAGTAAATTAATTTAGATAAATTATTATTTCTATTCGAAGACTAACAAATCAAAACAAACATTTATTTTTATTGGAATAAATGTGGTTGCCTTAGCTTAGCTATAATAAATCATTTTGAGATAAGTCTTCGTCATTGGGACACTACTCGATTATACAGGGTGACTGGCGTTATATGTGAAAAAATGAAGTAAGTTGTTCTACGCCTCAAGGGCTACAAAAAACACTATATAAGCCATGGGTCACATCTTAACCGTTCTCCCACAAAATCAAATTTCATGATTTTTTTAAGAGTACATACCTTTGCTCATACAAATGCTTATTGCACCAAAAAAAAATAAACATTTTTTCACATATATCGCCAGTCACCCTGTATAAGTGATTGTTTCTTGTGAATAAATAACCTACATCAACTGGTCTAGTTTATTAATGTTAAATCTAAGAACCTAACTATTACCGATCTATTTCCTTTGAGTGACATAATAAGTCGAAGCGATATTTCTGATAATAATTGCGTACAATTATTAGACCTTAGTAGGCTATATTGCATTCTCTGCGACGCAGCGATAGTCCAATGAGCACGTCTACTTCCTACGACTCATCTTGCATCTCGATATCAATGTGTCAGGTAGATTCTAATCCACAGCTTCAAATTAGAGATGACGGATCCTAATGAGACGTCGGCGTCGCTTGGACACCCCCAGACTACTGTTCGCAAAGTCTTGGTAAGTTGCTGGGTGTCCAAATGTCGTCTAAGTTTCGCAAATGGATTTTACGTTCGTATTGAAGTTACGCAGGTTGGTTTTGATGCTGGACATATGAGATCTCAAAATCGGCCATTGGCTTTATTAAGGAGCATATAAGCAGTTGAAAAATAGCTAACGAACCTTTCACGGGCTGTCCGAGGTAGACGCATAAATTTCTTTTAGATCCATGGAAAGGACACGAACCACCAGAAGTCATAATAATTCACTATTTATAACTTCCTCGATGATCAGTTTCAATATTATAAATTACATACATCTCCAGTAGGGAGAAAAAGTTATGATTTTGATTTAGTTTAGAGGGACTCTAAAGTAAATCTTTTTATCCCTGAACTCAAAAAGTAGGGGAAAAAAGTAAAAGTAGGGCGAAAAAGTAAAGATTGCCACTTAATTATTTTAAAAATAGTAGAAAAAAAAATGAATGGCTAATGTAATGAAGTTGTTGAAATCAGGTTGGCGACACTGCTTTTTCTGACCATGTTTGTCTTTGTTTATAACCTGTATCTAAATAACCTTCTATTTGAGTTTAATTCCAATTCTTATTACTTTTTACTACGTTTTTATTAGCTTGCTTTCTTGTTTGTTTGTTTGATTGTTTGTCCGGTACAAATCTGGCAATCGATTTCTAACTAACTTCCCGAATAGATAGACATTTGAAACTTTTAGCATAGGACACGATGACAATGCATTATTTTAATAATTTTAGCCATCTTTCAGCAGAATTTAATTGGTTTTCAGCAAATTTTGCTGATTATCTTAATACGGTAAATGGCATTGCTTTATTTGTTTATTATCTTATTGAGTCTGTTTTGAATTATATCAGTTTTGTATTATATAAAGCGCTTGATTCCTCAACATATTTTGGTGGTACTTATGATGACCCATTGTCGGACGTTTAAAGCTTCTAGAAAGTTTTATTACACCTCGTTACAATAACGACCTCTAACCCTTAATTTATCGCTTTATTTTTGTCAACCTGTCAGATATCAATTTTTATCTTTTCCTAATGAATTTTATCGACATTTTGACTTTATTAAATTCAATTCATATACCTACTTTAATTCCATTAAACATATTTATGTATTAAGGTGCGTCCACACTATGCCAGTTGGCAAGGCCAAGCGGCAAAGCCGTCTGGCCGACTTACGACTTCTTGCCATCTGGCTTTCTTAGATCCGGACCGACAATCGTCGGGTTCGGCTTGGCATGTCAAGTGGCACGTTTTGTGCCAAGCTTGGCAAATAGCAAATGCCAAGGGAGACGTCCACATTACACTTGGCAATGCCATTTGGCCTTGCCATTCCTTGCCGCTTGGCATAGTGTGGACGCGCCTATATGTTTTTTGAAAGTAGTTTAACTTTTCCTTACCTTTAAAAGAAAAATATGTATTGTTTAATTTAAGATTTTTCGTGACCCTAAAATATTTTGTCGCGACCCAAAATAGGGTCGCGACCATAGGGTTGGGAAACGCTGGTTCAGCTCACACCACCACAGTGCACAAACAGACACGCATATATATATATATATCTTAAATTAGTAGACTCAGCCTCCTACTTCATAATAACAATAATTTGTGTTTTTTAAATATAATAACAACAGTGTCACATTTCCGACCGGAATACAAAGTAGACGTTATATTCCGGTTAAGACCGGTTGTTTCCTTTCAAAAGGAGAACACAAGCTTGAAAAACAATTTTACAATGCGTAATATCATCAGAAAATACGATATTGTTGTTTTTCTCACTTTTTTAATTCATTTAAAAATTCCACGAGTAAGCACAAAGTATCGTAAATAACAGTTTTAATTCTTAACTAATTTGCATTTAATTCATGTACAGTTATTAAAGAAGATCAATTATTCCTTTTAACTCGCAGCTCGAGTTATATATAACGCATTAAAAACATCAATATAATAAAATGGTAGATACAATTACCGCCCCAATAAAAGGAAAAAACAAACAGATTAAAACTTTTAAATATTTTTCTCAATGGATTACTTTCAAGGTTAAAGTAATTAAATTTATTTTTAAAATATGAACTAGAATAAAATCAAAAAGGAATTTGAATAATTAAAAAAATTACACAGAGGCGAGATATTTGAATTAATATAAGCTGTCCTATTAACTAACCAATTCATAACATTATCTGATTATTTAAAAAAAAAAAATCGGTCCGAGACAACTCAGACAAACTTTCTCATATACTAGTTCATAATTACTTAGCCAATGTTTTCCATTTATTAGTTTTTGTAAGTACGTTTAATTATTATTGAAAATTATATCAAAATTTACCATAAAAATAACTTCTTCAGGGTGGGGAATCAAACCCGGGATCTCTCCGTCCACGTTTTAAGCTTTTTTCTCAGGAACTAGATTTTTCCCGGGAAAACTGCTTATATCGTTGGATCCGTATTTAAATGGACTACATTTTAGAATTTTTTAATCAAAATCGTTGGAACCGTTTTCGAGAAATCTTTTTTTTTTTCACGTTTCTTCAGAGTTTTTGGGGGGTAGCACCCCCCAAATTAGAAGCTAAAATTCATTTCTCGATTTCGCCTCGGGGTATGATTTTTCTGAACATGTATGCCAAATTTCGTCAAAATCGGCCCAGTAGTTTAGGCTCTAGGCCTCTGCACAGACAGACGACAGACGACAGACGACGGACAGACATTTTTTAAAAACCACTTTTTTGGACTCAGAACGTGTAAATCCATCAAAATCTCAAAATCGAATTTTCCCGCCATCACAATACTTTCTCTTTATATGAGAAAGTAAAAAACTGCTCTTTTGATTTTAAATGGTAACATTAAATTAAATTCTATATTATGTAAGTCTAAGATAATTTGATCATGATTAGCCAAAAATAAATAAATAGCTTAAATCTATACAACTAGATAGAATATCACATAAAAATAATTAAAGATGTCAGATTTTAGTGATATTTATTCATCGTTTCAACTTGACAGCAAGTGAAAGTCGATGTCAGACAGAAAAATATGAGAAGTTGAAGTTGAGTTATCTTGAAGACACCGCAAGAGCTACACGAGAAATTGTTTCGTATTATTATAAATATAAAATCGTTTAAGTCATACGCAGAAATCTGTCTTCCATTCTTAACAAAAGAAAAAAATCCTCATCGAACAAAATGAATAAATACGTGTTAAATAAAATAGTTACACGAAAAGTATAATTGGCACTTATTTAGATTGTTACTCCCCTTATAAAAAAAACAGAGGGGAGTAACAATCTAAAGAAGGTGTATGGAATGTTCTTCTTTAGACTGTTACTCCCCTTATAAAACAGAAGTGTGATATTCCTTTGTCCAGAAGTGCATTGGACTAAACATCCCTTTTTCTTTATATAGTTATTAAGTCTGTCATTTATAATCTAAAACAACATAGGGGAGTAACAATCTAAAGAAGTATCGTATAATTATTATTCGATTATGTAAATATATTATTAGCAAACGCTTTAATTTTCTTTTTCTGGTAGGAAGAAAATTATTTTATTGATGATTTAAAAAATAAATAAATACATTCTCAAAAGCCATTAATTCACTTAATAGGTAACGGCCATACTTTGTTCAACAAATACTATAATATATTTTTTTGTTGTAGTAGGAAGAACATTATTTTTTGGGCACTTGTTTAGATTGTTACTCCCCTAATAAAAAAAACAGAAGGGATTAACAATCTAAGAAGGTGTACAGAATATTCTTCTTTAGACTGTTACTCCCCTTATAAAAACAGAAGTGTGATATTCCTTTGTCCCAAAGTACATTGGACTAAACATAAACAGCCCTTTGTCTTAATAGTTATTTAGTCAGTTATTTATATTGTAAAAAAAAATAATAATAATAATAATATAAGGGAGTAAGAATCTAAAGAAGTACCATTTTTTGTTGGTAAAGTGCCATACTTTGTTTGAATTAATCTATTTTAAGCTAGATTTTACTATTATTATATTCGTACAAGCATAATTGATTATTTTTCAAATCTAATTTTTTTTTAATTAAACTAATTTACTAATTGCACAAACATAAAACAGGAGGATTAAAAACAGAGACGAAGGTTTGTTTATTGGCAAGGATCACATCAATGGCAAGTCTACAATTATTTAAAAAAGCTATTCTGCCAACAAGCTTCATGGCAACACAACAGTGATTACACTAAAGTTAAAAATAGAATTTTACATCTTTTGTGGAGTACAGTTAGTTTTTATGAAAGTAGTCAATTAAAAGTTTTAATTAAGTATTACGGAAATTTAATTTAAAAGAGATTGTTGATAAATATCAGAGAAATAGTCTGCCAATTACTGTAGCACGTAACTTCCTCGAATCCTATGTCGTATAAGTTAATGATTTTATACTTCACACTCTATTATTGTCAAATTAATTTTATTTTCCCCACTGTTTATTAAATCTGTCAAAATTGTTTTTTAATTTTTTACATGAATTAATTAAAGTATCAATTTAGCAAAATTTAAAGAGCACAGACAGTTGTAATTAGAGAAGTAAATAAAAAAACACGGTGCCCCTATAGTTAAATCGGCCCTGTCTATTTGAACTCATTAAACAAACTGAACTCTAAAGTATTATTTTTTTGTTTTGTTTTTTTAAATAAGTTAGTTTTCGCACGAGTTGCGTACCGTACTCTATCTACTACGATTGTTGGATTTTAATAATACATACAGAAAAAAACAGTTACTTTAATTAAACAAACAGCAAATATATTTTGTTAAATGTAAACACACACGCTAATCGTGCCGTGCGATAAGGTGAAGAATTCTTTTTACTTTTTCATATAAAGAGAAAGTATTGTGATGGCGCAAAAAAAACAATTTTGAGATTTTGATGGATTTACACGTTTTGAAGTCCCCTGAGTCTAAAATTGTTTTTTTAAAAATGTCTGTCCGTCTGTCGTCTGTCTGTGCAGACGCCTGGAGCCTAAACTGGGCGGATTTTTACGAATATGGCATACATGTTTAAAAAAATCATACCCCGAGGCGAAATCGAGAAACTAATCTTGGCTCCAAATTTGGGGGCGCTACCCCCACAAAATCTGAAAACAAGTGAATAAAACTATTTCTCGAAAACGGTTCCGAAGATTTTGATTAAAAAATTCTAAAAATCTAGATCCTGAGAAAAAAGCTTAAAACGCGGACGGAGAGAGCACGGGATCGATTCCCCGCCCAGGAGATGTAAATTTTTATGAAACATTTTGATGAAATGTTCAATAATAATTAAATGTACATACGAAAACTAGTAAATGGAAAACACTGGGCTAAATAATTATGAACACGTATATGAGAAAGTTTGTCTGAGTTGTGTCGGACCGATTTTTTTATTTCCGCACTAGTGCGGAAATAAAAAAATCGGTCCGAAAATGTAAAGTCAAAAAAAAGTAAAAATCTAAAATAAAAAGAATTATGAAACGCGCATGCGCAATGAATACAACTACGAAAAGATTCACTTTCTACGCATCTAAAAAGAGATAAAATATTTATATTTCGTATCAATCGTAAACGTAGATAATGCATATTTTATTTTCTATTGTCATTCAATAAGTATTATATAAATGTCTGTAATACATTCGATAGAGATTAACAATATTTAATTCTATTAATAAATTCTATTTTGTTTTTTCCACACAAGTTAATACTGTAATTATTATTATAATTAAATAAAGACAAAAAAAAACTATATTAATTTAATTTTTGTGTTTTGTTTTGTTATTAATGAACAGTTAAAAACAACACGTGATAACAAAAAAAAAAAAAAAAAAAAAACTAAACTGATGGGAAATAAGAGCAGTTGGTTGCATTGTTTTCTCCAGTTATTACAGACAGGTAGTCTAGCGTAGCACTTCAATGTCATTCACATTCACTGTATTTACACTAATATACTGCTCTGTTTGCCATCACTACAGCTATTACATCATTACCAGCTTCAACTAGAAAACTAATACACACTGTATAAAACAACATATAAAAAACTACTATTACAGATAAAAATAAACATCTAAACACAGAGCGAGATTCAAAACATACATTTCTACTGCAGTTTGAAATTTATATAGAATTTCAAGGATTTCTCTCTTTATTTCTGAAATATCTCAAGTAGGCGTTACTCAACTGCATAACTGCTCTAATTTTAATGATCATGGCATTTAAAGAAACAACAAAAAATGTTGGAACAGAAAATTGGGTAAAAATGACCACTCAGACAAACTTTCCCATATACGAGCTCATAATTACTTAGCCCAGTGTTTTCCATTTATTAGTTTTCCTAGGTACATTCAATTAGAATTATTATTGAACATTCGATTAAAATAAATAAAAACCCTATCTGCTAATTTCTCAGGAACTAGATTTTTCCGGGGAAAACGTCTTATATCGTTAGATTCGTATTTAAAAAAAAAAACAGAAATCATCTAAGTAAGAAGTATAATTATTCATATAATAGTGTTCCGTCGGCGACGACTCACCTCAAAATGATTTGTTATCGCTAAGCTAAGACAACCACATTTTCATTCCAATAAAAATAAATGTTTATTTGATTTTTTGGTCTTCAAATAGATATAATAACTTATTTAAATTAATTTACATTAATTCCTTCATATATTTTATGCTACTTTATATTACATTATACTTAGTTATTTTCTAAATATAAAATTAAGCCCATTGTCACGGTCTTAACGACTCGCATAATATAAACAGCTGGACTGTTATATCTAATAATAATAATAATAATAATAATATATATTTCCACCTTATCAAAAACATTTTACAAAAAATTAACAGAAAATATATATAAACATAAAAATAATAGGTGAGGGCCCTAAGTAAGTGTTGAACACCTAGAGAGAGGGCCCCGTCTCAAATACTTTTTCACATTTTTAAATTATAATTTTTTTCCATATTTCTTAAATTATCCTTAATTATCGCATAACTCTAATATAATACGTCGGAATAAAATACATATTAAAACGAATAACAATAATTAAACAGCTATAATGCTTACCTCTTCCAAATACTAATCTACTAATATTGCATCTTATTTATTTTTGTTTATTTATTCATTCTTTATATTATTTAGTCATAAGTTCTTTTATAATGTCTTTTGGTTTTAGTTATTGTGGTTTCAATTAATATGATTTTTTTAATTGTTTTATTATTACTATTTTTTTTTATTTAATCTGTTTTTTAAATTAATAATTTATTATTATTTGGTATCTTAGTATTTAATTTTGCTTTGGTCGAATTCAAAAGTAAAAACCGGTATTTATTACACTTTTTATGTGTTTTTAATAAACCAAGAGATAGATACGTATATAAACACACACATTAAATATATACATATATACATATACATATATATATATATATATATATATATATATATATATATATATATATATATATATATATATATATATATATATATATATTTATATATATAATATACATACACAAATGAGTTATTAATGTATGAGTGTTGGAATGAACTTGGTACAAATATAAATTTACATGTAGTAAGATTATAAGATGCTTTGGTTACATAATATATTGGACCAAATCCAAAATAACATCTCAAACCAATGCGAATAAGACTCCCACTTTTTTTCAAAGTATAAATAAAAGTTAAATCAAAATGTTTCGTACCAAGTTAAAGTAATAGGGTGCTGTGCAGATACCTTTATACTCGTATTGTTTCTTCTAAAGTAGCATTATAAATATTCCGGTTAACCCTTTCGGTCACCGCGTCCTCTACAGAGGACACTAACTTTCAGACGCTGTCCCTAGCTATGGGAAGGGAGAACATAGAATATATCGGTTGATACATGTTAAGTGATTAGTTCTGAATTCTAGCACCTTATTTCTGTAATTTACAATAGCTTGGGGTAGGCTATATTGATTATTTTCGTTCTGTAAATCATACCACCTCTGCCTTGTTCGTTATGTCCCACAATTTTATTTTTTTGGAGACAGTTAGTGTAATTTATTTATTGGTTTTTATTTTTTTTATTGTTTATAAAAGTTAAATATAATCAAAAAACATTTTTTGTGCTCATTCGGTCAATAAATTTAAAATTTATAAGGGTTTAAAGATCTGTCCTCTACAGAGGACAAAAGTACTATACGGAAGATGGATAAGGAAAAAAAATTGTAACTTCCAAGAGATTTAGACGATTTTTAACAAAGGTGATGATTCAAAACTATCTGAAATCAATGATGATGATAATTTATTAGCAGAAGAACGAATTTGTGATGATTCTTACGAATTATTGCCCGAAAATGAGATCATGGAAGAATGTAAGTAATAATATATACGTCTCCAAAGATGCTCAAGCGAGAGGCACATCTAAAACCCATTGAGGAGGTTAAATTAAAAATAAAAATTTAAATTTCGAATTTGAGAATTAGTATTGTCACCTTTAAGTAACCATGTCCTCTGTAGAGTGTAGAGGACAGTTAATATCTCAGAAACAAGATAAGCTAGATGCATTTTTTTTTTTGAAAAATCATCAAAAAAATCATTAGGCTCAAATCCATGAAAAAATTATTTTTTTCCATCAATTACATAATTCGTGACTGAAAGGGTTAAGAAGAAATAATATAACATTATGATATTATTATTATTAGCTAAATTTACTTATTATTACCTAATAATAACATAATGTTATCTAAATACCACAGAATATCCGTCAAAACTACTAATGAATTAAAAAAAAAAAAATAACCTGCTAACCATTTCAACAAATGTCTGCTGGTGAGTCAGAAGAAATTGTGCAAGATTTTATTGTCCAAGATAAATTTGATTTATAACGATTTATAAATTAATCAACAAATTAAATAAGGAATGATGCGGTGCATAAAGAACTCGCGTAGAATGGTGCTTTTATATCAGAGCCATACTATGCTCTCAATAATGATATCAGGATAATATTTCAGTAAAACCTGACATTCTTATTCAACCTGAAAAGATCATTAAAATGATTTTGTCCATTATCTTTTATTTAATAATACTAACGCAGGCTCGCTACGCTCGCCTCTTGATTCAGCATTTGTAGTAAATATTTATTAAATAAAGTTATTGCAAGCTCGCTGCGTTCGCCTGTTGATTTTAATAGTTATTAACTCTTTTCTTACTTCTATACCCTTTAAAACGATGTATAACATGTCATACTGACTAAAAAGTTTTGCCATTCGCCTAATTGGCCGCCATCTTAAAAATAAAAAAATTAAAAAGTTATTGACTCTTTTCCTACTTTTATAGACCTTTAGATTAATGTAATACATGCCAAGTAGATTAATTTTTTTTTTTAATAGTCCGCCATATTGAAAATATTATGTGTGAAATTTTTAATACTTAGATATCCCAAGACCTTCAAATTGATGTATAACAAGTAATACTGACTAAAAACTTTTTTTTTAGTCGTCCGCTATATTGGCAGCCATCTTGAAAATATGAAGTGTGAAATTTTATTAGTTACATATTCTTTTCCTTCTTGGAAATTTTAAGTGAGGAATTTTCAAAAACTATACAGTTCTCAAAAATGCTGAGATGCGTCTATGTGCCAAATTTCGCTGAAATCGATCAATTTTTACTCCAGTTATCGTTAGACAAATAAACAAACAAACTTTTCAAAGCCCAAATTCTCTGAAATGAAGAACTCACTACGCTCGTTCAATTAAATAAAGTAGATTGTACATAGCACCATATTATCATTTAACCTTATCATTTAAATTTGGTTCCGAGCTTACCGAAGGTAACGGAAGCTATATCATGTATAATCGTTCTACAGAACGAAAATTTATACGTCTCTGTTTTCAAAAATTCCAAGATCCGTTTCACACATCAGAGTCCATTTTTAGTTCCGTGTCTGTCAGTCTGTCACTTAATTTTGGCGAACCAATATATATTAAAAACTACTGGCCCGATTTTCATGAAATTTGAATGTTATAGGAAATAATTAGCCCATTGTTGGTCCCATATAAGTGTCAACCTTCTGAGCTCATTTGTTTCTCTTCCACATGCGCACAAACATACATTTATTTACACCTATACCTTCAAAAGTACTTATCTTATTTTTATAAAACCTTTATAGTTTATTTATATAGTAGATAGATTATTAGATTATAGATAGATTAATTAGAACCGTACGTGCGCCCTTTAAATTTTGCTAAATTTATACTTACTCAGGTAAAAAAATCAAAACATTTTTGACAGATTTAATAAATGGGGGGAAATTAAATAAATTTGACAAAAATAGGTTCTAAAATGATATAATTTTATACTTAAAGTATACGAAATAGGACGCGAGGAAGCTATGTGCCACACTAATTTGAAGACAATTTTATTTTATATTTTAATTGAGCTGAGCGAAGCGAAGCTCTTATACTACACTTTGCATTTTTTCTGATGCATACTCCTCCTGAACGGCTGAACCGACCTGCACAAAATTCGGCAGGGTCATAGTGACTAACCACAGGAAGGTATAAATCTGAAATGGTCCAAATTGGTACACACGGGTACGGGGTACAAAGTACAAAAGTTTTCTCCTGAACGGCCGAGCCGATCCGCACAAAATTCGGCACGGTCATAGTGACCAACCACAGGAAGGTATAAATCTGAAATGGTCCAAATTGGTACACAGGGGAACGGGGTACGGGGTACAAAAGGTAAAATAGTATGTGCCCTTCAAGGTGCATGTCGTTGGAAAGCTCATTAAGAGTTCAGTTATTGTTGTTATGTTAACTTTTGTCATATTTTCATTTATGAGGGGTCACTATTGGTAAAATAGAAGAAAATGAAAAAAAAATAAAATAAAATAAATAAATATGGTTAAAACGCACGCTCAGCTCAAGATTGCAAGCATTGCACACCTAGTAATTATTAAAGCTAAATTGGTCTTGTTGTAGTAGAGAAAAAATTATGTCAAGGTAGAGATATTTTTATTTAAATGGTAGGAATACAAGTAAATCGATATGATATGTATAAAAAAAGTAATAGGCTATTAAGGATAAGAGGTTTATTCAGTGAATGTTGGAGAGAGAGGATTAAGTCAAAATGGTAGGGATGGAGCGGAGGAAAACTTCAGCCTGGAGCATAATGGTCCAGACCACAGGACAATAAAAGGATAATAGAATTTCACTGGCAGAGATGAGCGGCCGGCTCGCTTTACCAATTATACGTCTAGACCAATATCTAGATCCTACATTATACTATTATACTCTGACGACTTCAAACCAGATACTACTCTATAGAATAAACATAAAGTGGGCAAACAAGAGCAATTGTAACCTTAAAAAATCAAATAGTAACCGAAAACAAGGCAGGGTGACGACCCTTATCGATTACAGAACAATAAAAAATCGGTCCGAGACAACTCAGACAAACTTTCTCATATACGAGTTAATTATTTAGCCCAGTGTTTTCCATTTAATAGTTTTCGTATGTAAATTTAATTATTATTATGCATTTCATTAAAATTTATCATAAAAATAACTAACCGGGCGGGGAATCGAACCCGGGCTCTCTCGGTCCGCGTTTTAAGCTTTTTTCTCAGGAACTACATTTTTCCCGGGAAAACGGCTTATATCGTTGGATTCGTATTTAAATGGACTATATTTTAGAATTGTTTAATCAAAATCGTCGGAACCGTTTTCGAGAAATAATTTTTTTTCACGTTTTTTCAGAGTTTTTGGGGAGCAGCGCCCTTAAATTTGGAGCTAAAATTCATTTCTCGATTTCGCCTCGGGGTATGATTTTTCTGAACATGTATGCCAAATTTCGTCAAAATCTGCCCAGTAGTTTAGGCTCCAGGCGTCTGCACAGACGACAGACAGAAATTTTTTAAAAACCACTTTTTTGGACTCAGGGGACCTCAAAACGTGTAAATCCATCAAAATCTCAAAATCGAATTTTCGCGCCATCACAATACTTTCTCTTTATATATGAGAAAGTAAAAATAGTTTGCTAATTTGGTGGCACATAGCTTCATTGTATTTCTTATACATTAATTATTTTAAACTTATGTAACCTACTATTGTGAAATTTATTTAATTTTCCTTCCTTTTGCTTCCCAGCTTACCCAAGGTAACTATGTGATCGTTCTGAAAAAAAAAATTTTTTTTATGTATCCGATTTCAAAAATTCCAAGACAGAAATCCTTTTCAGACTTCAGAGAACATCTTTGATTCTGTGTTTGTCTATAACTCAATTTTTTACGAATTAACATATCTTAAAAACTGGTGGTCTGATTTTAATGAAATTTGTATGGTAGGTCATAATTAACCCATTGTTGGTCCCATATAACTTTGATCCTTCTGCACCCATTTGTTTTTGTTCCACATGCGTACAAACATACATTTATTTACACCTATATCTAACTTCTATAATTTTTATGAAATTTGGATGGTTTATCGAAAGTACCCCACAGATAGCTTCAGATTAATTTCAACCGTCTGCGCTCTTTAAATCTTGCTAAATTGATACGGTAATTCAAGTAAAAAATTAAAACAATTTTGCAACATATTAAAAACAATAATTTTCCTATATACCTCCGGAGAAGGTGAGGAAAAGTAAAAAGGGTTTAACAATTAAATAAATTAGAAAATAATAGCTTGTAAAAGCATAAAATCAATAGAGTTCGTGATCTATGTTACCACTAATTGGCAGTCTATTTTTTAAATCTGTCAAAATTGTTTTGATTTTTTACATTAATTAAAGTATCAATTTAGAAAAAATGTATAACTCGCAGATAGTTAATAGTACATTACGCGTCGAGTGCGGAAAGTAGCATTTTGCATGCGAGTGTGGAGTTTGCACCCGAGCGATATCGAGGGTGGTAAAACCACACGAGCAATGCAAAATGCCGTTTTCGCACGAGTTGCGTACCGTAATTTATCTACTATTGTTAGTTTTTAAATAATAAATACAGAAACAAATAAACTTGCTGTATGTAAGTTCGTATCTCTCTCTTGATAAAGATGGCATTAATTCATTAGTTGTATTTTTTGCCGAATTAATTATTTCTGGAGGATTATTATTCTCCACATTTTCGTCAAAGTCACTTGATTCACTCATTGTTTTTCACTAAAAACTCGATATAAACAGTTACTTTAATAAAAGAACAGCAAATTAGTTTTGTTAAATGTAAACAAACACTAATTGTCCGTAAGGCTGAAGAATTCCTCTTCTAAATCGGTAAATCTTCTTTACCGCACTAGTGCGGTAAAGAAGAGGAATTATTCAGAACTATGAGACGCGCATGCGCAATGAATACAAGTACGTAAATAATCACTTTCTATACGCATCTAAACAAAGATATAATGTTTATATTTCGTACCAATCGTAGATAAAATTAATTTGGAGCGCGAGTTGATATCAATTTGCGGGCTACTTCGACAAACAATTCAAATTTCATAAAAATTTGAATTGTACTTCAAATGAGTACTTTTAAAGATATAGCCTAAATAAATGAATGTTTGTGGGAGTGAGGAAGAGAAAAAAGTGGACGAAGAAAGTTGAAACTTATATGGAATTAACAATGGGCTAATTATGACCTATAACATTCAAATTTCATTAATATCGGCCTAGTAAGCTTTTAAGACATATTGGTTCGCAAACAATGAGCATATAAGGAACAAAGAACAAAAAAAAAAAATGTTCTCTGATGTATGAAACGGATTTCTGTCTTGGATTTTTTAAAATTGGAGGTATAAAAAATGTTTCTTCTTTAGAAGATCACATAGCTTCCGTCACCTTCGGTAAGCTCGGAAGCAAAAACCTCGTAATGGAGCAGGAGAGAAATTTGAAATAAAATTATTAAAAAGGTTATAAAAGAAGCTAGAGACGACACGTAAAAGAAAATGAGTTGAGTTAAACGAATTGCGTAATATTTCTCTAGGAGGGGAGGGAAATGAACGATAAGCGTGAAGTGAACGAGTGAAACCAGAACTAATTGGCACCTTTTAGCGATATGATACAATACATTGACTTGTCAGTCAAAACAAAGAGAACATAACTCTTAGAGAGCAAATCTAACGGGTCACGGGTCACTTGCACTAGAACTCCAATTGTTGCTTATTGAAAGTCAAAGGTAGCATCACCACATTGAACTATTAATTACTTTCGTAAACCTTACCAATAATACAACACTGTTTTATTCAGAAACACATTTTCCCAGCTGTCTATACTCCTTCATGAAGATAGTTATATGTATAATACAATATATTTTCACAAAGTACAATTAATTGATCTATGGTGAACAATTAAATACAAATTAAATGATATGTAAACACAATAGTATAGCCTCATACTATAACAGACCCTTTTACAGCGGAATTTGAAAAACACGATTTTCCGCCAGACCAAAGATCCAGTATAGTGTATAGTACAATTTTTTACTTCGTTTTTACTAGCTTGCTTTCTTGTTTGTTTGTCCAGTAGGTACAAATCTTGCAATCGATTTTTAACTAACTTCCCGAGTAGCTAGCCATTTGAAACTTTTAGAATAGCTCAGAACACGATGACAATGCATTATTTTAATACTTTTTCCATCTTTCAGCAGAATTTATCTCGTTTTCAGCAAATTTTGCTGTATAGAAAGTTAGTTCGGAAAAAATCCGCAAGTTATTTTATTTGTTTTGACATGTCCCATATTTACGATCTTCATTTTGACGGGTTTAAAATTTATGATTTGTGACAGAAAATTTAAAAACGTAGTACATAAAAAGCTCTTTTTATCTTTTAATTATTTAACAATTATGTTTAAGAGGTAACTTTATTCGATATATTTCATTATTCCTTAACCAATTATTTTTTAAAACAAAAGTAGCAGACTCTTTTCAATACCAGTGCAATATATATTTTTTTTAATAATGAAGCGCTGAGTGGGACGAATTTAAATTGAATAATAATAGTGGCCTCGCAAAGCAGCATTGTTATTTCTGAGCATAAATTTTCTCTGCCCCTTAATTCTATAAAATTAAATTTATCTCAATATATTTCGATGTTGAAATGATTATAATAACACAGGCATTTTTCAATTTTAAATATTACCTACTCGCTTTATTTACTTGGAATTAAAACCCGTGATATTTTTTATTATACATTACTTTTTCTTTCATTCTCTTTTTATTAATAATAAACACATTTTTTATTAATATTAACACTTTAATAATAAAAACATTATGATTCTGTATATGAAGATGGAATTAATTTTTTGGAACGAAGTTCCTTATGGCACGTTCTGGAGCCCGGGAGTAAATCCAAAAAAAAAAACGACCAAAAACCACAAAATCACCGTCACGCAATCTACAGATGACGATAACTTGAGTAAAAACTCACCGAGTTAGATGAAATTTGGTACACATGTTCATTTTACCAATGCCCAGGCTGAGTTCGTTGGAAAACGTTATCCGCCCAAGCGTTCACGTGCAGCGCTCGCGTAAACGTAAGCATTAAAAGACGGGAAAAAGTGTTATTAAGGAAGCCTGCTACTTGACTTGTTTTATTATTATTTTTGTTATTTATATATATGTCGAAATGTTATCCAATATAACATTTCTAACGAAATAAAACATTTCTAAATAATATATAATATTATTTAACAATATAATGATAATAATATTATAAACAAAGATCTACTAATCTATAAGCGAGGCTCCTTCAAACATGTGGATTTAACTAAATTGCGCATGTCCAGTGATTAGCCACACCCACTTACTAAACAGAAAAATAGACTAAATTCTATTCTACTTATCTACTTGCACACTATATTTTAACTTTCACCTTATTACTGAATTCATTGTTTTCATGCATTAATTCACTTAAAATTTAGTTAATTATTTAGTAACTTAATACGAGTAAATCAGTGTTAACGCTTGACTATATGAAGATTTTTTGTTTATTTGCGCTTAAAAGGAAGTAGGTATGTGAAAGGCAATTATTGCATGTCGTCATCAGTAAACTCAAGTGATTTAAACCAGCCACGATTACAAATTCGTTATTTTGGTGTAAAAATGAAAATTATCAATATCAAATCCAAATGATAGTCAGAAAAAAAGTAAAAAAAAAACAACAAAATCTCGGTCGACTATCACTAATCTATTTATCTGGGCATCTAACTGGTTACAGTAATCATGGAATAGAAGAAAGAGAAAAGAACAAACAGATCTAGTAAGTGAAGGAAACGAAGCGTGATACCTGTTTACTGAAATTACACTAACGGAATGGAAGAAAGAGGGGAAAAACAAATAAGAAAGAATGCAATAAACAGTCTTATGTAAGAGAAAGGAGAAAGAAACGAAATAAACAAGAGAAACAGATAAAAAGATTACAGACTTCCTACTTAGGTTCAATCAATAGAACGTAACACGTAGAATGCGTCTCAGATCTAGAAACCCCTAGGAACGAGGGAAAATCTGGACTCATGTCCAGCAAACACGCAGTATGTACCCAACAAATAAGATAACTAAATCAAATCACAAAACAGAAACAATATAGAGAACATTTCCTATTTTTTTGTTTTATTGGAACGAAGTTGCTTATGGCACGCTACAGCGTCTGGATCCCGGGAATGAATCAGAAATAAATAACCGTCACAAAACCGACCCGTCACGAAATCAACCGATGATGATAATTTGAGTAAAAGTTGACCGATTTAGTTGAAATTTGGTACACATATTCAGTTTACCATTTCCCAGGACGAGTTCGTTGGATAACGTTATACGCCCAAGCATTCGCGCGCAACGCTCGCGTAAACGTAAACTTCAATTGTAAAATTGGAATTATAGATCGGGAAAAAATTTTAACTTCATCTATTCAATGAGACAAGCAACTTTTTTGATTTTTTTTTTTTTTTTTAAAAAAACCAACACCGACACCACTTTGAAGTTATAAAGATCTTTTTGTTAAAGAAGTTTAAAATAGAGAAAACAACGTTTTTACTGATATCTTACGTTCAAACTTAAAGGTTTTACTAAAACTGCATACTTATTGTCTAAAGTAAAATTGAAACAGGCAAGTAAAATTTCAACCTAATACAAACAGAAGTTTTTTTTTGTAGTGAAGTGATATATTTTATAATATTTTAAATGGATTAGGCGTGAGTCCTATTCCCTCACTCTACTACAACCATCCTCATTAACTATCAACTTTTTCACAATATTCAATACACATTTATTGCAAGACGCTCGCTTCAATGATAAAAACAATGCTTTTTAGGTGTGAAATTACAGCAATTTTGAAAACACGATGTATATTTATGATCTATTTTCAATACCTTTAAAATGATACCCCACTCAAAAATTATAAATAAATTGGTAGTGCGTGAAGTCTCACGTAAAAAGGGTTTCGTTGGTGTTGTAAACATGAAATTAGTAGTTGGGGGGGGGGGGGGTATTTGGATGTTTTTGACAAAATGGCGTAGAAAATTAAACGCTTTCCACAAGTGTTATATATTTTTGTAATCTACTCTTCAATACCTTTCATATATAGTTTTAAGAAATATAGTTTTAGGGGGGGGGGGGACAAGCTAAATTTCTATGCTTTTTGACAAAATGGCAGGAAAAATGAAACGCTTTCTACAAGTGTTATATATTTTTGTAATCTACTCTTCAATACCTTTCATTTGATACCTTACTCAAAATTTAAAAAAAATATTTTTTTTCCCGTGACATCAATCAGGCGCCATCTTGGATTCCCAGTTAATCCGACCAAGTTGCTATTCTTATTTTTTCTTTGGCCCATCAGACCGCACATTTTTCTATATTTTTAGTATGAGCGGAAATACGATTTTAAGGGGGGGACACGCAAAATTTCGATGTTTTTTGACAAAATGGCGCCGAAAATTGAACACTTTCCCTAAGTGATATATATATATTTGTAATCTACTCTTTAATACCAATAATTTGATACCCCACTTCAAATTTTAAAAAAATATTTTTTTCGCATGACGTGAGTTATCCGCCATTTTGGATTTGAACAGCGGATAATTTTGAGTTCGCTATATTTTTCCTGTGTGCGCGTCAAAACGATCTTTAATATTGGAAAGTTTCACGTTTCTATCTCTTTTTATTCAAAAGTTATTGGAACCGTACAGAGTGACAGACAGACAGACAGACAGACACATGGACGAAACTATAAGGGTTTCTTTTTTTGGTTTTACCAACGAAACCCTAAAAATGGTCACGATAGTTACGGCCACCTAAATTTTCTAAAATTTTACTCTTTTATATTAACATCCAGAAATATCATTGGCCCACAGAGATTTATATTTTTGTATTATTTTTCCTCATTTTTAGGACCTGTCCTTATGAGGTAGAAGAAAGGGGAACATTTTTTGGGGGTTTATTTTGTTAATTTTTGGGATAAAATGGCCGCCATTTTGAAAACGCGATATATATTTGTGATATACATTTCAATTCCTTTATAATGAAATCCCATTCGAAAATTACAAAAAAAAAAAAAATCCTTTTTTTCAAAAAGTTCGCAATTGCTCGCTGATCGAAGACATTTCAAGTTGTGAAGTTGGCAACATTTTTCCAGTTTTTGGGCAAAAATGTTTAAGTTGTATAACACAGCTTGTTGATTGTTGTGTTGTTGTTGGTCGGGAGATATGATTCAAGATACGACGGACGGACAGAAGAACTACCAAAAAGCATAAGGGTTTCTCGGATGACCTCGAAACCCTAAAAAGTGATTTGTGTATAGAAAACTATATGTAATTATATACTTTCTTTGGGTCGTTTAGGGTTAAATAAAATTAGCTAATTCCTCCTTTTCATTTCTTTAACCCTAGAACGCTAACCATATTTTTTAACCTCTTAAGACTAACCTTGAGTCATATTGACTCCCAAATCTATTATACCCAGTTTTATTAAAATATAAAGGCCTAATATGTACAATATATTTTTAACACGTTCTAGTGCTAGTTGAAGGGACACTTGGGTGCTTTGTTTCCCATAAAAAAACAATTTTTTCCTTTTAATTCCGGTTTTTCAATCTGGACTACTATTACGTATCCGGTATTGTCATCTACCGGAGTGGTTTCATTTACTTTTATTTATGTAACTTTTTTCTTTCCTTTCCTTTGGTTTTTCTATTTCGTAAATTGTTTCAATTAATTTATAATTTTCCTCATCATTGCTGATAGGATCAAAAAAGGCATTTTCTATTTTCAAATCAGGGTCCAAATCACAACCGTCACCATTATTGTCGAATACGCTCTTTTTCATAATCGGTATCTGAATCGGTCATTTCCTTCATCAAGTGATAAATGTCGTTTAGATCATTGTATTTTTCCTCCATTTTTTGGCTATATTCATATTCTATTAACTTTATATAATTTAGACATATATCGACAAAAAAAAATATAACAATTTATACTTATAAATGATTAAATTACAATTATATTACCTTTAATTTGAAATAATTATTGAATTAAAAGTTATATAATATTTAATTTATAAGATTTAAAATGCCAAAATAAACAATAACACGACATACTATTCTAAAAAATACTATTCTGTGTCAAAATGACCTACAAAAAATTTACGTGTAAGACTAAACAGGAGTCAAAATGACTCCGTGACTGCAGAAAAACAGACAATATGTCCTCTTTAGAATCTGAATGTGAAACTGATAGAAGTGTAGAAGGGTCATTCAAGGGTGGGAGATAGCATAGCTAAGATGTGGGAGTTCTGTGTTTTACAGACACCGTGCATTCGTAGTTGAAAAAAAAATGGGAGTCAGTTTGACTCCAGGTTAGCTTTCTAGGGTTAAGAAAAACAGCTATATTTCACCCTAACTAAGAGCTTCTTCAGGCTGGTAATATTTCCTATGGCATAGTCTCATTTAGAATAAAAGAACACAATTTTCTTCAGTTAAAAAACCTCGTCAATAAACAGCGCACATAAAACATGATTTCCATACGATGGATTGAGAATAATTGAAAACTAAAACGAATCCTCCCTGTATAACTCACAGGGAGAGACCTAAAAAGTGTACTTTTTGATCTATGATCACAAAGTCAGAGGTGTTTAAACTTTTCAAAAGGGTTTGGTTCATCAATAACAAATAAAAGCTATTTAAAAGCCTCAGTTCTCGTCCCACATAAAATTTGTTTGATGCTAAAAATGACTTCACACCCGTGAGTTCAGGCTAGAAGAAGCTTTTGAAAACCGACTGGGTAAATCAAAGGACGTTGCGGGTAGAAGTGGGTGTAAAAGAGAATGCAATAACGATTCCTACACGTCAATCCAAAAACCAAATACGTCTATTTTCATTTTCTGCGAAAAGCTTTAACTTTACAGATACACCCGAGCTAATACAGAATTAAATTGCCTCCCACAAACTCCTCTCCCTTCCGCAGCTCGATAATGTAAACAGTTTTTAGACATTGAGGACAACCGCAATTTGAATGGGGCGGGGACTATGAGGAAGAGGGGGGGTTTAATCTGGAAATATTTATAGTCCAACACGGCCAAAACAGCATTTTGATGTATTTATAGAACCCTTGAATGAGTCTCAAAATACCTCGCTACTCGCAAATAAATACAACGATCGATGAAATTACACTAGTTGCTAGTCTATTTATAACTGGATCAATAACACAAATTGATTACTCAACATCAGTTGAACAGTATGTCAGAAATATTATCGTGATTCCCTAATAATATTTTAGGTTATGTAATAATTTAATAAACTAAATAATATTAATAACAAATAGAGATTTATTTCTTATTGAATGAACTCTTTTAAAAAAAAAAAAGTTGAAATATTAAAATAGATTGTTATTATCAGAAAAGATAATTAAAAAGTTTAGTGATATATATTTCAAGTATGATGCGCAATCTCATTTTCAAAATATCAATGGGACCGAGAGAAATCAGACCATCTTTCTCATACTTAATATAATCTCGGTCCCAGATGCCAGAAACTTTTGGTTTTCAATCGGGAAAAATAGATTTTTCCCGGGAAAAACGGTTTATATCGTTAGATTCGTAATTAAATGGACTAAATTTTTAGAATATCTAAAATTAATTTCTCGATTTCGCCTCAGGGTATGATTTTTGGGGACAAATTTCGTTTAAATCGGTCCAGTTGTTTGGCGCCATCACATTACTTTCTCATTTTATGAGAAAGTAATAAATATGGACTAAATTGAGAGACGGAGTGCTCTCTCTAGGTGCTACGACATCTACTGAGGATTCTCTCCATATAATATTGTTTGTTTTGTTTATGTTTTAGTTCCTTAAATAGTTGTTGTTACAGTAATTTTTGCATTAAAAAGGAATTATAAAAGCGTTGTAATATTCACTCAATGGGGTTTTCTTGAGTCCCCAGATATTAAGGAAAGTAATACAATTTAAATAAAAGTCTACACCAGGGGTTCCCAACCTTTTTCCTTCATCGACCCCTTATAAAAAACGATTTTCTTCATCGACCCCCTTGCATTTTTCCATGAATATACAGCATTATTATTAGCAATTATTAGCAGAACTCTAATAATTGCACTTAAAAATTTTAAAGATAACAATTTGTACTAAGAACTTGTACAAAAAAATTGAAAAAAGTGGTTTATGTAAGATTTCAGATAACAGATATATCAATATTGGACAATAGTTCAATTTTTATTAATGTGTTCACTGTGTGATATATTGATTTTTTAAATATTTGGCCTGAAATTACCTGTTTGATGTTACCTAGCAAACATAACATATTATCTTCTTTTAATTGTTTGAAGTGTTCAGTGTAAATTTTAAAAACAAAGGTTCACCGGTAGAGTACATTTGCAACAGTTTCCTACAAAAAAATCTTCTGTCATTTCTTTAATCAGGAGCTATAATATAATATAAAATAAAACATCAAAATACTGTTTCTATAATGAGTAGATTCATCCAACTGCACAGAAAATTCACAAATTCAGGATTTTTTTTTTTTTTTTTTTTTTTGCATCTTCTGACATTTCATCCATACGACGTTGTATGAAGTAATTACTGTGCGGAATACTTTTTAAAACTGGTTCAGGGTTCATTTTTTATTACTTCTTTTATTACTGGTGGGCGATATTATTTTTTCACCAGTGGTATAGTATGTGGATAACCGGCTTTTGCAATTAACAAAGAAATATTGTAAGAGGCTTCTAATCTATTAGCATTGTTTATAAAAGTTGACGGCTTAAGAAATTATACGCAAATTTTTCTTTTAGATTCTTGAAATAATCAATATTCAAACCTTTTAAATTATTTAAATGACCCCCAATAGACCCCTGGAAGACTATAGACCCCTTTTAAATTTCCATAGACCCCCAAGGGGTCCACCTGAAACCCCTGGTCTACACAATTGAAGATTTAAGTAGCCCGTAAAGGCGGGAACACACTTGAGAATGAGCATGCGTTTCCGTTCGAGGTGCTCATTCGGCGGCGAACGCATGCTCATTCGGGGCGAATGCTCAAGTGTGTGGCCCGCCCTAAGCATTGAGAAAAATGAATAAATCACCAGACTACGAAATAATTAAGAGACAAATGTAAATCTGTTTGAAATAAATTTGACATTTACATTATTAGAAATCAGAATAGAGATGTTGAAAAGAAAAGCAGTGTAAACAGAGGATAGAGAAGTGAACGACCTCGTTCCAAACAGAACCTCGTACTCGGCAGCTAGTAAGCAGTAAAGACAAACAGATAATATCATAGTCAACACCTTGTCACTCACAGTATTAAGTAATAATATTTAAACAACTACTAGGTTCTCTACGACATGGATTAAAATAGTCTGCCAATTAGTGTGGCACATAGCTTCTTCGCGTCCTATTTCGTATATTGTATTGATTTTAGGCTTTTACAACCTATTATTGTCAAAAGTCAAAGTTATTCAATTTCCCCCCACGTTTTTTAAATCTGTCATAATTGTTTTGGTTTTGCTTCCGAGCTTACCAAAGTTAATGGAAGATCGTTCCAAAAAAAAAAAAAAATCGGGTAAGGGGTACCTTGGAACTTTTCCTCACTTCCTCACTTTACTCCTGCTGCTTCGCAGCAGGTGGTAGCAGCCCTGGGCGTAGTCAGTACATGGATGGCTCATCGTTTTGAACTGAGTGATTTCTTTTATCATATTTAAAAAAAAAAAAAAAAAATTAATAAATTTTATTTTGCTGCCTAGTAAAAATTCCATTTGCTGCCTAGTAAAAATTCCATTTGCTGGCTAGTAAAAATTCCATTTTGCTGCCTAGTAACGTAAATAACTACTATTTTATTTAAAAAAATAGAGAGAACACTCTTCTAAAAAAAAATTTATTTTCATCTTCAGAATAATATTTCTAAAGAGTAGGTACTTAACAGAGTAAAATTCATTTGGTTTTGTCTTAAATATTTTTTCTTTTATGGTTTACAACGTCTCTTTGGAATTAGAAGTTTTAATTACGTAGTTTTCAAGGGGGGGGGGGGGAGGAGCAAAAGAGAATTAGTCTATACATATATATATATATATATATATATATATATATATATATATATATATATATATATATATATATATATATATATATATATATATATATATATATATATATATATATATATATATATATATATATTACATAAAAACTTTTTTTAAAACATTGTAGAATGAACTGGGCTCTTATTAATATAATAAGACTTGGGTAGCAACATAACAAGCAAGGGCGTGTTCTTTTTTTTACTCTGATGGTTTTTAACTGAGAAAACTAATAACACTAAACTAAGCGTCAAGAAACTGTAAACTCACTAATTAGTAGAAGAAAAGACTGAAAATAAGAGAAGAAAACATCTCTAATTAAACAGCAGGACAAATGTTAACAAGCATGTTGTACAACATTAACATGTAACAGGGCAACAGAACGACAAGCCAAACAAAAGAGAGGGGGAAAGGAACAACCTTTCTAAGGTAGCTTTTCTCCAAGAAATCCATCATTCTCTTTTCAACATAAACAAGGGAAAACGACAAAAGTATAATAATTGAAACGAGAGTAAGCCAGCTTTTCATATTTAACAAAATATGCAACCTTTCTGCCTATCAGTTATGTATTAATTTGAGATTAGTTTATTACTCCAATTGCTCTAGTATTTAACATAATCCCTTTAAATTAAATAAACAGGTCAAGAGTGTGCTAGTCAGCACACAGCGAGGGTCCGTAGGCCACACTGTATAGTTTAAGTAGTACCCTATTGATGGTGTTTTTTAAAATGCTAAAAAGCTTACTTTGAACTATCCTATGGGTCTGATATTCTCAAAACACATAAACAAACTTCTGATAAAGTATTTTTTTTTTTTTTTTTGCCACAGAACCGGACTAATACCATATAAATACATCGAAAAGACCATAATTATAAAAAAAAAAAAACGTATTTTGTCAATAAAAAATAAAATAATATTTTTTTCGAAATTTCCAAAAAGTGGTATCTTTACTTTTGGTCGAAGAACCCTATCAAAGTTATAACCAAATAATTATATATTTTTGTAATCAGCTCGACGACGTACCCTTTCATATGATACCCCTCACGGTGTCGAAAAAAATAAAACAATTTTAACCCTTAAGTTTTTTTACCCTAATTTGTTTGAAAAATATTTTTTTTAATTCGCTATATTTTTAAAATATGTGGGTAGGTACAAGACACACACATGCCAAATTTCAAAGTGATCGGACGAAAGGTGTAGCCGTGAGAGCACGCGAGAGGACGGACGGACAGACACACGCAGGAAAATATAAGGGTCCTTGGTTTTGTCTAATATGGACCCTAATAATTCATCACAGATCAAGAGTAAATTAAGCACATTTATTTATCTCCATGGAATATAAGTCTAAATAATTCCATTTCTAGTTTGCTTCCTATACAGAAAAGAGGCGTAATGTACTCAAGTGGATCATTACTAGAAAAGTTATTAAAATAGAAGGGAGGGGTGGGGGGATTCTTATTTGTTCTGCAATTACTTGCAGAGTTGAGAATGTAGAAGTTTAAAAAAGGTATTTTTAAACACATAAAAACACACACATATTATATATATATATATATATATATATATATATATATATATATATATATATATATATATATATATACAATTTTTAAGTTTTTGGTAGTTTTCATACTACGGAAAGTTAAATTTTAATTTAAATCAAATTATAATTATTATTAACTACGGGAAACAGACAGTGAAAAATACACTCCAGCGCCGGGATTTGAACCACGGGCCTCTATATTTCCAGTATAGCGCTCTTCCATCTAAGCTACGCAGGAGAATGATTTTTCACTACCGTAATCGATAACTAGTCCCGAATCCAAGCTTTCAATATTCATATACATTTAGACAGTCAGTATTTATGACATAAGAACTAAACCAAGAATTAACGCTTATAATTTTAAAGTACTCAATTAGTACCTGTACCTTGTACAATCAATTCGAAATTCAATTTTTAAGTTTTTGGTAGTTTTCATACTACGGAAAGTTAAATTTTAATTTAAATCAAATTATAATTATTATTAACTACGGGAAACAGACAGTGAAAAATACACTCCAGCGCCGGGATTTGAACCACGGGCCTCTATTCTCCTGGGTAGCTTAGATGGAAGAGCGCTATACTGGAAATATAGAGGCCCGTGGTTCAAATCCCGGCGCTGGAGTGTATTGTTCACTGTCTGTTTCCCGTAGTTAATAATAATTATAATTTGATTTATATATATATATATATATATATATATATATATATATATATATATATATATATATATATATATATATATAATATATATATATATAATATATAATTCAAACAATTTAAACTACGGGAGACAGAAACAGAGAAAACTTTGCACTGGCTCCGGGATTTGAACCACGGACCTTAATATTTCCAGTATAATGCTCTACCAGTTAAGCTAAGCCAGATATAAACTTTCCTCTGCGCGAAATGTTAGATAATCCCAGTATATATACTGGGAAGTATATATACCCGCTTTATATATACTTCCGTACTTTATATATATATATATATATATATATATATATATATATATATATATATATATATATATATATATATATAAAGCACATTAACTAACAAAACAGACAATTTATATCTTAAACATAACCTTTTGATATTTCACAGTGGAATAAACAAAACGTTTAATTGAGTTGTACCCATGTCTATAAACTTAAGATCATAGCCAAAAATAACTCGATGCCGAAGACCTGACAACAATTGAACATAATACCTGAAGCTCACAGCTACATCATTTGAACATAATGGTACATTGAATCCAAATAGAATCCTATTCGTAGTCGACACGCTTAGACCCAAGTGAAGCCGTAGAATCTTAAAACAGTAAGCCAACAGGAAAAAATAATCAAAATTACACTCTGCACTCAGTAGATCTTTTATAACACTGGGAATCATCCTAACAAATATTCTTGCTCTGCAAGCGTGAAGGAATTTCTTTTTTTTCTTCTTCTTCTTATAAAATACTAGCTGACCCGGCGAACTTGGTACCGCCTAATAAACATTAATAACATAAGAAATGTATAGCTGCTACCTTTGAAAAACCTTATAAATAGTTTATTTATTTAAATAATGTTGCCTTAGATGAAAAATATATATTACAATTTGCAATGTATACTTGTACAATATACAATATTGGCTTAAGATACATACAGATAAACAAACATTCATTTTTATTTATATAGATCTAGATTATAGAAATATTTTTCGTTTATTTTGCATTTTACCCCCCCTCTCTGACAAATATGTACACAGCAACAATTACTGTACTCTTAAAAAGAGCTTTTCAACGATATGCATCATTAAAGGCTTTCATTACTTTGATATTTGTACCCCGTACCCGTACCCCAGTGTACCTAAATGTATACACAGTTTTACTAACTCAGAAACCTTCCCGGGCATGCGTTTAACCATTCTCCAAAGTTTCATCGCAATCGGATGAACGGTTTAGGCAGGCAAAAGAGACAGATAGACAAACATTCATTTTTAGGGTCCGTAGGCAAAACCAAGGACCCTTATATTTTCCTGCGTGTGTCTGTCCGTCCGTCCTCTCGCGTGCTCTCACGGCTACACCTTTCGCTTGACCTGTTTATTATATGTATAGAAGATAGATAGATTAATAACAATAACTAAAGGTAATAGGAATTAGGAACATAAGTGTTGCAGAGGAATAATAGTTTCCTGGGACGGATTGCCATAGAAGTATAAAATAAAAGTGTTAATAAGAAACACGTATTCTCGCAGAAGGTTGAAATAAACATTCGAGGGGAACTTTGAAATCTCATATTAACTTCATCAAAATCGGATAAGTACATAGTTTTCAACATATTACCGTTCGCAAAACCGCTTAAAAACGCGATCTTCGGAATGATCACATAACGTACGTCATTCGGTAAGCTATAATTTATATTTAATTTAAATATAAAATAATATATATAAAAATACCATTTTTAAAAACTGGCCTTATTTTCATTTTTTTTGTTTCTGTATCCTTCACCTAAATTGTTTCCATGTGCAAAATTTGGGGAAGATTGAAAGACGGGAAGTGGTTCAAAATTGGGATAATAATGTGTGCGATGAAACTTACAAAGCAAAGTAAAGTAAGACCAGTAATAAATTGGGCATGTATGTGATTTCAGTACAGATAAAGGGTCCGTAGGCAATTTAAGCATACTTAAAGATTATTGGGCCAATGTCATTATAAGTAACGTTTCAGAAGATAGACTGTACTTATACTACATATAACATAATAAGATGTGTCTCTTCTTCCTCATACAGTTCTTCATTTAGTCATAATAGTTTTAATACGTAATTAAAGATTACTAAGTTACCAAGAAAGGTAAAATTGCAATACGACAGACTGCTCTTTTGTTACATTTTACGGCGCTATAAGAAGCAACCGTCCGAGTCATCAAGAATGCCCACTTAGTCATGTCATAATATGTGACGTCACGAAACCTAGTCCGGTACAGCTAATCCTGCGTCATAACACCTCATGCTTCTGGTGAGTTTCTTCCTCTTCAAGTACCAGCTGACCTTCATAGTCTTCATTAGCCTTAGGGTCGACCAACCCAATGTAAAAACATAACAAACAAATAAATATAAGCCAAAATATTCCTGTGAAAAAAGAATAAATACCAACAATCCGCTTTCCCTATTGGAAGAGTCCTTATTTTCCATGGATAGTATGAATTTAGCAAATTGATTTAATCAATCTTGGGCTATTTGGGGGCTACTTTCGACAAAACATTCAAATTACATAACGATCAGATGTGTACTTCTGAAGATATAGCTGTAAATTTATGTTTGTGCGAATGCGGAAGAGAAACAAGTGGGCGAAGAATGTTGAAACTAATATGGGACCAACAATGGGCTAATTATGACCTACCATCCAAATTCCAATAAAATTGGACGAATAGCTATCAAGAAAGGTTGGATGGCAAAAATTAAGCGTCGAAGAGACCAAAACTGTTCCCTGATATCAGAAAAAGATTTCTTTTAACAAATTCTGAATTCAGAGACATATAAAAATTTTCATTTTCAAGAACGTTCACACAGCTTCTGCTACTTTTGGTAAGCTATGAAGCATTATAATAGTACTAAAAGAATCCTGAAATATTTTTTATCTATGATTGATACGAAATATAAACATTGTATCTCTGTTTAGATGCGAAGAAAGTGATTCTTTACGTACTTGTATTCATTGCGCACGCGCGTCTCATAGTTCTGAAGAATTCCTCTTCTTTACCACCCTAGGGCGGTAAAGAAGAGGAATTCTTCAGCTTTACGCACGATTAGCGTGTTTGTTTACATTTAACAAAACTAATTTGCTGTTCTTGTTCTTTTATTAAAGTAACTGTTTATATCGAGTTTTTAGTGAAAAACAATGAGTGAATCAAGTGACTTTGACGAAAATGTGGAGAATAATACTCCTCCAGAAATAATTAATTCGGCAAAAAATACAACTCAAGAATTAATGCCATCTTTATCAAGAGAGAGATACAAACTTACATACAGCAAGTTTATTTTTTTCTGTATTTATTATTTAAATCTAACAATCGTAATCGTAGATAAAGTACGGTACGCAACTCGTGCGAAAACGGCATTTTGCATTGCTCGTGTGGTTTTACTACCCTCGCTGTCGCTCGGGTGCAAACTCCACACTCGCATGCAAAATACTACTTTCCGCACTCGACGCGTAATGTACTATTACAAATAAAAATGCCAAGAAAATAATTTTATAGAATACCACTCTTCCTCAAAGCGTATATGTTCTTAGTACCTATATTACCCAATTAATTTTCTGTTTCATAAATTTACGGATCTCCAATAAGAATTTAAAAGAAACAAACAAAGGCCTTCACATCTCCAACAAAAAACTTTGTAATAATAACCAGGTATAAAGATTGCCACAAGAGCTGAACCTCAAACTCAAAAATAAGTACCTCTATAAGTCTTAAACCAAGTACACTCTAGGTCGGTAGACAGAATCAATACATTTGCACATTTAAAGGACATTCAACTTAAGAACAAGAACCAAGCAGCATGTATCAGACTTTGCTTCTGACTAATTACACTGTTCTGCACAAAAAAGCTTCAGAATGAAAATGACCTTTTCTGAAGTATTTTTGTGTGCTGAATCTGAATCGGAAGTCAAAATTTCTCCTATGCGTACAGTTTTCCCAGAAAATGGCTTAAAGTTCGAAAAAATTGTGTTTTTGAGGGTTTTCAACCCGTTCCTCCGCCCAAAAAAAAATTGTAAAACAAATATACATAATTGAAGTTTTTCTTTTGTGGACTTGAGGTTTTTTATATAAGTAGTTGGTTGTTTTTTGGAATGAAAGTCCTTTATTATATTTTATTCAAACAAGCTTTCGTCCAGGGAACCTGGGCTTCTTCAGGTGTTAGAAATACTGTAAATTTAGAAAAACAAATGGTCAAAATGAAAACGAATTTTGGAAATCAAAGTCTTACCAAGTTCAAATACTAACAACATAAACTTGAAACTTGACACCAATAAATTAAGCAACATTTACACAAATATTATATTTAATACAAATAAAAATAAATAATTCAAAATTTTTGATTAGGTATGTCAGTTAAAAAAATAAAATTAATTCTTTTCAAAAAAACATAAAATTAACTTGGTAAAACTTTCATTTCCAAAATTCGTTTTCATTTTGACCATTTGTTTCTCTAAATTTACAGTATTTCCAAAACCTGAAGAAGCCCAGGTTCCCTGGACGAAAGCTTGTTTGAATAAAATATAATAAAGGACTTTCATTCCAAAAAACAACCAACTACAAATATACATATATTGGGCGTTTGAATATATTCAATATGAAGAACACGAATCTAAAGTAAAAAAAAAATATCTGCTGACCTTATCTACTTTTTTAAGAAAATTTAAAAATCAGAAACAAAAAAAAAATCGATTTTTCCACATATTGAGTCTTTGTATATCCATTACTTCTTCAGTTTGACTTTTTCTAATTTTTACTGACATTATTTTAGATTACAATTTATGTGACCGAGGGAGGAGGGCGCACAAGAAACATTTAGGAGGGGGGGAGGGGGGATATTGCAATTTAGCATATCATATTTAATTGAAAAAAAGTCACAAAATATTTGTTATATAACTGAAAAGTAATAGAAATACAAAGATTCAATAAGAGGAAAAATATATTTTTTTTGTTTCTTATTTTTTACATTTTCTTAAAAAAATAAGGTCAGCAGAGTGATATTGTTTCTTAGATCATCTTCAGAGTACATTATGCCGATATACATAACTTAATTTACATTCTGTATTTAAAAATAACAGTAGCATATTACACAAGGATTGTGTAATATACATAACCTAAAAGGTTATCAATTATAAACAATTACGAAGTTTGAAAAAAAAAAATTCAACAATTAATGCAGGTTTAATTACAATTACAGGTAAATAGGTACATAACACGTCTTCAAAAGAATGTCAGGTAAAAAAAAGATCCACGTTTGGTATTAGTAACTGGAGCAGAGAATGATGTAAGTACAGACAAGGTCATGTCTACTCTTGGTACTCGGTACTCCGTACTGGGTACATCCGACTAAATAGTCACACGATGCCTGGCTTATACAACCTTATCTTTCTTCTACTCGCACCTGCGCATCTCTTGCATCCAACCATACATCGAAAGGAAATAAAAACATTGAAAAAAATAAAGGTACAATGTTAATTAACAAACAATACGACTCGGCGTTACACCACTAATTACATCGCAGAGCTAAAACATACAACACAATGCGGGCACTTGGAAATGTACAACTATATGTCAGTCTGTATAGATAGTTCAATTCCCAAAGAGAAATAGCTAAAAGAAGAAGTTAAAAACAACTCAAATATAATACATTGTTTTGTACCCGTCACAAATCATATTGCACGGAAGAAATTACAAGACAAAAATCGGTCCTAAACAACTCAGAAAAACTTTCTCATATACGAGTTCATAATTACTTAGCCCAGTGTTTTCCCTTTATTAATATTTATGGATACATTTAATTATAATTGAACATTTCATCAAAATGAATTATAAAAACAATTTCTCCTCGGCGGGGCATCGAACCCATCCTCTTTCCGTCCGCATTTAATGCTATTTTCTCAAAAATTAGTTTTTTCCCGGGAAAACGGCTTATATCGTTAGATTCGTATTTAAATGTATTACATTTTAGAATTTTTAAAGAAGAAATCATCGGAACCGTTTTCAAGAAATCATTTTTTTCACGTTTCTTTCAGAGCTATTGGGGGGGGGGGAGCATCTCCAAGTTTGGAGCTAAAATTAATTTCTCGATATCACCTCGATGTATGCCAAATTTCGTCATAATCGGCCCAGCAGTTTAGTCTCCACGAGTCTACTCAGATGACAGATATAAACATTTTTGGACTCAGGGGACCTCAAAACGTGTAAATCCATCAAAATCTCAAAATTGAATTTTGACAATGATTTTGAAACTCTGTATACTAATCCCTTACCACCCCGCTCCAACGCTAGGGCGGTACGGTATCGGTAAGCTCGTTCGCTCGGTACCGATTCGGTACAGATTCTTTACCGAGGGCCTGTATGATCGGTATACCGAGAGTCGGTAAGAACAAGCAGTAATAAACAGTCATAAGCAGTAAACAATAATATACAATTATAAATGTATCACTTCATTACTCAAATACTACTCCTTGTATCAAGTTGAAATTTTACATACTTGTTTCAATTGTACTTTAGACGATGTACATGAAGTTTTATTAAAATCGTTACGTTAGAACGTAAGATATCGGTAAAAAGGTTGTTTTTTCTATTTTAAACGTTTAGGTCCGCTTTAATAGTTTTAGCGATCTTTATTAATTCATAGCAGTGTCGTTGTTGGTTTTACTAAAAAATGTTATTTGAAAAAAAAATTTTCGTCTCATCGAATAGGTGATGATAGAATTTTTTCCCGTCCTGAAATTCCAATTTAATTTTTGTACCTCTCGTTTACGCGAGCGTTGCGCGCGAACTCATGGACGGATCACGCTGTCCAACGAACTTAGCCTGAGTATTAGTAAGAGGATCATGTATACCAAATTTCAACTAAATCGGTCAACTTTTACTCAAGTTATCGTCGGACACGTAAACGTTACACACAGACAGACAGACAGACAGACAGACAAGATACATATTTCGTTGAATATAAGAAGCTCGCTTACGCTCGCTTCAATTATCCTCAGTGTTAAATATTAACATAGGGAGAGTTAAGTCTCTACTAGCTACATATTTTCCAAGCCTGTATGACTTTAACTAAGAGTACAAGGTGGGGGTAGACAAGAGTAGGAGTAGGAAGATGGTATTATGTGTCAAAACGCGTGTCTATTTTATATAAAATTGTGGGTTACTTTCTACAAACCTCTTTAGTCATAGTAATGAAGTGCTACCACAAAATCTCAGTTAACAACCAATCAGGTAATATGTTATGACTAAGGTAGGCATTTGTTGAGTACGAAATCCGGGAAGCTTCAACATAAATTTTAAAAACATAAAGAGAATAATATTTAATCTAAATGTCCCATTTATTAGGCGAATATAATTTCCTGTAATGTAATAACAATAATTAATTAGTATTTATTCCAAAATTCTACTTGATTCCAATAATACTTAAAAGTGTAGAACAAAAATTGGCTAATTCATATTGTACGTGCCAGAGAAATTTCCTAAAGGGTGGTTAGAGGAGGTTAGAGGAGCTTAAAGGTGCTTAGTGGTGGGTAGAGGAGGTTAGAGGTGGTTAGAGGAGGTTAGAGGTGATTAGTAGTGGGTAGAGGTGGTTAGAGGAGGTTAGAGGTGGTTAGTGGTGGTTAGAGGTGGTTAGAGGTGGTTAGTAGTGGGTAGAGGTGGTTAGAGGTTAGAGGTGGTTAGAGGAGGTTAGAGGTGGTTAGTGGTGGTTAGAGGTGGTTAGTAGTGGGTAGAGGTGGTTAGAGGAGGTTAGAGGTGGTTAGAGGAGGTTAGAGGTGATTAGTAGTGGGTAGAGGTGGTTAGAGGAGGTTAGAGGTGGTTAGTGGTGGTTAGAGGTGGTTAGTAGTGGTTTGAGGTGGCTCTAAGTCTTGGCCTGGCACGTACAATATGAATTTACCCAAAAATTTTACAACTAAGAAAGGAGCAGGAAAATGGTAAAAGATAGTAAAAATAATAATTATTACTTTGAAACAATAAGTCGGCGCAATCATGTTTAAAAAAAAAGTCTTGACAAAAAAAGGTAAGTAACTGGTTCTATATTTAACCTAAACTGCGCAATTTCATTTTTTCTCTTCCGATTTAATATTTAAATAAACAAAGTTTCTCTTGTAGAAGACGAGCAAAATATATATATTAGGTACAACAACAAAAAAATCATTCACTTCCTTTTCATGTACCAAAAGTTTACATGGAAGATTTAGTTCCTGCAAGAAAAAAAAAAAAAGATGGGTGGAAACTTATGAGAAATAAATGTTAGGTAAAGGTTACAAGAGCAAAGCGGCAGTGTTGCGATAATGACCTTGAGAAAGTTCACAGAACACACTGATAGTACTTGATAAAACCGGTCAGACTGGTGATAAAAATATTTGAACACTTGCATCAGGAACATCCTCCTGTTTCAGCATGTCTTTACAGTCCGCCCCTCTTTACTTCGACCTCCAACCTACTCTTCTTTATGTTAATATTCCTCTAATTTGCATACTGGCTCAAGGAAGATGATCCAGACGAAACGAAAAAAAAAAATAATTCTGATATTGATAACGAATAATAAGAGTTAAGTTTCCTCATTCTGAAACCAGTAAATGTCAAATAGTGACTAGGAGATTATAAAATAGCGTAAAGTTGATTAAACAAGTTATTTCTTCAGGATTTAAAAATATAAGTTCTTGTATGCTATCTAAAATAGTAAAATACCATATAGGTTATAAAAAAGTAGAAGTCAAAAGTCGCTCCATGTAAAATATTTATTTAGAATTCAAATAGTCATGGTGCCCATAGGCAAAAAAAGTCAATTATACATACACTTTCCAAACCACTTTGAATGGCTTGTTTAGGCCAAGTCTGACACCGTTTTCCTCTGTGACTTGTTTTGGTTTTGGGGCGCTTTTTATCATTTGGGCCCTATAACTTTGACGCCTCAGACTGGAAAATCGAAAAAAGTTCTGCGTCAGACAATATTAAAATATTGAGTTATAAGGTTCAAATAATGTATCTTGAGAATCAGCTGGATGGTAATTAACTCGTTGAATCCTATAACTCAACATTTTCATATTGTCTGACGCAGAACTTTTTTCGATTTTCCAGTCTGAGGCGTCAAAGTTATAGGGCCCAAATAATGAAAACGCCCCAAAACCAAACAAAGTCACAGAGGAAAAAGGTGTCAGACTTGGCCTAAACAAGCCATACAAAAAGGTTTGGAAAGAGTATGTATAATTGACTTTTTTGCCTATGGGCACCCTGACTAAAAGCAGCTTTTGGCCTTTATAAGGCCATCTTCAGTGCCTACAGCCTACACAAACAATAACCAAACGCCAATTAAAACTTATTTTAGGTTTCTGTACGAAGTACGAAAAGAAACCGTATATTATAACGCCTCTGTCTGTCTGTCCGTTGGCATGTTTGAATTCACAAATCACTATAGCTAATAACATGAAATTCGGCACACAGGTGCATCTCGGAATGTGTGACAACTGTACACTTTTTGGAGTTTTCACACTTAATATTTCCAAGATGGCAGCCAATATGGCGGGCGACAAAAAAAGGTTTTTAGTCACCATGACCTGATATACATCCTGTTATTATAGACAGACAGACCTGACATTCTGCTAAAAAATCACTCTAATCGTCTTAAAAACAGCCAAAACGGATAATTCCGTTGAAATCTCGGTTTCGGATTTTTTGGGGAAAGCAATACTTTCCCCATATACCTTCGGAGAAAAATGTGAGGAAAAGTAAAAAAAGATTAAAATAAAGTTTTAGATCAGCCTCTTACGTGAGAAATCTCCGAATAGTCCAACGAATGTGAATTCCTTTCATTAAGACATTGAAAGACTGAATCAAGCAAGTACCGAAGGAAATAAAATTATCTTACAAATCAAATAAGCTTTATTGTTTAAATTAAGTCAGTTAAATTTTAATTAACTAGGCATCGCGTGGCTCTATCATTGAAGCGAGCGTATTGCAATAAAATACTGAATATTGAAATTTATTAATCATGATGAATGTCATAGTTGAAGATAAGTGGAAGAGAGTAGTGTGGAGTAGAGTGGGGGTACTCGGTACAAAGCTTTACTTCCTAAACAAACCTTCACCCAACACGACTATAACAATCTTAACCATAGCTTTTAAACTATTATTATAAATGTATCACTTCATTACTCAAATACTACTGCTTGTATCAAGTTGAAATTTTACATACTTGTTTCAATTGTACTTTAGACGATGTACATAAAGTTTTATTAAAATCGTTACGTTAGAACGTAAGATATCGGTAAAAAGGTTGTTTTCTCTATTTTAAGCGTTTAGGTCCGCTTTAATAGTTTTAGCGATCTTTATTAATTCATAGCAGTGTCGTTGTTGGTTTTACTAAAAAATGTTATTTGAAAAAATTGTTCGTCTCATCGAATAGATGATAATAGAATCTTCTCCCGTCCTGAAATTCCAATTTAATTTTTGGACCTCTCGTTTACGCGAGCGTTGCGCGCGAACTCTTGGACGGATCACGCTGTCCAACGAACTTAGCCTGAGTATTAGTAAGAGGAACATGTATACCAAATTTCAACTAAATCGGTCAACTTTTACTCAAGTTATCGTCGGACACGTAAACGTTACACACAGACAGACAGACAGCCAGACAAGATGCATATTTCGTTGAATGTAAGAAGCTCGCTTACGCTCGCTTCAATTAATTAAAAACAAAAGACTAAATAATTCCGAATAAGTAAATATGTTTGACTTTCTAAAGCTGAATAGTTTATATAATATTGAGGTATATATAGAATAATATAGAGGTAATAATTAGTAAGTACGTAAAGCTATTTAATGAAAATAGATGCGGTTTTATGTATATTACCATATTATAAAAGGAATATAAATATTACATTGCTGAATAAGTGACGAATGAGGCGTCATGTATAATATAAGTTAATTACTTTTTGTTCAAATCATCATATTAAGCAAATTAAAGGCTTAAATATTAGTTTAAAAAACATAAAAATCTTAAATCAAGTTCATAGGTATAGGCAATCGAAGATTTATTATTAAAAATAAAAGATGATGACACTTCAAATGGTTCTGATTTCACAGAGCTTATACGAGTTTAGCGAGATCTAAACTCAAATATCATTCCCACAGATTGAGATTGTAAAAATCTATTTTAAGATATACTTTAAGAATGGACAGAGTTGATGGAGATTTTCTACACCTCCGCGTTCAATTCTAAATACACAAGCAAATAAACATTTGAATTCCAAACATGATTAGATCATGAGTCACCATGAATCATTTGGGATTCTGAGTACACGACAATGTGTAGGGATTAGGAATACACGATGATGTATAGAGAGTAGAGTATGCAGTCATAAACAGTATGGCCATAAAACAGTAGCTATAAGGGAAAACCTGTTTCGCATTTTAAAAATAACAATTTACGTTCCGAAAACACAAAGGCTTAAAAAACCTGAATATAGAAGAAGCACCTGCAGCTGATTATAGAGAAAACTTGTTAGGTTAAGTGACTAAACCAGTCACGTGCAAGAATTAGCACCAATTGACCTAATCTCGCAGAAGGACAAAATCGTAATCTTTATTCTTTCGAACCAGAGTGTTAATTATTCTCCCACAAATGAACTAAATATCACTCAGTTTACTATGTACACACCAAATCCCACATACTTAACTAGTTAGTAATTATAAATGTTTTCTTACAATTTATCTGAACAATAAATTACATTTTTATTGTCTTTATGAATACTTGATGTTCCTAGTAACTAGGTTCTGTCTTTATTAATTCTTCTTTAATAGGAGGAAAAAATGTTTTATAAGTTTTGCTTCCGTGTTTACCGAAGGCAACAAAAAGTATTGTAATCGTTCCGAAAGAACCAAAAACTTTTTTATGTCTCCGATTTCGAAAATTCCAAGACACAAATCCGTTTCAGACATCAGAGAACATTTTGGTTCTGTGTCGGAACCAAATAATATATGCTCCCTGATGTCTGAAACGGATTTATGTCATGGAATTTTTTAAATCGGATACATGAAATATTTTACGTTCTTCAGAACGATCACATAGCTTCCGCTACCTTCGGTAAGCTCGGAAGAAAAAACAATTTTAAAAGAGAATAAAATTAAATAATTTCAAGATAAAAAGAAATTTTTATATACTACGGTTTTAAATTTTCTGTTGAATCGTATGTAATGTTGATAATATAATTGTTATTGTTTATAATGTTAGTGAAAAAAAATATTTCCGAATTTATTTACTTCACATAAATGACAACCATCCAGAGAGCTGATATCTTAAACCTATGAAAGGACAAATCTTAGTACAACGAATCTCCCCAACACCAAATCTAAAGCATGTCATCGATAATATTTGAAATAATATAAATAATATAATCGATAAATAATATAATTAATATTTCCTGTTTTGCTGTCATTCAATGTTTATCTATCACAAATTTGAGACCCGTCAAAATGAAGATTGCGTAAATATTGGATATGGCAAAACAAATTAAATAACTTGCGGATTTTTTCCGAACTAACTTTCCGCACAGCAAAATTTGCTGAAAACTAATTAAATTCTGCTTAAAGATGGCTAAAAGTATTAAAATAATGCGTTGTCATCGTGTTCTGAGCGATGCTAAAAGTTTCAAATGTCTAGCTATTGGGGAAGTTAGTTAGAAATCGATTGCCAGATTTGTACCGGACAAACAAACAAGAATGCAAGCTAATAAAAACGTAGTAATAATAAATAGAAAAATAATGGTTTGTGAAAGCGTAAAATTATTTAAGTACGTTATAGAACGTGAAGAAGCTATGTGCCACACTAATTGGCAGACTTTTAATAATTGGTTTCAATGGTAAAGCGATTCTTTAGTCCCCAAGAGCTAACTTATCTATATGTCAAAAAAGCAAAATGAATCAGCCTAATTCCTTCTTAGCCATCACAACTCAAGACTATTAGTAAAATTATTTAAATTTCATTAGTTATGCGTTATGCTACATTTAGAAAAGCCACAAATAATCTTGTAAACAGCTCATAATAATAATATTAGCTCATAATAATAACAGCTCATATAATTATAAAAAAAAAAATATAACCTCTTAATTACATGTATCTACGTCAAAACTTCTAATATAAATATTTGAGAGTAGAAGCCATATATAGCAGTAAAGCAGACTGTAGGCATTAACGTTTATCTTTACTGCAGGGTTCTATATAGGCTTAGGATTAAGATAGTATAAACAATATCGGTTTCACAGAGATCCGTAATCCTACCAGCGACCCATATAATGTCTCAATGTTTAACTTAACATGATGTAACTCAATGTTTGAATTACAAAATAACAGTTTTAGTAAAGGAATTAACAAGAAAGAAACAAAGGAAGTTCTTGAGGTGATAATCGCCGGTTCTGTTAGAATTTTAATAGATGCATATTCTTTTTCTACACTTCAAGACCTTTAAATTGATGTATAACATGTTATGGTGACTAAGAACTGTTTTAGTCGCCCGCCATATTGGCCACCATCTTGGAAATATTGTGTGTGTGAAAACACCAAAAAGTATACAGTTGTCACAAATGCCGAGATGCACCTGTGTGCTGAATTTCATGTTCCTAGCTATAGTAGTTTATGAATTGAAACAAGCAACGGACAGACAGACAGAGCCGTTGTATAAGGTTTCTTTTCGTACTTCGTAAAGAAATCTAAAAAGTAAGCGATAAATTCATAGCACCAAAAGTAAAGGGAGTAAAACAGGATCAACAATTACAATAATATATAGTATATAGTCTTGTAATTAAATATGTATATTTTGAGCTTTATTGTGGCCACAAGGAAAACAGGAAAAGTGCATGCGTTAACTCTATTTTACTACGTTTTTATTAGCTTGTTTTCTTGAATGTTTGTTTGTTTGTTTGTCCGGTACAAATCTGGCAATTGATTTCTAACTAACTTCCCGAATAGCTAGACATTTGAAACTTTTAGCATAGCTCAGAACACGATAACAATACATTATTTTAATACTTTTAGCCATCTTTCAGCAGAATTTAATTCGTTTTCAGCAATTTTCGCAGTATGGAAAGTTAGTTCGGAAAAAATCCGCAAGTTATTTTATTTGTTTTGACATATTCCATAGTATTTACAATCTTCATTTTGACGAGTTTCAAATTTGTGATTTTTTTTATTAAGAGGTAAACATTGAATGAGAGCAAAACAGGAAATATATCGATGGCACGGTTTAGATTTGGTGTTGGGGAGATCCGTTGTACAATGATTTGTCCTTTTATATGTTTAAGATCAGCTCTCTAGATGGTTGTCATTTATGTGAAGTAAATAAATTTGAAACAATTTTTTTTTTTCACTAACATTATATATTATATAACAATAACAATTATTATATTATCAACATTACGATTCAACAGAAAATTTAAAAATGACAGGGAAGTACTTGCGTCCAAGTACTTTTTAGGGTTTTGTAGATGAGTAAGCATACCCGTTATGAAATAATGATTTTTTTTGTCTTCGATCTCAAGGGTCCCGGGTTCGATCCCCCGGGGGGTCACAATGTTTTTTATCAGTAATAAAGACAAGATAAATTACATTTTTCAGGAAATTTTCATCGTCCCACCATAAGGTATAACCATGAATTATTTCGAAATTTTAGGACCATCCGTTATATAGTGGTTGGGGGGGGGGAATGTTTTTTGGGTATATTTTGATTTATTTAACCAATAAGAAATGCAAAATTTAAAAAAGCATATATATATTTGTGTCCTACTCTTCAGCAGCTTTCATTTGATACCAAACTGGCAATTTTTGAAAATTTAGGATGAACTCCCGGAATTTTCATCGCGCCACAATAAGGCATTAGCATGAATTATTTCGAAATTTTAGCACCAGCCGATATATAGTGGTTGGGGGGGGGGAATTTTTTTTGGTATATTTTGATTTTTTTAACCAATAAGAAATAAAAAATTTTATAAAGCATATATATATATTTGTGTTCTACTCTTCAGCAGCTTTCATTTGATACCCCACTCAAAAATTAAAAAAAATAAAATTTTTTGAGTTTACAACATTTTTGCGAATTGCGTATGCGCATATTTGCACCAGCGCAAAAAGTTGCACCAGTGTTTCAAATTTCAGCACTTTCGCTTAAACGGTTCGGGCCCTATGAACGAAAGAGCGACGGACAGACGGACACATCACCCCCGGCATAAGGGTTTTGAGAAGTATCTACAAAACCCTAAAAACGTAGTATATAAAAAGTTCTTTTTATCTTGAAATTATTTAGGGGTAAGGATTAAAAAACGGTTACCCTTAAATATAAACTAAAAATATTAAGTTCTAAGTTAATTTAATTAGGTTTTTATAAATTGCTTCCTCTAGACTCTAGATTGTATTATGTCGAGCGCCTCTAGAATTATTTTAATAAAGAGTGTAATTACTATAAATAGAACTCAAACGATAGAAGTGTATTATAATATAGTAAATACAGTGTATACTATAACAGTACTTTATATACTATAACAGTAATTTATGCATATATATATACTTCTGTTAATTAATTTATTAAGCTTATTAAGGTCATAATATGTTTAGGGCTCTTGAAATTCGTTAAACCGTACGACAATTAATTTCTATAAATGAAACTCTAAAACAGATGGTTAAATAATTATTAGAAATTAATTTACATGACGAATCATGTAATAAATAAATTAATAAATTAATTTATCGACTGATTTCTTGGTTTCTTATGCTCCTATAAACGTTTGACTTCATGCATAATTTTTTTTAAAATATTGATACGACAACAATACCATTTAAGGATAATACATCGTGCCTCGTATAATAACACAATTCTTATAGTTTCAGATATACAGGGTGGTCCAAAAGTCCCCCCCCCCCCTTTTAACTTTTGAACGGTTTGAGATAAATTAATGAAACTTGGGGGATCTCTACCATGCAAAGGGAAGTTTGTTTTCATGCCATCGCCCACTAGGGGCAACCTCCCACTTTGCCCCCAGGCCCCACCCAACTTCAAAATTTCAAATTGGAGTGTATATTTTTGATAGCATATTTGGATTCTACGGTGAAAAATAATAAACTTTTACTGGAAACAATTTTTTCTATTTCCAATATTTTGCCCCCTACAGGGGGGCAAAATAATAACACTTAAATCGTTATAAAATCTAAACAGTTTGAAATAAAGTAATGGAACTTGGGGGATCTCTACCATGTAAAGGGAAGTGTGTATTCATCCACTCGCGTACTAGGGGCAACCACCATTTTACATCCAGGCGCTGAAATCTACGATTTTTATACCTTTGCTCCCCTATAGGGGGCAAAATATTGGACATATAAAAAAAAATTAGAAGTAAAATATTGTTATTTTTCATCGTAGAATCTAAATCTACTATCAAAAATATACGTTCCAGGTTAAAATTTTGAAGTTAGGTGGCCTGGGGCAAAATGGGTGGTTGCCCCTACTGCGCGATTGCATGTAAACAAACTTCCCTTTACATTGTACTGATCCCCTAAGTTTCATTAATTTATCTCTAACCGTTTAGATTTTGCAACGTATTATCGGAAGGGTTATTTTGCTATTTTTGCCCCCCTGTAGGGGGCAAAATATTGGAAATAGGAAAAATTGTTACAAGTAAAAGTTTATTATTTTTCACCGTAGAATTCAAATATGCTATCAAAAATATACACTCCAATTTGAAATTTTGAAGTTGGGTGGCCTGGGGGCTAAGTGGGTGGTTGCCCCTAGTGGGAGATTGCATGAAAATAAACTTCCCTATGCATGGTAGAGATACCCCAAGTTTCATTAATTTATCTTAAACCGTTCAAAAGTTAAGAGGGAGGGGGGGGGGAGACTTTTGGACCACCCTGTATAGCAATATTATCGTACACATATATAGTAGGGTGGGCTGAAAAAAATGATTTTCTTTTTCTCGAACCGCTATAGTGCGGAAAACTTGCCATCTACAATAAGAAGAAAAAAGACGTAATAGTACATTACGCGTCGAGTGCGGAAAGTAGCATTTTGCATGCGAGTGTGGAGATTGCACCCGAGCGACAGCGAGGGTGGTAAAACCACACGAGCAATGCAAAATGCCGTTTTCGCACGAGTTGCATACCGTACTTTATCTACGATTGTTAGATTTAAATACAAATACAGAAACAAATAAACTTGCTGTATGTAAGTTCGTATCTCTCTTGATAAAGATGGCATTAATTCATTAGTTGTATTTTTTGCCGAATTAATTATTTCTGGAGGATTATTATTCTCCACATTTTCGTCAAAGTCACTTGATTCACTCATTGTTTTTCACTAAAAACTCGATATAAACAGTTACTTTAATAAAAGAACACCAAATTAGTTTTGTTAAATGTAAACAAACTCACTAATCGTGCGTAAAGCTGAAGAATTCCTCTTCTTTACCGCACTAGCGTGGTAAAGAAGAGGAATTCTTCAGAACCATGAGACGCGCATTAGTGGTGGTTAGAGATGGTTAGTGGTAGTTAGAGGTAGTTAGTGGTGGTCAGAGGTGGATAAAGATGGCATTAATCTTGAGTTGTATTTTTTGCCGAATTAATTATTTCTGGAGGAGTATTATTCTCTACATTTTCGTCAAAGCCACTTGATTCATTCATTGTTTTTCACTAAAAACTCGATATAAACAGTTACTTTAATAAAAGAATAGCAAATTAGTTTTGTTAAATGTAAACAAACTCGCTAATCGTGCGTAAAACTGAAGAATTCCTCTTCTTTACCGCGCTAGCGTGGTAAAGAAGAGGAATTCTTCAGAACCATGAGACGCGCATTAGTGGTGGTTAGAGGTAGTTAGTGGTGGTCAGAGGTGGTTCATGGTGGTTAGAGGTGGCTCTAAATCTCGGCCTGGCACGTACAATATGAATTTATTATCAAAATTTATCATAAAAGTAACTTCTCCTCGGTGATGAATCGAACCCGGCCACTTTCCGTCCGCGTTTAAAGCTATTTTCTCAGTAACTAGAATGTACTTGGGAAAACGATAGAGATTTATATTCAAATGGACAACATTTTTTGAATTTTTAATCAAACTTGTCGCAACCGTTTCGAGAATTTTTTTTTATAAGCACTCAAATTTAAGCTTAAATTTATTCTCAATTTCGCCTCTGGCTATGATTTTCCTGAACCGCAAGCCAAATTTAATTAAAATCGGCCCAGTAGTTTAGACTCCACACTTCTGCGCAGACGACAGGCAGGCATTTTTTAAAAAACTACTTTTTTGGACTCAGAGGATCTCAAAACGTGTAAATCCTTTAAAATCTCAAAATTGAATTTTCGCGCCATCACAATACGCCCCCACGATATACAACACACTTTATAGACCAGGAGATTTTACATTCTCATATAAAGAGAAAGTATTGTGATAAAAGACTTTGATGAAAAGTATTTTAAAATTCGATTTTGATGGATGGATTTACACATTTCAAGGTCCCTGAGTCCAAAAAAAGTGGTTTTTAAAAAATTGATCCGAGACAACTCATACAAACTTTCTCATATACGAAGTCATAATTACTTAGCCTAGTTAGTTTTCTTAGTACTCAGTTTTCGTAGGCACATATAATTATTATTGAACATTTTATCAAACTTTATCATAAAAATAACTTCTCCTGGGCGGGGAATCGAACCCGGCCACTTTCCGAGGTAGGAACTATATTTTTTTCCGGGAAAACCGCTTATATCGTTATAGATTCGCCAAATTTAATTAAAATCGGCCCAGTAGTTTAGACTCCACACTTCTGCGCAGACGACAGGCAGGCATTTTTTAAAAACTACTTTTTTGGACTCAGGGGATCTCAAAACGTGTAAATCCTTTAAAATCTCAAAATTGAATTTTCGTGCCATCACAATACAGTCTCTTTATATGACAAAATAAAAATACGCATAAAACAAAACAATAAACAAATAAAATAAAACAAAATAAAATACGCATAACTAATACTATAAAGCTACTGACCTGTATAACTTTCTCAGAAAGGAAATTTAATACATGTTTGTTTTTTTTCCCCCATTTAGCAGCAGGTGCTGTTCTTCATACCTACCTCCTACCTGACCCTTTGAACAGTGCGTAACCCAAGAGCCCTGTTACTACCTTACTTTACTGCGTCGTAAGAAGAAATAACTGCGCAATATACCTGCGCCATATGGTTAGAGACAAAGATTAAGTATTCGCGAATAACCAAGCACACCTACGCTTGCTTACCTCCCGGCCCAACCCCCTAAATACAAAGGACAAACATATAGCTGGTAAAGATCAGCAACTATTTCGAAAGGACACAACTAATGCAATTTATTTTTATTTAGACGTGTTTATTTGCTAATATATAAAATGGGAGTCCACCTTTTGAAATACCTACATCTATTAGTACACGAGACTTGCATCTTGCATATTCATTATTACACTGCACACATAAACATCTTTTTGGCGAGTCTCTTCGATAAACAATGTCACAACAATTAATTTAAAAATATTCAACATAAATACTATTAATCAATATAAATTGCTACTAACATTTAAGTGGAACCACCCACTTGTTTCTAACTACATATATTCTAAACATAATTTGACAAAAAAAAAAAATAATAAAGTTAATGCAGCGTGCAGCAGTAGTTTAAAGAGCATAACTGAACTCAAAACAATTAAATAAAACATAAATGGACTGCCAATTAGTGTGGCACATAGCTTCCTCGCATCCTATCATGTACTTTATTCTTATATTAACATTAAAATTATTGTTATATTACTTTATTGTTATATTTTTTATTGTGTAAAAACTATTAATAGTTTTAGCGATCTTTAACACTTCATAGCGGTGCCGCTGTTGGTTTAACTAAAAAATTATATTTGTAAAAAATGTTTGTCTCATTGAATAGATGAAGTTAGATTTTTTCCCGACCTAAGCGGAAACGCGCGAACCGGCGTGAACGCTTGGACGGACAACGTTGTACAACGAACTCGTCTTGGGCATTGGTAAAATGAACATGTCTACCAAATTTTATCAAATTCGGTCGACATTTACTCAAGTTATCGTCACACGTTTTATAATTCGCGGAAACACAGACCGACAGACAGACACGAGACACGATACCAAAAATGTTCCCTGATGTCTAAAACGGATTTCTGTCTTGGAATTTTTAAAATCGAAGACATAAAAGTTTTTCGTTCTCGCAAAAGTGAAGACAATGCTTCCGTTACCTTCGGTAAGCTCGGAAGCAAAATTAACATTAATGCTATTTCCAGCAAATTTCATAAAATAGTTAAGCTAATAATAAATATTTTAGAGAAAAATTCGGAACACTTATTAAAAAAATGCAACAAACACAATTAGAAAATTTAAAATGATTACATCCCCATACAACCGATCGGATATCCGAAGAAAAATTGTCTCTCATATATCTTTTGGACAAAATAAAATAAATAATAATGGGGAAAATAAATAAATAAATAATATTAATGCATAGATAGGAATATGATAAGCACAGAAAATAAAGTCCGATAAATAATCCAATCATGACGGGGACGTGGATACAATAAATTTATTTAAAAATGCAAATAAAAGTAATTTAAATAGTCTGCCAATTAGTGTGGCACATAGCTTCCTCGCGTCCTATTTCGTATACTTAAATAATTGTATACTTTTACTAAGTATTATTATCAAATTTATATCATTTTCCTGTTTTTTTTAAACTTTTTAAAAAATATTTTAATTTTTCACATGAATTGAAGTATGTATCAATTTAGCAAAATTGAAAGAGAGCAGACGGTTGAAATTAATCTGGAGCTATCTGCGGGCTTTAATAAACCATCCAAATTTTATAATAATCAGATAAGTACTTTTGAAGATGTAGGTGTAAATAAAAGTATGTTTGAGCGCATGTGAAAGAGAAACAAATGGGAGAAAAAGGTTGAAACTTATACGGGACCAACTTATTGGGCTAGTTATGACCTACTATACAAATTTCATTAAAATCGGACGAGTAGCTTTTAAGATATGTTGGTGTGCAAAAATTTAGCGACAGACAGACACGGAACTAAAAATGTTCACTGATGTATATGAACGGATTTCTGTCTTGGATATTGTTTAAATCGGAGACATAAAAAAATGTCGTTCTTCAGAACGATCCGTTACCTTCGGTAAGCTCGAAAACAAAAGAATAATTATTTATAAAATCTTTGTGTCCAAAGGGGTAAAAAACTCTTTTATAATTTGTTAGGTAATATTTCGTTCCTCCATTTGGAACATTTTCTTACCTTGTTGTCTAAGGAGTTAAAAATCATTAGAAATTTAAATCGTCAATAAAATCGAAAAATATCAGAGGTGGTCATTGATCAGGCGTCAAATAGACAACTCCTCATGACTCACCTCTGTTATTTTTCGATTTTATTGACGATTTAAATTTCTAATGATTTTTAACTCCTTAGACAACAAGGTTAGAAAATGTTCCAAATGGAGGAACGAAATATTACCTAACAAATTATAAAAGAGTTTTTTTACCCCATTGGACACAAAGATTTTATAAATAATTATAAGAAAGGGGACATCATATATTTATATTTTAATATATAAAATGGCAAAAGAATAATAATTAAGTTTAGAAATATTAAGATTAAATAAGTAATATTATAAATGAATGAATCAATGAATGCAACATAACAACTGATTCGAATAAAGTCAAAAAAAAATGTTGCTATTCATTGTTCAAATATTACGCCATCAGTGATTTTTTTTTTTTTTTTTTTTTTACTCATAATAATAGTAAATATTAGAAAATTGCAATGTTCACACTAATATAGAGCACATTATTATATAATGTTTACAAATTGATATCGTTATCAGAGTATACAATATACAAACAACTATTCCCTGATATTATATATATATATATATATATATATATTTTTTTTTTTTTTTTTTTTTTTTTTTTTTAAATAAAGATGATGGTTGGTACGAATGTAATATCAACTTGGTCTAATCTATTAATATACGACGCTTTAAAAGAACTGACGCGATTTGACCTTTTAGAGTCTGTTTGGAAATAAGGCTCAGTCATAATATTAATAATAGAATGTTTAAAATATATTCCCACTGCTGGGAATGGAACAAAGTAATCCTAGATGTACGCTAAGAAGTTCTAATAACAGAGATGCAAGAGAGGAAAGATATTTATCCGCCCGAATACATAATATATTATAATCCCAATTATTTCAAAATTATCCAGACAGAAGATTTCGAGCTTAACTAGGAAAAAGTTATTTACAGGTTAAGTTATTACACAATCTGTTACCGTATATCATTAAATTAAGAATGACGTGAGGGGTAAATAACTTAAAGGAAACAATCATTCAGGTATAAAATCATATTTTTTTTAAACAGCTCTGGAAGCTCTCTAGACTATTCATAAAATAAAAAATCGATGGGCTAATTCATATGGTGCCAGAGAAATTTCCTAAACGGTTGTTAGAGATGGTCAGAGGTTGTTAGAGGTGGTTAGTGGTGGTCAGGGGTGGTTTGTAGTGGTTAGAAGTGGTTAGTGGTGATTAGTGGTGGTTATGGGTGGTTAGTGGTGATTAGTGGTGGTTAGAGATGGTTAGTGGTGGTCAGTGGTGATTAGTGGTGGTTAGAGGTAGTTAGTGGTGGTCAGAGGTGGATAAAGATGGCATTAATCTTGAGTTGTATTTTTTGCCGAATTAATTATTTCTGGAGGAGTATTATTCTCTACATTTTCGTCAAAGCCACTTGATTCATTCATTGTTTTTCACTAAAAACTCGATATAAACAGTTACTTTAATAAAATAATAGCACATTAGTTTTGTTGAATGTAAACAAACTCGCTAATCGTGCGTAAAGTTGAAGAATTCCTCTTCTTTACCGCGCTAGCGTGGTAAAGAAGAGGAATTCTTCAGAACCATGAGACGAACATTAGTGGTGGTTTGAGGTGGTTAGAGATGGTTAGTGGTGGTTAGAGGTAGTTAGTGGTGGTCAGAGGTGGTTCGTGGTGGTTAGAGGTGGCTCTAAATCTCGGCCTGGCACGTACAATATTTATTTATCAATTGATGTAAGTTTAAAATTGATATTTTCAATACATTTTTTTTTTTTTTTTTTTTTTTTTTTTTTTTTTTTTTTGTGGTTTCAGTCCCGTTTAACAGCTTAGTCATTTTTTAGTCATTTTACACATCTAATCGATGAGATCATCAGTGTGATATTTTTATATTTAGTATTAACAGCGCTAAAAGTAGAAAAAAAAATTGAGGAAGAAGAAGAAATTATTGCTGCAACCAACAAAACAACATCTAATCAGACTGATCTTACTGTTGTTTTCTTTCCTTTCTGTTTTACTCTGAATAAATTATACAGTAACTTAAGTTGTAAAAAAAAAAAATCAGGAAGGTGACAATATAGGTAAACATGTAGTTCAAATATGTTTCCAATCGATATAAATTTACATAATAACGAGTCGCGCAGTATGCAGAAAGTATAATGCAGTGGTAATCTACATGTTCTGTAAAATTTTAATAATAAAACTACTTTAAGACTGTGATTAAGGCGCTTTGTAAGACCGGTATTTTCACCAGGAAGCCAAGCGCCGACACCTTTTTGATTATATGTGGGAGGGCAACACCAAACAGCCAAAAGGAATTTCGAGTCAAGCTCCTCAGAATAATTCCCAAGGCATTCCACACCACTTGAATCACATAAATACAAATCAAAACAATAGTGGGGGGTACGTACAAGGTCGAAGAAGTGAATGAGCCAAAAAAATTTGTTTGTACAGAACTTAAAGGTCATAGTCTAAACGTTAGCTTAGCTGATACGTGCCAAGAAATAAACAATGCGCTTGAACTGCAAAACCACAACTAATATCTAAATAAAGAGGTACAAATCAGTACCATACCATTATCAGCAAACTATATAATAATTTATGTTGACTTCCGTCCAAAAATGTATAAGTATTTTCGAATAATCTTACTTTGCATATTATAAGAAACTTTAACAACGTACAAACATATTTTTAAGTACGTAAGTAAACTTTAACGTATATAATTAAAGTGTGCCTAACAATTCGTTATCCACACTAAGATCAAACAAGATAAGACATAATTAATAATTAACTATATGATTAATAATAAATTGTTTTTCATGAATAATCAGAAACCTCTTCACGCAACATGGACTTAGACATCATAATTTTGCTTTTTAATGTACCATAAGTATGCAAAAAAACAAAATGAATATAAGCTTATCACTTATAGAGATAAATAACTTTTACTATATATATTTATTTATTTATTATTTATTTATTTATTTATTTATTTATTTATTTATTTATTTATTTATTCCAATGTACCTTGGGACAAAGGAATATCACACTTGTGTATATAGTTGTGATCATATCCCTTAGTCTAATCAACTATTAAGATAAAGAAATATTAAAAATAATAAAACTTCCCCAGGAGTCTCAACGTCTTGGGGAGACCAACGTAAACCTTTGAGACTTTTGAAGGGCAGACTATAGTTTAAAACCAAAGGGGGTGCTAAAGTAAAAAAAGTGCCAAAAAAAAAATCAATTACATAAGAAAGATCTAACCTTACATGATCTAATTTTACTCCTCGGGCTTTTAGTACATATATCTATGTATATATTGTATAATATTAGCTCACACATATACGAGTAGTATAGTGAATAGTAGATTATTTATTATGTGCATAGAAAATATTATGTATAAAATATACTATTAACAAAAATAAGAGAAATAATAATAATTAATTATATACATGTAAACGATAGTGATATATAATAAAGTAACTATACTAAATTTAATTTGCTTTTTAATTAAAAATTAATAATGAGAAACATTTTATATTAAGTACATCAACTGAGTCCAAGACAGGCTACAACTTTTTAGCTGCATTTCCTCATTTTATAAAAAAAAAAGAAAAAGAAAGAAGATTTAATTCCATCCTACAACGAGAGTTGAATTAACTAGAATTAGAAATTTTATAATTTTATTGTTTAAAAAAAAAAAATTACTAGTAAATAACATAATATAAAATAGCCAATTATAATATTTAAAAAATACACACACACACACACATATATAAATAAATAATAATAATATAAATACAAAATAAAATAAAACAAAAAATAGACTGCCAATTAGAGTGGCACATAGCTTCCTCGCATCCTATCACGTACTTTATTGTTATATTAACATTAACATTATTGTTATATTGTTTAATTTTGTAAAAACTATTAATAGTTTTAGCGATCTTTAACACTTCATAGAGGTGTCGCTGTTGGTTTTACTAAAAAATTGTTTTAAAAAAAAAATGTTTGTCTCATTGAATAGATGAAGTTTGATTTTTTTCCCGACCTAAAATTCTAAATTTAAATTTGAAGTTCACGTTTGGGCGAGCGTTGCGCGTGAACGCTTAGACGGATAACGTTGTCCATCGAACTCGTCCTGAGCATTGGTAAAATGAAAATGTCTACAAAATTTAATCAAAATCCGTCGACATTTACTCAAGTTATCGTCACACGTTTCATAATTCGCGGACACACAGACCGACACACAGACAGACAGACACGAGACCAAAAATGTTCCCTGATGTCTGAAACGGATTTTTAAAATCAGAGACTTAAAACTTTTTCGTTCTCAAAAGTGATCACAATGCTTCCGTTACCTTCGGTAAGCTCGGAAGCAAAATAATAATAATAAAAAAATGAAAAACGCAAAATTTGCAATTTATAGATAACGAATAAGTTATTTATAAGTCTTTTTAAAGCGATGAGGAATATTGGAACAACAAAAAATACAATAGAACATCATTGATTCGGTTGAAAGAAAGAATTGGAGGAAGTTCATTCTTAAGATGGAATATTTAATAGTAGTATTTCAAAGTATATCTCATCAAGATGCAAAGAAGGTCCTCAATATCGATTAGAGAGGAACAAAGGAAAGAACGAGTTGATTCCATTCATTCCTGTTCAATTCAACTCAATACTAAATAAGAAATGGTCAGTCAATTCCATAACTTTATCTCTGTAGTAACAATTTTTAAAAAAGGATATAGGAAATAAGCTAAACGCTACGTCTTTCTAACCAGTTATTTAAATGATTACTAAATAGATGGACATAGTCTGCATTCGTTTAATTGTACATACTTATATAAATACTTGATAATTAAATGGTACATTGATTAAGTAAGCATTCCAAAAGTATTCAAGTAAAGTTAACTCACAAAATCTGGTTTATTTCCTTGACGATTGTATTAAGTAAATAAGTTTTATCTATGATTGATACGAAATATAAACATTATATCTTTGTTTAGATGCGTAGAAAGTGATTATTTACGTACTTGTATTCATTGTGCATGCGAAAATTGTAAAATATGGTGTTACTACATATTTTGTTGGGCAGCAAGTTGTAAAAATATAGTAAATATTTATCATTTTAAAATGAAAAAAAGAACAGCCTTTAAAAAATATTTAGCAATACATACACACATAGATATTGGAGAAAAAAGAATTTAGCAATATGTACAAAACTATTGGAGAATAAAGTCAAGTTTTCTTGGAATACTTGCAAACTTGTCCAATACTGCGTTATCATCTATGTTTATGTCTTAATTATAATCAAATTTTGGGGGGTGCTGCAGCACCCTCAGCACCCCCCTTATATACGCCCCTGTCGCTCGGGTGCAAACTCCACACTCGCATGCAAAATGCTACTTTCCGCACTCGACGCATAATGTACTATTATTGTGACAGACACACTTTTCTATAATACAACTGTTTATAATTTCTAGTATCTGAGTCTAATAGTTTTTAAATTATGCTTTAAAATTAATAGAAATGATTATTGTATATAAAATAATTAATCGAAAAAAATGTAATGTTAATAAGCTATTAATTTGTTACAATTTGTAAATTTCATAACCTGAAGAAGCCCCAACGTGGGAGGGCGAAATAAAGCCAGTATAAAAGAAAAAGTTTTTTATTTTTATTAAAACTTTTTATTTATAACCCTACATAGGCCAACAAAAAGAAAATACGTAATCAAAATGATATATAAAGGGTTCAAATCACACATTACAGATGAATTATTCTAATAATTAAATTGATGATTTGTTTAGAGAAATAAATTGACTGAAGATAACTCTTCTATGAGTCGAAATGTCTCAACATAAATGAAATAACTTCTGAGTTTATATCTTTCTAGTCGTCACCGTCCATCGTAACTTCTTATTAAACATGAAATAGGGTGTACTCTTAAATTAATTTTAATTTAACTCATTGCAATATATGTATATATAATATAAATACAATAATATATTAATATATATAATATATATATATGTGTGTGTGTGTGATTGGGTTTATATCAGTTATTTAGAGATTCTAATTAACCGTTTATATGTAAATGACGGCTCAATTTGCGATCAAGGACGGCTTAAGTTAATCCAAACAAAAAATATTAATTTTTGATCATGTTTGTTTACACATGCATAACTATCATATATAATGGACTTATTATTAAGTTTACAATCTATAGTATTAAGAAATATTGGTTTTAACAAGGGTTATATATATATATATATATATATATATATATATATATATATATATATATATATATATATATATATATATATATATATATATAAATAAAATCATATTCCATTGTTATCAGTAACTAACTCGTGAATATCTAACGATATTTTTTTTTATCAGAAACAATTAGTACTTCAAAATATTATAATCACAGAGTGAGGAGTAGCTCATATACAATCTGTATTTCATTAAAAATTCAAGAGGCTAACACTCAACCAACATGAGATAAAGAATTTAAATTTAATTTCCATATAGATGTCATTTTCACTTTGTACTCTGTCAATTAAATTTTAAAAATAAATCTGGGTTAAAATGGAATTGTCATGTTTAAATGGCGAGGTTAAAATTTTAATTGTTTTGATTTTTTTTTAATTTTCAAGGATAAATAATTAATGTGGAGTCAATCAAAGCCATACTTCTATATCTATATTTGATTCCATCTGCCGCCTTAATGACATAATATTATCATGGGCCTTTTTAATTAATTTTTTAAATTGTGGTGCTAAAGTTTCTTTTCCAGACACTAGACATGACACCCTGTCAATTCGGTACTTCTTTAAGTACTTCTTGGTTACCCACCCTAGCGTGGGTAGTAAATTAGTCAAAAGTAAATTAGTTCGGATGTGGCAAGATTTTACTTGGTTACCCACCGTTTGTTTACATTATGTGTTCGACATTTTAAAAAAAAAATTAATTGACAATCTTAACTTCAAACCATCTTATTCCTTTGGGACTAAGGAATATCACACTTCTGTATATCCGTTAGTGTTACCGTTTTTATTAACGGTGAATAAAATATATGGGCTAGCCAGTGGTTGGGGTGGGTTCCACCAACAAAAAAAAATATTGTACCTAATAAAAAGGATTTAGTTCTAAAATGAAGGAAAAGTGTTTTCCCCAGTTTAATGATGACTCAAAACAAAAATAATGGATAGTGCCTTCCCAATAACATAAAAGGTTTCGGGGTGAAAATAAATTAATAAAAGAAACAGTATACATAAGAAAAGAAAGTGAACTTATAATTGCAACTATGATAATTAAGTACAGAGTGTTATGAAACTAAACTTTGATATGAGCTTAAATAAATGTTAAAGAATAATCACTTGGATTAACTCAAATTAATAATTGACCAAAAAAAAAAAAAAAATAATAAGAAGGTAATTCAGTAAAGAAAAATGAAATTACCAGAAAATCAAATGGGAATGAATATAAAAATAAAATGTCTGGTGTATTTAAATTAATAAGTACTTTCTTTTCTGGGGTGTAAATAAAATTAAAACAAAATTAAAAAGAGTCCTTGGAAATAAAGATTGATAAAAAAAAGAAGATCTTTCACTGGGCGCTCTCTTTGAAGAGTCCACGAACACCACTTCAAATAGTCCTTTTTTTTGTAGACCGTAACTCCAAAATGGAATTTATAAACTAATCAGGTCATTTAATACTAACTTAACTTAAATTAAAACTAAGGGGAAAGGGTCCTTAAAACTAAAGTCTGGAGCTACTGATGGGAGTATGGTGTTTTTCTACTCCACAAAATTATCAAAAATAATAATGAATAAAAAGAAAAGGCCTATCTGAAATCCGCGGAGCGTAGTGTCGTTTCTCTGTTCTTTATGTGTAGCACTGCAAAAATCCTGCTTACACCACAGCACAGTAAGTTGCCACACTAATCACTGTGAAATTGCCACAATGGCGACTTGAGCCGGCTGAGGTACTTGGAAAATCCGCAAAAGCGATGTTTACGGTAACGCTATACGTTAACCTTGCCTATGTAACACTCAGGCCTAACTCCGTCATCACTCCAGTTCCTAGCGGCCGATCACTGATCGTCGGAGAAGGGGAACTAATCTTTGTTTACATATTTAACCTATTGTTAAAGCACATAACCAAACAAGGATTAAACATCGAACCCGATCAGGAGGCAACTATCTTACTATAAAACAACCCAGATAAACATATAAAACTAATCCCATAAACAAAACAGTTTTTCCTTCATTTACATGCATGATTCATTTATACTACTACTTAAACGAGTCTCATCTATAACTGTGTATTTATTTATTATATATCTTTAAATTTATTTATTTTTATCACCTTTACTAACATAAATCTGTGACACAATTTTTCCATTGTTACATTAGTCTAACTACCTAGTAAGACAAAGAGACATTTAGTCCAATGTATTTTAGGACAAAGGTATATTTTACTAGAATTAAAAAATAAATAAATAAAATTGGGTGGGTAACCAAGTAAATGGTCAATTTTTACTTTTTGAATTTAATTTAATATGATTGTTTTTTTTTTTTCTTTTAATAGTGTTAAAGAAACATTAGCTGTTTTACGTGGTCATTTTTATTCGTGGTGCTAAAATTCTATATACATACTTATAAAAACAATTAGCTTCGGAATTAAGTTTTCTCCGTCCCTTTTTTGATCACACGGCTTTTTAATTAATTTCTCAATGATAATCTTCTTTAAGTTTATACTATTTCTTTTTGCTTCCGATCTTACAGAAGGTAGCGGAAGCTACCTTCTGTAACTATATGTACTGTACCTAGCTAGAGTTTATAGCGCCAACGCCCTAGACTACGTCGGTTTTCGCGCCCCCTCCATCGATGTATGTGAATTAAACTAACACTAACACCAATCGGCACCGATACGTCAAAATTGTTTAAATTTTTACTACTTTTTTTTTTGCTTGATTTCTTGTTTGTTTGTTTGTCCAGTACAAATCTTGCAATCGATTTTTAACTAGCTTCCCGAGTAGCTAGACATTTGAAACTTTTAGAATAGCTCAGAACACGATGACAATGCAATATTTTAATCGTTTTAGCCATCTTTCAGCAGAATTTAATTCGTTTACAGCAAATTTCGCTGTATGGAAAGTTAGTTGGAAAAAATCCGCAAGTTATTTTATTTGTTTTGACATATCCCATATTTACAATCTTCATTTTGACAAGTTTCATATTGATTTTTTATTTAGTCAATAGAAAATTTAAAAACGTAGTATATAAAAAGTTCTTTTTATCTTGTAATTATTAAATTAATTAAAGTATCAATTAAATCAGTAATTAATTAAGTATCAATTAAAAATCGCAGGCGGATGAAATTAATCTGGTCCTATTTGTGGTCTACTTTCGACAAACCATCCAAATTTCATAAAAATCAGATAAGTACTTTTGAAGATATAGGTGTAAATATATGTATGTTTGTGCGCATGTTGAAGAGAAACAAATGGACGCATAAGGTTGAAACTTATATGGGACTAACAATGAGCTAATTATGACCTACCATCCAAATTTCATTAAAATCGGACAAGTAGTTTTTAAGAAAATCTGTTAGTTCGCAAAAATTTGAGCGACAGAGAGACACCAAACCCGAAACCAAAAATGTTCCTTGAACATCCCCCATTTCCATGTTCTCTAAAACGGATTTTAGTCTTTGAATTTTTGAAATCGGACAATAAAATATTTTCTTTCCTCAGAAAGATCATATAGCTTCCTTATAACCTACCTATGGTAGGCTCGAAAGCAAAATTCCTAAATAAAAATAATTATAAAATAATAGAAAAATGAAGAGCGTTATGAAGTTAGGCTTAATAATATATTCAATACATCAAAAATTTTGACAAAAGGCGTTATTAAAATTATAATAATAAATTTCAGATCTATTTTTATAATTTCATATTTTTATTTTTTTTATTAATAAGATTTTTTTGTATCCGGGTAAATTATTATTAACTAAAAATTTGTTTTAAAAAAATAAACAAATACAAATAATACGGTTTACGGTTCATATTTAAATAAATAAATTCATATTAAAAACTTTAAGGAATTTAAAAAAACAATGTGAAATAAATGTATGTATATATGGTATTAAATAGATAATTTTATCGAATATTAGCAAGATGAATATAATGAATGATTAACACATTTTTTGTTCATTAATAATAATAGAAATTCGCGAGGGTTACAGAAAAAAAGGGGAAATCAGCGTATATTTTATCTTGATAGTAGAGAAATGTGCCACGCCCCCTTCACCTTCTTGAATAAATCACCAGACTATACTGGCATCTATCTTTCTTTCTGTCAGCAGATAAGTAATATTAGAAATTGTATTGTTTATTTATTTATTTTAATTTACGTTATACTTAATCAAATATATTATTATAAATAGTTGTGTTATTTAATTTAACGCTTCTTTTTTTTATAAAAAAAACAAAAAACTAATACTTTTTTTTTTTTTAAATAAGGGTATAAGGGTCGTGATCCATAACTTAAATTTGTATTTTATCATCTTATCATCTTTCTGAAGAAAATAAAATAGTGGGAAGAAACTAGATTATAGGATTGACAAAATTAAGTTTGTTTAAAATTATTTCAATTATTAAATAGCAGTATGGGACTACATTTATAGATGAAAAGTCGGTGGAAAGCTTAGGGTATGTACTGTGAAAATGGGCCCTGGAGATGGCAAGTTCTTTATGGACACGGTTCATCCTTATCAATTGTTATCATACTTCAAGAGTAAAAGTTTTTAAGGGCATTACATAAAGCTACGCCCATGTTAAACCGAAGATTGGACGAGTTAGAGGCTGAAATATATTAGACTTTATATAAGACTAGTAAGAAAGTATAGTATTGTACCTGTGGTTCCGAAGAGCTGGTTGACAAGTTCCCAGTAGAAACCTGGATCTTGCGAAGTCTTGCCCTGAACATGTTGATGACACAGAAGAGGCCACAACTGCTGTCTTATCTTGCTGTCAGCCGGCCAGTTACCTTCTCGTAAGATAAACTTGACCTCTCTCTTCTTGCCAGCCTGAAGAAGCGCCTGTATCTCGGCGAAACTCTTGGGTACTGTCTTCTTACCGCCAGGACTGTCGACTTGGACTGGCAGATCACTGCTGTCTACGTACGGAGGAAACGGGTCCCCGCCTTCCAATACTTCTTCCTTCACAGTCGTCAGCATCCCAAATACACGCGAAGCACCGCCCTTCTTATTTTCTTCTCATCTTATCGTCACTACAATGTCTTCGCCAAGCGATTTTCTCGTCAGACAAATTTACGTCAAATCTTGTAAAACTTGAGACATCTTCGTTTCTATTTACGACTAAAATAACCTATAACCAACCAACGATAAACATGTCTTTAGTAAAACTGTGATCCGAACAGATCAATTTAAATACGAGAATAAACAGTTCAACACAATGTACACAGAAAACAAATTTTTTAACGAAAAATGTCTACCTTTCAATGATCGGAGAAATTTTCAGCCATGATGAGAATTAAAACGTAGTAGAGAAGAACAAACAATCATTTATAAAAACCCCGCTGTTGGGATACAGTGAAAACAGTACGGATCGGTCGGGGGGATATCAACTGTGATATCGGAACGAATGCGTGAAACGAAAATAAACACGACGGCAACGCACGGAACAAGCGACGGAGGCAAACTAAAGATTTCCTGTGGAACAAGAGGGCGACACGGATCGTTTGGGGAGACGGGGTGGTCGGGAGTGGGGGACTATCGCGTGACGTCACCGGCCTGTGCGGCTGCGCAATATCCACCGCTATTCATCATTTAAGCCAGCGCTTCGGTCCACCTACGAGCCCTTTAAGTCACCGGTTTAAAGTTTGAACTTTCAAAATAATTATTCTACCCGCCTCCGCCCACCACCTAAATACAAATACCTAATACCTAATACTCTTGTATATAATGTGACTCAGCTTTACGTATACTTCATTTATAAAGAGAAAATTAACTTTTTTCTGGAACCAACCATTTTTTAAAGCCTCTAAAACTTAATGAAATCACTTATTTTTGTTAAAATTAGCAGCCCTTAAAATTTATAAGAGGGAATAACCCTTCTGACATACATTATAATAAAAATAAACAGGTCAAGTGTGTGCTAGTCAGCACACAGCGAGGGTCCGTAGGCCACACTATATAGTGTTTAACTGTAAAGTGTAATACACAGTGTTTTTTTTTAAAATGCTAAAAATAGCTTACTTTGAACTATTCTAAGGGTCTGATATTCTCAAAACACACTCTGATAAAGTATTTTTTTGCCACTGAACCGGACTACAACCATATAAATACATCGAAAAGTCATTTTTTTTTTGTCATTTTTGTTTCACTTGAAGTCATTTTTATTCGTGGCGCTAAAATTCTATATACATACTAATAATAAACAGGTCAAGTGTGTGCTAGTCAGCACACAGCGAGGGTCCGTAGGCCACACTGTATAGTGTTTAACCGTAAAGTGTATAAACAGTGTTTTTAAAATGCTAAAAAGCTTACTTTGATCAATTTTAAGGGTCTGATATTCTCAAAACACACTCTGATAAAGTATTTTTTTGCCACTGAACCGGACTACAACCATATAAATACATCGAAAAGACCATAATTATAAAAAAAAAAATGAAAAATAAAATAATATTTTTTTCGAAATTTCCAAAAAGTGGTATCTTTACTTTTGGTCAAAGAATGTTCAGGAATTGTTTCAGATTTTTTGCACTTCACATAAGCGAGATAGAGGGGGGGGTCACGTTTCACACCCACTTCAAACTTGCCTACGCTCGCCCTATCAAAGTTATATCCAAAGAATTATATAATTTTGTTCGACACCTAACGGTGTCGAAAAAAAAATTAACCCTTAAGTCTTTTTACCCTAATTTTTTTGAAAAATATTTTTTTTAAGTCGCCCACATATTTTTAAAATATGTGGGTAGCTACAAGACACATACATGCCAAACTTCAAAGTGATCGGACGAAAGGTGTAGCCGTGAGAGCAGGCGTCCGGACGGACGGACAGACACACGCAGGAAAATATAAGGGTCCTTGGTTTTGCCTACGGACCCTAAAAAGTAGTATCATAGTGAAAGCTACCTTCCATGTCAACAAACTATATTATATAAAATAATAATAAGCATTTTATTATTTAATCAGATATATTTTCAAAAAAACGGGATTATAATATATCTTACATTATTTAGAAATTTAAAAATATGCAGTATGTCTATGGATGGAGTTGCCTATACGTATAAATTCTAAAAAATTCCTATTTACGAAGGTGAGTCCCCCTTCATAAAATTTCCTGCTTGTTCTTAAATGAGGATTTATAGTATTACTTTTTGTTTAAAATGTACCCCGTACCCAAAAAGTAAAATTTTCTGAAATAGTGCTAGAGGTAACCAACCTGATTAGTGCACTGAATTAGTGCTTTTTTAAAATATGTGTTAATAAGTTGAGGGACATATCTCGGCAATAGGTATTTAAAAAAAAAAGAAAAAACAATGAAAAGCGGCCATGTTCCACCCAACTTATGGTGGACAATGTGATTTTCATGATCCTGAGTACAAAATTAGTTAGTAGACCAAAAATCAAGTTGATGTTAATTTGTCCCTTTAATAGGTGACCACTTTAATTTGGAGTAATATTATTGAATAACTAATCTATCAAGAGACAAACTAACTAATCTATTAAGTTTGCTAACTAATTTTGTACTCAGGATCATAAAAATCACATTGTCCACCATAATGGATGGGACATGACCGCTCTCCACCAGTTTTTTTTTTTTTTTTTTCAAATGCCTACTGCCAAGCTCTGTCCCGCAGGCGAACTTAGCTGACCACATATTCTTAAAAAGACAACAAAAAATTAGCTTTTACACAAAATTCTAACTTGATTTTAGTCAGACAATTTTTGGCACGCTATCTCCTGGACTAAGCTTTAAAATCTTTGCAAAGTGACTTGATGAATGCTTACATTTATCATTAAAAATTAATAAGCAGTAATAAGACCATCCTTGTCTCATTCAGCCAACCAGATATTTTGGTATTGTGGTGGTTTTGTGTTACAAAAAAATTACAAATTTTCCTAAATCAAAATTTTCACTACTCAGTCTAAATGGATATATTTATTGATCTCCTATAAAAGTATCCCCCAAAAAACTGTTTACCATTTTTCGAATGTTTAGGGCTAAAGTGGTTGTGAGGAAAATATTGATTTTTCTCACTAATTAGGAAAACTCGTTTAAGTAGAGGAATGCCTGAGTGCCTGAAGACACCTCAAGATGTTTTGTTGAAAGCATAATGAGGCATCATTATCTGAGCCAGGTGAGCTTTCAACTTTTATCAAAGGAAACCTCATTCTTTTTATAAAACAGCGAATTCATTTTTGGTTTAAACATCGCTTTGTGTACAAAATGTACCACAAGAAGGGTCTTTTTTGTTATCTTCCCCCCATTCCTAATGGGTGATTATTCGCATATGCAGGGTTGCACCCTTCAACTTTTATGGGGTTTTCCGATTTCCCAAGACTGTTTATTGCACAAAAAGCTATAAAACCACATCTTAGGATAATCACCTCATTATATATAGATATACATATACATACTTTTTGAACTTGACCAATATTATGATATGTAGATATTGTTGTCATCTCATTAGAGTTTTAAGGAAAAATCAATCAGTCTACTAGGTATTAGTACAATAGATGTTAGTTTGCTGCTACCTATAAGAAAATATGTCAACCTAAAAATATGGTTCGACCTTTGAGACCTGTTTGCACAAATTCTAACAGACATTGTATCGTACTGGCCTCCAGGTCAATGAACATTGAGTGAATCAACAATGAAATATGAGTTTATTATAATAAATTGTGTTCTTTTTAACCTTTTATATTCTACACAGTTGTTTGCTAGGGCAGACAACCATAAAAGTTGAAGAGTGCAACCCTGTATAAGCAAAAAAACACCCGGTAGGAATGGGAAATAACAAAAAAGACCCCACAAGAAATGAATATTGTCAAAGTTGGCAAGTTAAATTGAAGTATAATGTCATTACAAATTACTTGTAATGACAAGCAAAAATATATTTATTGTAAAAAACGTTTATAAATACAGTTAGTTATAAAACTGGATTGAGTGTTTGGATGTAGTGTTCGAACATTAGTGGCGACCGTGACACTTAAAAAAAAAAAAAAAAAAAAAAATCAGTTCAATCAAGGAATATAATATTTGAAGTTAATATTATATTAAACTGAAGACAAAGACGTTGTGATGGAACAACTAAAGAAGTCTAGGAGTGCATTCAGAGCCAATCTTACAAGAGTCGTAACCAAGTTAGAACAGTTGGCCCAAGCCGAAGCACCGGATACAACTTCAATAAGATTAAATTTAACTCTTTTGGATGAGAGGTACGCATCAGTAAGAAGATTGGATGAAAACATATAAGAACATCTGCTAAATGATAACGCTACAGAAGAGGAACTGGAAAACGAGTTGACCTCTGCTGGTGATTTCTTCGCGAAATACGAAAAAGTTAAGATAGACGTCGAAAAGTATTTTCAAGCTAGCGGTCCTTTCTCAGTAGTGCAGTCGAGGATGGAAACTGCACATTCAGGTGAATTTCGAGGAGAACGTAAGAGATTTAAACTACCAAAAATTGAATTTGTGCGTTTCAATGGGGATGTGAAAGAATGGTTAATTTTTTGGGGACAATTCAAAAAAATTGATGAAGATAAAGAAATGAGTGACGATGATAAATTTCAATATCTACTATTAGCTACTGTTCCCCATTCGAGAGCTTGTTGAAAGTTTTCCACTCTGTGGGGAACATTACAAAAGTGCTATATCTAGTTTAAAAGATAGATTTGGGAGGGAAGATTTAATAATCGAATATTATATAAGAGATTTGCTTAAATTAGTTCTTCAAAATTCTACAGGACAACAAACACTGTCATTAGGTTCCTTGTATGATAAGTTAAAATCACATCTTAGAGCCCTTGAAACTATGTGGGGAGATGCAAGTAAGTGTGGACCAATGTTATATCCTATGGTGGAGTCGTGCTTGCCTGAGGAAATGTTGAGGGCATGGCAAAGAGCTCCTAAAACAGGTCAAATTACACCTAAGGAACGACTTGACGAGCTAATGAAATTTTTGCTTTCAGAAGTGGAAGCAGAAGATAAGATAACATTAGCTATGTCTGGGTTTGGTATTAGTGACAGTAATAATAGTAAGAAAAATCATATAGGAACTCTCCCAACATCTGCCAGTTTAGTCAGTACTAGAAATTCAGATAAAAGATCAAATTCCGTTGAAAATAATAAATGCGTTTTTTGTTCAAAGACACATAGAAGTGCAGAATGCTTTTTAGCACAAAAAATGTCGTTAGATGCTAAGAAAAAATTATTAATAGATAAGAAACGGTGTTTTACGTGTATGGGTAGTGCCCACATTGCTAGTAAATGCAAAGTGATGGTGCGTTGTATTGTGTGTGGAAAAAAACATATGACCTTATTGTGTCCTGATGTGCCAATAAATAGGTCCGATGAGGCTGGGAAAAAGGTGGTTGTAAAAGAAGATGTAAATTCTCGAGACACCTCCACATCTTGTGCGAATGTTTCGGAGGTGCCGGAAGTATTTTTACAGACAATTTTAGTAAGGATAAATGGAAAAAATAAAAGTACAATAGTTAGAGCCTTAATAGATACGGGATCACAAAGATCATATTTACTGTCTGAAATTATATCAGAGTTAGGATTTATACCAATTACGCAAGAAGAGATCAGTCATGCGTTATTTGGTGGTTACAAAACGGACAAGGTACGGTTATCTGGTTATAGGGTAAATATTACTAACATGGAACAATCATTTCAGTGTAATATTGATGTGTTAGAACAAGGAGTGATTTGTCAGAGTGTAACTCCAATAGTACATGGTCCATGGAATATGGAACTAGCTAGGTGTAAGATAAAACTCACAGATATAGGACATAAATCAACTTCGATAGGTCTACTAATAGGAGCTGATGTAGCTGGCAAGTTGTTCACAGGAAAGCGAAAGGTCCTCGATTGTGGACTTGTCGCTATGGAAACACTTTTAGGGTGGACCCTTATGGGAAAAATAGACAAATTTAGTTATAGTGGATTGACAGCTGTACTAAGTTCATTAAATGACGATTTAAGAGTGACAGATCTGTGGGATCTGGATCTCATAGGAATCAAAGATCCAGTAGAAAAAAAATCAAAAGAAGTAGAGATAGCTACTAAAAACCATTTTTTAAGGACAATAGTGCAAAAAGAGGATGGGAGGTATGAGGTATGCTTTCCTTGGAATTACGAGAGTCCCCCCCTACCAAAAAATAGGTTGTTGGCTGAAAAACGCCTTAATGCGACCACGTCAAAATTATTAAAAGACAATATTTTTCAGGAATACGAAAATGTATTATTAGAGTGGTTAAATTTGGGCATCATAGAGGAGGCTCCAGCTAAAGCATCAAAAGTGGGAGAACATTATCTCCCACATAGAGCAGTAATTAAAATGGGCAGCTCAACACCTATTAGACCCGTTTTTGATGCTTCAGCAAAAGAGCGAAATCAGCCATCATTAAATCAATGTTTAGATAATGGACCCAATTTAATTGAATTAATCCCAGAAATTTTACTTCGTTTTAGACAACATGAAATAGGGGTAGTGGATGATATTAAAAAGGCATTTCTTATGATAAGCATTAGGCCAGAGGATAGAGATGTTGTAAGGTTTCTTTGGTGGGAAAATCAAAAGGCAGGAAAAATTAAAATTTATAGACATTGTAGAGTAGTTTTTGGAGTTAAATGTAGTCCATTTCTATTAGGAGCCAATATTGAGTTTCATGTGAAAAAATATTTGGGGGATCACATGACAGAATATTCTGATTGGGTTGTTAGGAAACTTCTTGATTGCTTTTATGTCAACAACACAGTAACAAGTGTTGTATCTAAGGAAGCACTAAAAATATTTCACCAACAGTCGGTTAAACTCATGTCTGAAGGGTGTTTCGAATTAAGACAATGGGAAGCTTCAACAGGAAAATATTTTGAAAGGGAAAAGCCAGATAAAACATCAGTTTTAGGGATTGGATGGCTCAAGAAATTAGATGAGTTAAGTATCAATTTAGAGTGGGTCAGGAAAACAGATTTTAAAACAGTCATTATCACTAAAAAGGTTATTCTGTCATGTGCACATAAAATATTTGATCCAATAGGAGTACTTTCCCCAGTAGTTCTAAAGGCAAAAGCACTATTGCAAAAAACGTGGGCTGAGGATAAAAACTGGGAAGCGGAAGTAAGTGAAAGTGTTAAAAATGATTTTATAGAGTGGACAACAGATCTAGTTTTGTTAGAGGAGGTGCGAGTAAAACGTTGGATAGGGTTTACGGAAGGAAGTAATATTAGCATTCATGTGTTCTGCGATGCAAGCCAACTGGCGTATGCTACATGTATATTTTTCAGAGTAGAATCGGGAAACAGTGTTACGGTTAATCTCGTTGGGGCAAAAGCACGATTAGCGCCTATGAAGGGGTTGACTATACCGAGGCTTGAATTGCTTGCAGCTCTTATTGGGACTAGGTTATGTTGCACAGTTAAAAAAGCATTAAATTTGACTCAAGTAAAGGTTATCTATTATACAGATTCATCCACTGTCCTTTCGTGGATTAATAAGCAAGAACAGTGGGGTGTGTTTGTTTTTAATAGAGTAAAAGAAATAAGGATGTTGTCGAAAGGAGGCGAGTGGCGGTTGATCAGTACAAAATTAAATCCAGCAGACCTACCTTCCAGAGGTTGTTCAGGAAAGCATTTAATTAAATCAAAATGGTGGGAGGGGCCGGATTGGCTAAAAGGGCCATCCGACACCTGGCCAAAGCAGGAAGGAACGGGCTGGGAACCAGTAATTGAGAATGAAATAGAATATGTCAGTTTAGTTGTTACAAAAAAGAAAAGTGACTGGTATTATAAGCACTCACTTAATTTCAATAAAATTGTTACATTAGTTGCTTGGGTAATAAGGTTCATAAGTAACTGTAGGTTAACAAAAGAGTCACGTAGTTTTAGTCGTACAGTAGCTAAGGAAAGTGGAGATAAGAGGATTCAATGGGTATTCAATCCTCCCACTGCATCGTGGTGGGGAGGATGGTGGGAACGATTAATAGGGCTTGTAAAAAAATCTCTTACGTCGCTCTCTCGGAAGAGCATCCCTGACAGCAGATGATATCTCGACTGTACTCTGTGAGTGTGAAGCAGTTATCAATGCGCGACCTCTCACCTACATATCATCTGATTGTGAGGACTTGGCTCCATTATCACCAGACTTCTTTCTCCATGGACCAAGAAGCAATAAGACCACCGAATTTGAACAAATTGATACGAAGAACTTGAACCGGCGCCTTAGGCATAGGAACAACGTTATAGGTCAAATTAAACAGCGGTTTCGAAATGAATATCTTGGTCAACTTGTCCATCGGGGAAGAGAGGTTCCTAGTGACCAAGTAAAGGTTGGCGAGCTGTATTACATTGGCAGCGATGGGAAAAAGAGAGTGGAGTGGCCACTTGGACGTGTCATCTCTATACTCCCAGGAGCTGATGGGGAAGTACGCTTGGTGCGGCTAAAGACAATGCAGGGCGAGTGTCTTCGGCCAATACAGCGACTCTACCCACTAGAAATAACACCAGAGGAAGAGCTCGGCGGAAACAAAGAAAATCAGAGAGTTTAAGTCGCACTTCGTGCTTCAGCACTTCTTGGGGCTGGAGTGTCAAAGTTGGCAAGTTAAATTGAAGTATAATGTCATTACAAATTACTTGTAATGACAAGCAAAAATATATTTATTGTAAAAAACGTTTATAAATACAGTTAGTTATAAAACTGGATTGAGTGTTTGGATGTAGTGTTCGAACAAATATAAAGAAAATAAAAGTAAGTAAAGTATATTTGGACGTAGATGACTAACATTGAGGGTGCAGAATAAAAAGCCTGGGCGGTCTCAGTAATTAAAGCAAGAAGGGTCTCTTAGTTAGGACAAGTACAAAGCATTAGTGCCGAGCAAAGAACTTTAGAAGTACCTGTTAGATTGCAACCGATCTATTAGGCATAGTCATCACAATTTATCCGTCATCTCCGTTTGTATACACTAGAGACACGGGCTATTGAGTAGCTGTCTCCTATCTACTGAGGATAAATAGTTATCAGTATCAGTAACTGAAACCTTCCATAATGATTGAACTGATCTCCCAGGCACATTGCGCCAAATTATTTTTCTTCTTTTTTTGTAAATCGCAGGCAGCTAACTTGAGTCCATTGTGTTTTTCTTTTAACATTTTGTAATCCTTTTATTATTTGTTATTGTTTGATAGCAAAATATAATAATACATAAGAATTAGACTTTTGTGATGTATAATTGGTTGATGTAGTGTATCTGGGGCATCACAATTAGAAATGGAAACTGACAAATATAATTAAAATGTTTCCTTTATATTGATAAAAATTGCATTATTTATGGATACTGTTGCATTTCATTTCTATACATGATGCCTCAGATACCCTACATCAACCATATAATTTAAAAGAAAAAATCAAATCAGAGTTGTTTTTAAAGCATTAAAAAGCTTATGTTTACCAATTGCCTATTGCGCCCTAAGATGTGGCTCTAAACATTGTACTTGATGGAGGGTTAAAAAGCTTATGTTTACCAATTTTGCCTATTGCTCTTATTGTGTCCTAAGATGTGGCTCTAAACATTGCACTTGATGGAGGGTTAAAAGCTTATGTTTACCAATTGCCTATTGCGCTTATTGTGCCCTAAGATGTAGCTCTAAACATTGCACTTGATGGAGGGTTAAAAGCTTATGTTTACCAATTGCCTATTGCGCTTATTGTGTCCTAAGATGTGGCTCTAAACATTGCACTTGATGGAGGGTTAAAAAGCTTATGTTTACCAATTGCCTGCGCTTATTGTGCCCTAAGATGTAGCTCTAAACATTGCACTTGATGGAGGGTTAATAAGCTTATGTTTACCAATTGCCTATTGCGCCCATTGAAGTGGCTCTGGGCATTACACCTGACAGGGTTAAAAAAGAATTAGATTTATTGAATAAATAAATAATTATTCTAAACATTTTTATTTAAAGAAAAATTATAATAATAATACAAAAATAATAATAATTAAAAAAAAATCAAGTCTCCATTTCAATAGAATCATTTAATTTAATTTTTTTCAGAGGTCGTTCACTATTTGTTTTTTCTTGAGTAGTTTCATCTGCTTCATTGCTATCAACTTCCGAGATTAACTTAAATGAAGAAAAAAATGATTTCTTTCTCCGCCTTACCTCTGAAATAATCAAAATTATAAATACAATATATTATATAATAAACTCTACAATATCTTATAACATTCTGAGTTTTAATTAGTTTGTATTTATCAATGATATTACCTGATCTATAAATTAATTCAGTACAGTTTTTAGATATGGTTTGTTTTGTTTGGACATCATTCAATCCCAAGATAAGACCTCTGCATGAAGAGTCAAGGAAAAATGAAGAGAAAAACATTAAATAAATACCATATTGCTTTGAATATAAGAAGCATCGGAAGAAAATCGGGATGCGTCTTATATTTGAGGTACATCATATAATCGATGAATACAAGTGTAACATATCTAACTACCTTTCTTTCTGTGAAGTTCTCTTACAAGAGTACCTCTGAGATCTTGTTTCTTACTTTTTAATTCTCTGAATTTTGCCGGGATATCATTGTCGAGCCCTCCTATTTCCAGGAATTTTAACGCATTCAATTTCTGATGAGATTTAGGTTGAAAAGGGGAGATTCCGTAGTACTTTTTTATTTCATGTAAGCTTCAAAATTTTCAATCTTCTTATATTTTTTTGAACCCTTTTTTTTCCAATTTTGAACGCTGAATAAAAACACTATAATGGTTATATGTTTTTTGGGTCTATAGGGTTTTTTTAAAATGTGTATTCTTTTAGGTTTAAAAAATTAACACATTTTCACTTCTTTTTTTCTTCTCTAGCTATATTTCGCCCTCACCTTGGGCTTCTTCAGGCTACAAATTAACAAAAATTTTCCTAATTATTTTAACATATTTCTACCAGGTTATAAGAGCAACATATTAATATTTAATTTTCAAACAATAATAACAACTAATTAAAAACAATAAATACCTTGTTAAAATTTCTCAATCATATGAGTCAGTCAATCCATAAAAGTTAAAAGTTTAAAAATGTTTTTTTCCTTTTGTATAAAAACAACAAAAACGTCACATCACATAATATAATGAAAAAAAACAAAAAAACTTTGAATCTCCCCTGTCAACTATCAGAGGGAGACTAAACATTATGTATAATAAACCACATTATCATAATGTTTTGGTAGGTCAGAGTTCTAAATAACAATCTTTCTTACCTTCTATTGTTTTGAATCTTCATAATATAAACACACACATACATATTTACACACCTACACTAAGACATTCATACACACTTAATTTAAACTATTTTAGTTACAATGTTTTTCCTTTATTTTGTTTAATTTAAATCTATATTTAATTGTTTTGTTATTATAATGGTTTAGAATATTTACATTTTCCTACAATGTTATATTTTATAAAACTATATACGTATATATAACCCAATTTATAAAAATTTTATTTTCAATAAATTTAATTTTTATAATTTTAAATGTTACTTTTTTATTTTTATATTTTTTAATATGGCACTATAATGTTTGTTTATTTCTTTTGCATCCGTTAGGTTGTTCATTCTATGTTCTTCCATTCCTATGTGTAAAAAAAAAAAAATTAAATAATTTGTAAATAAAATTAAATATTAATATGTTGCTCTTATAACCTGGTAGAAATATGTTAAAATAATTAGGAAAATTTTTGTTAATTTGTAGCCTGAAGAAGCCCAAGGTGAGGGCGAAATATAGCTAGAGAAGAAAAAAAGAAGTGAAAATGTGTTAATTTTTTAAACCTAAAAGAATACACATTTTAAAAAAACCCTATAGACCCAAAAAACATATAACCATTATAGTGTTTTTATTCAGAGTTCAAAATTTCATTTTCAAAATCTGACCTTGCTATTTATCTGCCTGTATGGCCACTGTCTTACATCTAAGTAAATATTCAATATTCCAACAATATCCATGGTAGACTGCCTAAATTTTACGTTGAACAAGTTGTTATAAAAGAGAACGTAACATTTTCCCCTTTGGAAAGGGAGCGACTTATATTCGAGGTCGTTTTATTTTCAATGCAAAACAGTAGATCAAATTTTAATCAAGAATTTTTGTCTTTTTTTAAAGAAAAATCAGTATTATAAAATCCTCAATACAGTGTAGTAGAACAATTTTTATTTATTTAATATTAGGATGCACTTGTTTTAAAAATGTATAGTAGATGAAGGATACAGTTAATAAGGGGGAATCGTTAAAAGAGCACATTCTTAAAACTCCAATTATTGCCCACACTATATTATGTAAAACTGACTAGCAGCAAAACAAATGTTTTTGCATAAGCACCCTAATTTAAGAGTAAGACTACTTTCCAAATTAAATAAAAAGGATACAAATGAACTATATCGTAGGGTCCTCTTATAGAAGTATATGGATACGTTGAACTGCTTGTAATAATAACATTCTGAAAAAAAAAAAAAAAAAATTAAATAATTTATAAATAAAACAGACATTTAAATAGAAAAGAAAAAAAACAAACCTTTTTTTAAAGAGATGTGTTAAGCATTTTTTTCCAAGCAATAAAATCAATAGTTATAGATTTTCAACAACTTTATAATTAAGGAATTAAAAGGGGAAGAGAGATAGCTCCTAACATCTGAAAACATTAAATCTCTAGAATTAGCCATCTGAAGATTACTAAAGAAAGCTTGTTTATATAAATAATGATACGATTTCTAACCCATTGAACGTGTTTGGATTCACTATGGTTTCATGCCGTGCTAAGGCTGGTGGTGGTTGGATCCCTAAGCACACCTTTCTGGCCCTACGCTGCTATGAACGTGTCTTTTCCTCGGGCAGAACCATCTTACAAGGGCCCACTGACGTTTGTATTCACAGAGCATCCCAACAACATATTTTTTAAAAGATTCACTTTCAAATCGTGTAATCTCATTTGGAATTATTTCTAACCTCCGGAGGGGTTCGTTTCTGAATTGGAAGATACATTGAATGTAAAATGGAACTAATTAAACAATCTATAGTGACTATAATGGGTTTGAGGAATCTAATACAATAGTGTTTTAATGCTGAAAAACAACTTATTGAATATAGTTGCATTAAGATTAATAGTTCTCAAGTAATTATTACAATTTTAGAGTCTGATTGATGACAATCAATGAGGGTATGAAGAAACCAAAAGTGAGGCTATAGAAAAATAGACTGCCAATTGGTGTGGCACATAGCTTCCTTGCATCCTGTCAAGTACTTTATTGATTTTATTCTTTTACAACCCATTGTTGTCCAATTTGTTTAATTGTTTCCCCCGATTTTTTAATCTGTCAAAATTGTTTTAATCTTTTACATGAATTCAAGTATCAATTTAGCAAAAGTTAAAGAGTGCAGACGGTTCAAATTAATCTGGAGCTATCTGCAGGTTACTATCAATAAACTATATAAGTTTCATACAAATCAGATAAGTACTTTTGAAGCTAAAGGTGTAAATAAATGTATGTTTGTGCGCATGTGGAAGAGAAACAAATGAGCGCAGCAGGTTGAAACTTATATGGGACCAACAATGAGCTAATTATGACCTACCACACATATTTCATAAAAATGAGACGAGTAGTTTTTAAGATATGTTGGTTCGCAAAAATTAAGCGACAGACCGACACAGAAAAAAAAATGTTCCCTGATGTCTGAAACGGATTTTTGTCTTGGAATTTTTGAAATCGGATATATAAAATATTTTCATTCTTCAGAACGATCACATAGCTTCCGTTACCTTCAGTAAGCTCGGAAGCAATTGTTCCTGGACAAGAGATAGTTTAAATTAAATGAAAATTCTTAAAAGTGGAGGGAAAAATGCATTAAAAAACACGCAACACACATTTTAACAAGTACAACAAAATATTTTAACAAATTATAAAATTCAATTAATAAAAAAAGAAGCTTGTTACCTTTGATTTTCCCATGGTAAAGTATTGATGTGACGTAGAAATGACATTTTTTCTACAAGTTGAATCCATTATAGCAGGTCCATATGGAATCTCAAAGAAGATATTTTTATCCACAGCCATATTGTACAACTTTCTCGACAAGCGGTAAGGTAGTTTACTTTCAGGTATGAAACTAATGATATCAACATCATATAGGCCACAGACTTGCTAAAAACAAGGGTAAAATAGGTGAGACAGTGATAAAACCCTGATAATGTTACCTTTTGGCAAATTGATATTTGTAAGAAATAAAAAGAACATACTTAAGATAGAGCTAAAGTTTAGCCTATCCTTCTCTTCCTTACTCACTGGACTCTTAGTTAAAACTTTTTTAATAATATATACACAGTCTCGGCTGGCCAACAGCCAACCTGCAGCTGCCTATTAATATATAAGATTAAATAAATTACCTGAAAAGTGTTTTGGTTCATTGGTATCACTGCAAACAAATCATATTTACTAAAATTGGTTGACCTTTTCTGAAATAAAAATGAAGTTATCAATATAAATCTAGTTGATAACAATTAAAATGTAATTTAAGCCAAAATTAAGAGATTCATGGTGACATTACTTAGCATTGATTTTGCTTATTTTTTTTTTATAAAAAAACTAAAATTTTAAAATTACTGAAAGAATATCTATAGCATGTTTCAATTCCTTATAAAATGGCCCTTAAAAATGATATAATAGACGGCCATTTAATTTTTTTTTTTTCAGAATTTTAACTTTTTTATAGTTATTTATTTTCTTTTAAATTATTTATAATCTTACTTTTCACAAATTTCTATATGCAAATAGGTAATGCTACAATAATTTAAAGGGGTAATATTAGAGGCTTACCAACTGATATAGTTGAGACATGTCAGAAATATGAACTGTTAATCTATTTAGAATTTTTAGATTGTCCACTTCCTACAAAATAAAGTATTATAATTAGTTGTAATAAAATTATAAACTATGCTTACTTAAAAAACTATACATGATTTGCGAAATGTTACACGTTTTAACAAAATTGTATTTGCTTGAATTCAATTTTGTTTGCCCTAGAATTTTCAATGGCCACTCCGCACCGATGAACAGCTCCGCTCATTTTCTGAAGTAAAACAACCCTTCTGCATAATAATAATAATAATAATAATACCATTTTATTGATCATTATTTACAATTCTTGACGATTATTACTCTTATTACTGTTTTTACAATTTTTGACAATGCTATTACAAACATATGTATACATATACATACTTACACATATCCCTATACATTTTACAATAAATCTATATAACAAGATAACATTAACAACTTAAATACTATGTATAAAAATTCAGATACTGTAAAAAATCATAACAACACTATCATGACCAAATCAGATTTTCATCTGTGGTTACCATATGGAAGGTTAATTTTGTAGCTAGTTTTGTTTTTGTTTTTTAAATGATGATTGCTTTCCATATTCACCTATTCACCCCTTCTGCATATAGACCAAATCGAAGTACAAAAAAGGGTTGATGTAGCGTATCTAGGGCATCATGTATAGAAATGAAGAAACCTGGCACATATAATTAAAGTCTTTTCTGTAGATTGATAAAATTGCACCAATTATGGATACTTCTTCATTTCATAAGTTTTCTCTTAATACATTTTCCATCTTCAGTCCTCTATTTTGAGACACAGCTGTATACAGGTCGATTTTGCGAATCTTGGGCGTATGTATCTGTTGTAGATTACCTGGGCTTCGATGTAGCGTGTCTGGTTTTTTTCCATTTCTATACGAGATGCCTCAGATATACGCTACATCAACCCGAAAGAGTTTAATGGACAAGGTATAACGATATATAAATTCTCGAAAGAGGTTGATAGTGAGATAACGGGTTATCAGAAAGGCCCTACATACTGTAGGTAGAGCAGCCATATCTTCTATTTATTTTTTTAAAAAACAACCAATTTAAAGAATATGATACATACCTCAATATCATTGAACATTGGTTCAGGTATTATGTCCTTGATATTCTCATCTTTCTGCTTACCTTTTTTCTTTTTGCTTGTTTTAAATATGTCATTCCCAAGTGTAATATTTAACGCCACAGTTTTAAAACCACCTAAAAATATAAATTCAGCATCTTCAGACAGTAAACCTTCTACAAATGTAAACATGTGCTGGAAAAGGTTTTGAAAGAGCAATAGATCAATGTCAAGGAATATTCTTGCTATTATAATAAGTTAAATAAAAATTTTAGTGGAGATTGTAGCATCTAATTGAATATCAACTTGGTAATCGATATCGTACTATAAAAAAGCTTTTATTAACATATATAATAAGCAATAGAACTGAAGTCGTCCTGTTGGTTTTAAATAGGACGAAAATAAAACGACTAAAATACCAACAGATTCAGTGTGATCAAGATAAAACTTCGATATACAACTTCACAGAGTAATACTTGAATTACTTACTTGATCGAAGTCGTTTACACACTGATTTCACCCATTTACCCTCAACACTATCGACATTGACACTCAAATCACAAAATCCGTACTGAAACATAATAAGAATTACTCCCTTAAGTCTATTTATTAGAATAAAATCCAGCTAGATTTAAAATTTAAATCACAACACAGATCACAATATAAACATAACCTTCATCCCTTTTGAAGCAACGTGATAAGTGATCTGAAACCTTCCATCTGTATACTCAGCGTATTCATTAATAAATCAAAAGTTTACCAGTCCTCATTTGAAATATAAAGGGGCCCATACACAGTGCGACTTATTGTACAAATTAAAGTTGATCAAATTCTTAATAACAACTAAAAAAGGGGGTCGTATATTTATGAAAACTGTTTTTACTTTAATATGAAGTTGGTCTACAAATTGCACTTAGTATGGGCCCCTTAAGGAAAGCATTCAATGCAGCCAAACCCAGACATTCAAGGGGGTCACAAACAATATTGCAGTACCAACATTTTTTTCTAAGTGATTATTTTCCATATGTTTAAGAAGGGATTAAAATGTTGTATAATACTATTGGTGTGTTTGGTGTTACTGCCAGCTGGGTAACAACATTCTACTGCAAAATTATAAAACTCATTTTTGAGTTCAGCAAAAAATGAAGTAGTCCACAGGCCACCATAAGAAGTGAGTCGCTGATTGATAAAGTTTTCTTACCTTATGGAATCGCTTATTTATGCCTTGTCCACCGATGAATTGGGTATATGGCAACTGGGCGCTGGGCCATTTCTTTTTTGTTGACATGCCAAACTTGCCCTTCTGCGGGAACATTGAAAAGAGATAGATAAAGTTTTGATTTTCACAGGATCGTTTAATTAAATTATTTAAAAAACAGTGGTAAAGGTGGCCACCGATAAGAGTGGGCCGTTTGGGGTGTCCACCGCCCCAAACATATTGCTTTGCGGGGATGTTAAAAAGAAAACGGCCCACTCATATCGGTGGCCACCTTTACCACTGTTTTTTAAATAATTTAATTAAACGATCCTGTGAAAATCAAAACTTTATCTATCTCTTTTCAATGTTCCCGCAGAAGGGCAAGTTTGGCATGTCAACAAAAAATAAATGGCCCAGCGCCCAGTTGCCATATACCCAATTCATCGGCGGACAAGGCATAAATAAGCGATTCCATAAGATAAGAAAACTTTATCAATCAGCGACTCACTTCTTATGGTGGCCTGTGGACTAAAGCTGAGTTGTTCGTTTTCATATAATTTCTTAAAAAAAAAGATTAAGAGTTTTTTTGGGCGACCCTAATTTGCATAATGGCTTATTATGCAAAATACTTTGCATAATCACTACTTCTGCTAGTACTAAGTGGCTAAAACTTGGTACAATTATCTATTTCACTATAAATACAGCTAGTTTTTGACCATTTTGACACAGAAATTATGCTCTAGACCAATTTTAGTATTTATATAGTAACTGCTACACAAAGTACTTTGCATAATTTGTACTTCTAATGCTGCTAGTGTGCTAAAACTTTAATGAATTGTTTATTTATTACAAGGTAAAAAATACATCAAACAAGTTTCAGACCAATCAAGCTAAAAATTTTTGCTTGTGCCCAATTTAAGTATTTTTCATAATGTGTAGTGTTTATTTAAAATTTTCGCCTCGGGGTATGATTTTTCTGAACATGTATGCCAAATTTCTTCAAAATCGGCCCAGTAGTTTAGGCTCCAGGCGTCTGCACAGACGACAGACAGACAACAATATATTTGTACATTTATTACAAATATATTTGTTAATTTAAAAATTTTTATTTATTAAAAATATATTAATCACTAACAATTCTAGTGAGCTAAAACTTTGTTAAATTGTTTAATAAACTAAAAAATGAACATTCTGAAAGTTTTAGACCAATAGAGCCAATATTTTCGGCTTAGGCTCAATTTTAGTATTTTGCATAATTGAGTTAATTTTGCATAATTGGTACTCTCAACCGATGACAATGAGCTGAAACTTATTTAAATTGTTTGTTATACTAATAAAATGGTAGCCCAAAAGTTTTAGACCAATAGAGCCAACATTTTCGGCTTTGGCCCATTTTTTTGTAATTTGCATAATGAGTGCTTATATTGATGATAATAAGCTGAAACTTATTCTTGTAGCTACCTTAATTTTAGATTTTTGGCATTATGAATAGCCTTTAATTTCTATGATTGTATAATTGAGATGGATCGTATACATGTTTGATATCTTGAAGTAACTTAACAACCATCTAACCACGCAATACCTGAAAAATAAAATGTATCATCACAAAAGAAGTTGTATTACCAACCCCGTCAATCCTACTGCCTTAACCAATCATTTTTAAACAACGGGACACACCTTTGACTTTGATCGTCCCAAAATAATTACACATTGCTCCCAATAAATATAAAATTAACAACTTTATCCGTTTACCCTGCAGCTTACATGTTTATTTGGCTAATTTACATAAACATTTAATCATAACTGTTTTGTGTTATTATTTCTATAATTATTGTTTGGTAATACTGTGAATGTTTACCTACAAAGTATTTTATTACAAGAAAAGTATTTTTAAACATCCTTTTAAAAGGTCCTTTCAAAGACATATAAGTATAAGATTTTTTTGTTTAAAGCCAGTATATCAGGATATTCCCCTCTGACATCATTATTATACTACTATAACATGTGTTTACATTGACTTCTAACTCAGTAAATACAACCATTCATACTACGATCAACCCTGAATGAGGAAATATATTATCTGCAATGTCGGTAAGCTGAAACCACTTTTTTTTACTTTTGACTGAACCTCGCTATCCTAAAATTTATTTAATTACGTTGACGATAATCACAATTTTCTTAATTAACTGAATGACTTTTGGTACCATAGAAACCACACCTCCACATGCCAGATCCCGCTCCCGGATCGGGGATTGTCCACATTCATCATGTGCCACACTACATGATAGAGATTAAGGAAATAAAATTGACTCAGGAGGAAATGTTAGTTCTTTAATGGCTTTTTTTCAGTGGTAGGCTGTGAAATAGTAACGTTAGAGCCTAAAAAACATAGCTAAAATCAATTTTTTCATTACGTGGACTTAAAAAATTTTTTCATTACTACCAGCACGAAAGAAAAAAAAATTTGTTACGTCCTAGGACGTAAAAAATCATGCTGGTAGTTATCAAAACTTCCGTTTTAGCGCTGCAATCTTTGTAGATATGCTTGTTAGTACGAATAATTGGTTGTTTTGACTGAGATTTTGTGGTACCACTTCATAATTATGACTAGAGAGGTTAATAAAAGTAACACTACAATATTGTCACCACAATTTTATATAGTGTAATTGCCACGGTAAAGAAAAAACTCACTTCTCAGCCTAGTAACATAATATACTATTTATGGGACCTACAGACCTTGGTACTTATAGAAACCAATTCTGATTTACTATTTCAACTATCAGCATGCCTTATTCAGAAGTTATTCAAACAGAGCTTGAATATTCAATTCATTGAACATGTTACTTTATATTAAGCTGGCCATACACATACCTGAAAGGTAAGCTGAACAGAAGAACCGGTGTATGCTATCATAAGTGTTCAGTTATGTCATAACTTGATCACACACGCTCCGCTTTACCTGTCAGCCAACATGTATAGCCGGCTTCATAAAATGTGTGTTACATGCAAACTACTTTATTTGTGTAGTACAAAGTATAGGTTGAATGCTCTTTTCTATAAAAATTTGTTTTGTATCACTCATATATGTATTTAGGTAGTTCTTATATTTTACTGCACAGGTAATTATTTATTGTGAAAATTATAAATGATTTGTTTTTAACAAGAAGTAAGTTAGTATTACATTCTAGTCTATGGATACATAAGTTTATAATTACAGTAAAACCTCACTTACACGACCCTCAATAACACAACAACCTCAATTACAAGTGCAATTTTCAAATCCCCTTGAGATTGCCATAACACATAATGTTAAATTAACCTCTATAACGCGACTATTATTATCCAAACAACCTCTATAACACGGATTTTTTCCCAATTCACAAAGTAACTCAGAACCTCTATAACAAGTCGTTTTGAGAAGTCAACCACTATAACATGACTCTATACAGGAATGGGTCGACCTTGAACAAGTCTAGACTTGAAAACCCTGCTCTCGAACATTGATAACACGACTGATAGCCAAAATAACCTTGATAACACGACCCTCAACAAAAAGAGCACCTCGATAACAAGACTGTTTCCCTAATCCCCTTGAGACACTTCTTATCGAGGTTCTACTGTATATATTGCAGTATCTCAGAATATGTGTACTGAAATCCTACATAATTATGTTCTGATTTTAATATGGATGACTTGTGAGAATATTAATTATTTACAAAATGTAGTAATTTGATTTTATATAGAACTTTATTATGAATATAACGGAAAATGATACAATTTTTAAACATTATATGTTAATTAATTAACTCACGTAATTTTTCTAATAGGTTTTATTAGGTTATTAGTCCAATGTCGAGTTGAAGTTTCAATGATGTTCAAGTTGCTTCTTCAGGCACTTATATAAAAACTTCAAATGAGGAATTTTATGTTATATGTCCATGTTATTTAAATTAAACCATTGTAAAACTTTTCACTGTTTGAATCCTTAGATTTGTATCAGAGAGTTAGGGTAACTTGTGATTAAAAAAATTAAATTGTAAATATCATGATAGCAGTTATGATCTTGGAGATTAGGATCACTATATAAGCAATTCGCGCACTAAATGAGGTGTGATCTTCAGCGCCAGCCAACGTAGTATGATGTCACCCATCGACAGATGTAAAATTCGTAGGTCAGCCATTTTGGGCAAGTGCTTTGTATGAGTAATTAATTTAAATTCATTTTTCTCTTCTATGGAAGATTTGCTGTTGCCGTTGAAACGTAAGTTGCTATCTGATATCGTTTGAAAATAATTAAATTAAAATGTAATTAGCAGTTGGCTAATAAGTTAATTTTTATGTTAAGGGCCTTAATTGCGTAGCGTGGGTTGCAACGTAGCTTGGATGCGTAGTTAGCTGTAATTTCACAAAGGTGAAATTTCTTCTCAAAGGACAAGCAGATGATACTTGAATTTGTATCTCACTAAGATTTGAGAGCACCTCAGCTCCACTTTTTCTACAGAAGAAAAATTATAAAAAATTTTATTAAGAAAATTATATTTAAAAAACCACATGGTTATTAGAGTTTAAAGAAAGCATTAACGAATGTAAAGTTTTTACATGAATGAAGTTATTTTAAAATTTAAACAAGTTTTCATTTTCTCTCTTTGAGAATAAAAAAAAAAAAAAATTATTATTAAATTTTTTTTTTTATAGTAAAACGTACTTAGACCATTACGCATGAGATGAACCTCATTTTTTGACTATTTCATTTTAATTAGAACATTAATGAATTGAATTAATGATATTTCATATTTTATTAAAACTAAAGTATCTCCTGTAAATCCAAGGTAGTTAGGGAAATGTAAAAGGATTCATTTTACCTTTAATAATTTGATATTTAATATTTTATTTTACATGGATATTTTTTTTAAGTGTTTTTTTTTTTAAGAACCACATTTACTGTATTTAAATATATATAAAAGAAAAAAAAGCCTAATGCAAATTAAATACAAGAATAAGAAAAGTTATATGAAAGTTTTATTTATGACTTCTCCTTTTTTTTATGAAATTAATTTAATTATTTTGAGCTACCCGACGTACATGATATAAGGGCATACCACATAAATTGTCGCCCGGTCAGTTGACTAGATACCACATAAATTGGCTTCCGGACAGTAGACGTGAAACCACAATATATATTTATTATACTGTGAAGTAAGTGAATGTAATTTTATTAAAATTTATTTTTCAGGGATGTACAAATCTCGACACGTTAAAAAATTCTGTCATTAGATCTACTCATGTTCTAGGATGCTTTGTTCCTAATGTTTAAATTCCTACCACCCCTTTGTAACAACTGAAAGTGCATTCTAACACCATTTAGTGGTTCTAGAGGAATTTGCTGAATCTTCAACTAAAGGTTTTAATCTCTATTGTCTCGTTCTTTCGAACAGTTGATTATTAGGACCAGTGCTCATAAATAACCAATGGCAAAACAGCCTAGAAGTGGCTTGGGCCTGCCCAATGGCTATTACAACTTTATGACAAGGTTTGCATGACTCCATCAGCCATATACCATGTTATTGTATTGGAATGTTACTGCTGAGCACTTGGAACACAGTTATTGGAAACTTGGCTTGTTAATTAAATATTAAATGAAGTTTTGAAAGGTAGAAGTTGGTTAAGTTTAGGTGCGTTTAGATGGTTCTATTTCATTGCTCCATATGATTGAAACGGCACACTTTCAATATAATTGAACGCTTCTATACTGCATAGATGAAGCAATCAAATTGGATCCCCAGTGGAAAAAAAACTAGCTAAAAACATTAACATAACCTATGCAGCTGAAACCTTCCATTCCTTGTTTGTTTACTCAGAGCAAGGAAGGGGTAGAAGGAGCAATGCGATTTGAAAAGTGGTTCAATATGCTCTCCCCCCTATACCAACACTTTCAACTTAAGTGATCACGTGGTCACTGGTCCTCGTATTATTGGTCTATTCCTTGCTTTTCTGGCCCCACAGATGGATGTGAACAAATCCTTATCAGTAGCATTTACTTGATACCCCACTCAAAGAAGATTGCTATTGGTTATCTAGGCACTGTTACACGTTTATTAACAACGTTACTGCCTGTAGATAATTAATAAGGTTAACTACAAACATTAAAGTACATATTTATGAAAAACTGAATTAAAAATAAAAATATTAAATGTCGTAACAAAAGATCACTTATTCTTATCAGCTGATATCAGATAAATTTCAAGTTTTTATCGAGATATCGATACTGTTTCACCAAAATGCCGCTTGGGAGGTTTAGTATAGGGGTGTCGCATAATCAACCACTTTTTGAGACCAAGATTCTATAGTATTGTTCCCTCTACCCCTTCCTTGCTCTGAGTTTGTTTACACAGTTCAATTTGATGTTTTCATAGAGCCATTCAATCAGTTTGCTTAAAAAGTTGAACTAGTTCAACTTATTTTCCATCGACCATGGCAATAAGTAATTTCCAAAGAATTGGTAAACACCAAAAGAATTGGTGTTTACATGTTTCAATTTTATTAATTCAGTCGTGTTTCAATCTCTGTTAAACACACCTATAGAAATGTCAGGCCAGGGTGACACACTATAACACTCAGAGCAAGGAAGGGGTAGAGGGAACAATACTATAGAATCTGGGTCTCAAAAAGTGGTTCATTATGCGACACCCCTATACTAAACCTCCCAAGCGGCAGTTTGGTGAAACAGTATTGATATCTCGATAAAATATATATATCTGATATCAGCTGATAAGAATAAGTGATATTTTTTTTTTACGACATTTAATATTTTTATTTTTAACACAGATTTCTTTATAAATATGTACTTTAATGTTTGTTGTTAACCTTATTAATTATCTAAAGGCAGTAATGTCGTTAATAAACGAGTATCAGGTCATAGATAACCAATAGCAATCTTCTTTGAGTGGGGTATCAAATAAATGCAACTGATAAAGATTTGTTGACAAGAGTCTGTGGGGACGGAAGGACAAGGAATAGACCAATAAGACAAGGACCAGTGACTACTTTAGTTCAGATTGAGCTCGCTTGGGAGGTTTAGTATAGGGGGGCAGCATAATGAACTACTTTTCAAATTGCATTGCTCCCTCTACCCCTTCCTTGCTCTGAGCTATTACAAAACCCTGGCCTCTAATATTGCCTAATAAAATAACAATCCTTCCTAAAAAGAGTTAATAAAAAAGAAATTATCTACATCAATCACTTGAAGTAACTTTCTCTTGAGTGAACAAAAAAAAAAAAAATTCTGACCAAAATTGTACTTTTGGATTTATATGATGTGTAAATATGTGTGTATGTAAGTTAAGAAATTAAACAAATAAAATTAATATTGGTTGTACTCAAATCAAAACAATACATAATGGTTTACAATCTTTTATCTTAGTAAAAATATGTAATGAATAAATAACATTGAGAGCACATGTGGCCCTCTATTTGAATAATAATACTATTAGTTAAAAACATACCTAATTAAATAGTAATAGTGGAAAAAACAACCCTTTTCTATTATTATAATAACATAAATTCAATTCAATTATCTTAGATAAAAATAAAACAAAATTTACAAGATGTTATTAATAAAATAATGAGGTAATTAGGAATCAAAAATCAAAAACAAGGGGAGTTAAGGAAACAATTATTTTCTGCCTCTCTTGCCACCTCTGCCACCTTTTGCAGAAGTTCCAGCAGCAGGTTGAGTAGCCTTCTTTGGTTTCTTTTCTTCCTTAGCAGCTTTCTTTTTAACCTGAACAAGATCAAACATAAGTATTAATACATACTTATTTTTTTACATAGTATTAATACATATGTATTTTTAAGATCTGACACACCGTTTTATGATTATTTATACTTTTTTTTTTTGATCTGACAAACTATTGATTTATTACTCCCAAGATAAACGGTACACAAACGAATAGAACAGTTGGGGCTCCATATAGTATCAACCGTAACTCTCTCCACATTTTTGGGGTCCTAATCGTCCTCGCCTTTGGCTTTATTTATGTAACTAGGCAGCAAAATGGAATTTTACTGACGATTGATTAGATTAGCCTCCGAGCCGAAGGCGAGGACAGGCTATGATAATTAACTGCTGAGGCGAAGCCGAGGCAGGCAATGAATAAACGAGGCAGAAATGTTTCCTTTGCTGCCTTGTTGCATACAATATTTTATCTACTTGCGGCAGAAAAATGAAGCTGCTAAAATGTTATCTTTATTAATATAACATAGTTAACCCTTTCAGGACGAATGCCGTGATATTACGCTAAACCGGGACTACATCCTAGGCCGAATGCCGTGATATCACGAAGCACCGGGACTGCCTTACAGGGCCGAATGCACTGTGAATGTCGCTGTGCACTTTTCATACTGTTTTATCATTTTATGAATTTCTGGGTTGCAAAATGAAACATTCAAAGATATCTTGTAATAGTTTAGGGTGTAATAAAGATGTATAACAAGATTCGATTGTATTTGGGTTGGCCGTTTTTAATTTATTGATATACATATATAGCGTACAGACTAAATCAGTTATTTTTTTCAACTCTTAATTTTTTTTTACAAATAATAGAATTATGGCGCTATTTTCGGAACTAGAGGATGTTTGAAAGTTTTTACTTTTACCCAGAAGGTGTCTTATCTATTCAATTATTTTATATCTTTGTCATTTTAGAGCTATCTTCAGGGTTTAGCGAGAGGGTGTCAGCCTTGAAGACACCTCTGACCCTCTCTAACTCCAAAACTATGTGTCATATTAATAAAGATTAACATATGTATTAACTAAAATTAATGTTCAAATAAGAAACTTGGGAATAATAACCAATAAGTGATAAGCAAACTCAATCTATAACAACAAAATACAAAACAGACGTTTATAACACACATAACTTCTGAATGAATAATGCACGCAATATAAAATATTTATTTATATTTTTACTAACAAATTACTAAAAGTATTAAAGATATCTTCTATTGCTTAAAAGAAAAGAAGTAACTAGGATAAATCAAGAAAAGTAGCTAGTCTAATCTAGAATGACTTGAATAATAAAAATAATATGGATGTTCAATGTTTACATGACGGTGCAGTATACTACTGCAGTAGACTCTACTATTTTTTTAATTAAAGATCTACTAATCATTGAACTTATTTAACAGAATTAACAAATATAAACAAATTATTGCTTCCGAGCTTACCGAAGGTAACGGAAGCATTGTGTTCACTTTTGAGAACGAAAAACTTTTATGCCTCCGATTTTAAAAATTCCAAGACAGAAATCCGTTTCAGACATCAGGGAACATTTTTGGTTCCGTGTCTGTCTGTCTGTCTGTCTGTCTGTCTGTCTGTCTGTCTGTCTGTCGGTCTGTGTGTCCGCGAATTATGAAACGTGCGACGATAACTTGAGTAAATGTCAACCGATTTTGATGAAATTTGGTAGACATGTTCGTTTTACCAATGCCGAGGACGAGTTCGTTGGACAACGTTATCCGTCCAAGCGTTCACGAGCAACGCTCGTGTAAATGTGAACTTCAAATTTAAAATTGGAATTTTAGGTCGGGAAGAAAATCTAACTTCATCTATTAAATGAGACAAACATTTTTTTCTTATACAATTGTTTAGTAAAACCAACAGCGACACCGCTATGAAGTGTTGAAGATCGCTAACACTATTAATAGTTTTTACACAATTAACAATATAACAATAAAGTAATATAACAATAATTTTAATGTTAATATAACAATAATGTACATGATAGGATGCGAGGAAGCTATGTGCCACACTAATTGGCAGTCTATTTTATAATTTAAACGTTTGTTTATTAAATATTACTTATTAAACTATAATATATGATGTTATAAGATAGAGATAATAGTATAAACTGTCATTGCCAACATTATAAAAGTAAAAATTTTACTGCCTAGGCTGTAAAATTTTTCCTGACTTTTACCGCCTAGGCAGTAAAATTAATTTCTCTGCCCGAAATCGGTTCAATAATGCCTCATTTTGCTGCCGCAAGTAGAGAATAGTACATTACGCGTCGAGTGCGGAAAGTAGCATTTTGCATGCGAGTGTGGAGTTTGCACCCGAGCGATAGCGAGGGTAATAAAACCACACGAGCAATGCAAAATGCCGTTTTCGCACGAGTTGCGTACCGTACTTTATCTACGATTGTTAGATTTTAATAATAAATACAGAAAAAAGTAATAAAATTTCTGTATGTAAGTTCGAATTTCTCTTTTGATAAAGATGACATTAATTCATTAGTTGTATTTTGTGCTGGATTAATTATTTCGGGAGGTGTATTATTCTCCTCATATTCGTCATTATCACTTAAATCAAGCATTGATTTTCACAAAAAACTCAATATTAACAGTAACTTTTATTAAACAAACATCAAATTAGTTTTGTTAAAAGTTACTCTTTAATCGTGCGTATAGTTGAAGAATTCTTCTTCTTTACCACACTAGTGCGGTAAAGAAGAAGAATTCTTTAGAATTATGAGACGCGCATGCGCAATGGATACATGTATGTAAAGAATCACTTTCTACGCATCGAAACAGAGATACAATATTTATATTTCGTAACAATCGTAGATAAATAACTATTGTTATTCGTATGTGAGAGGTTAGAGTGAAGCTATGTGCTACGACTTCTAAAATAATTTGCTTTATAAAAAGTTTGTGTTAATTTGTGAAAAAGTATAAATATTTGTTTCCAATTTGGAGTTTGTTTAACAAACGTTGTTAAACTTAAACACCTTTTTAAATTGTATATTTTATTCAATTTTTGATGGATTTTTAAGGTGTATTTAAAAATAAAAAACTAGTTGATTTCCATTTCTTTTATTGTGAGACGTTTCAACACTCTAAGGTTATCTTCGCATCACATCACTTTTTCATAAATTTGCGTGTAGCCACATTGAATAGATATTATTTTTATATCATGTTTTTAAAATTACTATTATAAAATACCAAATACCAAATGAAAAAGATTAAAAAATCTGAAATTTTATATAAAAAAAAAGAAAGAAATTTATTAAAGGAATTACATACATTTTTTTTACATTCTCATATAAAGAGAAAGTATTGTGATGGCGCGAAAATTCGATTTTGAGATTTTGATGGATTTACACGTTTTGAGGTCCCCTGAGTCCAAAAAAGTGGTTTTTAAAAAATGTCTGTCTGTCTGTCGTCTGTTCAGACGCCTGGAGCCTAAACTACTGGGCCGATTTTGAAGAAATTTGGCATACATGTTCAGAAAAATCATACCCCGAGGCGAAATCGAGAAATGAATTTTAGCTCCAAATTTAGGGGCGCTACCCCCCAAAAACTCTGAAAAAAAATTATATCTCGAAAACGGTTCCGACGATTTTGATTAAAAAATTCTAAAATATAGTCCATTTCAATACGAATCCAACGATATAAGCCGTTTTCCCGGGAAAAATCTAGTTCCTGAGAAAACAGCTTACAAGCTGACCGAGAGAGCCCGGGTTCGATTCCCCGCCCAGGAGAAGTTATTTTTATGATAAATTTTAATGAAATGCTCAATAATAATTAAATTTACATACGAAATCTAATAAATGGAAAACACTGGGCTAAATAATTATGAACTCGTATATGAGAAAGTTTGTCTGAGTTGTCTCGGACCGATTTTTAAAAAAAAATTTATATTTTTTTATTGACTTCGCCTTTTACATTTAATTTATTTAATGAGCTACCAATAGGACAAGGTGGAAACCACATAAATTGTCGCTTTAGTACAGGGACATGTTCGACACCACAATATATTTAAATAAACTAATAGCTATGTTAACTAATATTATGTTTATCAATTGTAAATGACTGTAATCAGTACAGTTGTAATTATCATATTTTAAAGACTACCATTTAAATATAACTCTTGAATAGGTGCTATTAACCATGTAGTTCTGCAACTACAATAAACAAATAAATAAACTAATAGCAAAATTAGTGTAAGCCACAAACCAGTGAAGTTATTAAAAGCTTGTAAAAAAAAACAAAAAAAAAACAAAACATTTGCCTGGGGGCAAGCTCTATTAGCAGAACACAATTTTACAAGGTTTTATTGCACTATTCTAATCAAATTCAGGGGGCTACTATTTAATTATTTATTCTTTTATAAACATTTCTTAGTAGCACTAAAAATCATTGTATATCATGAATATTTTAGAATAAGAAATAAAAGTTAACAGTACCATGATCATAACATCATTAGTAATATTATCATCATCCTCAGGTTGATCTGATGCTTCACCTTCATCCTCATCACTACCCCAGTTCTGATCATCGTTTATTTTTGACTTTTTCTTAACAGCGGAGACTTGAGCGAATGGAGACATAATAGGACATTTGTTATAAGCTCTTGTGAATGCAGCTTTCACCTAAAACAAATCAAATAATACCATACAGGAAAGAGAAATAAGTTCAACAATGGAACAAAGAGACAATCAAAATATAGTGAAACAATAAAGCTTAAATATTTAGTAAACTTTACAGCTATAATTTCCAACTGACTCATTTAGGATCAGTCAGAGAGAATAAGAATTTTATAAGAAAAGATCAAATTTTAAAAGGGCAGGATTATAAATATCACAAGCAACATTACAATAATCGAAATCAAATTATAAGTATTATTAACTACGGGAAACAGACATAGAAAATTACACTCCAGCGCCGGGATTTGAACCACGGGCCTTAATATTTTTACGTAGTATGAATACTACCAAAATCGTAAAATATGAATTTCTAATTGATTGTACTAGGTACAGGTACTAATTGGGTACTTTATAATTATAAGTGTTATTTCTCGGTCTAGTTCTATGTCATTTAATGTTGACTTCTCAGATTTGTGGAAAATTTAAAGCTTAAATTCGGGACAAGGTATCATTAACGTCAGAGAAAATCATTCTCCTGCGCAGCTTAGTTGGTAGAGCGCTATACTGGAAATATAGAGGCCCGTGGTTTAAATCCCAGGCGCTGGAGTGTAATTTTCTCTGTCTGTTTCCCGTAGTTAATAATAATTATAATTTGATTTAAATAAAAATTTAATCTTTCCGTAGTATGAATACTACCAAAATCATAAAATATGCATTACAATAATCGTAAATTTTATGATAGAATGTATTTATAGTGTGAAAGTTTTAATTTTTAATTCCTAAAACAGCCATATTAGCTACAATATTTTGCAAAGGCATTAAAAACTAAACAATATTTTAAATTGATCTCTAGCATAATATAAAATATGCTGATATAGAGTATTGGTCATTTAAAGGCTATACAGTGAAAACTGTTTTAACACGAAAATGGTTAACATGAATAATCTATCATTCAGTTTTCGAATTCGGCGATGTGTGTGTCAAAGTCACACACATCGTAGTAAAAAATAATGAATTTTGTGTTTTTTGTATTTTAAATAAAAACTTTTTAAGTTTACAATGCCAGAGAAATCAAGACAAATATAAACTGGCAAAATTTTTAAATTATTTAAGTTTGATAATTATTTTTTTTAGTTGTATTATTATTTTGTTTATTGTTTTATGATATACACATTTTTTATTATATACCTTACACACATTCTCATGAATGTACATATTGTATTATTTGAAATGTGAATAGTTTTAGTGCATCTAATATGACGTTTTGGACAACATATACAGAACAATGCATATAAGCGTACATTAATTAAACTTGACATTTAAAATATTGTTTTTTTTTTTATAGACAAAATTCTTTTAACACAAAAAAATATTTCGGTACCCTCAATATCGTGTTAAACAGTGTTCACTGTAAAGTAATAGTACATTACACATCTAGTGAGGAGAGTAGCATTTTGCACGTGAGTGTGGAGTTTGCACCCGAGCAACAGCGAGGGTAGCAAAACCACACGAGCAAAGCAAAATGCAGTTTTCCCACGAGTTGCGTACAGTACTTTATCTACGATTGTTGGATTTTAATAATAAATACAGAAAAAAGAAATTTAATAAACTTCCTGTATGTAAGTTCGTATTTCTCTTTTGATAACGATTACATTCATTAGTTGAATTTTGTGCCGAATTAATTATTTCGGGAGGCGTATCTTCTCCTCATTTTCGTCATAATCACATAAATCACTGATTATTTTTCACTAAAAACTCGATATAAACAGTTACTTTAATTAAACAAACAGCAAATTAGTTTTGTTAAACGTAAACAAACTCGCTAATTGTGCGTTAAGGTGCAGAATTCTTCTTTTTTACTGCACTAGGGCGGAAAAAAGAGGAATTATAAAACGCGCATGCGCAAGTACGTAAAGAATCACTTTCTACGCATCTAAACAGAGATACAATGTTTATATTTCGTATCAATCGTAGATAAAAGTATAAACATCTATTCTTTAATATTTAAAATAAAACTACGTTACCTTTGATTCAAGTTTAGAGAAAGGATCAGGTCTAAAATTCCAATCACTTAGTTGAGATAGTGAATCTAGGTCTTCTCTAAGTAAGGAATACTCCCTCATCACTTCTAGTGCATTCTCTGTACCATCTGAGCCTTCTTTAGACAGAGGTCTAACAATGGCATCAAGCAATGCTTTACAGTAGTCTAAGCCGATGTCTTCTTTACTTCCCGACATCCTGATAAAAATATAAAATATAAATATAAATGCATTTAAAATACTAATAGTAAATTATTGAGGAGGATGAACAGAAGTCTATTTATTATAAAGAAAAAATACTTGATAAGACTACTTCAAACCACAAAGGTTATCTTCAGTATTGCTAAGAAGAATAAATTGGTTGTGGGTGAAGTCTCACATAAAAAGGGCTTCGTTGGTATTAGTATTGTGAATAGAAAATTAGTTAGTATAAGAGGGGTGGGGCAACCAAAATGTTGGAAGTTTTTTGACAAAATGACATGAAAAATTAAACACTTTCAAAAAGAGTTATATATTTTTTGTAATCTACTCTTCAATACCTTTCATTTGATACCCAACTCAAAATTTTAAAAAATATATTTTTTCCGATGACAGGTATTATCTGCCATATTGAATTCCCAGTTAATCAGATCAAATTATTTTTTCTATGGCCCAGCAGACCACACATTTTGCATATTTTTTTATATTTTTAATAATTGCAGAAATATAGTTTCAAGGGGGGGGGGGGGGGGGACACAAGCAAAATGTTGATGTTTTTTTAACAAAATGGCATAAAAAAATAAACACTTTCCATATAGTCAGGGTGCCCATAGGCAAAAAAGTAACTTATACATACTCTTTCCAAACCTTTTTGTATGGCTTGTTTAGGCCAAATCTGACACCGTTTTCCTCTGTGACTTTTTTTAGTTTTGGGGCGTTTTATTTTTATTTGAACCCTAAAATTTTGACGCGTCAGACTAGAAAATCGGAAAAAGTTCTGCGACAGACAATATTAAAATGTTGATTTATAGGGTTTAAATACTGTATCTTGAGGAAATCAGCCAGTTATTAATTAATGATATTAATTAATTTTAATTAATAATAATGGATATTAATTAATATGAACTAATATTAATTAATGATTAATAACCAGCTGATTTTCTCAAGATACATTATTTGAACCCTATAAATCAACATTTTAATATTGTCTGACGCAGAACTTTTTCCGATTTTCAAGTCTGACGCGTCAAAATTTTAGGGTTCAAATAAAAAAAAAACGCCCCAAAACTAAAAAAAGTCACAGAGGAAAACGGTGTCAGACTTTGCATAAACAAGCCATACAAAAAGGTTTGGAAAGAGTATGTATAAGTTACTTTTTTGCCTATGGGCACCCTGACTAATAAGTGTTATATATTTTTGTAATCTACTATTCAATACCTTTCATTTGATACCAACTCAAAATTTAAAAAAAAAAAACATTTCTTTCCGCGGGACATGAATTATCCACCATTTTGAATATGAACAGCTGATAATTTTGAGTTTGCTATATTTTCCCTGCGTGCGTGTCAAAACGATCTTTAATACTGGAAACTTTCAAGAATTTATCTCTTTTAATTCAAAAGTTATTGGAACCGTACAGAGTGACAGACAGACAGACACAGGAACAAAACTATAAGGGTTTCTTTCTTTGGTTTTACCAACGAAACCCTAAAAAGGACTAAAAGACTGTGCAATCGATAAGAAAGAGGGTCTCAATATTAAGTTTTAGGTCTTCCAGCAGAGACCAGGTCATGTAGGGTTTTGATTCCAAAGTTTCACACCCTATGTTGGTTGCACTATCAGGGGAGTGCATGTTGTTCTGGTAAAGTAACAACATCAACTCAAAGATGCTCCCAACGCTGGGTGCGAAACGTTGGAACCAAAACCAAACATGACGCTGTCACCACAAGAATACTTAGAACTTCAATGAGGAGGAGGTTTAAATTTGACTCAACTCAGTCAATCTCATAAAATAAGTCAGATTTAATGATAGATCTAAAACCTAACTATTCATACTTTCATTTCACTCAAAATGTTTTAAATTAATAATTTATTTAAAATTACATATAAAACTACATATATTTATATTTTATACATAAAATGGTATTAAATAAATATTTCATACGTAAAACACACAGGCAAAAATTGGAGCACCATTAAAAATATATAGAACTTCAAATAAGAAGAAAATAAATATTATATAACCACTAATAAGAATAATATTTCAGAAATGGCATCTTTGAACTTTATTGATATTATTTTAGACCATTGAATTTTACTCATTCAGCTGAACAATTTGATATGTTTATCTCATTTTTTGATAAAAATGTGAGATTCCACTCTTAATAAATATTTATTATCTTCAGTAGGGAGAAGTTATAATTTTGGATTAGTTTAGAGGGACTAAAGTAAGACTTTTCTTCCCTGAACTCAAAAAGTAGGGAGAAAAAGAAGGATTGCCAACTTAATTATTTTATAAATAGTAGAGAATGAATGGCTAATGAAGTGAGGTTGTAGAAATCAGGTTGGCGACACTGTTTTTCGACCTTATTATATCATTGTTTAAACCTGCATCTAAATAACCTTCTAATTGAGTTTAATTGCAATTCTTATTTGTTTTTAATAATGAATCTCTTTTATCTGCTATTAAAAGTGCTAACAATTATTGTTATTTATTAAAATAATAAATTAAAAAAACTGTGCAATGGATGAAGATGCGTTTTTTTCTCTTTACTGGAGATAAAATATTGTATGCACCTTGTGAGTAAAGTGGTATAATTCCCCTCGGCTACGCCTCATGAATGAAAAAGTCTAATTCCTTCGGCTTCACCTCAAGAACCAACTTATTCGCTCAGGGAATAATGGCTTACTTTACTCCCTAGGTGCGTACATATTTATTTATTTTATATAAAAAAGCAGAACCACACATTTGTCTAAAAGGTTCAGTTCCCAGTTCTCCTTGTGGATTAAAAAAAGAAAATTTAATTGAATTTTATTCCACAGCTCTCACAGTAATGTGACCATCTGAATTGATTGAAACTATTAATTGTTAGGCCAATTTCACACTGGGCAGCGTTTATTATGTGATGCTGAAGACCTAAATGCATAGCTTACAATGAGAGCTTTCACTCAAAAAAAGTCGGACAGTGCGAAACTGGCCTTAGGACACATTAGCTAAAGCTACTTCAAGAATATTTAATAACTGGAAAATCGACGGCATAAAATAAGCTAAAAGTCATACTGCAAAATAAAAATATTCAGATATAAAGCTGAAAGAGAATATAAAATAGACATTTAAGAACCAACGAACTTTAAACGAGTATGTGATTGTATTTCTTGAGTGAGGCGATCCATTTTGTTTTTCTTAGAGTTCTTTCCCAGCCAAAGAGGAAAGTTAATTTGTCCACCCATATGACCTGCAAGAAGATCTCCAGGAACTAATGAGCTAAACATAGCCTGCAAAATTATAAAAATTAATAAATAAACTGTTTCATTTATTAAATAAATAAAGCATTAAGCAATGAAATCAAATTCAAGAAAGACTATTTGAGCTGAGCAAAGTGAAGCTCTTATACTACACTTGGCATTTGTTTGGACAAATACTCCTCCTGAACAGTTCAACCGATCCGCACAAAATTCGGCATGGTCAATGTGACCAACCACAGGAAGGTATAAATCTGAAATGGTCCAAATTGGTACACAGGGGTACAAGGTACGAGGTACAAAAGTTTCCTCCTGTACGGCTGAACCGATCCGCACAAAATTTGGCATGGACGATGTGACCAACCACAGGAAGGGATAAATCTGAAATGGTCCAAATTGGTACACAGGGGTACAGGGTAGGGGGTACAACAGTTAAAATAGTATATGGCCTTCATGATGCATGACGTTGGAAAGCTCTTTACAGTTATTGTTGTTAAGCTCACATTTGTCATATTTTCATTTAAGAGGGGGTTCAAAATGCTGTTTAATTAATAATTAGAAATATTACTATTTTTGATCCGATTTCAGCTTTTTATTAATAAAAATGTTTATTGTTTAGGATCAGACAACTGCATTGCACACCTAGTTAATTTATTCTTAATAACCCCTTGAGGGGTTCTCTTCCTCCACGCTTTGATGTGGGTTCGATCCCATGCCATAATACTCTGATTTGTATCTATGAATCAAGGACGTAGCCAGGGCAAGGGACACCCCCTAAGGGGTTCTATTCCCCCACTCATGCTTATATAGCTCACTAATGATCCTACCATACTCGCTTCGGCGGTACAATGTACAAATGAATGGTGTGTGAAGTAGCTGGAACTCTCCACCTCGGGGCTAGTAAAATGGGTCTGCTATAAGGACTAATTCCTAGGTTCGATCAAGTGGTTTGTCCTACCCATCTAGTAGGAAGTACTAGATAACTACTACTACCAGTAAAACAGATACAAAGAAAAAAATACACATGGGGTGAGTTTGAGTGCAATAAGGCATACAGATTGCTAGAATGATGAGCCTAGTGTTTACTATCACTGAAACGGACATGCATGCCTTGTTTCCCGCCCTCTCAAAACTTGAGGGGCTGGATTGGTGAAGTTAAGGATTATAGAGGGACTGTAGTCTTTAAATTATATTTAAAACTATATTGAAGTATTGTTAATAACCTGAGTTGGTAAGAGGCTCCAAGCATTTGAAGAACGAATAGCTCGATCAATAAGATCTCCATTAGCTATACTTTCTGCAGCTTTGGCAAATAGTTCCATCTTCCCTAGCTTGGATTTACTGTAACAAAAAAGTATTGTAAGTACACCTTGAGTGAGATTTTGATTTTCTTATTTTTCTCTTCACATATGGAATGTGTCCCACATAGAGTACTACAGAGGAAAAAATTGCTTATTTGTGGGTGTTTGAAAAAAGTCATTCTTTGTGAAAAAATCCTGTTTTTCCGTGGTAGGCAGTGAAATAGTAACTTTAGAGCCTAGAAAACATAGCTAAAATCCATTTTTTCATTACGTGGACTTAAAAAATCTTTTTTCCGTGGTAGGCTGTGAAATAGTAACTTTAGAGCCTAAAAAACATAGCTAAAATCAATTTTTTCATTACGTGGACTTAAAAAATCTTTTCATTACTCCTAGCTGTAAAGAAAAAATCTTTTACGTCCTAGGAACTAAAAGATTTTTTTTTCCGGCGGGTAGTTGTCAAAACTTCCATTAGTATCGCTGCAGTCTTTGTAGAAATGCTTCTAGTACGATTAAAATCCACTAGATGTCAATGCGTTTTATTTATCTTTTCTTATAGTGTAACCTCTTTTTAAGGTTTCTTTTTTTAAGTCTTAAGTACGTACTAATATTTGTTATTATTGTATATTGATTAGTGATTAATATTTAATGTTTTTTCATTGTCTACTACCTCGGAAAAAATAGCATATGCCATGCGACTGTGAAGTGTTTTTTCTTTACCTTGGCAATATTTACTGTCTCGCTTCGTTCGACAGTAAATGTAATTGCCGCGGTAAAGAAAAAACTCACTTCACAGCCTAGTAACATAATATACTATTCTTCTTTAATCACTAAAAATAGTATTATTTTCTTGATTTTTTTTCTATAGAGCTTAAGGTGCAGACCAACAAAAATGTGCGTAATATATTAAATTTACTGTGCCAAAAATATTTACAACAAAAAATAACCACTAACAGTCAATCAATTTTGTATCAGAGCGTCTACACTGCCCCACACACACACATACACAAATTTTTTTTATTCCGGTGGACCCAGCTTAACCCATTCAACTCGTCATCAAATTCATGAACGTACCTCTGAGGCGGGTGTATTTAATACCAAATGAGATAACACGATTTAAAAACAAATCTTTAAAAAAAATTGTTGTTAGGATCCTCTGTGGACCCAAATACCAGCGGACCTGGCAGACCATTGTAGAGGGTTCTGCCCTAGATACTAGGAAAAGAGTGGTGGAGTTCCAGAAGGGAGAGTTTGGATCCACTAGGGATCCAACCACCAGCTGTCTTAGTACCGCATAGAACCACAGTGAACCCAAATGCATTCAATGGATTTAACGCCAACAAATAATATTTAACTTTTTTTTTTATTAATAATTAAATATAATAGAATGCCAGGATAATAGTGTGGAAAAGTCTTTGTTAATATTAACCTTTAGCAAACTAAAATGGTTATAAGAATTAATAAATAGAGCCATAATTTATGAAGAAGTAGATGGCAGTACAATTTTTGACTGACCTTTTCATTTTATTTTTTCAACACTGTTAAGGTTTTTGTGATATTTGTCACTGAGTGAAAGAGCCAGTAAAAAGAAGGATGAAAGATGGTAGAAGTAAAAGGGAAATAAATTGTACATACCACCTTTAAGTGTAATAAACATTATCTAAATGTAGACATTTTTATGAGAATCAGACGATTCATTAAGATTCATTTTTTTCAATTTGAATTACAAAAATTCAATGTAGTGTAATCTTCTAGTCAGTCAGGTTGAGAATGAGCCAAGGAGGGGTCAGAATATTGCTAAAGGGAGCGTTTTATTTCTCCTTGAGACCAAACAGCAATTAAATCACATATTTTTCGATACAGTCAACTTTTTCTCTTTCAGAACAAGAACGAGTTTTAACAAAGAATTACTGTTTCTCAACCCCTGTCCCCCCCCCCAAAATCCTCTTGGTGAATTATCGTGGAACACACACTGTATTAAACCTGAATATATGAGATAGTAAAAAGACAAAACTTACCTAGCTTGAGAGTGAGGCACAACCATAAGATAATTTTCTTGTACAAATAATGGTGCAATACTGTAATCATTAAAGAATAAATCAGATTTGTCATGAATAGACATAGTTTCATGATCCTTTTCACTAAAGACTTTCTTCAGAACATCCCAAGGTCCCTTAAAAAACAAAAAAGGTATACAAAATAATAGTACACCCAATAAAAACAGATAATAAATAACAAAATATTTTTTAAAAAAAGTCCAGACATGCACCATGAAATCGGCATATTATTATTGGCTTATGATAATATAGGAAAATTTTGGTTTAGAATTTGGATGGGTGAAAAAAAAAAAAAAAAAATTGGTACAGAGGTACGGGGTACATAGTAGTAGTCTAGTACTTCCTACTAGAACGGTAGGACGAACCACTTGTTCAAACCTTGCAATTAGGCCCTTTTTACGCCCCGTGGTGGAGAGTTCCAGCTACTTCACACATCATAGTACATTGTACCGCCGAAGCGAGTATGGTGTGGTCATTAGTAAGCTATAAAAGCGTGCGTCAAAGCATGGAGGAAGAGTCCCCATAAAGGGTGTCCCTCGCCCTGCTCTGTCCTCGAACCATAGATACAAATTACATCATCATGTCACGGATCGGACCCACTTCAAAGAGTGGGGGAAGAGTCCCCATAAAGGGTGTCCCTCGCCCTGCTCCGTCCTCGAACCATAGATACAAATTACATCATCATGTCACAGATCGGACCCACTTCAAAGAGTGGGGGAAGAGTCCCCATAAAGGGTGTCCCTCGCCCTGCTCTGTCCTCGAACCATAGATACAAATTACATCATCATGTCACGGATCGGACCCACTTCAAAGAGTGGGGGAAGAGTCCCCATAAAGGGTGTCCCTCGCCCTGCACCGTCCGCGATTCAGAGATTGATGCAAATCAGAGTATCATGGCAAGGGATTGTACCCACGACCTTGAGTTGCCTCGACTTATTGATAGCTGAGCGAGCGCCTTAAGATGCTCGGCTACCCTGGCTCCCTTTATTGTTGACTTATGTACCCCTTAGGGGTACATAAGTCAACAATAAACGTAAATATATAAAAATAGAAATGTCAACAAGGGTGCATCTTTTTTTAAGGATTAGAGTTCGTTCACTGTTGTCACTAGTATCATGGAAAAACTGGAGACAGAGCTTACAGAGGCTGTAGCCCTCCTCGAGGGACTACAGGAAAAGAGTACGGGTTGGCGGGTCCAATTGGCAAAAGGCTTGGAAAAAAATTTAGGCTGGACCACTGTAGAGAATGTCACCCGAATCCTAGAAGGGGCGGAGTGCAGAGATAAGATCTGACGCCAGTATTATAATTCTTTTGTTAGAAAATTCAAAATTCCAGATCTCCAAGGAAGCTGAAGGAAAAGATAATGTTTTGAGAATCACAAGCTTACCCAACTTTGTTTAATTTGTCTATTAAAATTTAAATAAAATCTATTATAATTCAAATAATTTACATAAACAACAAAAAATTAATGAGTGGTCTATACTTACAATTTTAATATCTTTAGTAGATGCTTTCATTTGATTATCGGATGATGCAGCAAGCATTGACAAATGATTTAATATCAATCGTATATCTTGATTTGTATTGACAATAATATCCGTTAGTATATCAGGTTTAATTTTAAGTTTTTCTTTAAAACAAACACTTAGCATGGCTCCCTGGAAATAAAAAAATAAAGAACATGTGCAAACATATGAGTATACAAGGGTGGACCCAAATGTATCGGGAATTTATTTTTAAAAACATTTTATTAAATATTTCTATAAACAAGTAGTTAGTTTCCTTCAAAGTACTCACAATTGGAGCTATTACGCTTATTCAATCTTTTATTCTGTTGTTCAAAGCATTTTTTAAATTAGTCTGAACCAATGCTGTTCAGAGGCTGTGTCGTTTTTTGTTTTACCTCTTTTATGTCAGCATAACATCTACCTTTCAGGTCCCTTTTTTCATCCACAGAAATAAAAAGAAGTTGTTTGGAGTCAAATCCGACAAATATGGTGAGCAAAGAGGTGCCAATTTTTTTCTCAAAACTTGGCATGCAGTGAAAGCTATGTAAGCTGGCGCATTTTCCTGATGGAAGAACCAATTTAGCAGCCACTCTTCTCATTTTCAAATGTTGAACAACTGGGATCAATGGTCCTACGTTGAACTTCATACATTAGGTCGGTTCAAGATGTTGAAGGATAACCTGATCGGCATTTCACCTTTCTTGAAGCGGCTTAACCACTCATAGACTTATTAGTATTCTCTTTGTAAGCAGTTTATAACTCTTCATAAGTATGTTGCAACAAATAAACAAATTTGTAACAAAACATTGCAAACAAATAAAGAAAGAGAAAACAATTTGTTGCATAGTTGTTTATTTTGTTTTTATTTTAAATTAATACCTTAATTTGATCAGCACGAGGTTTAAAAAACCTAAGATCAAAGCAGTAATTAGCAAGACTTCGTATCTTTGGGTGATTCCTATCGTTACACATGCAAATAATGGGAACTTTTGAGTTTTTTATTAGCAGAATAAGTTCCTGAACACCTCCTCTATCTTCATTTCCAGCCATACCATCTACTTCATCCATAACCAGTACGTGTCTATTAGTCACTTTTTCACCCTCACCTGTAACATTTACATAATTTAATTAACAAATTAATATAATAAGAAGTATAACTCCACGGAAAGTAACTTATTTTACAAAGCCAGATTTTAATCCATAGTAGTCAGTGCCTAACAATGAAATCATATTATATCATATACTAGATAATCATACATCATATACTAGATTTATAACAATTTACAAAAAAAATCTAAATTGTTTAACTTGATAGTAAGACACTGAAGATCACCACTAGTGGTTGAAAAGGCCTTTATTTATTCCTCCATTAATTTTCATTGAAATGGGTTCAATTTATTAGGTATACTTCCAATATTACAAAGTAAAAAAAAAAAAAAAACCGAGACAACTCAGACAAACTTTCTCATATACGAGTTCATGGTTACTTAACCGAATGTCTCCATTTATTAGTTTTGTAGGTAAATTTAATTATTATTGGACATTTCATTAAAATTTATCATAAAAATAACTTCTTCACGGCGGGGAATCGAACCTGGCCTCTCTACGTCCCTGTTTAAAGCAATTTTCTCAGGTACAAGAATTTTCCTTGTACCTGATATAAAGATCTTGTTAAATTTATATTTAAATGGACTACATTTTAGAATTTGTTAATTAAAAATCGTCAGAACCGTTTTCGAGAAATACTTTTTTTTCACATTTCTTCAGAGTTTTTTGGGGGTAGCGCCCCCAAATTTGGAGCTATTTTGGCTCGATTTTGCCTCAGGGTATGATTTTTTTGAACACGTATGCCAAATTTCGTCAAAATCGACCCAGTAGTTTAGGCTCCAGGCGTCTGCACAGACAGACGAAGACAGACATTTTTTAAAAACCACTTTTTTGTACTCAGGGGACCTCAAAACGTGTAAATCCATAAAACTCTCAGAATCGAATTTTTGCGCCATCACAATAGTTTCTCTTTATATTATGAGAAAGTAAAAACCTAAAACTTTTTAAAAATATCTAGTGAATAAAAAAAAGTATACTAATATTTTAAATGATAATTTATAACTGCAGTACTAAACTTTGAATATCTGAGAACTTTTTGACATTTTAATTAATGTTTGTTTAGGCACTGACAATGGCCCTATAGTGGCTGAATGCTGCACTGAATTTTATTAAATATTTTTATCTAGATTGATACGAAATATAAACATTTTATCTCTGTTTAGATGCATAGAAAGGGGTTCTTTTTTTAGTTGTATTCATTGCGCATGCACGTTTCATAATACGTCTTTATTTCAACAACGGAAATAAATAAGAATTCTTCACCTTATCTCACGATTAGCATGTTTGTTTACATTTAAAAAAACTAATATGCTGTTTGTTTAATTAAAGTAACTGTTTCCTTTTTTAACCAACAATCGTAGATAAAGTACGGTACGCAACTCATGGGAAAACTGCATTTTGCTTTGCGCGTGTGCTTTTATTACCCTTGCTCTCGCTCGGGTGCAAACTCCACACTTGCATGCAAAATGCTCCTTTCCGCACTAGACGCATAATGTACTATTACGCGGAGAGATTTTTTTTTATTTAAACACTTGATGATGACCTCCACTAATGCTTCATATCTTAACTGTTGAATATTGGTTTTTAAACTAAAATTACCAGTAAAGAATGGTGAGAGGGATTTGCTTGAAAGTAATTCACCGACTTCCTGATTGAGAAGTTTCTTACTTCTGGTATCAGAAGCATTAAACTCAACCATGTCCATTTCAAGTTCCTTACACACTAGATGAGCCGTTGTCGTTTTACCTGAAAATAAACAGATAAATGCTTAAATAAATTTAATACAGTCAGTTTTTAGAGGGGAAGCTTATATAATTTTGGTTGCTAAGAAGTCTTTATCTTGATACCAGTTTATTGACAATTTTTAATAATTGCATATGTAGGTTCTATAAATAGGATTGTACTGTTCCATTGCATAGGCTGCAAAGACCTAGTAAGCCTCTTTCACACGAGGCAACTTAGTTGATTCAACTAGTTGACTGGCGGTTGAAAAGGAGTGTAGCCGGGTAGCTAGTGTTAAGGAATCGGCCGAACCCCTTCACACGAATCAACTCGTCCGCCCAGGCAACTAGGAGGCCAGGCACATGTGCCGCTCGCGTTCTCATCCTAACTAGTTGATTCAACTAAAAAGACACTACAAGGTATTAGGCCCTTCACTTCCTTTAGTTGAGTCAACTGGCACACTTGTTCCATTTAGATACTACTTTCTCTTCCAATTAAATTGAAGAATTTATCCTCATGGCTTAGTAGTTTCGGATATAATTGTGAGAAAGCGCCCGATTCCCGATTCTCTAACAAGGGATGAACCCACATTCTTCGACTAGATTTCCTTCTTTTTAGGGTTTCGCTGGTAAAACCAAAAAATGAAACCCTTATAGTTTCATTCCTCTGTCTGTCTGTTACTCGTGTACGGTTCCAAATACTTGAATTAAAAGAGATAAATACTTGAAACTTCCAGTATTAAAGATCGTTTTGACGCACACACAGGAAAGATAAAGCGAACTCAAAATTATTAGCCGTTCAAATTCAAAATGGCGGAAATTTCACGTTACGGGGGAATTTTTTTTTTTTTAAATTTTGAGTGGGATATCAAATGAAAGGTAATAAAGAGTAGATTACAAACATATATAAGACTTGTGGAAATTAGTTAATTTTTCATGCTATTTTGTAAAAAAAAATCAACATTTTGTGTGCCCCCCCCCCCCCCCCCCCCGCTTATACTAACTAATTTTCTATTCATAATACCAACAAAACCCTTTTTACGTGAGACTTGACGCACAACCAATTTTTTTGCTCTTCTTCTTGCAGAAGAGCAAGTACTCCTGCTTCCTCGGGTCCTAACATAGTACTGACCTCCCATTAGGAAGAGAAGTTGAATCAACTAAGTTGCCAGGTATGAAAGAGGCTTAAGTGTTCTCTATGGGAGACACCTTTTACTCCAGGAGATAACGTGCAAAAAAGTGTCTGACTAAGATCAAGCTAGAATTTTGTGATCAAGTTAATATGGTGCCTTTTAAGAATATGTAGTTGGCTAAGTTCATCTGTGTGACATAGCTTGGCAATAGGCATTTGAAAAAAACAAACCAGTGGAGAGCAGTCATTTTGGTGGACAAAGTGATTTTCATGATCCTGAGTACAAAATTAGTTAGTACACCAAAAGACAAAGTGATGATACTCTGTCAAATACTACTCTAAATCAAAGTGGTCCCTTATCATGTGACAAACTAACATCAACTTGAATTTTGGTCTACTAACAAAGTTTGTATTCAGGATCATGAAAATCGCATTGTACGCCAAAATGGGAGGACATGGCAGCTATGCCTATTAGCAAACTATGTCCCGCCGATGTACTTAGCCGACCACATATTCTTAAAAGGCACCAAAAGATTTACTTGTATACAAAATTCTAGCTTGATGTTAGTCAGACACATTTTAGCACACTATCTCCTGGATATTTGAAGTAGTGTGAATTATGACAATTTAAAACCATTAAATCATGAGAATGATCTCATCCAGAAGATATAAAAAAAAGTCCAGTCATGCACCATGACTGGACGAATGAGCGAATTTTCAAAGAAATCTGTGTATTATTGGCTTATGATAATATAGGAAAATTTTGGCTTACAATTTGGATGGGTGAAAAAAAAAAAAAAAAATTTGGTACACAGGGGTATGGGGTACAAAAGTTAAAATAGTATTTACCCTTCAAGATGTATGTCCTTGGAAAGCTCTTTAAGAGTACAGTAATTGTTGTTATGTACACTTTTATCATATTTCCATATAAAAGGGGGGTAAAATGAAAAAAAAAAAAAACGTTTTTATGCTATTTTTGACCCTAAATTGTAAAAATTTGACCCCTAAATGAACTCTAAAAATTCTGGCCAAGGAACTCATCCTTTCTTTTGATATTATTGACATTTTAAAATTTGTTTGAAATTTTTAAGTGAATCCTAAGGGGAGATATCGTCTCGAGTGACACATATATACATACATATATACATAAATACATACAGAAATAAACAAAACTCAGGTTTCGGTCACAAAAATCGTCACTATGTTACAATCCCGACATTTCGGTTTTTACTTAAAACCTTCTTCAGGGGCCGTAAAACGTCTAAACAACCACACAAACACGCGTATTCATTTAAATACATACATATATACATACATACATAAAAAAAACTGTTAAATTTTAGGAATAGATTCAGAATGGTCTAAAACGGATTTCCATGGAAAATTTTTTCAAAAATTCTCATTACAAAAATTTTGAAGCCATTGCAATAGCATAATTTTCTTTGAAAATTCGCTAAAAGATAAGTTTAAATGTATATGAGTGATGTATTGAACTCCTGATTGGTATAAGAATAATGGGATGCATTAAATAAAATATCTGGATTAGATTTGTTTATTTGTTTAAGCAACTAACTTTTACAAATAGGAGTTTTATAGCAATGTAGATCGGACTATTGATCTGATGAGCTAAATAAAATATCTACACACAATATACATGTTCAGAAATATAATATGTTCTCAATAAATCCAATATCATTTATAATAGTCCAGGAGATAGCGTGCAAAAAAGTGTCTGACTAACATCAAGCTAGAATTTTGTATACAAGTCAATCTTTGAGCGCCTTTTAAGAATATGTGGTCGGCTAAGTTCGTCTGCGGGACATAGCTTGGCAATAGGCATTTGAAAAAAATAAACCGGTGGAGAGCAGCCATGTCTCACCAATTATGGTGGACAATGTGATTTTCGTGATCCTGAGTACAGAATTAGTTAGTAGACCGAAAATCAAGTTGATGTTAGCTTGTCCCTTGAGAGGTGACCACGTTGATTTTTAGTAATATTTGAATAACTAATCTATCAAGTGTGAAAATAACATCAACTTGATTTTCGGTCTACTAACTAATTCTGTATTCAGGATCATGAAAATCACATTGTCCACCATAAGTGGTAAGACATGGCCGCTCTCCACCGGTTTGTTTTTTTCAAACGCCTATTGCCAAGCTATGTCCCGCATACGAACTTAGCCGACCACATATTCTTAAAAGGCGCTAAAAGATTGACCTGTATACAAAATTCTAGCTTGATGTTAGTCAGACATTTTTTTGCACGGTATCTCCTGGACTATAATTATCAATAGAAAAATAAGAATTTATTTTTCTTTGAAAAATAAGTATATCTTACCAACACCAGGTGGTCCAGATAAAAGTGCAGCCTTAAAATACGCTCCAGAATCATCTTTAGCCCAAGGGCCTAAAAAATAAGACAAATAAAAATAAGACTTTTAAAAACTAAATCCTATTAAATATTTTCAACAATATGGCAGATGACTAAATAGTCATCTGCCATAGTTATGACTAAATAGTTTTATTCAATATGGTTTAAAAGTATGGAAGTTTAAAAAAAGAATATGTAAAATATTGGTGGCCAATATGGTGGACGACTAAACAAACTTCTAAGTAAGCATGACATATTGTCCATCGTTCTGAAGGTCTTGAAGAGTAAGAAAATAATATTATGTAAACTATTCTTACAAAATTTCAATGATTCTTTTTTTGATTTGCAGCCATTTTGAAAACACATATGGGCAAAATATGGGTTTGGAAAAAAATGCAATGCTTATATAGCATTAAAGTCCTTTCACTTACTTACTTACTTAGTCGGTTCCTCTTCTACCGTTTGGTGTAGAGGATGACCAAAAGGATTTGCACGTATCTCTATTGTGGGCTAGTGTCCGAGCACGTTTTAGAGACATTCCTCTCTCAGCCAGGGTGGATGAGATGTTGTCCATCCAAGTTGACTTTCTTCTTCCCCTGGGTCTCCTTCCCTCGCACCTTGCTTCATAGACTTTTTTGGGCAGCCTTTGATTGTCCATCCTTTGCACGTGGCCACCGTAACTGGGCGTTTTCCACAGTGCGCAGGATTGGTTGTGCCTCTAAGCCTAATCTTATGGTGGAGTTTCTAATGCGATCCCTTCTACTTTTGCCTGCCACTCTTCTAAGATATCTCATCTCTGTTGCTTGGATTCGGCTCTCCATTTTCTTCGTTAGAGCCCAAGATTCAACTCCATATGTCAAGGTGGGCACATATATAGTCTTGAATACAGTCATCTTGGTTTTCTTACTGACGAAACCCCTGTTAATTGCGTGGAATAGTCTGCCCGTGGTCGCTATGCTTGCTTCCACTTCCGCACTATTCTTGCCATCCTCACTTACCCTCACTCCGAGGTACTTAAAGCTAGGAACTTGTTCTAGCTGCTCTCCTTGGATAGTGATGTGGTGCTCTTTCCGTTCCCTCGCAATCACCATGGTCTTTGTCTTTGCTACATTAATTTTAAGTCCCCTTGCATCAAGTTCGTTGCTCCAGATATCGACTGTCCTCTGGAGCTTTTCGGCAGTCCTTCCGACTAAAACTAAATCATCGGCTAAAGTCCTTTCAGGTAGCTTAAAAATATAAAATGCCTTGAAAAGTAGAAAAAATCATATGAAACTATGTATTATTACAAAATTTCCATTCTAAATAAAAATATGGCAGAAATGTGGGTGTTTATAAAAATACAAATATAATTTTAAAGGTCTTTTCAGGTAGGTAAGGTTTCCATCTCAAAAAATGTTTTCTGGTGGCCATATTGAAGGCTGATATAAGAGCAAAATACAATTTTTTCTGCACGAGTTCTTTATGCATCACATCACTAGTTTTTTTTCCCTCCGCTTCAGCAGCTATGACCATTAGCAGGAACAACTTTCCAGTACTAGCTATTTATCTTTAGGTTTATTCTTGGAATGTAATAATAAAATCTGGCTTTAAAGTTCTTTAAACACTCACATCCTTTATAGAGTTCAGAATGTCAGCACCACGCCCGACCCAATAGCAAACACAGAAACCAGTGATTCTATATTATAATTGTCACGGTAGGCTTTTAGTGCTGGGCAATCCAACATATAATGTCTAACGTTTAAAATTTATTTTTTACATTGTCACTAGTTAACTCTTGGTGTTATTGACTCCTAATAAAACCTTTACGGAATCTTTTCTCGTCAAGTTTCTGTGGCTTTTTTATTCTCGGTCTTTTCATTAGTGGCAACCATGACAGGATTGTTAGCAGTCCTGATTCAGGAAAAAAGGAATAATATGGCTAGCAATATAGAAGCTAAGAAGAAGCAACGAACAGGCAGTAGAATATCTGTGACACTCGCCTTTAAGAAGCTGGACTCACTTCTAATTTAACTACAGAAGAGAAGGAAGGAAAAGTTCAGGTGCTGACCAAGGCCTTGATCACTTGATCAGAAAACAAGATCACACATTTGTTTGAATAAGATCAAAAAATTTTGGAAGGTATCTTGGCTGACATGGATTCTAATGGCAAGGACATCGAAGATGAAATTAATTCTTCTGACAAAATAAGTCGAAAGAGGAGAAAACAGTGGGTGCACCTATATAATTTAATATAATGTGAAACACAGTTCAGCCTTAGTTACAAGAGAGTTGTCTCAGCATCTGTTTAATTTCATGAGGTGCATTGGAAGAGTCCACAATGTTTTCAGTTCTTATGTCAACTCATATCAAGTTACCTAGATAAGCAGGACACTCACTTCAGACAGGCTATTTTGCCAGCAGAAAAATTGCTTATTACTTTAAGCCAACGTCCTCACTCTTTGAATTTACCATCTTCATTCTTCACAATATCATGCGGCAATGAAGAAAGAGACAAGCAGGCCGATATCTCTTGATACATGTATCTTATAACAGATGTCGCAATGTAAAGGTGTGAACTAATTTTGTCAAAAGGAAAACTAAAGGAACGACAAAATTAGACTTTACATATTTTATAGGCTTGAGCGTTGTGTATCTTGTAAGACAATTATCGTACATCCCTTACCACCTAAAGATATGTATCTTATCGCTCTGGTGTGAACCCACCCTTACAATAAAAAAATTAAAATAAATACAAATAATACATGATAAAAATTATGAAATGTAGTGACCTCACATACCATTATCAATTAAAATAAGAAAGGTTCAATACGTACTTGGTTTGGTGGTTTGGTAAGTTTCTTGGTTCCAGATTGATTGAGATGCCAGTCCCGCAGCCATCTAATAAGCTTATTAACATTACTCTTCTCTCCTTGCTGTCCTATAATCTGCTTAATATTTGTCGGTTTATATTTATCAACCCATAAGCCAGATACTTGAGGTGCCTCACGTTTTACAGGACTGAATTTTACTTCCTTCTTCTCCTCTTCTTTTCTTGCTCTAGGTTCTATTAAGTCTGATTTTTTAGTATCGGCAGATCGACTCTTTGTTATCGATTCTTTTAAATTATTTTCTTTTTTCTGCGGTTTTGTTTTAATAGGACTGGTTGTGGGTTCAATTTCTTTTTTCTGTAGTTTCGTTTTAATGGGAGAATTTGTTTTAATTGATACTTGTTCTGCTTTCACAGGAATCTTTCTCTGAGAGTCTGAAGAACTATCCTAAAAAATAAACAAATAAACATTGATTATGCATAAAAATATTCAATTAATTTTTGGTTCTCTTAATAATTAATCCTGCCAATTATCAAACTTGTCTGTAATATCTTCCAATAATTGTTTATCTTAAAATAATAATGAATGGTTTCTTACATGGTAAAATAAAAAAGAGGAGTTAATAATCAAAACAGTTTAATTAGAGACGGACAATGTAATAAAGTTGATTCCATTTAACATAACATAATTGGTGGTAACTATAGCTATATAGCATCACTTCGTCAAAATAAATCAATCATAAATAAAATTAACAATAAATAAATAAAATTAACTGAACTATTCACAATTTAGTTATTATTTTAAAAGAACTATCTTTAAAATGACTCCTAAAGAAGAAGTAATACTTTACAAAGTATTACAATTACAAGGCTAAGAAGTAACACATAAAACCTAGTGTACATGTTAACAGTGTGGGTGTGTGAGACTTTCAATTCCCTCATCTTTCTTACTATCCCAAGTCCCCCTACTTTGACTCCAGAGTAGAGTGTGTGATTTAATTACATCATTCCTTTAAGTAAAAAAAAAATATGTGTGTGGTGTCACGGTGAATGCTTTGGCAGATAACGTTGTCCAACGAACATGTCCAGGACAAGGGTAAAATGAATATGTGTACCAAATTTCAACTAAATCGGTCATCTTATATTCAAGTTATCATCATCGGTAGGTTTTGTGACGGTGGTTTTCTTTGGATTCACTCCCAGGCTCCAGACGCTGTAACATGTCATAAGGAACGTTTGTTCCAAAATAAAAAAATCCTGAACCAACCCTATGCTTATTTAAACTCAAACGGTACCCCTGAAAAATAAACGAAAAAAAACAACTCTCTTTAAAGGTACGGATTTGCTCATGCCTTATGACTTATGATAAAGTGAGAAAATTGAAAAATTAGGGTGTGGAGCCACTGAGAGGTCAGAATTTCAAATTTTAGAAGGTTGAGCCAATTACGCAAACAGAAATGTCACTGGTAGAGGGTGCGTGGCACTCAGAATAATCTCCTAGTGACTTTATATTTTCCCTTGCATAGGTTGGCCAATCTGAGTGTCAAATCGCACGTCTGCAAGAAGAGAGTTACAAGTCAATACATAACGTTTTAGGGGAAACACGTTTAAAGATTCAAACTATCGTTTAATATCATTTGATTAGTTTACCTCAATTTTTCTTATAGCATTATTATTAGTCATCTATCTAAACTAGTATAAAGGAGTTTAATTTTGTTTCTTCATTATGTTTTTATGATAGTTTTAAGTTTTAAAAAAAAATTATACAGATGTAACCATATTCTCGATGCACTTGTTTCGAAATCCCATAATAATTCTAATTTATTTAGTAGTAAAAGTGAAGTTATTTTCAGGAATAAATCGTGTTTCAGTGCTTTACTAAGAGCATAAACACGGTAAAAAAATTAGAAAAGCAAATTATTGTTAAATAAAACTCAGAAAAATAAATAAAAGTTAAAAGTGATAACATAAGTAATGAACTTACCATGAAGCAAGTAAAGGGTTATAACTCAAACAGACCCCTATTCCAGCCTAGGAACTGCTTAGGACTGAACCAGATATAACCATCTTCCACCTTCAACATACTCGTATCTCCCTCAAAAGAAGAAAGACACTCGCGCTTCCTGTCGGCTGGACTTAAACTAGGCTTATAACCATATTCTAAGATTGTAGAGCTCGTCTTGCTGATTCCAATGATATGTATAACTCAAAATTGACGAATTTTGACTTGTAACCCTCTTCTTGCCGACGTGCAAAATGTCACAACTCATAAAGTGCATACTGTAAGTTCAATCACTTGGTTTTGATTAATATAGGATTAGAAACCATAAACAAATAATAAAATTATTTTAGTAAAACATACAGAAGGTTTAGCAGCAATCTTTGGAGGAGAGACAGAAGAGGTAGCTTGACTCAGAACAGACGTTCCTTGAGAACTATAACCAGAAGATGAAAATGATTTCTCTTTAATCCATTCTTCATCAGATTCCTCACCTATCAGCATTGCAGCAGCAGCAAATTCATCATCATTTTCAAATTCATCTTGTATTCTTTTAACAGCCTGTAAGATCGATCAAATTCAAATTAAATATTAAACTAAGAAACAAAAATGTATTTCTTACACAAAGTAAAACTGTTTAACATCCAATTTATAAGCTTATAGAGACAATGAAATAGTAAAGTTAAATATATGATTAATTAGAGATTACAAAAAATATCGAATAATATAATTAGTAGACCAGCATATAATATGACAAGGTACCCCTTTAACGGTAGTGACACACTTCGCCACCAGGGTAGCACCACCAGGGTAGCGCCACCTGGTTGATGCCACTTGCTACCGCCACCTGTCTTACGCCACCAGAGTTTTTACATTTTTCGACCAGTCGGAAAAAGTGGTCATTGTCCTAAGAAATGGAGCCGGAGGAGATAGCTGTGCTTGCTTATCATTATGTTTGTGAAAGAAGAAGGAAAAAAGTTCGTTTTTGGGATCACCTAATAATTTCAGACAAAAATAATACTAGTTTGTTTCATACAGTGTACCCCTGTATCAAAGAGTACAGTGAAAAAATGTTCAATTTTTGCCGAATGTCATGAGGAACTTCCGATGAATTGCTTAGAATATTGAAGAACAGTTTGACCAGTAATCCTAATCAACACTTGTAAACGCACTGATCTAGACTAAAAGTTGACGATTTGATTGAAGGAGTGGGGGCTGAGTGGCAGGGGCAGGGGCACTGTCTGACAGGGGACGGTTGACCGGTTAGTGCCACCCGGTGGGTGGCGCCACCTCTTGTGGCAGGTTGCATTCTATTCTCAGTAGTGGTCAGTAGCACCGCCCAGGTGGTTCTACTGACCACTGGTGGTGAAGTGTGTCACTACCCTAAGCCCTACTGGCGTAAATTTACGTATTTAGATTTTTCTTGTAAGGAGGCATAGTACTGCCAGTGAAGATTCATTTAAGTATATCAAGCACTATCTCTTGGCTGTCTGGGATACGAACATTCTATGAAGAGCCCGGGTAGATAGAGCGAGAGTTGAATATAGAAAAGAAAGGATAGATGAGATTTCTTCTTCTAGAAATTGCAGAACCTTTCATCAGGTACCCTGTGTAGCTAGCCCCTAGGCATAAAGGTTTTTCCCATTTTTGAAATTCCTCAGGCATTACGAACTCTTTTGTACCTAATTTACTATAATATTATCTAGACTTCACTCAGTTTCCCCCACCATTTTTTTATACACACTCTTTACTTATGTATACACTTTTTTTATGAACCTTGATTATCCGAACTAATTGGGACCAGAGGTAGGTCGGATAATCGAAAAGTTCGGATAGTCTAAGTTCATTAAAAAAAGAAGAAAAAATATAATTAAGTATACAATGTTATGTTAAAGGTAGATATATTTTTAAAATAAAAATTATATACATACAGACATATGTAAAGCAACACATTATATTACATTTTTCTCAGGTAGGTTTAAAAAAATCTGGTCTGTTTCACTCTCGACAAGGTGGCGAGTACCTCTAACCACCTCACCGGAGCAGGTTCGGATAATAGAGGGTTCAGATAACAGAGGTTCAGATAATCGAGGTTCTACTGTACTTTATACATATTCTTTTATATACATTCATTTAGCGACAATTTTTATAAAATTATTATAAAATTGGGTTTATACATTGCCTTTGTGTAGTAATATATTATAAATTAGCTTAATTAAAGGCAGAGGGAAAAGATGACATCTTAAAAAAATCGGGTACGGGGTACCTTGGAACTTTTCCTCACTTCAGAGGCCACTAAAGTGGCCTCTCCTGCTGCTTCGCAGCAGGTGGAAGCAGCATTGAACGTGGTCAGTACTTGGATGGGTGACCGTTCTGAACTAACTGATTTATTATCATTCTTAAAAAAATCCTTATTTTTAATACCTATATTTTATTTAATTATTTGAAGTTTGGCGGTATTTTAACAGATGTAAACAAACTTTGACGTCATCAAATTATCGCACTAATAAATAATTATATACGCTTATAACTTTTAAACTAATTAATGGAATTTCATCGGTTTTTTTATATTTGTTCCTTAATTTTTTCCGGTTCCAACGATATGCTATATAAACAGCTTGGTTTTCCGGTGAAATCCGCGTCACGAAGGGGAAGAAGTCCGACGTTTCGCTTCCACTACTGGAAGCATCTTCAGGGGTGTGGTGCATCGTGATGTTTACTTGAAGCAACAACAAGACCAACAAACAACATGTTCAAGTAAACATCACGATGCACCACACCCCTGAAGATGCTTCCAGTAGTGGAAGCGAAACGTCGGACTTCTTCCCCTTCGTGACGCGGATTTCACCGGAAAACCAAGCTGTTTATTACGAGTCTACCCGCGGAAGCCTACGCACCAAGATATGCTATATGTCAAAAACCTATTTATACTTTCAGTTTTAATAACCGTCAAAGTTTAAAATAACTTCAAAATGGCGGCCAAAATCAAAATTAAATTTAAGTGGGATTGTTTGTCATACAGAGAGGTACATTCGAGCCAAATTTCAACTCGATCAGGACCATTTTCGATTTATTACAATTTTTTTTAATTTTTGCTGACTGAACTTTTTGCAAACTGGGTTCAAGATGGCGGAAAAATTTGATTTTCCGGGCGGCACAATTACAGGTGAGGACTGATTTTTCTGCCAAGTTTCAACTCTCTAGGTTAAATACCTTGGGCGCTACGATGATAACACACATACATACGTCATGCTGAAAACCACTCAGGAGGTTTTAAAAACACCTAAAACGGATAATTCCGTTGAAATCTCGAAAAAAAATTTTTTTGGAGAAAACAATACTTTTCCTACTATTAGTAGTGAGGAAAAGTAAAAAAGTGTGATCAATTTAGTATGTAAGGTAAGAAAAAACCTCAGGCCAGGGTGGAACATTCCTATTTTGGACTCCAGGCCTGGAGAACAACCTTACAATATATACCTAAGACCTATAACAACGTAACTTATAAGTTAATTGCCAGGTATAATAAAAATATTTTCCAAATGGAATAGATATTAGATATTGAAAAAAAAAAAAAAAAAAAAAAAAAAAATCAAATATGGACTTTAAAATGATTTTTAATATTAAAGTAAAACTTACAGATATTGATTAAAAATAAATGGATGCAGACTTCTAGAATATCTTAAGTCTTACCTTATTTTCCTGTTTTTTTTCACCGCTCCTTTTCACAGGACTTCTTCCAAACATACAATCTAAAGTTTTTTGGTTTATCTCAACAGTGTCCTTCTTTTTCGGAGATGCTTTCTTGTTAGATTTAGGAGTTGTTCCATTTGCCTTACCTATAGAGATGCATAACAAAATAAATATATATAATAACATTAAAATATGTTAAAAGGGCATTTAATTTTACATCCTATTAAAACAAACAAAACATACTCCAACTGAAAAACCTTTATGAGATTGTTTATCATTACTTCCTTCCCTATCTCTTTGGTCTGACTCTTCCATGAATTGCTTCAGCTCCATCTTATTCCTTCTGACTAGGTGCTTGAACCACCCCGATTGCATTATTTATAGTCTCTCCCCTCATGCAATTACTCTGCGTTCACTACCTTGTCAATCTTCCTCCGATTCGTGGGCAGGATTGAAATATCCAACCACACACACATACTACCATGGCATTTCCCACCATGTGGAGTAGTAGTCAGAAAACACCATAGGTAAACAAAAACAGTGATCTCTTCGCCCAAACATTCAAAGTTTAAAAGGCAAACCTCACAGTTGACGAGAGATATTTAATGTCATGGCATTTTTAACCACTTTGTCCTTATCGAAAACCCAAAAGTATTAAAATATAGGGGGAGGTTCTTTTTTGAGACAGTTCTTTTTTGAGACAGTTTTTTTTTTTTTTTTTTTATATAAATATGTGATTTTGAATTATTTTTCTCCTTTACTTTCAGCTTCTAAATTCTAAATTTTAGGCTTTATGAATTCATTGCTTTTGTTTTCTATGATTGAATAATTGGGAAGGAACATAGAAGTTCGATGCTTTGGAGTAACTGAATGACTTTTGGCATGATTGAAACTCCAGATGTAATTGGATAGGGAGTTTCCCACAAGTAGTTTAGGTTAATCCTGGAATGCTAATGGTAATTGGATGGCTGGTATTACTAAACCTTCGTCGATTCGACTAACATATGCAGACATTTTTTTTGGGGGGTTGAAACTACACTTTTATAAAGAGAAAACTATTAAGAATTCATTATCAAATCTTTTAGTAAGATATACAAACATTTGATGACAAATAACTTAGTAGGAACATCTGAAGAATCTGAAATTGAGTGAACATTTGAATCTGAAATTGAGTGAACCCCAGGCCAAAAGCCCTAGGCCCTTTGCTAAGTGCTCAGGCCCCAGATTATCGGCCACTGGTCTCTGGCCCAAGGCCAATTACCCTAGGCCCATTGCCCCTCACCCCAGGCTATAGGCACATTCAATGACCAATTAATTCCCTACGTTTATTACTAAACGTTAGTAGAGACGATGAAGTAGCTTTGACGGGAATTTACCAGAAAACGAGTGTATGCTCAAAAGGACTTCAACCGCTACACTGGCAGGTGTGTTACCATCGCATACGAGCGTAAAAGGTTAAGGTTCAATTGTTCAGTTGTGCTCATCAATTCGACTACCATTAGCATTCCAGGGTTAAGAGAGGGGAGAATATAATGACTTCCTCATAAATGTACTACGTTTCCAAGACTTTAAAATACGGATTTAACAAGTCAGGTGTTTCTAATAGTGGTATCGAATCCGTATTCAATACACCAATCAATTAAAAAAAAAATTGTTAACTTCACCTTTTATAACCAGGTTTGTTGTTTGTTTTTAAAAAACAAAACTAAAAATGACAAATAAAGGTTATGTTTTTGGTTGAGTGGAATGTGGTGTTTTGACAGATTTGATTTTTTTTTTGCCAGAAAAACTGCTACGGTCACACTCTGTGAATGACAAAATATACGATCCCAGAATTTAGAGTATCGTATTTGAATCTAAATTGTATTCAATCTGTATTGAATCTCAGTTTGGATCCAAAAATGTATTCAACCCGAATTTAATCCGTATTGAAACATCATAATGGTGTTGCCATTCAATGAACAATGTTAGGTGTTGTGGATTATTTAAAGCTGGGTCTTGCAATTAAGGAGAAATGTCAAGGGTACTTAAAAGGAAACGAGATGTTTAAGGTTGTATTAAGAAGTCCTAATGGAGTAAAAATAAGTTTATTGTAGGTGATCAATAGGAATAGTTGGTTGTCTAAGGGTAGATTTAAGCGGTTTATTACATTTTCTAAACTGGGCCCGTAAGTACCTGACATGTTAAAGCTTTTGTAGATTGAAATATATAAGCTACAATTTACATAGAGTGATGTGTTACCTTTGGAAGTTTTATTTTTCTTTGATTTTGGAGACTGAAAATCATCGTCTGAATCTGAATCAACGCAGAACCTTTTCTTTTTCTTAGTATTTACTCCTGTTTCAGGACTTTTAGATGTATCTGGTTTTCTTCCAAATAAGACCCTAATATCCTAAAAATTCAATAAGATTTACTATTAATTTTTCATACGACAAATTATTGAATAAATCAAAAGGTCGTCAAAATAATAGCAAAAGCGTTACCTGAGACATAATTAATTTGGTTAATTAGGCGTGGAAAAAAGTTGAGAATGAATTTAACTAAACTAACACAACATTACATCTACAGTCTAAACTAAATAATCATTAATTCGAGTTTCTAAGCATACTTTCAGCTCAGATAATCCATTCATTAAACTAAAAACTGTAAAAAAAAAAAAAAACACAATTTTCCCTCCAATTCCACATAAAAAATTATCATAACAAATGTCTTATCAATGCATTATCTAGAATTGACTCGATACGAGTAAACTATCGATAGCAAGTAGGTATCGAATATAAAGTAGTATTAACTTGCAAGAGTGAAAACCTATAAATTAATTCGAAAGAGTTAGAGTTACCTCCAAAAATTAAAACTTCAATAAATAACAAATATAAAATTCTTAAAAGTAATCTATTATTTATTATATTAGAATTTTTTACTTGAGTAGATGATATCGGTTAGCTCAAAAAATATTCCATGGGGGGGACCCCCCCAAAAAAAATGTTGAGGAGTTCATAATTTTTTATCAGCTATGAAAAATCACAAGAATTGTCAATGAAAAGGCTTCATATACATAACCATAGTATGAGCCATACCTCTGTTGCAACCCATTTTTTCCAGGGGGCCAAGCCCCCGCTAACTAAATGTGTTTGGTTATGTAGGTGCATAAGTCTCGAACAGAATTTAGTGCACTTGTATATTTATTATTGTTTATGCAATGTGAGGTCTATCCCCTTGAGAATATACATATATGTATTATGTATTGATGTATTGTATATTCAATTTCAATATTCCTTCTTCATTAAGAACAAGTTTTCGTCTTCCTATCACCGAATCGAACATCTCGATACTTTAAAGGTGTTTAGTATCGATACCTGTGATATCGACGGACCTTCTGTTTGTTTATTTATCAGGATTAATTGAATACTTCACTACTACTGATGTACATCAAATATCAAATCGGCCCCGCGCTTGACCTCTAAATTTAGCCCTGTCCAGCCTCCGCCAATGAGATTTTTTTTTCAAATTAATTTTATAAAGCACACATAACATTACTTGCTTTTTCCTTGATCCATGTTACATCTATCTTATCAACCTTGTTTATAGTTTATGATTTAAATTTACTTCAGCTTCAGCATGCGTGATTTGATCAGGGTTGTTGTATTTTGTTATGTTGAAAAGTTTTTATCGATCATAGGCGGCCGAAGGTATGAGCTTGGGGGGCTAAGCCCCCCCCCCCCAAAAAAATGATGAGTTCAAAAGTTTTTATCAGCTATGAAAAATCACAATAATTGTAAATGGAAAGACTTCATATACATAAACATAGTATGAGCCATACCTCTGTTGTATTACTGATCGGTAAACTTTTACATTAGTCTAATAATATTATATAATATAGTAGGTATTTTTCCTGATACCAGTATTTTTCCTGAAACACCATATCCAGTGACGATGGTGTCAGAATATTTGCAAAGAAGCCAAGAAAACTGTATTTGGTTTAGATTTTTGTATTAGTTCAAGCTATATTTTGTATAAGTAAAATTAAAAATATATTAGTTTGTTAAAATTGTTATTGTACATATCTTGCTCTCTAAAAGCTAATCAATAGAAATCACAAGCACATCTGATAAATTGCATAAATTATTACTTTTTTGTTTTTAAAACTTTTTTTACGAAGACATATTTTTCCCGTGGAAATGCCATTTTCTGTGCGTTGTCAGTAAACGCAGCAAGGGTCAAAAGAATTTGTTTCATAGGTTTTCTTGGTTTCTTCGGGTTCAAGAGCTAGGTTGTTTTAAATAGGAAATAAAAAAATATTAGGAAAATCAATCCAAAATAATAGCAAACCCCTACAATTTTGAACAAATAAAAACCCCGAAAACGGCGCGATCCCGAAAATAACCTATTCCTTAAAGTCGGTTGAAAACAGAAAAGAAATAATTGAAAAATTACTAAGGTACTAAAGTAAACAATGGCCAATCCTCTAAATTTGGCACAACAATTATTAGACCACCTTCATCTCAAGACTTGCGGTGTATACCAGATCCCATGCAGTTGCGGCAAGAACTACATCGGCCAAACCGACTTTGCTGACACATCAAAATGGATGAATGACATCACAAATTTATGATTTTCCGGACGGCATAACTACATGTAATGACTGATTTGTACAAAATCACTAATGACTGATTTTTTTTTTTTTTTTCTTTCTTTTGTACAAAGTTTTAACTATCTCGCTTAAAAACTGTGTGAGTTATGGGTAACAAAGAGAGACAGACATCCAGCTAAAATCCACTCCAACGCCCAAAAAGGTTAATTCCGTTGAAGTTGAAATTATGGTTTCGGACTTTTTGGGTGAAAACACTACTCTTTTTTACCTTTGGAAAAGATGAGGGTTGATCTATAGAGAGAGAGAGAGAGAGAGAGAGAGAGAGAGAGAGAGGGGGGGGGGGGGGGGGGGGCACACTGTTGAGGTTTGATTTGAAATTTGCATTGTTTGATTTGGACCTCTACCTGGTCTATATGCAGGAGGGTTGTTTTTCTTCAGAAAATGATCGTGGGCACCGCGAAGCAATACGGAGTGGCCATTAAAATAGTTTAAAACATAGAATCAAAACTAATTTCAAACGGCATGGCCCCCGGTCCAAGATTTAACAAGATAAGGAAAAGTAAAAAAGTTGAAACAGAAAAGAAATAATTATTTTCATTAAATAACTTAAAATAATTTATTTATACATTTGAAAAAAAAATAGTTTGTTTTTTTCATTTAATTTTTCTTAGAATTCGGAAGTTAAAATTTATTTACACATTATTGGTCCAATAGCTCTTAAAAAATTCTTATCAAATTCTTCAGTTGAAAATCTATCGACAGACGATCTGAAACATAATATTAATAAGAACTTCTTTGAAAAATTTCAATTGTTAAAAAAAGTAAAAAAAAATAAATAAATAAAAGCCATTCAACACTAATCTGAAGTGCCTAATTAAACTAGAGATGCGGCTCATAAAGAACTCGTAGAAAAATTAGCATTTTGCTCTCATATTTATATGCCATATTGGTTTTCAACATGGCAACCAGGAAAAATGTTTAGGGGAAAACTTAAATATTCTTAACCTACCTGAAAAGAGATTTAAAATTATATTTGACATGCTATATTAGCATAAACTTTTTTCAACATCCACATTTCGACCATATTGTTATTTAGAATGGACATTTTGAAATAATACATAAGTTTCATTTCTTTTATCTGTTTTGCAAGACTTTCAAAACAATCTAAAACATGTAATGCTGACTAAAATAAAAATGTTGTTTAGTCTTCCACCATATTGGCCACAAACGTGAATATATCCAGTCTGAAATTTCCAAACACTAAACAGTTGTAACAAATCCTGAGGTGCACCTGTGGGCCGAATTTCGTTCAAATCGGTCAATTTATACGCCAGTTATCGTTAGACATACAAACAACCTTTTAAAATCCCAAGTTTTCTAAAATGAAGAACTCACTATGCTCATTCAATAAATAACACCTTCATACTAAAAGTATTACTTTTAGGTGTAAAAATTAGCTAATTTGGTTCATACCTGATAATATATACTAAGAGTGAATTAATTTGTTTACCTAGCTGCCTGCCGGATGTTATTTCTAACTGAAGGAGGAAGTTTAATAATGGTACCAAGGGCAGTCGCATAGTCAGTCTCATCCCATGCTAGGTAGCCATTTCGACTAGATTCAACTTCTTCAATGATATCTGCCTTGGGGCCTCCAGATCTATGAGCAACCATAATCTGACCAGCAGCCATACATTCCACTACGGCTGTCAATAAATAAAATTCAGTAATTATTAACTTAAACTGAAGACATGAGCTAGCTAGGGATTAAAGGCCTGTAACTAGGGCCATTCATGAGGAGGAAATCTTTAAGAAAAAGCCTCCTGGATTTCCTCTACCAAAACCTCCCACACACAGGAGGATTTCCTAGAGGAAATCCTCAAGGAAAAAGCCTCCTGGATTTCCTTGAGGATTTCCTCTACCAAACTCTCGCCACAAACAGGAGGATTTCCTAGAGGAAATCTTTAAGGAAAAGGCCTCCTGGATTTCCTTGAGGATTTCTTCTCCCAAACCCTCGCCACACACATAAGGATTTCCTACAAAAACCTCGAGGAAAAAGCCTCCTGGACTTCCTTGAGGATTTCCTCTACCAAACTCTCGCCACACACAAGAGGATTTCCTAGAGGAAATCCTCAAGGAAAAAGCCTCCTGAATTACCTCTACCAAACCCTCCCAACATACAGCAGGAATTCCCAGGGTAAATCCTTAAGGATGAAGCCTCCAAGATATCCTTGGAGGTTTTCTCTACCAAACCCTCACCTTCCCAACACAAACTTGAAAAATCCTCGAGGCCAACTGTTAAAACTCAATACCCGTCGCATCTAACTGTGTATTCTGGCCTCAAGGAGAAAAAAAAATTGTCTGATAGGGATTTCGGGGACAGCAGTTCACTGGTGACCTCAAGGCTGCTTCCACACACGTACAGAAATTTCTCCTGGTCTGGACTGTTCAGTCCAAACCTCAAGGATTTCCTCTCTGTGTATGGTCTGGACTGTTCAATCCAAACCTCAAGGATTTCCTCTTTGTGTATGGTCTGGACTGTTCAGTCCAAACCTCAAGGATTTCCTCTTTATGTAAGGTCTGGACAGTTCAGTCCAAACCTCAAGGATTTCCTCTTTATATATGGTCTGGACTGTTCAGTCCAAACCTCAAGGATTTCCTCTTTGTGTAGGGTCGCCTTTATGTTGTTAAACTAATGAAATGAGAGGAGAACAAATAAATTAAATGTAATTAAGTTGAAAAAAAAAAAAAATAAAAATAAAAAAAACAATTTATTTCTTACTGACACACTCATATTTATTACCAAAAAGGACATTATATAATATAAAAATTACCACCAAGGGGTGTTTTAAAGGTAAAATGGCTTTGGTTTTTAAATAAATATTAGTCTTACACTTATGCCATTAAATGTTGTAATTCTGACAGCTCAGATTGGCCAACCCAGGTAAGGGGAAAAAATAAAGCCACTAGGCGGTTATCCAATGTTTGCCTGTTGGCCCAGCTTACTACCAGGTAAAAGCTCGAGCTCTCATTTGATTCTCTCCCGTTTTCTTTTGTTTTTTTTCAGTCAGATTTACAAAATGTAATGGCATAAATGTAGAGGTCATTCCAGTAGTATATCATAACAATAAAATAATAAATATATAATGGATATCCAATAAGATACTAAAATAAACAATCAAGTTTCAAATCTTACTGATAATGTTAAAAAAAAAAATGAAATAAATTCTTACATATTCCAAAATGTTCATTCCACATTGCATGCAGGCCGATCATGCTGGTCTGAAGTTCTTGTTTGAGTTCTGAATACGGAACGTTGACTTTAAACTCAACATTATTCTCAAGGGAGAGATGCTTACATAAATCCATCATATCCTTCACTCTAGTGTCATCCTCGGAGTTTCGACAAGAACCAATGAAAACTAGTCTTATCTGGTAATAACAATTTAAAACAAAAAAAATAAAATAAAATATGCAAAGTAGAATACAAAACACAAAAAAAGTAGCTATTTTAAATTATTTCAAATTTAATAAATAGCTTGGTTTTCCAGTGAAATGCGTGTCACGAAGGGTTTGAAGACCAACGTTTCATTTACACTACTTGCCTCCCTGGAAGCAGATCTGAAATAATCAGCCCTCCGTACTATCCATGAAGACTACCCAGAACACGAGTGGCTGCATATCTACACAGATGGCTCATCAATGCCAGGCACAGGAGAAACAGGAGCCGCATATTATTGCCGCCTCTCTGTAGTGGTTTAAGGACACCTATCTGTAGGAGCCCCCTTAAACAACTATGACGGAGAGGTAGCCGCGGTAGAAGCTGCAGCCGCCAAACTAGAGTCAATCCATCCTCCCTTAAACAACTATGACGGAGAGGTAGCCGCGGTAGATGCTGCAGCCACCAAACTAGAGTCAATCCATCCTTCCTTAAACAACTATGACGGAGAGGTAGCCGCGGTAGAAGCTGCAGCCACCAAACAAGAGTCAATCCATCCTCCCTTAAACAACTATGACGGAGAGGTAGCCGCGGTAGATGCTGCAGCCACCAAACTAGAGTCAATCCATCCTTCCTTAAACAACTATGACGGAGAGGTAGCCGCGGTAGAAGCTGCAGCCACCAAACTAGAGTCAATCCATCCTCCCTTAAACAACTATGACGGAGAGGTAGCTGCGGTAGATGCTGCAGCCACCAAACTAGAGTCAATCCATCCTCCCTTAAACAACTATGACGGAGAGGTAGCTGCGGTAGAAGCTGCAGCCACCAAACTAGAGTCAATCCATCCTCCCTTAAAAGTGGTATGTTTAGTTGACTCCCAAGCTGCTATCCAGAATCTCTCTCGCAATTCCCCAACAGACTGCCAGAGAACCATTGAGTGCAGGAAAAACTAGAACTTCTGGCAAACCAAGGGTGGCAGCTAAAATTTCAGTGGACCCCTAGCCATGTGAACATCAGTGGTAACGAAATGACCATTAAATTAGCAAAGCTAGGAACAACTGTGCCTCAACCTCCATGTCCCCTTCAATCCTCTACTCTAAAAGACAGATTAATTCCGTATTCAGTAGGTGGAACGAGCTACGTCTCTCAGAGCAGTCTGCCGGCAAGAGATGGAAGAGCCTCGGCACAAACGGCTCTATAGACCACAACCTCCCCCCATGCAGTCAGCGTAGCTGCTTTTAGAATGAAAACTGGGCATTACACTATCTTGCGACATACCTACACCGCATTAAGATTATACCCTCCCCAGAATGCCAGCAATGCGGACATAAGACTAGATACTCTGTGTATCTTAAAGCATGCACAGCCCTAGACCTTTCCCAGGAGGACCAACTTTTCACTGAAGCCCGTCTGTACTGGTCAGTGCGTCACAAAATGGCTCAACAGCCAAGAGTGGGCATTGGCTAGTAAGTAAGTACTTCCACTACTGGAAGCATCTTCGGAGATGTGGCATCGTGATATTTGTGTCAAGCAACAGCAAATCATACTGATGACTGGAGTGAAGGACGGCCTACTGGTGGAGCGATACATTTAACTTCAAACTCTTTGTTACTCGGATTTAACCTAAAAAACGAGCTATTTATTTCGAGTACGAGATTTGTAGTATACACACCTTGTCCCATATTGGTTCCTTAACTATCTGCCTTAACTCGTACATTGCTTTTAATTGTAAAGGATGGTCCTTCTCAGGTCTGTATTGCCCTAAAGAGACAATTTTTATGGTTTCCGCCTCATCTAAAATAAAATAAATACATTCTTGTACAAATGGACAATAAGCATAAAATCATAATACATTTTAATTAGTAAAAATCAGTGGTGAGTGCCCCCGAAAAGCAAAAGCTTGAACTAGGGCTTGAACTATTCATATTAAAGTATTCAACAACTACCTGGGAATCAAGAAACCTTCAATTAGGTTAGCATAAATAAAAAACTCTGTTACAACACACTTTAAAATAACTTCAATTAATATAATTTAAAATAAAAGTATGTGCGAGACTCTCACGCATTAGAAGTGAAATTTAAGTTCTAGAAACAGTTGAATTTATGCAATGATCTCAATGCATTTGTTGACGATTTTATTATTTCAGGATTAAGAAATGGTTATGTGGAATTTAATTAAAAAAATACAATATTTCCATAACATTTTAGCGATAATGAAGAAAAAACATGAAACAACATTTATTTATATTATATTATTATAATGTATATAATATTACGAAATTCAATTTTTTATATTTTTGGTAGTTTTCATACTACAGAAGGTTTAAATTTTAATTTAAATCAAATTATAATTATTATTAACTATGGGAAACAGACAGAGAAAAATTCACTCCAGCGCCGGGATTTGAACCACGGGTCTCCTGTATTTCCAGTACAGATGCTCTTACCAACTAAGCTACGCAGGAGAATGATTTTTCACTGCCGTAATCGATAACTAGTCCCGAATCCAAGCTTTCAATATTCATATACATTTAGACAGTCAATATTTATGACATTAGAACTAAACCAAGAATTAACGCTTATAATTATAAAGTACTCAATTAGTACCTGTACCTTGTACAATCAATTCGAAATTCAATTTTTAAGTGTTTGGTAGTTTTCATACTACGGAAAGTTAAATTTTAATTTAAATCAAATTATAATTATTATTAACTACGGGAAACAGACAGTGAAAAATACACTCCAGCGCCGGGATTTGAACCACGGGCCTCTATATTTCCAGTATAGCGCTCTACCAATATAGAGGCCCGTGGTTCAAATCCCGGCGCTGGAGTGTATTTTTCACTGTCTGTTTCCCGTAGTTAATAATAATTATAATTTGATTTAAATTACTTTTCTCTTAAAGAGCCTTTCAACGATATTACTTGACATTTGTACCCCCTACTCCTGTGCACCAACATTTTAACTTTATAATCTCATGTAAGCAGTACACTCATAGACTCTTCATTTATATAAGATAAAAGACACTCATAGAGACTCTTCATTTATATGTATAAGATGTAGTTATACATATTTTTCCATTTTACCCCCTCCTAAATGAAAATATGACAAAACTGTACATAAGAACAATTACTGTACTTTTAAAGAGCTTTTCAACGATATGCATCATTAAAAGTATTCATTACTTTGACATTTGTACCCCGTACCCCTGGCTACAAAAATAAAAATTTCGCAAAATCCTTTCTTAGTGGATGCCTGTGATATGAACCGAGTATATCCTCAAAATTTCAAGTCTCTCGGTTAAGCAGATTTTGCTGTGCGTTGATTCTATGTCAGTCAGTCAATCAGGACATTGCCACTTATATTATAGATTAAAAGACACTAACCAAGTAAAGTTTATTTTTGAACATATAAGCGTGTTTATCAAGGAAGTAGTAAGATTTTTTTTTTAATTCCGTAATAATAAAGGTGATGGCACAACTTACTAATGTCAGGAGCCAGTGGCATTGCTTTGAGCCCAGCTGTATCACAGGGAGGATAAACCCTGTGAGTTGAAAGAGAAAGGTCCCATACGCTATTTATATGTTCCTCAGTCCACGTAGAGTTGACCATGATGCAGTCGGAGAATTTACCACACATTCCATACAACTGTACAAAAAACAAAAAATAATCAGAAATCCTTATATAATCCTCACCTAGAGATGAATAACCCCTTTTTCATCCCAAGGATCACACATCTTCAATATATAAAAGGATAAATCTCTGTAAAAAGGATCTAAAAACTTAATCAAATCAAATCTAAACTGTGCCATCAATATGCCCACGTGTGGGGAACAGGGAAAGAAGAGAAATGTGCCCAAGATCGAGCAGGGTTGTTAAGGTTCTTGCTCTTCCTTTCAAGCACCATGGGTGCTCAGACCCCAGCTTAATAATAATAATAATAATACTATTGCTTTAAATGCTTTGAACTCTTACTAAAATAGGGTTCAGATGGTATCATTGAAAACCAAACATCTCCAAATCAGCTCTTGACTAGGTATTGTCATGATTTCAGAATTTGATGATTCTATATTCTATGATTCTACTTCGAATGATTTTACATTAGAGTTACATTGGTTTGAACTAGAGGTGGGTAATAACAGTTATTTGGCGGTAACATGTTATAACAGTAATATCATGTTCTAATAACATGTTATTTGAGTAACAGGTAATAGCCCCCTTTCATGCCTTCAAGGGGGGGGGGGGGGGGAAATAGATATTTAAAACAAACCCACAAAAACATTTTTAAAAAAATTAAATTATTGTTTTTAGTAATTTGTTTAAGCCCAAAGGTAAGAGTGAAAAATATAACTAAAAAAAAAAAAAAATATTAAATTCAAAATAAAACAGGGGTCCTTAAACTTAAAACATGAACGAACTGAAGGAGAAAAATTAAATTAAATACCCTTTTTGAAACCGATAAGAGTCTATGATAATAATAATTGATGATAAGTCAAAAATAGTTGAAGTAATGCGACGTCGTGTAGAGAGGTATGTAAAGAGGTTTAGTAGAACTAGAGATAGAGTGTATCTTAGACACCCGGAAAGGCCAAGGCAAAGTCTCAAAGAGAGGCAAGACACTCTGGATAGGTAAGGCAAAGAGGAGTTAGAGTTAACACTAACATGACAGATATAGGTCTGATAAATATATAGGTAATCAATAGCCCTAAGCCATAAAGTTAGGAGTAAAGGTCATTGGGGATCAGAACAGAGCAAGGGTTCCCTGCAAGTTAGAACCTAGTTCTACCATACAACAGTGAAATCTTTGCTGTTTATAATAAAATTATTTAAACTTTGATAACAGAAACAAGGCAGAAAACAGAAAGAATCAGAATAACATTAACGAAACGATAACAATAAAAGTAGCGAAGTGTTATCGTATAACAATAACAGTTCATTGCATCTTGTTCTTGTTACTTGAAATGTTATTGATTCCGTTCTGTTATAAAATAACAATAACAGATGATCTGTTCTGTTATCTGAGCTGTTATAATGTGAACTGTTATTCGATAACAGGTATTTTTCAATAACATATTATTGGATGAACTGTTATTCTCCAATAACATGTTATTTTGAAGCGTTGTGTTATTTTCGACCCAACTCTAGTTTGAACCGGCTACTCATTTTTAAATTGTAAAGAAATGAGAGACAGAATATCTGAAAATGAAACGTATACATAATAATAGACTGATGCATACCCAACCAAACATCTTGTAGTATATAAGCTTAGCGGCAGATAACACAGGATTCCTTGCAACGGCAGCTCTGTTATTGTAAGAAGCAACCCTTGAAGAAACTCGTTTCATCATTTCTCTAAGGAAAACAAATTAAATTAAATTGAAATATATATCAAATACTACTTTGTACTAAACTTTCTCATATAAATAATTATTCCCCTTGAGATTGCCATAACACATAATGTTAAATTAACCTCTATAACATGACTATATTATTATCTTAAAAACGCTTTGTAGAGTAGAGTGGCGAGTAGAGTAGAGTACTATACCGCCTGCAGTAAAGTGGACTACTCTACTTCCACCACCACAGCTCCCACTCTACTAGCTTCATCACTCTACCAGTGTAAACGTTTTCAATAGCAAGTAGCAAGTAGAGTTTAGTTTCAGTTTAGTTTTATTCTTGACTGTAGGGGGCGTGGTAAAAAAAACTTTGGGAACCACTGCTCTACTCGCTACTCTACTCTCCTGTTTACTATACCCGTGTAAACCAGGCTTAACTCCTAGCTTTGTTAGATAAAAAAAAAAAAATAATAATAAAAAAAAATAAAATAAAGCAAACCTGGTTATAGTGGGATAGTGAATATAACAAGCAGTAGAACAGCCTCCAATAAATTTAAATAAGGGAAGAGTAAAAGCATAACCTGTAGAGTCAATGTATACATCTGAAATTGAACAAATAAATCAAATTAATAGAGAAGCTCCACAATTCAAACATTAACTCTTCAATAATATGTTATCTGACCAAAAACCACTTACGTGGTAAAAAAAACACCCCGCCAAGTCTGTGGTCCAAAAAAGTTGTGAAATCAACTTTCTGTCCCGCCAAGTGATGTTGGCACTTGCTCCTGACCCAACACTGTCAACTTAGATATTTATCAGCTTATTCTCCTTGGCGGTGTGCCTGCAGTACTACTCAAAGTTAAGTAGTAGTTGCATGGGGTCATTCCTTGAAAGCTTAATCAGAATATTACTTATTTCTATTTTATTTGCTTTTTGATAATGGGAAAGATTTACAGCGATGATCATTGTGGCATCGAGAAGAGCCTTCAACAACACTGTTAAAAGGCTTTCCTCACACCGCCAAGGAGAAGAAGCTGATAAATATCTAAGTTGACAGTGTTGGGTCAGGAGCAAGTGCCAACATCACTTGGCGGGACAGAAAGTTGATTTCACAACTTTTTTGGACCACAGACTTGGCGGGGTGTTTTTTTTACCACGTAAGTGGTTTTTGGTCAGATTTCATGACTTTTTGTACGCCCCCCTAAGGAAGGATTCTCTAAACTGTTTATTCCTACACATTAGTCAAATAAAAGTGAAGGAGCTGGACAAGGTCTATGGAGATTGGAGAACTACGAGACCTATGACATTGAAAGAACTTAACATTCTAATAATAGTAGGAGCATATAAAGATTTTTAGCAGCATTTGGCCACCTAGATACACTAACATTGCTATCATTTGCGCATATCCAGCTGGATCCTGACCTTATATAAGTAACGAAGTGACCCCTTAATATTGTCTTAATTAGAAAGTATATATGTTAAAAGTAACTAACGGTATAATTACAATAATATATATTATTATTATATATATTTTTATATTTATTGTTATGATTATATATATATATATATATATATATATATATATATATATATATATATATATATATATATATATATATATATATATATATATATATATATATATATATGTAATTATGAGAGAGTTAGTGAGGTTACTTTAATGGTTGCTAACTTAAAATTTAATATATATATAATGATATATATATTATATTATTTTTTATATGTAATAATATAATATAGGCTCACTACTTCGCATGACGCGGTTTCTTCCCTTTTTAGACTGTTTCCTAGCTTGGTTTCTCCCTCCACATTCAGCGTAGGAATGGAATAAGTTGATTAGTTGTAGGGGGGGGGGGGGGGGGTGATTTAGGGGGAGGGAATGCACTAGGGCTCTAGACGAATCCAAAAAGCCCTCATTTATTAAAATCGGTTCAGTAGTTTAGGCTGTAGGTGCGTCAACGTTAAAGTGACTGTTCGCTAGCTTGGTTTCTCGCTCCGCGTTCAGCGTAGGGATGAGTTATCTCAATTTTTTTGATCAAGGAATGCACTAGGACCCTAGACGAATCCAAAAAGCCCTCATTCATTAAAATCGGTTCAGTAGTTTAGGCTGTAGGTGCGTCAACGTAAAATGAAGGAAGAATAAGAATAAGAATAAGAATAAGAATAAGAAGTCATCAAAACTACCATTTTCAAACCTATTTTTCTCTTCTTCTACTTGACCGATTTCAACATTTTTTTTTTTATTTTCATCTACAGGACACGGCCTACAAAGATATTAAAATATTATATAGGTAGCTTGTACGTATTCCACGCTGCAGACCCTCAAAAACCCTAGTTTGTCACCTACAGTATATATACACTGGCAGCTTTTGTGAAATTTTGACTTTTTGACTTGGCGGGGCGGAACGCTGCCGCGTTCCTAAAAAAGTCTCTAAGCTTTATTGATTACAAGTTTGTTTTTTTTATATTTAAAAAACATTTAGTCATTATAAAGAGTAGTAATTTGAGTTAAATTTGTAAAAAAGCAAAGATGCCATTTGTGTGCCGGTTTTAAATGCGGTGGACTGTATTGGGGTGTTGTGGGAAAAAATCAATGACACTCAATAATTTCGGATAATGTTTAAGGTGCGGTATGTCTATGATGCGGAAATCAAGGTCTATAATATGTGCGGGGTCTAAATAATGAGATAAGACACAAGACAAAAACTAGACTGAGTTAGAGGGGGCTGAACGAGGACTAGAGGCCTACCCACCAGAGGTAAGCCTCTACCAGAGAAAGGAAGGAAAGAAGTCCCTCTGAGGGCTAAGACAGAATAAACGCTGCAATCACAAACATCATTAAAGACCAAACTTTGCCAAACTGAATTCAAACAAAATTGTTTGCTGCAAACTAGTTGTAAGGTCAAATTTACTGACTTTACTGACTAATTATGTGAAAATACTGACTAAATACCCACTAACATTACTGACACCAATCCTTATTTGAAAAAAAATGGCAAATCAAATAATTGTAATGAATTATTTTTAAAATTGGCCACCCTTCTCCCCCTCCCCCCCCCACTGAGCAGCTGTAAAAATTGAAATTTGATCTTTGATTAAGAAACAAAAAGAGCTGTGCAATCAAGAGCCAGAAAATATATAAAAACAAAGGTACTTCCGCTTTCTATTTTTATTTCTTCTTTCTATTTCTATTTTTAACAGAGTAACGATGTTCTTATATTTCATAGATTTCATTAGGTCAATTTTATATTATGGGATAAATGTGAGGAAATATTTAACAAATGCTGGCCATTGTTCTAAAAGTCGTTTGCCTGCTTCCTCCAAGGATAACCATCTTGACCACACATGCTTAATAAATTTATGACCGGGCAAATTTAGGCCTTTTTGAACTTCAGTGAAATCTTTCCACTTTGACGGCCAACCATTAAAAAATTGTGAATTTGGAAAAATAGATTTGATGCATGATCTTCGAGTACTTCCATTCCCTGTTTAAATACACTGTGTAAAACATGAATGTTACAGGTTCCAACGTCCATAGTTTTTCTTTTTTTTTTTAAAAAAAAATCATATATTTGTTCAACAAACATAACATGTTTGTAAAGATAAGGATACTATATTGATTACATTAACAATATAATATGGTGTTTTTGCACACTGCAATAAGGTACACAATTTGTGATCATGAGAGACACCAAGGGATGTGCCACTCCAAAATGGCACATAGGAACTGTGCCAACATCAGACTTACGTCATCAAGATGTTGGCTCGGCATTACGCTATGTCCTGCATCGTATCGTCGCGTCCGACTCATCAGGGGCCCGACGATGCCCACCCAACTCTAGACCTATACCGGATCAAGAAGATCAGATACAGGACTTATCAGAGACGAGCGTGCTCTCACACCGCTTCTTGCTTGGCTGGCAAAACAAATTAACAATGTAATACCGTGTTTTTGCACACTGCAATAAGGTACACAATTTGTGATAATGAGGGACACCAAGGGATGTGCCACTCAAAAATGGCACATAGGAACTGTTCCAACATCAGACTTATGTCATCAAGATGTTGGCTCGGCATTACGCTATGTTGGGCATCAGAGTTGGGTGGGCATCGTCGGGCCCCTGATGAGTCGGACGCGACGAAACGATGCAGGACATAGCGTAATGCCGAGCCAACATCTTGATGACGTAAGTCTGATGTTGGAACAGTTCCTATGTGCCATATTTGAGTGGCACATCTCTTGGTGTCTCTGATTATCACAAATTGTGTATATTGATTACATTTACTGTAATCTAAAGTCAATATTTATTAAAAATATATTTCTGAGATATTAGACGTAAAACTAACCTGGCAGGAAGGAGAGTAAAGCTTCAAATCCAAGCATTAGAGATCCAAATGATTGTCCAAGTAGAGTGAAGTACGGGTACATGTCAGCTTCAACCCATCTTCTTTTGTGCAAATAAATAAATTCTACATCACGAGGTAAATGGATATCAAACCTCTGTTTTACTCTCTTCACTATATCCGATGGCGAGGCATTGATATCTCCAGTGTAAACATAAACTTGACAATCAGGGTAACTAAAAGTGAGAAAAACATTTAATTAAATATAAATAATGCAGAAGAAATTAGAATTAAATATTACGACGGAAAAATATAAATATATATGAAGTTACCGTGACTGGATGGCTCTAACAGCACACCAGAGCACTCTCTCGCCCCCTCCACCTGCATTACAGTAAGGATGGAAGAAAGCAACGCTAAGTCTGCTTTTATCCTTGTTGTAATAAGCCCTCTTGTCCCTGAAGTACTGAAACAAACATTATTAACAACATTAATAAACTTGAAAGATATATTATTCAGTATAATATACAGGGTGGGCAAAAAAACAAGCACTTTTTTGAACACTTATAGTTCAGCTTCTGTTATAGATAGAGATATGGGGGTCTGAAAACTACATTCTTCTACTTTAAATTTCATATCTATAACTTAAAAATTTATTGGGTGAAAGCCATGCAATGACGGTTTGAATTAGGGCCTTAAAAAAAGGTGTTGTCCGGATAGTTTTGATAAAATAAATGTATATAAAAAATGAATATTTAACAAAATTACAAAAAAATCTATTGTATATTTTACAGATTTACTTCTTGTAAGATTCAATAGGTCATCTTTGGCCCCAGCAATAGTTGATTGACGTATATCATCCCAGGCACGAAGAATCCTCTTTCGAAGTTCATTAACGTCCTTTATTCTGCCTCCCACATACACTCTTTGTTCTTACCAACCCCAGAGAGAGTAATCAATTGAATTTAGGTCTGGACTGTTGGGCGGCCACTCTGTTGGGTGGTTTGTCTGGCTGAATGAAGTCTTGCAAGTATTGAATTGTTTGCAAGGAGCGATGGGACGGGGCACCATCTTGCATAAACGTGTAATTTGGCATTTGATCTTCAATTTCAGGCAACATTACTCTTAACACATCTTCAATGTTTGTTATAACACTGAGGGACTCCTCCCACTTGCCTACAAAGAACCCCCCCCTCCACCATATGGTTACTTATTCTATCACAACTATAATTCCAGACATCTATTACTATTCGGACAACTTTTTTTAAGACTCTACTTCAAACGGTCATTGCATGGCTTTCACCCAATAGTTTGATAAGTTATAGATATGAAATTTAAAGTAGAAGAATGTAGTTTTCAGACCTCACAAACCCCATATCTCTATCTATTACAAAAGCTGAGCTATAAGTGTTCAAAAAGAACGGTTTTTTTGCCCACCCTGAACAAGTTTAGTTGCTCATTGAGCAAGCGTTGAACCATAAAATAAATATTACCTATAAGGTTTTAAAAGTTACATTTTACAAGATAGTAAATATTTTTTCTCATTCTTAGGATCTGTAGTTTCCATTCTGTCCGTCTGTCACACCCTCCATAACTTTTAAAATGTAAAACTTTTCACATGTTTGAATCTTATTAAGGGCGACATTGTGACAGTATTTAATTTAAAATACGTCATTTTTTTCATTTTATTAGGTTAGGTTTCTTGCACAGACTTTTCCTCCAGCATTTTGGCCATTCATCTCACCTTGTAAACCCTTGTGGCCGTGGATTGCTAATTACCAGAGACGGGAAAAAGTCATAAACGTCATAGTCATATGATTTTGTCATAAAATAGCCTTTTTACGCATAAACGTCATAAAATGGGGTTTCTAGGAATAAACGTCATAGAATGGCCCTTTTTTGCCAAATGTTTAGCAAAAAAGATTTTTTTTTTGTTAAAGCAAATTTTTAAATTGAGCATTCGTGGTCCGGTTCCAGGCAAAAGTGCAGTTCAAACAAAAACCTCTTATACCAGCTTAGTGAAAGGCCTGGTTTCTTAATTCCCTGACCACTTTCGGACTTAACTAATGCGCTTATGCATACCCACAACCAGAGAGGAACCGACGGTCATCCCTAATTCCAAACTAGAGCTCCTGATCGGCTTCTTCTTGGAACAACTATCAACAACTTCTCCAATTAGAATCCAGGAAGTTCAAGATAAATTCTCCAATCAGCCAATAGTAAACCCATTGGGTTGGGCAGTCTCCTGATAGGTTGTTTCAGAACTTAAGAATTTGTATTATATATTCATGGTCATGGTAAGGGAGTAGAATAATTAATTGCTCATTTGATTTCTTACTCGTGTTACTTGGTTAATTTTACTCGTGGAAGTAGTTTCTTGATTTCTCTACCCCATGGTTGTGCATTTGTGCATTTAACGTGCTTCAGCCACGGGCGTCTGGGGACGCGTCCGCGTCCCCTGAAACGTGTGACGAGACTTAAATAAAAGTAGACCGATTTCGATGAAATCTGGTGCACATATTCATTTTACTAATACCCAGAACAAGTTCGTGGGACAACGTTATCCGCCCAAGCGTTCGCCTGCAATGCTCGCGTAAACGTGAACTTAAAATTTACAATTTGAATTTTAGGTCGGGAAAAAAATCTAACTTCATCTATTCAATGAGACAAACATTTTTTTCACATACAATTTTTTTAATAAAACCAACAGCGACACCGCTATGAAGAGTTAAAGATCGCTAAAACTATTAATAGTTTTTATTATGGAGAGAACGCGAGGAGGGAGATAGACAAGGGGAATAGGAGGTGGCTTGGTTCCCCCACCTCTCTCTTTGACCTACCTCTTCAATAGCACAGCAAGCCTATGGACCTCGAGACCAGGCGACCAGGCTTTATTGATGGGAAATTAAATAAATTAGACAATTCATTAAAATCATTAAAGTATACGCGAAGAAGCTATGTGCCACTCTAATTGGCAGTGTATTTACAATGTTGAAGCATTCTGCTAATTATTATTATTGTAAATATATAATTCTGTATATTTATAAAGTATTGGGATCTTTGTTTCGAACTGTTTACCCTCCAAAATAACGAAACGCTTCATATAAAGACTAAATTTTCACAGTAAAATAAACGTCATACTCTTGGCTAAAAAAGTCATAAAACAACCGATTTTCTAAAATAGAGGTCATAAAACAGGAGAATAAAAGTCATAAAAGTCATAGAATAAAGGTCATGAAATGGAAAAATAAAAGTCATAAACGTCCCGTCTCTGCTAATTACAAACCTCAAATTAAATGCTGGGTCAGTAATTAAAATATAATATTGTTACTTGTAATTATTATAATTATGACTAGAGAGGTTGGTAGAAAGTTACACAACAATATTGTCACCACAATTTTTATTATTAAAACTCACAAACGCGTTTCGACAAATAACATAATCTTCAGTGTGTGTGTTAACTTAGTAAGAGTTAATTCTGTACTAAGCTAACTATTTTATAAACATTTATTATAAACTAGCAGTACAAGGTAGGGGTGGACTAGGGTCGTGTGGGTAGAGGGATTACTACGAAAGGAACGAGGTAAGGGATATGGAGTTGAGATCTAAGTCGGAGAAACAATTAAAGGTAAAAGGTTCAGGTAACATTTGGTTTTTCAACTGCTAAAATAATACTTTCTTATATGATATGACTAAAATATCTAACAACTACTATATTATTTAAAAAAATATATATTTTTTATAGGTTTTACAAGAGCAGAGTTTTAAGATTAGATTTTTCATTAAAACATGCTATACTTGTGTCTTGGCGTTTGTGAGTTTTAATAATAAAAATTGTGTTGACAATATTGTTGTGTAACTTTCTACCAACCTCTCTAGTCATAATTATAAAGTGGTACCACAAAATCTCAGTCAAAACAACTAATTATTTGTAATTATTATCTTTATAATAGTAGTTAAACTGGGACTCCTTGCATAAAAGATAACTTTGATTTGAATTTAATCTCTCCTGAATTCTCTCTTGAATTTAATAACTCCTAAAACATTTCAGAGATCAGAGAGTCAAACTGCTGCGCAGCAAAATTAATTAATTCCCAATAATTCCTAATTTTAAGTGTAATTTAAAAAATAATTATCACAACACTTTACATTACTTGAAGTATGGAAATGTTTTGAAAAATATCCCAGCATCTGAGCACTGAATGATAACATTTATAAAACAATTACATCATACATAAAATTTGATATTTATCACAGAGTAAGCAAATGATTCTAGAATACAAATTGTCATTATTGATGATATTAATGATAATTAACTCTAAAACCATTTGGTATAAAAGTTCCTCTCGAAATGCATGATTCATTTTAACTTGAAATAACAGTGACTTTACAACGAGGATTAGTTTCCATGGCTATTAATCTTTTGTATGCATATCCTTTTGCATTTTGTCACTTAACACTGTACAGTTCTTGTCTCCCTACTGAATACGTGTCACTTGCCAAATTGGCATTAGAGGCGGGACCACTTAAGAAAGAGTAAGAATTATAATCACCTGCCTCCATCAGAAGAGTACCTGAATTTAGGTTGCCTCCACCTTCACTGACGATGGTTCAGGAGTTGGTTCGAGGTTGAGTTCTAAGCTACACTTGGAGTTCGAAACAACTATAACCTTTCCTTTACCTTTTCCCTTACATCTATATAAAGTCAATTACATCTCAGAGGATCCAACAAAATCCTTAAGTAATCCTTGCTGCAAGCTGACCACTAGTAATACTGTTCCAGACTGCAAGCTACTGAAGTTAATAAACTAACTGGCTGAACTGAAGGAGATGATATGGTCGAAAATTGCTTGGCGGCACAGTTTTGTTTAATTTACACACTTGAGAGATTATATTCCTTTGTCAAACAGTACATTAGTATAATTTAAACATTTGAGAAATAATATATGTAGGATTTGTTCAGAGGAGTTGATATTCCTTTGTCAAAAAAATACGTTGGAGTGTGGCCTCGCCATCTTTTCTATAATAATAATAATAAGCTTCGCGGACATCCTTTCCAGGACAGAAGCCTCTTCCTAAGGAGGAAAAAGTCTGTATGGAGGTTAAAAAAGTATTTTTACTACCTTGTCCCAAGACTATTGGTATTGGTAAAAGAAACAAGAGGTAACATGCTAATAAGTTTTACAATTAAGCACAACCTAAAACTTTTAAACAGCTACTGCAATGTGTCCTTTGAAGATCTTTTCTATATACTGCCTCATATTATCAGTTTTACCAATTATTAAATTAGGTTCTCTATAAATTCTTAGAACCAACTACCAGATCCTAAAAATAGCAATACTATAGAGAAACACAGTTAGCGTTTTTTCCTAAAAGAAATACAAATACATTCAAAAGATTTGTACAAGTAAGACTGGTATCGACAAATTCCAAAAATTAATTATTAAAGAATTAAAATATAAAACTTACTTTCCGAAGAAACTGTATCACACAAACAGCAACTACCAAGCAAATGAGAATAAAAAATAAAACATAAATAAACAGTTCTAAAAACATATCAGTAACTTAAAGAGTGAGATAAACATTAAATAACTATATGTGTCTGCATCACTACTATATTATCATCACTAACTAAAAAGTAAAAAAAAACATACAGAAAAGAAACTGCCAACAAAAATATTATCAAATGTTTGACATTATTATCACTATGGTGTTATCACTTCAGTTCGATGCCAGTGCCGGTTTGTACTGGTGGCGAAAATAAGAACTATAACTTTATCAGTGTTGATCCAAACACTCAGCAAATATCCCAGGCAGTGGCGTAGCGAGGGCATTGGGGCCCCCCCCCTTAAAACTTTTTATGGGGCCCCTCGCCAAGGATAATTGATGAACAAAAAAAAAAAAAGTCTCCCTTCGACATTGGTACAAAGGTAGTAATTTCATTTTTTCATTTGAAAACACTTGATTCATTGCACACATCGTCCGGCTACGAAGTAAAACTGCTGTTCAATTATTAATGTAGTTAACTATTGAACAGTTGTAGTTGCACAACGTCGTGACTACTTTGAAGTCAGCAGAGTGACTCTTAAATTCATTTTTCAAATTCGTAAAAAAATCGGTAAAAAATGTGTGGCTCATCACAAAGTTTCTTTAAGTTAAGGAAATGTACCATCGACTTGATAAAAACGTGCAAACCATTGACGCCAGGGGACATCAAGCTTTTGGTTGCCTTGAAGTTTAAAATTCAGAGAATGTGCTTGAATATATCAACCAAAAATGCAATTATTTCAGTACATTATTGTTGCTACTATAAGGAATTTCATATGATCTTTGGCAACAAGATAATAAAATTAAGTACTCAGGCAAAGTGTCTATTTTCAACTTCAACCTTTCTTCTTACCTTATAAATGCTCGAATCAGAAAGGGTAGGTGGCAGAATGCAAATGAAAATTCATCAGCACATCACCAGGTTAACACAAAGTTACCGGAGTCCGAGTTCAAAGTTCATCTGTCATCGTCGGGATTATTTATTTATTATAAATAATTATTTATTTTCCACCTGTTCTTCCATCAGCCTGAGGACCTGATAAAATTCGTCTGCGGGCCGGATGAGGCCCGCGGGCCGCCATTTGGTGACCGCTGACCTAGGGGTATGATTTTTCATATTCTGAACATGTATGCCAAATTTCAGCGAAATCAGTCAAGTTCAGGCTCTACGGATCTGCACAGACGATAGAAGAAATAGAAAATTATGTTTTCGGATTCAGATTCAAAGGACTAACATGTAAATCCATCCAAATATCAATACCTATTTATATATATTATACGAGTATGTAAATAAGAAAATAAAACTTATTCTGAGTTTTTTAGAGGGTGAAATAGCTCTTCTCAAATTACTGTCCTGTCTCATAATTTTAGAAGAAAATAGGTGGAACAAATAGTTGAAATCGCTAAGAGATAATTGTAAAATATTTTGGTAGAAATAAAGATCTTTAAAAATTAGTTCTTTGTATCTTCATGACAAAGAAAAAAATACTTCTTGCATACGAGTCCGCAAGACAGTGAGAAATTTTCATGTTTTCGCTCTGCGTAAACTACTGACATAAAATGAAATAAAATTGGTAATTTATTCAAGTAATTAATAAAAGTAGATGGAAGATAATTTTTAATCTTATCTCCACACCGGCACTGCCGCGGCTTGATTAAAAACGACCAAATTCAAAGGTGCCGGCGTGCCTTCTACGAATTGTTAATATGCCTTCATACTAGGTAGGGCCGAGAGTTGATAACAACCTCCTGTACTTTCCTAACTCCCTGTAACACGTATAAATCTTTTCAACTTTCTTCGGCCCTATGACGTGCGGTGGAGGGAGGCCCAACAGCTGGAGACTGGATTACACACCTCCTATAGCTTTTTAACTCCCTGTTATACTTTTCTGAGTTTTTAAGCTAAAAGTAACGCAACCTTTTTGACTTATGTTCCATAGCCTAAACATGAAAATGTAAAAAATTACATGATGACTTTTGCATTGACGTTAATATTGCATTGATGACTTTTGCATATGCCTTTTTTTCCTACGACCCAACTTATATACGACATGCTGAAGTCAAATAAATCACTACTACTGAATGCTTAACTCAATCAATCAATAAGAGTTTGGCATGAGCTTCTCTCAGGTATGTTCTTACAATTCCTTAGCCATTCCCATATTTCCTTCTAGTAATGCAATCTCAACAGCAGCGGAAATGCGTATGCTTTTATTTGACATTTTACGAAAATCTACAACTCCTACAAGTAAGGGTATATATCGAAAACAGGTAGTCTAGTGTGAACAGAATGCATTTGGTCTATCTGGGCCAGATTAGTCTACGTAGGGCAGTCTAGCAGGAGTGGGGGGTGCTTCTTGGTAGACTCAGTCTACATCTTTAACTCATACTTCCAGCAGCTATGTTGCTTTAAATTTATGCTATTAATAATTAATTGTAATATCATAGTAGAGCACAACAAAATTGAAAGGAAGAGGTAGGAATAAATAATAAAGAAGATGAACAAATTGTAACAAATTGAGAAATTATGTACACATTTAATTATTTCAATAAAAATCAACTCTGCCTGTACACATTAGCTACAAAATATTTACATCTTAGGGGAGTTAATAAGTCAACTAACATTTTGAGATTTAAATAGATTTTTTAATGATACTAAACGTTTACCGGTTTTGGATGCCGATTTTTGTGGGCTAAGATGAAGAGGTTTGAATATATTTAGTATGGAAGAATTCGATTGCAAAAGCCAGGACGCATTCCGACACTCGACTTTCAAACGGGTAAGCTCTTCAGGCGATACGTTCCTAGATACGTTGAGAGAAGGTTCTAATGGGTTTACTAAGTACAAAGGGGAATGATCCGGTTTAGAAACGGACTTACCGGATCGGATGCATATCCCGTACCTTTCGTAATCAAAGTTTGAAAAGTATTCGAAAAATCCAGAGAGAAGTGCTCCGGCATCTGAATTATTTAGAGTCACAGGTATCCGAGAGATATCTCGTACAAAGGTACAGTTCACGTCACCTGCAAATCTAGAATCTTCAGGTTGAGCTAATTCAACCAGATAAAGGTAGGCGGGTAAAACCTTAATATTTTGTAAATAAAATATCACTAAAGCAGTCAATGAGAAATTGGAGATGGACTTGCCAGGGATAGGTGAGGTTAAACCAACACTTTGGGCCCATCGCCTCACTGTAAAGACTAGGGGACGCACACGACTGTCTAAATTACCATACAGCCACAGCATCTCTGACATATAAACACCGGTTAGATCGGTCATGGAGAGATCACATTCTAAACCGGTAAAATCATGACAATATTTAACAATGGGGACTCTGGCTTTTAGGATACGACGCACATTAGAACATCCGGGAAGAAACAGATGAAGAATATCAGCTAACATTTCCATCTGTCTCTGGATATGTGGACGACCAGACTGGCTGCCTTCTTTACTTTGAAAAACTAATCTGGAATTTTTATGTCTGGTATTCATGGGAGAGTAACGAAGGCCCAGATCGAGATCACAACCCCCTTTACCGAATCCATTTACCGATGAGCCGAAGGGGAGTACTGCACAGTTTGGGAACAAACCTGACAGAGCGAGCTCTACTTGCCGAGCTGTAATGAACCTCAACCTGATTCCCACTTCGTCCAATCGAGTACTTTCATACACAATACTCATCTGTTCGGACATGGAGCTTGTGTTCGAGAGCATTTCCAGTAAATCTGAATCGGTTATGGATTTGTAAGAAGGAAACGGTTCTCTTTTTTTCGATTTCTTTTTCTGTCGCTCTTGACCAGTTTTGAACCAAACAAATGGAGATTTAACAGGTAACGCATCCGAATCTTCTAAATGTCGACAGGTTTGGAGAAATTCCTCCAGATCATCGTTCAACAGTTCGGATACGACAAAATGATCTCTATTATTTAAACAATAGTGATGCATAAATCGAATAGGACCTATTGCACTACAATAATCGTATAAATCCCAACAAGACTGTTCGGAAAAAACCTGAACAACAAAGCTACGTCTCGCCTCCGATCTTCTTTCCGTAACGAAGTCTTCGAAAGTCCTAAAATCTTCATTGTTTCGTCCTTCAGGTGGGCTGCAGTAATAACGAATTTGCGATAATAAATACGAATTGAACTTTGACAACTTATTGTGCCGCTTAAAACAATGCTTCCCGTAAAACTGTACAAAAGGCAAACATTTTTCAAGTTTAACAATCATTTTAATATATTAAATTAATTAGGAATACATAATCAAAGAACACGGAACAGACTTCATGTCGAAACAATTAACTATCAAGATAGAAGTGTAAAAATAAAATAAATAATGTAGCAATACCAATAAATAAAAGTCGGCACGAAAAGAAAACAATCAAGAAGGTTACGATTCTATTATAATTGTTTATTTTTATGTAGCGCTTTCATTAAAGCATCAGAAGAAAGTGTGCTGGAAGCAGAGCTATGATTACGTGTTTGTTGACAATCGTGAACACATGACAGCTCACTTAAATTAAATGCTATCTTTTACAAAATAAAATGTCTGGTCTTTAAACTTTTAATTGATTTGTCTGACGGCCATGAAATCCCGTCTGGAAATTCCCCCTCACCAACTCAGTCGATCTATAAAGTATTGGATAAAACTATTGAAAGAATAAGAATGTAAAAACACAGGGGTTTCTAAATTTATCAACAAACCCCAGTATTAATTTAAAATAGTAGCCATAGGCAGAAAAAGGAAACTAATTCTTGATTAAATATTCTCTTAATTACCCTCCTTTAAGCAAGAAACACTAGATAAAAATAAATTGCCCACAGTAAAATAACTTAAAGACTAAAAGCCCATCTTCAAAGAGGTGCTACAGCTAGTAGACATTGCCTTTGACCGTATAAATTATTTTTGTATAGATAAGGTCATAAAGGATGTTCATATGGGGAGAGATTAAGTATTTAGATTTCTTAACCCCTTTTTCATTATTGTATTGAAAGAATCAATGAAAACTGTAAAAAAAGAACTTAACCCTTGACTGGTATCGTCATATTTACTTGTGTAACTGGTATCGTCGGGTCAAATTGGACCCAAGGCTTTTTAAGAAGGATAGTTACTTTTAAATGTTTTACTTTTGACACTGTTTCCAACAGGTTCATAAATATTTTTAAGTATTTATAAGAACTCATATTGTTGTAGCCCTAATTTAAAGGTTGAAACACACTTGAGCATTCGACCCGAATGAGCATGCGTTTCCGTTTGGTTGCCAAAGAAAGTTCTTTATTGACATTGAAATATTGGAAAAATTTAATTTCCAAAATTTAAAGGCAAATATTAAATTTTTTGAAAAATTAACTTTATTTTCACTTACATGCATAATACACTTATTAAAAAATGCAAAAAAATCAATTTATCGGTCAAAGTTGACCTGGACGTGGCTAAACAGACTCTTCTAATGTTCGAATTGAACTAAGAATTGAGGTGTCGATTCAGGTGGCCATTGCGTGAGAAGTCACAGAGCCTCCACCATCTAAGTGGTATAGCCACCAATTAGTGGTGATAGAGATACACTGTGTCTATTTTGACCCGACGATACCAGTTAAGGGTTAAGATTCTTTACTATACCTTTAATTCAAATTTTTTTAGTTCAAAGTTAGTTTTTGGTAGTATTCATACTACGGAAAGATTAAATTTTACTTTAAATAAAATTATAATTATCAATAACTACGGGAGACATATAGAGAAAAATAGATCCCCGCACCAGGACTTGAACCACTGGTCCTCCTATTAATCCGTTACAGGTGCTCTTACCAACTGAGCTATACGGGAGAATTGGTAAGAGCACCTGTAACGGATTAAAAGGAGGACCTGTGGTTCAAGTCCCGGTGCGGGGGTCTATTTTTCTCTGTATGTCTCCCGTAGTTGTTGATAATTATAATTTGATTATATCTCTTATTTATAATATAAAGTAACTATTGGCATAGAATAGAGTTTCCTCATTATAATACTAATTATCAGTGGCATTACAACCCAGGGGTTAAGGCCAGCCAAAGGGTTTGCAACTGCCACAAGACCAGTATGTTGCTTCATTGGCTTTATAAATCCTATATTTGGCATACGCTTCTCATTGAATGGAAATTAGGCAATGTTCTTAATTATTAATTATAAATGCTTACTTTTAGAGAGAATTGTAGATGTCATTAGAACAAGTTGAGATACAAAGGTTTGCATGTAACGGTTCCGTATCAATGGTGTTGCGCCAAAAGGGTCAATCTGCATTTTGTATTTGAATTCTAAAACTTGATAAGCTATAAAGAAAAATTGATATTTGAATGCCTTATTTATATTTTTATTCATTTAAAATATACTTGGATACCTAATTAATAAGTCAAAATAACCAAATTTATTTTATTAATTATAAATAAAAAAAACAAACGTGATATTAGTAGCAGATTGGTCCTTGTGGATTTTTTCAGATTGGCCCTTTTGGCTCAACACCATGGAATATGAGTTTTGTATTGTTACAGTAAAAGTGAAATAGTTAAATTAAATTATCCTTCTCCTCGAATAAGAATATTTGAAAACCCATAAATAAAATAATATATCGATGAGATAAAAATTACAGAATATAATAAATTTAACTAGAAGCCCTAACAATTTAAATCACTTTGTAAGCAAGTATCTCAACTCCTATTTTCTAATTTTGACAGATATATAGCTTCTCTATACAGCCAACAAATGAATATTCAATATATATATATATATATATATATATATATATATATATATATATACACACACAAACATTATATATTAATCAGTTAATTTTTCAATGTATGAGTAATCTTGACTGATAAATGTTATCAATATAATGATTAGATGGATATGGTGGTCAATACAGTTACTTCCTAGTAAAAATATATTAATGACACTTTACTACCGAGTGTATTTTTTCCTTTAACAAAATATCATACTGTCTCCAGAAGACCTTTTACATTATATCTCAAGGATGATATCGTTTAAGATCAGCATTGTAGATTCACAAGACATTAAAATTCTCCTTATTGCTGAGGTCTTTAGGGATAATAAATTTGAAAATTAAATTTGTAACAATAATTTTTTTTTTTATTAGCAATATTTTGCCTAATCCTGGGCATCATCAGGCCTTAAGGCTCTACCGCCCTTTGAGGTTAGAAAAAACAGTAAAATTAAAATTTTATTGGTTCTAAGCAAGATATAAAAAATCTGAGTACAGGCTTCATTCCCAATTTTAATTTGAGCCCTATTTCAACTTCCTATGATAAATAGTACAGGCGCCATTTCAAAATAGTTGTAGTATTAATTGTAGTAGGGAGTTGAAATAGGGCTCAAATTGTGCAGAATTAAAGTTAAGAATGAAGCCTGTACTTAGATTTTTTTATATCTAGTTAAGAACCAATAAAATTTTCTATTTAATGATTTTTCTAACCTCAGAGGGAGGTAGAGCCTTATGTCTGCAGATATTATTTTGTTTTGTACATTTATTTGGAGTGAAGAAGTAAAATTTAAAGAGTAAGGCCGCTCCCTGACTTGTCGGTACGGTATCGGTAAGCTAGTATGCCGATGCGGTAAGATTCTTTACCGAGCGCCTATATGTTTTATCGATTTCGGTACAGATTCTTTACCGCATGGTAAGGAATCTGTACTGAATCGGTAAAACATATAGGCGCTCGGTAAAGAATCTTACCACATCGGCATACTAGCTTACTGATACCGCACCGACAAGTCAGGGAGCGGCCTAAATTTTGAACTGTAGAGCAAATGTAAATCATGTTTTAATGTTACTTCTTCATTCCAAATAAATGTACAAACTAAAATCATCATCAGCAGACCTAAGCAGTGCCGGATTAAGGTATTTTGAGGCCCTAGGCCAACCCCCCCCCCCCCCAATTGTTTTTTCCCCTAGTTTATATGAACTATAGAAGTTCTATCCTTGAAAATTTGACAAAACTGCCATGGTAAGTTAATATTCGTAGGCCTAACTTAGCTAACGTCAAAAAAGTATAATACATTGTTCTTTCTTTTTTTTTTAACTCTTAAAACACTTTTTAATTTGGTTTTACGTACTACTTAATATGTGATTAGGTTTTAATAATTAAGCCGATAAAACTCACACTTTTTATTGAATTTTATTTATTTGAAGAACCTTTTTTAAAAACTTATAAGTATATAAAATGTATAGTTCAGGAGATAGCGTGCAAAAGAGTGTTTGACTCACATCAAGTTATCTTTTGGTGTCTGTAAAAAATAAATGGTTGGCTAAGTTTGTCTGTGGGACATATGTCCGTCAGCTTGGCAATAGGCATTTGAAAAAAAGGAGATGGATAGCAGCTATGTCCCGGTGATTTTGGTGAACTATGTGATTTTCATGATCATGAGTACAAAATTAGTTAGTAGACCAAGTTGATGTTAGCTTGTCACTTGATAGGTGACCACTCTTATTTGGAGTAATAATTGATTACCTAACCTATCAAGTGACAAGCTAAAATTAACTTGATATTTGGTCTAATAACTAACAGTATTCAGGCTCATACTCAAATTCAAGAAATACTCCTTAGAATATACTGTGTCTAAGGCGCTGAGCGGCAAGCCATATCAATGTATTACCCATATCTGCAGCCCCCCTTAAGCCCGCAGCCCTAGTGGTAAATCTGGCACTGGACCTAAGGCCTGATGATGCCCGGGATTAGGCGAAATATTGCTAATAATAATAATAAAAAAAATTAATGTTACAAATTTAACATCCCTAAAGACCTCAACAATAAGGAAAATATAACTTTAAAGAGATTAATTGACAATTGACAACATTAAATTCATTAAAACACAACCCTCAAAAGAAAAGACACGGGAAATGACCATTATGAACTTATATATTATACATAATATAATTAATAATTAAGTTAGTGGTATTTATCACAGGGTTCTTCATTACTTAGTGAAAAAATAGATTGGACATTTTTATGATAGAGTACTTGTGGACTTCAAACAAAAAAATATTGCACACTTTGCTGAAATAAGTTTTTTTAAAACTTACGATAAAAAATGAATGTGCACTCATAAATATATTTAAGTAAAACTTAAAATATTACACAATAGTTTGTACTCTTGAGTCATTCAGAATAAATGAGAAGTTGAAGAATGAAAGATATTACTCATTCATAGTATACATCCTTTTAACTACGAAGCAATAATGGAAACCTCTTACAAACAGGCATTGCATCAGACAAAATAAATGTTCTATGCAGTCAATGAGTTTCAATTGGCATATTTAATTACTGGGTATTCACCTGGGTAGAAGCTATTGGCCTACTATAATAGTAGCATTATTATAGGCTATCAATTTAAAAGTAGACGGTGTAATAGATTTAATAATAGTTTAGCTTATTTAAAAGGTATTATAGGGGAAAAAAAGGAATAAATAAATAAAACGAAAAAACAATGAGCCTATATATGCACTCAAGGACAACTGCAGATAACTGAGTGAGGAAATAATCAGAAAAAAATTGCGTACAAAACATCCTGATTTTATTTTTTATTTATTTTAAACACAATTTATATATTTGGATGGATTATAATTTAAAAATTAATCATGTTCATGTTCAGTTGATTTTATATAAATATATTAGGTAATGCAAAAAATGTGTTTGGTGGATCTACATACATAAAAAAAGTATAGCCCCCAATCCAGCACACGTATATTTATACAAATATATCAATTTATATAAATATACATATGAATATTTCTTTTTTCTTTTTTAATTTTAAAGGATTAACATAAATTATTAATTTTAATATAATTTGAACCATAAATATTAATAATAAATATAATGTATATATTTTTTTAACTAACTACATAAAAAATAAAAATAAAGTATTATCCCATTGAAGAAAAGTACGGATGAAACTATATTCATATTAATCCGTTTTCTTTGATTACAAATTATAGGTAGTTCACAGGGATTTGAATGATCACCAACTTAAAATAATATATATACGCCATATAAAAATAAAAATAATAACCAAAGGGAAAGAAAATTAAAAGAAAAAGTGAAAGAAAAGAAAAACTGATTCTCATCCGTATTTGCACAAGCACTTTAATAGTAATATAAAAAACAAGTCTACGTAAAGGAAAAATAATATTAACTTTTCTACAAACCACAAGCATATAATTTCAAGTTGCAAAAATTTAATCGTGAATTTTCAGTTTAATTGTAAGACGATGAACCAATGGTGCCGATTTAACGGCAAATATTCAGATTCTATTAAATAGCAATGTGTCGGGCGGAGCTGCCAACTTAACAACATCCTCTTTATAATTCAAACTTAACTTAATCAAGTCATTATACTCTCGAGAGCCTTATTTGTTAATCTAGATAAGATCTTTGTCCGAGAAAATAAACTACAACTAAGGAATACGATAAAACAATAGTAAAAAAAGAGGATGAGACCAGTTTCGGGCAATCGTAAGAAATGTAAAAATTTAATTAATTAAATGCAATTAATATATTTTAAGTATTAATAATGATATATATTTTTAATCGGTGCCGTGCCACAACTACGATTTAATATTTTTGATAAATATAAGAATATATAATAATAACCGATGAATACAAACCTGACAGCCATATCAACATAAATCTCAACTTCAAATATATTAATCAACAAATAGAATCACATCGAACAACAGACGACATATTTAACTATAATAGAAATAAAAAGACATTTTTTTTATATAATATATATAGCTTTAGTCAGATTAAAAAAAAAAAAAAAACCCAAAGCCCGGAGCAACATAAGTGACGGATGGCACTAAACTGTTTAAACTTTATTAATAAAAAGGGGGAAAAATTTAAATAAAGGCTACACATAAATGTAGAGCACCCTCTACTATTATGGCATTCTATATATTTGAGGTCATTCATCAAATTATTTACAATCACATATCAAGTCTCTTTTAGATTAAATCAAGAACCTCTCATGGAATGATGAATTACATTGATTTGTAGGCCGGGTCGAATGCAGGGCTATGGATTACTATTATGTATAGTCGACCAACGCATATATTATGTATTAAATTATACATACACAATAAATTAAACAATAATTATGCACGATGTTGATGGGGTCGAGTGATATCGGATGGGAAGCGATAGAGATATGGTCTTTTCACTGGCAACACTGCTTGCGTACACTCTCAGTGTTGACAGTGGGTTTCACATCGATAGCCTCGACATTCTGGCCCCTTATAACTCCCTCTGTTTCAGGCGGGTCTCTGATCTGCTTTTGAGAAACGATTCTGTAGATCTCGGTGAGGATATTTTGGAATGCGGTTTCGACGTTTGTCGAATCTAAAGCCGAAGTCTCTATGAACGAAAGAGCGTTCCTTTCGGCGAAATTTCTCGCTTCCTCCGTAGGGACAGCACGGAGGTGGCGCAAATCGGATTTGTTACCGACGAGCATGATTACGATATTCTGATCGGCATGATCGCGAAGCTCACGTAACCATCGCTCCACGTTCTCGTAAGTCAAATGTTTAGCTATGTCGTAGACCAAGAGAGCTCCTACCGCTCCACGGTAATACGCCGATGTGATAGCCCTATATCGTTCCTGTCCTGCAGTGTCCCAGATCTGAGCTTTGATAGTCTTACCATCGACTACTATGCTTCGAGTAGCGAATTCCACACCGATCGTAGATTTAGATTCCAAATTAAATTCGTTTCTAGTAAATCTAGAGAGTAAATTACTCTTACCAACTCCTGAGTCACCGATTAAGACGACTTTGAATAGATAGTCGTATTCGTCGTCACGAGTGCCCATTGTTCAGCAGTTTCGATATGAATAACGACAAAAATAGATTGAAGTAAAAAAATAAGTTACTAATATGACTGAAAGCGATGAAATTAACTAGATAATGGCTAGCATTGAGACCGAACGTGTGCAACTTTTTAACGCTTTTATCACAAGTGTAATAATCCAAAACGGGTTATACTCAATTCCGATAAAAATTTCAACAATTAATTAACATTAAAAACATTATTATTTAACAAAAAACGCAATAAAAGCTTTTTCACACCCTCAAAATTAATAAGACCAACTACATCAAAAAACAGATGTTAATTGATCAGGGTGTCCCTAAAACAGTTATTTTTTGTTAAATCTTTAATTATTTGAAAACTAAATAAAGATCGAAGATGCAGTTATTTGCTAATATGTTTCTCTAGATTTTTAAATTTTCTCCAAGTAATAAGTATGAGACAAAAAATAGTAAAGGGATTCGAATTATTTATGTATTAAATTAATTCGGGAAATTAACATGTTTCCGAAATATCAAATATCTCAGTTTCACGATTGATCTTGGCTCTTTGATATTTAATTTGTTATACCCTATTTGACGACTTATCTATTTTCCTAAAAAAATACATGGTAATTAGATCTTTTTAAACAAATATATTGCGTATGATTTAACAAAATTATAAAAAAGCGGTAACACATATTTATTATTTATCTCTTGGGTAACATCTGAACAACTTTAAAACTTCCGGTCCCCAAGAGAACAATGGAGGTTAATAAGATAAGTCTAAGTTTAGATTTCTAATCTCCGAAGAAGGTAATTCATTTCAATTTCTCTCAGATGGTCTTTTGTGATTTTTTGATTGGATCCGTTTCTTGTTTCTTTTGTCGGAATCTTGAAGTCCATTCTCTCCTTGACATTAATTTTTACATGTTTCCTAATTTAGAATAAAAATAACGACATTTGTTAACTACACATCTCTTTATTGTTATGTCTTTTGAGTCCGATAATCAAACAAATATTTTTAAATTATGTTGAGAGAACCGTGTGAAACATTGTGTTTATTTAGTTTTAATTTTTGTGGTGGTTTTTGCTTAGGATGTGCTAACTTATTTTAATATATTCTTGTCTTGGAGAGTATTTAATCTGACAATGGAACATTGCTTGAAGTTATATACTTCATAATTACAATTTGTTGGAGAATCTGCTTATGTAAAAAAGTAAAGATGACTATGTCAGCGCCTGGACAGAAATCTTGGAAGATTCGTAAGTTTCCGTGTATTTAATTTTTTACAAATTAGATATATTTGTGCCAAAATTTACTTTAGATATAATTGTGCCTAAATTTACTCTGCCACTTCATATCTCAAAGTTATTTTCCTTGAATTTCCATTGACTAATGATAGCAAATTCTTCTTACATGAGTCTGTGCCTATCAGATTATTTAGTTCTCTTCACAAATTGTCAACTTATTCCCTATGTGTTCTCTCTATGAAATTTCAAGTTAAATCTACATTTCCAGTCTATATTATTAAAAACAAATCCAAAAACATCCAAAATTAACATGCCATGAAGCAAGTTAAATAGAAGTTTTTATTTCTGAAGCAACCAATGATTAAATTTACAATCTGGTTAATAGAACAAACCTTTTATATTATTAAAATATCTAATTTAACTTCAGATTACTTTAAGACTATTTTATTGCTTTACTCTGTAGGAGGTGAGGGTTGAAAAACAAAACATTTAATGTAAGTAATTTAGCCAAGTCTCATGATTCTTTACCTGTTAAAAGTTGGGAGATCCCATGCAGAGGTAAATCTAGTGCTCTTATTAACAATGCGTTTTTGATGTGCATGGCATTTAATCTATGGCTGCCATATCATGGCACGAGAAAATTTGGTTCTATCCCTACTTTGGTAGTAACCTGAATGAAACCTTCCAGTCCTCTAAAGCTGGGTTTACACGATCCAAGTGGACTTGGACAAAGTAACTTTGATCAAATTCACTTGGTCTAAGTGGTTGTGCAACTTTTGAAGCAGGGTTTACACGATCCAAGTTGACTTGGTCCAAGTAGTTTGAACAACAGTGTCAAAATCATAATTCTGATACTCAAATTTTTCATAAATTTTAATAATTTTGCAAATGAAATAAAACAACAATACAAAAATAACTGTAAGAACCAAACAAAACAAACAACTAAAACCAAACTGTACCCTATAAGAAAAGATAAATGAAACGCATTGACATCTAGCGGATTTTAATCATACTAGAAGCATTTCAACAAAGATTGCAGCGCTAAACGGAAGTTTTGATAACTACCAGTTATACTTTTTACGTCCTAGGATGTAAAAATTTTTTTCTTTACAGCTAGGAGTAATGAAATGATTTTTTAAGTCCACGTAATGAAAAAATGGATTTTAGCTATGTCTTTTAGGCTCTAAAGTTACTATTTCACAGCCTACCACGGAAAAAGAACATTTAGCATCTTAGCCATTGTGAAGCACCAAGCATGCACACCTCAAATTGCATATTGCCTTCCGTTTATATGTGTATACACTAGGCATTTCGTGGCTCTAACCCACATGACCCCAGCTCAATTCAGCTAATATTAAAAATGCAAAACATCACTACATGTAATCTTCTACTTTACTTGTATCAAGTTAAAATTTTACTTTAGACGATGTGTATGAAATTAGTTTTTTTTAAATTGATAGAGTCCCACTCCTACCAGGTGATTTTTCGCATATACAGGATTGCACCCTTCAACTTTTATGGGGTTTTTCTGATTTCCTAAGACTGTTTAGTGCACAAAAAGCTGAAAAAACCATGTGTTAGGTTAATCACCTCATTATTTATAGATATATTTATATTTATACTTTTTTTGGCCTTAGTCCAAAATTATTTGTAGATATTGTTGTTATCTTATTAGAGTTTTAAGGAAAAATCAATCAGTCTACTAGGTATTAGTATAATAGATGTTAGTTGTTATATGTATATGTAGATATGTTAAGGCCCGTTTACACTTTGATTTGTGCGAGTGTTTAGTGAGTAGTGTCCAATTGTGTTCAGTGCAAGTGATTAGGATTTAGTTTTATTTTGAGGAAAATTTTATATTTTATTGAACATTTATTTTTTTATTAATTTTTTTTTGTGGGAGGGGTATTGTTTCGTTGATTTTTGACACATTGTGACAGTTTTTTGACTAATCAATTGAACATTTTAGGTTTGTTCCAACCTGATGGTTGGAACAAACCTAAAATTTAAAATTAAACCTAAAATTAAACTGATTCGGAACTGATGTTCCGAATCAGTTTCGGATTAGTCCCTTGATGTAATGCGCATGCGCGATCATTGACCGTTGGGAATTGATTTGTGATTTCGTTTTTGTTGGAACGCTCCTTTCTCGAACCAAACTCTTTGCTGTGGTAGGTTTTAGCACTGTTATCAGAACAACTTTTTGAGTTGATCGTTTATGTGATTTTGCGTTCCTGTGCTATCAAAAATACCTGAACTTATTAATATTAAAGATATGGATGATGGATGAGTCAATAGTTGATGAAGATAAGTGCCAGTCGCTTAAATCAGGGCCTGATTTAGGCCGCCTAGGGGCTCGCACAACAAGGGGGGGCCACACCAAAAAAGTTTCATTTTCTAATGCTAATTAAGCTCGAAAGTTGGAAGTAAAACCTACATACTCATAGAGGATATGACGAAAACACATGCACACATTTTAGAAATGTTTATTTAATACATGAATTCACAATTTCATTTCGATTTACGCAATTCACAATTTTCGGGCTTACTGAGGTGAGCCAGTTTTAGTAGACTCACGGCACACTCGTATTTTTATTGATATAATCCTAAATGCTCTTTTGTTTTAAAAACAATTATTAATCTTAGTCCACTTAGCGAAAGAAATATTGCGGAAATAAATTGGATTCTTTCGATATTTGTTTGAAAATGGAATAAGCATCAAAAGTCCATCTTGGAAAATAGGTCCAATTCTTATTTTTTTTCAGAAATATCTAGAAAATGCCATTATATGCACAAAAATTCATCGTCACATTCGTACAAAAACCTTTTAAAAAGAAGAGTTGATTCGCAAGAAAGGAGAATAATAGGCGAGCGAAATCAAAACAAAAACAATGAAGTGGAGCGGAAGGTTACGTTTCTGTTCACCCAAACTCAATCCCAAACTACTAGTCCCTGCCGCCGATCGCTGACTGCTCTGACTGGTTCCAAACTATTCCTTGATTTAATCAGAGCTAGGTTGGAACAGCCGAACAACAGTCGGAGTCAGTCAGAGTTTGAGTTTGGGAAACCTATTACTTTTAAATTGTATAATTACAAAATAAAAAAAACCCTGACATCTAGGTTAGAGTGGGGAGGTCTACTCGCAGCTCCACTAAACAGTGCAAGTCTACTAAACAGTTCACTCGCAAAATTACTAAACACTTACACTAAACACATGGTGTACAAATGGCTTTAGTGTTTTTACTAAACACTCGCACTCGCACTAAACAAAGTATAAACGGGCCTTTTTGTGGAGGAGAAGGCACAGAGACTAAGACCTGTTTGAACAAATATTAGTATTATACTGGCCTCCTGGTCTATTAACTTTGTGTTTTTGTTTTTTTTAAAAATGAGTTAAGGCGGAAATACACATGCTAGTTACACGCACAAAAACATACGAGTAGCTCGCAGAGGAGAGCTACTGGCATGTGTATACATCAAATAGCATGCGAGTAAATCGCACGAGGTTTGGTTTTTGTCTTGCCAGTGGCACAAGTCGAGGGGAGGGGGGGGACTGATAAGGCACGTGTAAACAGGCCTGCCAGCGCAAGGTTGCTAGTAGCTAGCACGAGTCTCCCTCAGCCCTTCAGTCTTCAGTTGCGCGTTTCTTCCTTTCGCGGGTGTCTGACAACAACTCATCAACTTTCTCCGGAAGCATTCGCAATTGATTCCTAAAACCACATTAACGTCCCCGAACCCCATTTCATTTAGTAGACACTGACTCGCTCCATGTACCTAATTCCCTTCTAACTATCCAATCTTTACCCATACTCTTTGTGTCTTTTTATTATTTTTCAAATGTTTTAAAACACAGTTCTTTGCAAGTAACAGAACAATCTGGTTAATTTCATTCCGCACCGATACATTCATAAGGTACATTGAAAGACAATTAATAAAACTATCACAATGAATTAAACAAATACAATTATTTCATAATTTATTCCGGCCAAGAGAAGGCAAGAAACAATTGCCTCTTTCAAAACTAGAACTGTGACTGGAATGTGTATTGTCATGTGCTAGTAGCTCGCACAAGACCGATCATCCAGATGATACTTGCATGCTGTTTCACTGGCAAATGTACACAGCGTCTGCAGCATGCCAGCTACTGACGTGCTAGTAACTCGCCACTGGCATGCTTTTTTACTAGCATGTGTATTTCCGCCTTTATGATTCATGTCCTACTGTTAATGTCACATACTAATTCCAGCTGAAACTTTTACTTGTGGAATCTTTGGATCAAGCAAGGTTTAATAGTAATTCCTTATTCCAGATGATAACTTACTAATCTGAGATAATAACTTTGTTTGTTTTTGCAGAAGATTTTCCTGCCCATGAGGCTAATATTAATTGCTTGGCCCTTGGCCACAAATCTGGCTATGTTCTTGTTACCGGCGGTGAGGATAAAAAAGTTAACTTATGGGCCATCGGCAAATCAAACTGTATTATGGTAAGAATGGTTTTCTTGTTTGACTTTATCTATTCCTAGGTTTGTAAACATTATTAATTCTGTATTATTTAATGTTGCCTGTTAACTTTTATGTTTTGTTAATTTGTTCGTGGATTACAGTTGTTTTATATACAGGGTGATCCAAAAGTTCAGAAACGGCTTAATATCTCCGGTTATAATGGAGATATTAAGTTCCCGTTTGCGGGTATCTTTATCATTTATAAAAAACTACTTTTTTGGTGGGTAATTATTTTTTCTGCCATATTGGATTCAACTTTTAAATTTTATATTGGGACACCCATAAAGTCATACATTTTTGGAAAGGTCTTAAAAAAGACAACATTTTCCGCAAACCCGAGTTTTCTATCTACTTCCGTTCCAAAATGGCGGACACCCAAAGTTTAAAAATTTACTCTTTTTTTCTTATTTTATTTTCAATAGTTTAGTAAGATATAAAAAATTGGTCCGAGACAACTCAGACTAGCTTTCTCATATAATCTCGGTCCTAGATACCAGAGAACATAGTTAGTTATCAAGTCATAGTTTCCGAGATATTGATGAAAATAAATCTGATTTTGTTAAAAATCGAAAACAAAAAGTAGACAATCACCTGTTGAACACATTTAAAATAATATCAATTAACCTAAGCATCACGAAGGTTTATCATCGAAGCGAGCTTAATGCAATAAATATTTAATATTATATTCATGTTTCCTGGGGCAGGGGCCAAGATTATGTGAGAAAGTTAGTCTAAGTTGTCTCGGACCAATTTTTATATCTAACTGAAGTATTGAAAATAAGAAAAAAAGAGTAAATTTGTAAACTTTGAGTGTCCGCCATTTTGGAAAAGGGAGTAGATAGAAAGCTTGGGTTTGCGGCAAATGTTTTCCTTTTTCAAGACCTTTTCAAAAATGTATGACTTTATGTGTGTTCCAATTTAAAATTTCAACGTTGAATCCAATATGGCAGTAACCAATATGGCGGAAAAAAGATTACCCACTAAAAAAGTAGTTTTTTATAAATGATAAAGATACTCTCAAACCGGAACTTATATCTCAATTGTAACCGGAGATATTAATCCATTTCCGAGCTTTTGGATCACCCTGTATATAAGGCACCAAAGTTATAAGAACTATGTTAAAAAAATAATATTGATGAAATATATTTTTCTTTGATTGGCTTGTACATTTATTTGTTTCAGAGTTTGAGTGGTAAGAGTCCTGTGCAGTGTGTAAGATTTGATCCTACGGAAAATCATGTATCGGCCGGTTCAGTTGACGGTGTGCTTAAAGTCTGGGATTTAGAAGCTGTTAAATTAATTAGAACACTTAGTGGGCATGACGGACCAATCAGGGCTCTCGATTTTCATCCTTATGGTGATTTCTTGACTTCTGGCTCCCAGGATACATTTATTAAAGTAATAATTTGTTTATTATTGTGAATTTTTTTATTATTTTGCTTCCGAGCTTACCGAAGGTAACGGAAGCTATGTGATCGTTCTGAAGAACGAACAAATTTCAAGTCTCCGATTTCAAAAATTCGAAGACAGAAATCCGTTTCAGACATCAGGGAACATTTTTGGTTCCATGTCTGTCTGTCGGTCCGTCGGTCTGTCGTTCAATTTTTGCGAACCAACATATCTTATAAACTGCAGGTCCGATTTTAATGAAATTTGGATGGTAGGTCATAATTAGCTCATTGTTGGTCCCATATAAGTTTCAACCTTCTGCGCTAATTTGTTTCTCTTTCACATGCGCACAAACATACATTTATTTACACTTATAGCTTCAAAAGTACTTATCTGATTTGTATGAAACTTTTAGTTTATTTAAAGTATTCTGGAGATAGCCCTAGATTAATATTGACCGTCTGCGCACTTTAACTTGTGCTAAATTCATACTTTAATTCATGTAAAAAATTGTAACAATTTTGACAGATTTAAAAAACGGGGGAATAATGAAATGAATTGGCTAATAAACGTTCTTAAAATCATTAAATTTATAAAATTGGACGCGAGGAAGCTATGTGCCACTCTAATTGGCAGAGTATTTTATTTATTTATTTTTTTTTAGAAGTTGCCAATTACAGTGGAACCACAATATAATGTTTATAGTTGGGATCAGTAGAAAAAATTTTGTAATGGATAAAATGTTAAAATAAAAGATACTAGCTTCATCTATGTGTAGATATGTGTAAAACTGCTGTGAAGTTTACATTTATTTAGGGGGGGTGACACACTTCGCCACCCAGGTAGCGCCACCTGGGTAGCGCTATGAGAATAGACGTCTATGAGAATAGACGGAACCTGTCACACGAGGTGGCGCCACCTGCCGGGTGGCACTACACGGTCGACCGTCTGACGGTCTAGCCGCCACCAGGTCAACCCATTGTTTTCAATTGAGCCTGTCACACGTCGCCACCCAAGTCACGCCACTCAGCCCCTACTCCTTCAATCAAATATAGGGGAAATAAATCTGGGGCTGACTGCATCCCTCATATAAGTGGGTGGCGCAAGTCAGGTGGCGGGAGCAAGTGGCATCAACTAGGTGGCGCCACCCGGTTAACCCATTGTTTTCAATTGAGCCTGTCACACGTCGCCACCCAAGTCACGCCACTCAGCCCATACTCCTTCAATCAAATATAGGGGAAATCAAATCTGGGGCTGACTGCATCCCTCATATAAGTGGGTGGCGCAAGTCAGGTGGCGGGAGCAAGTGGCATCAACTAGGTGGCGCTACCCAGGTGGCGCCACCCGGTCAACCCATTGTTTTCAATTGAGCCTGTCACACGTCGCCACCCAAGTCACGCCACTCAGCCCATACTCCTTCAATCAAATATAGGGGAAATCAAATCTGGGGCTGACTGCATCCCTCATATAAGTGGGTGGCGCAAGTCAGGTGGTGGGAGCAAGTGGCATCAACCAGGTGGGCGCCACCTGGGTGGCATTACCCGGGTGGCGAAGTGTGTCACTACCCTAACACATATATCTTCCAAAGAACTCATCTGATTTTTATGAAATTTAGATGGTTTGTTGAAAGTTGACCGCAGATAGCTCCAGATTAATTTCAACCTTTGCACTCTTTAACTTTTCCTAAATTGATACTTTAATCCATGTAAAATAATCAAAACAATTTTGACATATTAAAAAAACGGGGGAGACCATTAAATAAATTAAACAATAATGGCTTGTAAAATCATAAAATCAATAAAGTACGTGATAGGATGCGAGGAAGCTATGTGCCACACTAATTGGCTGTCTATTTTGTTATGCTTTATTAATAGCTGTTTCTCTTTTATATTTATTGAATGTATTCTTTGTGTTATAATACATTTAAAAATGATCTCTTAAGGAATGTGTTCTTTATTTAAAACAGATGATTTAAGAATAAAACTGAGTTATTGATTTACTTTAATGTAATTGCTTACACTTGTGTAACTTTATTTTTAGATATGTGTACTTATATGGGATTAAAAATCCCAGTTTTAAAATTCATAGTAATCCTGATAATTTAATTAATAGTAATCATGATAATTTAAAACTTTAATAGTTTTTTGAAGTGAAACTTCTTTGGCGGCGGTAGAGTGAATTTTTTCATGTAGTGCAATGGTGTAACGAAGTTTGCGATTCGAGACTCGTCTAAGTGTAACTTTTTTTCAGATTAATTGTATTATATCTATTTAAAGACCAGCAAATCAAAACAAACATATATTTATGTTGGAATAAATGTGATTGCCTTTGTGAAGCAATAATTTTTGATTTTTTCAATTAAATTTCCGGCACTCTTTTACTTGGTTACCCACCCAATTGTATTTATTTATTTTTTAATTCAAGTAAAATATTCCTTTGTCCTAAAATACATTGGACTAAATGTCTCTTTGCCTTACTAGATAGTTAGACTAACGGATATTGTCACTTTTCATTACAGAAGTGTGATATTCCTTTGTCCCAAAGGAATAAGATTGTTTGAAGTTAAGATTGCCAATTGATTTTTAATAAAATGTGTAACACAATAATGTAAACAAACGGTGGGTAACCAAGTAAAATCTTGCCACATCCGACCTAATTTACTTGGTTACCCACCTTAGGATGGGTAACCAAGTAAAGAAGTACCAAATTTCCCATAACCATTTCTTAATCCTGAAATATGTAATACATTCGTCAAAAAATGAAAGAGAGCAATGCATTCTAAAACTTAAGTTTCACTTCTAATGCGTGAGAGCCTCTCACGTATTTTTTATATTTTATGTTATTATATTATTTTAATCGTTGCTAGCAAAGGAAATTACTGAAATGTTTGGTACTGGTTGTTTTATTCTTTGTATTATTTAATTTTTTCTATCAATAAATTGATTAATTTTTTGTTTTTTTTTTTGTTTTAGTTATGGGATATTAGAAAGAAAGGATGTATTTATACTTATAAAGGTCACAGTATGCCTGTTAATAGTGTTAGATTTAGCCCAGATGGACAGTGGGTTTCATCAGCTGGACAAGATGGTGTCATAAAGGTGCTTATTGGGTTTATTTTGGAATGATTTTCATTGTTTATTGATTTTGTTGAAAGCTTTTATTAAAATTAAATAGTTCTTTGAATAATTTGTTAATGACATTATAATATTTTTATTATAGCTATGGGATCTACGTGCTGGAAAAATGCTTCACGAGTTCTGTGACCATAAAGCATCTGTTAATGCCTTAGTCTTCCATCCCCATGAGTTTTTGTTAGCTTCTGCATCGGTTGAAAATACAATTAACTTTTATGATCTAGAACATTTCAGTCTGGTTTCTACTACTACTAGAGAAGCTCCCTCTGCCAGGTAAATATATAATAGAGTTTTGCTTTTAGGTTTCTGTACAAAGTACAAAAAGAAACCTTATATAACTGCTCTGTCTGTCTGTCCGTTGCTTGTTTCAATTCATAAACTACTATAGCTAGGAACATGAAATTCGACACACAGGTGCATCTCGGCATTTGAGACAACTGGACCCATTTAGGATTTTTCACACTTAATATTTTCAAGATGGCGGCCAATATGGCGGGCGACTAAAAAAATAGATATCACCTCCTTTTTATCAATATCAATTTTAGGTCCCTAACCTATTGGGAATTGGGAAAAATTTGATTTAGAATCTTATTTGACTTGAGTTTATTATTAACATAATCGACTCTGAAACCACGGTCTAACCCCCGGCTGTGAGTTGGAATCCCAGAGAGATGAGACATGTTTCACACTGATGATCTCATCGTGTAGATGAGTGAAGTGGTCGGATAACCCCCGTCCTATAATGACCTAAGCTGTTGAACGGGACTAAAACAAACAAAAAAAAAAAAATAATAAAATAAAAATAATTTAAATCTTAATCAAGAATAAACAATAAAATTAACATATCAAGTGACATGAGTTTCATAAATACATCACACATTATAAAGTCCAAACAATTAGGCAAAAAAGCCACGCTGTTCTTCTTCTAGTAGATTCTCTGCCTGTTCCGTGTTATGTTATAAAATTAATATTATTATATTTTATAATTAATAAGAGATAATTCACACTATTTATCTTAATATATTAAGATATATTGGTTGTTATTTATTATTTTATGAACTCAGTAATCAACGCCTTTTTGGATTGATAGCACTTTATTCTTCTCTACAATTAATATTTCACTAAAAAAAATGGTGAGTATTTTTATTCATTGTAATGAGTGTTACTAGCATTTTTTGTTGTTGTAATCAACATTTATTTATGTTATTGATATGATTTAGTAGTTATTAATTAATATTATCGGTACAGATTAAATTGGTTTAATTAAGAAACATAGTTTCTGAGGAAAGATTTTTTAAAGTTAAAAATGTAGTGAGTCTTACTATACTGTTTGTTCTACAATACTGTTTATTTTAAAACTTAAAAAATTATTGAGTTTAATGTTTTTACAAAAAATAAATTTGTCGCTTGTAAAAAAAATTGTAAATAAAAGTTTAATGTTTAAAGTTTGTGTTAAAATTTAATTTTTTCTTGGTCCAATATATAAAAGTGTAATGAGTGTTACCATAATGTAATGAGTGTTACCTGAATAAAAACAAATTCTTAAGGGTAGCCGTCCAACTATTTTTTTAATAAAGAAAAATGATTTTTTCTTTTTCTTTAAAATAAAATCTTTTATTACAATGCACTGAAAACTTATCCTTTACATTTTTGAAGCTTTGAGGAAACATTAAAAGATAATAAATGTAACACTTATTACTTTTTTTAAAAATTGCAAATATTTTAGGTCTAAAAAATATTTCTGGTGGGATGAAAGAGAATATTTACGTCATATATACAATTTAGTAAAGTTCCATAAAAACAGAGAAACAAAATCTAAAAAATACCATTTTTATGATGGTAACGCTCATTACGACAAAGATGTGATTTTTTATGTATATATGGTTATATATATATGTAAATGAATTTGAAAATTGACTGTTCTTGAACGATGTCATCCTGAGTCCCTGTTGTGTCAGAATAATCAATATTATCATGTCTAAGGCTTATTTTAATTTTCTATGAAGTAGCCAAATTGATTTCCCTAAAGGTAAATTTTATTTGAAAATGACCCATATATATTTTGTTTGTTTAAGGTGCTTACATTTTTCCAACAACGGTGAATGCTTATATGCTGGGAGCACTGACGCTCTTAGAACATATCTGTGGGAACCTGCTAGAACACTCGTAAACATGCTCATACCTTGGGGTCGTGTACATGACTTGGCTACCACCAGCAATGCTAAACTTGTAAGTATTTCTTATTTCATTAACAGTAAATCTATTATAGATTTCCTTTAGCTAAGTTATTTAACCCTTTGATGGTGTCACAGAAGAGCGAAAAAAGTACTTCCCTGGAACGGATTTTATTTTCCATTTATTTAAGTTAGTTTGAACTCAGATACGCATGAATTGCATCAGAATCTTTTTTCTAATCTTTATTGTTTATAAACATAAAAAAAACCATTATGACGCACCATGTGCGTCATGCAGCCATAGAAAGGACAATTTATCACATGACACACCATATGTCACCATGAGGCACAGTGTGCATATGGTGGTTTTCTGCAATATTATAAATATTATTATTCTATTTTGACTTATTTTATTATTCAACATGTAAAAAAAATAACACAAGTTTTAGTCCAGGAGATAGCGTGCAAAAAAGTGTCTGACTAACATCAAGCTAGAATTTTTTATACAAGTCTTTTAGCGCCTTTTAAGAATATGTGGTAGGCTAAGTTCGTTTGCGGGACATAGCTTGGTTTGACGTAACTGGTGCATCATTCATGACGCACCGTGGGTATCATGTGGTTTTAAAGAAAGCAATATTTACATTGTCCTGGTTGAAAAATCCTAACATGTCAAATAATAACCCTAAAAATTTGTGAATACACAAGTAATGCTACCTAATGACTTATTTAAAAAATACTTACAATAAAAAAATGCTGTATAATTTACCTTAAGCGAGTAGCATGATTAGGGGCCAGAAAAAAAGACAGCAAAAACACATGGTACACCCATACAACCGGACTAGTATTAACTTACATGGCCACCCTTCTTCAAAACCGATGTCATTGGCAGAGGCTCCCCCACTCCTTTTTTGGAGAGAGGCTTTTTTACTGTCCATGTTGCACCGTGGGCTTCATGCAGTTTCTCTAAAGAGGCAATATGTGACCCGCCCTGCCGTGGTCAAAGGTTTAAGTTTTTTTTTGTTAAGTTAAGTCCATTTTTTAGCAGAATATTGAATCATTTGTGTTTGTTGCAGGTGGGAGCATCTTATTTCCAAACGACAGTATCTTTGTGGATGGTTGATTTAAATCAATTGAAAATCGACATAAGTGCAGCCATGGAAGCTTCCCCTGAGAAAAGTCCGTTCTCTCACGGAAACTCTCTTAGGAAAAGTTTTTCTAAACAGAAACCCACTCCTGAGTCAAAAAAATCGTCAGTAGTCTTTCATTTTTTTTTTTCTGATTTATTTATAGATAATCTTTAAAAAAGTCTTTAGATTAATGATTCTGTTTAAAGGAATGGCGTGCGGTGAGTGTAAAATGTAGTGAAGCAGGTTGGGGGGTCCAGCGGCTCTCCCCCAGAAAATTTTAGAATAATAGGGTGCAAATGATCAATTTTAATGCTATCTGTATGCAGTTCTATTACATCTTAGTAAGCGACAATACTTAAATAATTGTTTACAAGTTAATAAAATATACAAGTAGACACACCAAAACAAATAAAACAGTGCTGTGGAAGTATAAATGCAGTGAGACGTGAGACTGATTGACACTCGTAGCCTTTAGCGGAGAGGGAGTCGACTGCAGACTCGGATTCACACAGCTATCTTCGCCATTAGCAGAAGCTCGCATCAGTTGCCTGCTTGTTTAGATGACAACCCTTCCCTTTCTCCGTCTCCGAGTTAGGTTGCAGCCTTTAAACCATGCTGTCACAGTTCCTCTTCTCATGAATATAGATTGGGATATTTTGAGTGATCGTTACCCATGGACAGCACACTTTTTAAATAGAACATCTTTTAATTACATGAATCGTGTTGCACTTTTTCTGCAGTTTATATGTAATAATAGTTATTTATGCGCCTAGGGAGAAAAGTAAGCTATTACTCCCTGAGCAAAAAAGTTAGTTCTTGAGGCGAAGCCGAAGGAACCATGGTTCCTAAATCCCAAGGTGAAGCCGAGGGAATTAGACCAGCCTCGGGAATAACACTAATTAGCTCCCAAGGCGCAGCCGAGGGGGATAATTATCGCAAGGGGAATAATGGCACTTTATTCTCGAGGTTCATACAATATTTTGTCTCCAGTCGGAAGAAAATACACATTTTCATCCATTGCACATTTTTTATTTATTATTTTTTTTAAAAAAACAATAATTGTTAGCACTTTTAACAGCAGATATATGAGATTCAATATTAAAAACAAATAAGAATTGGAATTATACTCAAACAGAAGGTTATTTAGATGCACATTCGAAAATGTGCGATTTTCGGGTCGAAAATGCAGTGTCGCCAACCTGATTTCAACAGCTTCATTACATTAGCTATTCATTCTCTACTATTTACAAAATAATTAAGTTGGCAATCCTTCTTTTTCTACCTACTTTTGAGTTCAGGGAAGAAAAGACTGACTTTAGTCCCTCTGAACTAATCTAAAATCATAACTTTTTCTCCCTACTGGAGATAAAAATAATTTTACATTTTATTTCAACATTTTACTTAAGCAGTGCTTCCTTCGCTTTATCGCACTGCTCGCCGCTGGTTTAAAGTTTTTAATACTTATTTTATAATGTTTAAATAATTTGATAGAAATATAAAATATAATTTATTGGTAATACATTTTTTTTTTAAATGTTCTATTGCTTCTCCTTCTAATGTTAAATTTATGTTTTTAAATTGTTTTTAGTCTCTCTGTGAAAACAATTGAAGAGTCTGAGAGATCCGAAACAGAGACTGAAGAAGACCCTCTACCTCATATTCCAGATGTCAACGATTATCGAGCCATATTTAAACCGATTCGAACTCGTGAGTTTTTACTTAAATAATGCAATTTTCTTATTAGATGATTCCCTCTACATAGATTAAAAGATTAGTTTTAAATATGCCTAATTGATTTTTGTAGACTTGTGCACTATAACAGAATAATTGTAGACAATAATGGCTGCCGTTGTTTGTTACAGTGAATAGGAGTCCTCCACCCTCCTTGCCTTATGATTCAGGTCTGTGATGTGTTGTTTTGTTTTGCCTTTACTTTCTCTATCTTCTTTATAACCGACTGATTTTTTCACAATCTACACTTAATTATCAGTAATTCTTTAGATTGTTACTCCCCTATGTTTTTTTTTTTTTTTTTTTTTTTTTTTTTTTTTTAGAATATAAATGACTGACTAAATAACTATTAAGACAAAATATCACACTCCCGTTTTTATAAGGGGAGTAACTGTCTAAGGTAGAACATTCCATATACCTTCTTTAGATTGTTACTCCCCTCTGCTTTTTCTATAAGAAGAGTAACAATCTAAAGAAGTGCCTAATTAACTTTATGATTATCCCAAATGGTGACCATTTAAAAAAAATGAAATTCTTTTTTTACCATTTAAAAAAAATGAAATCCTTTTTTTTATCCAAATCCTTTCTATCAAATAAGTATTACTCTTTGGGTTGATGTATTAGGGGGGGGGGGGATTATAATAATGCATGATGTTTTGGGAGGGGGGGGGGGGGGTTATTATAATAATGCATGAAGTACTCATTGTTAACAAATATATCTTAAAAAAGAAATGTTTTATTCGTAGTATTTGTGTGGGTCGTTGAAAGATTAAAAAAAAATTGTTTATACTTAACTATATTTTGCCTCTCTCCGAGGCATAGACGTGTCGGGATTACGACGTTATTTTACATTTTTTTTAAATTAAAAAGTGTGTCAGATCCTCTAATTTGATTAAATTGTTGAATTTAAATTCTTCTACTGTTTTCCACACTGAATTTACACGTTAACAATTATTAAAATAAAATAAAATAACATATATCACAGATTAAAAAGTAAATCATTTAAAAGGGAAAAAGTAAAATTAAAAACAAAAAATCATTAAACAATAATAACTAAAAAGTGATTATTGTAATTATTGTTAACGTGTAAATTCAGTAAGGAAAGCAGTAGGAGAATTTCAGTTCGACAAATCTAATCAAGTTAGAGGATCTGACACGCTTTTTAATTTAAAAAAAATAAAATTGTAAATTAACGTGGTAATCCCGGCATGTCTATGCCACGGAGAGAGGCAAAATATAGCCAAGTTTACAAAGTTACAAAAGTATAAACAAAAATTCTTTTTAACCCTTCAATGACCCACACAAATACTACGGATTATATATAAATGGGACAAATAAAATAGACGACATAAATGTTTTATTTCAGATTCTGTTACCTCAAGTCACCTGGAGATCAAGACTTCATCTAGGAGTGTTTCACCTCAACATGGAATATCACGGTTGCCACCCCACATTCAGACTAGCACTCCGTTTAGAAGTGCGGAACTTCAACCTAGACTAGAACTGTCGCATAGGTTGGCATCAGATCATCAGGTCACTAGATCCACAGATCACTCTCACCGATCTGAAGTACATTTCAGAACTTCAGATCACCATAAGGCAGATCTGCCTCAAACTAGTGATTACCCTCCAGCTCCTACAGCTAGATCTACCAACAGACGCCTTAGTGTCAACATTAAGGATGATTCAGATCTTGAAGAATCATTTCCTATCAAGTAAAAATTTATTATTTATTTAGAATTTATACTCTTAAACTATGAATTATTTAGCAAAAAGTGGTATCTGCACTATTCCAATTATAATTTGGTAAATATTTATATGGTATAAATATTTATTTGGTACGAGAAATGATCCGTGCTCAGTCAGGCCGCTAGGGCTGGGTGCTAGAAGGTAAAATATATTTAACAAAAAAAAAAAAAAAATTGAGCGCCTCCTTATCTTAATATTAGAAAGGGCAAGATAAGGAGAAACCCTGAAAGGGATAATACATCAAAATAAATGTCCAAAGAAATTAAATTTAGAAAGTATAAATTACGAAAAATTACTTAAGTTCATATAACCTATGAGAATTATAATAATGGATAGATTTCTGTATAAAAGTAAGAAATAAATAGAAACATATGGAAGTCAAACACATTAATAAAATTATTATTCAGTAAAGCAAATGATAATTACAAACAATATTGTAGAAAATGAATAGTTTTGGTTTACAAATTAACATAGTTTATATTAGGATTAAGTAGAATTTTATAAATTAGATTAGGCCTTTTTTTCTATATAAATTAAATAGGTACCATATTTTACAGAGATGTTAATCTAGAATGCTCCCGCATGAGAACCCAAGAAGATAATAAACAATAAGAGAAAGACAAAATAAAATAAACAAATTTGAGGCCTAAATGGGCCGGTAAAAGAAAGTATCTATATATTAAATTTATGGAGTCTCATTTGGGTTTGAAATTATATAAAATAATAATAATATACATGTATTGATGTGCGCGCAGCGAAGAACAAATTGTTGATAAATATAAAGATGAAAAACTAGCTGGTCTTGAATCAGGATCTAATGCCGTTTCTATATTAGAGCTGCCGTCCAAAACCGCTCGGAACTATACCTCAGCACTACTTTCCGGAAGTACGTTATTCCTCCTCCTTAGGAGTAACACATACGAACATCGCACTCTTCAAGCTACGATTCCGTCACAGTCAACACATCACTTCACGGGAAAGAGTTAACTAGGCTAAATTTACTACAATAATTTTACCAACTGGTAAATAATCAGAATAGTCAACTTAAATATCCTTACACAGAGAAGAAACTAAGTCACACTTTCCCACTATACGACGGGAACATGAAATAGTTAAACAATCAAGAAGTTGACAAACTAAACACACAATTCCGCCATACGGGCGTTAAAAAGTAGTAAACCAGACGATCTTCTCCAAGCGTAAACAACTACTGAGGCCGTGGAAACTGACATCAAGATGTGCGCGTGTAGACGGGGCCAGGTTAGACAGGGTTTGTTTACATCTGACAATGTCACAATTCATACATCAAATAAACCTTCCTCCACCGCTCTACACCTACATATCTTATCAACATCAGGTTTTATTAAAAATAAAATAAAGGCTTACGATTAATATAACTTAAAATAAATATAAGGATCGTTGATAATATAAAATCAATGATCTACAATCACAATAAAAATAAAATAAATCATTAAATAAATTTGACGGTAACAATATAAGAGAAGTAGTATTTGTCAAAACATTATTTTCATTGACAGTATTTTAAATTATATGAGAAGGTACAAGTCACAAGTAGAATTTATATTAAAATGGAGATTAGTTCTGTCTGGAATGGATAGTTAATACAAATGAAATTTTGTGGCAAAGGGATACAGGTGAATCTATATCACATGCTAATTATATCACATGAGAATTATCTTCTTTGAAAATTAGCTGTTTTTGTTTGATGGTCACTTTTAGATTCCGATTTCTTAAAATTGTGCCAATATCACTTTACACCTTGACTTTTCATCGCCTCATACATTTAAGGGTCAAACAACAGTCATTTTTATGTTTTAATAAATCTAAACGAATAAATAATGTATGTAGCATCATATTTTTTACTACCATTCAATTCTGGTGGTCAATATGAACTTAAATTGAAGGAAATTGTCATCCTTTTAATTGTCAACCAGTTGTGGAATAATAATGGATAAAACATAAAGTGTGATTATAGCATGGATCAGTCAAAAATAACAAAAAATTCAATGCAAATAATTATCTGGTGTTTCAAAACTTTTTTTTTTTTTTGCACAAAAAAAATCTTTATTTTATGATTCTGACAGAATAAAAAGTTCCATAAAATCTCAAAAGTATTGCCGAATTACTAATTAAATTAATTCACGAGGCTAGTGATACCTGGTATAGTTATTTTAGTAAAGTATCTTAGTATTTTTATTTTCTAATTGAGAGCAATTATTTGGCAGTTAAGAAATAATGTGTTTTTCTTAAAAAAACAAAACATTAACCTAATTATTTTAATGATTGTCATTAGTTTTCTTCAACAGTAAAAGTTCTATAACAGTCATCTAAAATTCTATGTATGAAAGGTTTCTTTTTACTACGTTTTTATTAGCTTGCATTCTTGTTTGTTTATTTGTCCGGTACAAATCTGGCAATCGATTTCTAACTAACTTCCCGAATAGCTAGACATTTGAAACTTTTAGCATAGCTCAGAACACGATGACAATGCATTATTTTAATACTTTTAGCCATCTTTAAGCAGAATTTAATTGGTTTTCAGCAAATTTTTCTGTATGGAAAGTTAGTTCGGAAAAAATCCGCAAGTTATTTTATTTGTTTTGCCATGTCCCATATTTACGCTATCTTCATTTTGACGGGTCTCAAATTTGTGATAGATTTACATTGAATGACAGCAAAACAGTAAATATACATCGATTATATTATTTCAAATATATCGATGGCACGGTTTAGATTTGATGTTGGGGAGATCCGTTGTACAAAGATATGTCCTTTTATAGGTTTAAGATCAGCTCTCTAGATCAGTGGTTCTTAACCTTTTGGTAACCACGGCCCCCTTAAAATCTCCAAATATAATATATATAGTACCTACATACCTTTCGAGGCCCCCTGGGGGGCCGCGGCCCCCCGGTTAAGAACCACTGCTCTAGATGGTTGTCATTTATGTGAAGTAAATACATTCGGAACTATTTATTTTTTTTCACTAACATTATATATTATATAACAGTAACAATTATATTATCAACATTACATACGATTCAACAGAAAATTTAAAAACGTAGTATATAAAAAGTTCTTTTTATCTTGAAATTATTTATAAGATTTGAATTCCTGGTTTTATTAGTATACAGGGAGTGCCAGGTCTAGATGTCGAAATTCAAGGAATGGTTTGATCGAGTTTTACCAATGTTTTCCATTTTATCAAATTCACATGTTTTGAAGCAGTAAGGGGAGACGTACTGTCAAGATAAAGCTTATTAAATTTTGGTAAGCTTTACATTTCGCTGAAGCAGTAAGGAGAAACTTACTGTAAAGACTAATAATAATAAACTAGCTTAAATTCTTCTGTACCCAAACTATGGTTTGACATTCTCTAGCTTAACTTAAATGAAACAGTTTTTAAGGAAAATGCATGCACTTTTGAATGCTGAAAACCGGACCTTTCTATATTTAAAGTTTTGAGGCATTTTTAATGAGAAAAGCATGTAGAACTGATCAAATTGAAACATCAGTATAACTAGTTCACAAAAACACATTAAAGTTATCCTTGTAAGACAAAAAGTTCAGTTTTGACCTCCTAAATATGTTCATTGAATTTTGCCATCTAGATGTTGAACACTCTGTATAGTTGCTTATTTTTTTGTATGTATTACATTAGTTGTTTATTTCTTATTTAATTGCAGTTAAATTAAATTATATCAAATTTTTTGTACTACTCTACCTTTTTGTGTAAAAGTTAATGTGATTTTTTGATCTTTGTTTAGACTTAGTAGTATTCATCATAGTCAGAGTGAAACTTCTATACCTAGAGCTGCCTCAACTGCTTCCACACATCATACGAGTTCAAGACACAGGACTTCCTCTCAAACAGGTACATTTTTTTTGTTTACTACATCTACCTTCTCTTGGAAAGCACAGAAGCAGTGGACTGCCTTATTGATTTTTTTTGCTTCTCGTCAAAATTGGTTCAAGTTAAATGCCTGGGGGGGGGGGGGGGGGGGGGGCCTCTATGTAAGGTATTATTAACGCAGCTTGAGGTGAATAGATGGCTACTCAGTAGAAGTGGTATCCTTCCTTCTCCTAAACCAGAATATACAGTTGATGCACTGACTTCATATCAACCATCACTTGAATAGTCCTCAAAGACTTTATCTTATTTGAATTAAATATTTGTAAATCTTTATTATAAATTTATATTCTTTGGACAGTATGATCTTAACTGGGTGGATTGGATACACCTTATTAGAGAGTCACACCCCCAACTCTAGGTTAAATCATATCTCGTTTTTCTGAGATGCGAACCCAGATAGTCCAGGAGATAGCGTGCAAAATAGTTTCTGACTAACATCAAGCTAGAATTTTGTGTATGAGTAAATCTTTTGAACCCTTTTAAAGAATATTTGGTCGGCTAAGTTCATCTGCGTGACATAGCTTGGCAATAGGCAATTGGAAAAAACAAACCGTTGGAGAGCAGCCATGTCCTGCCCTTTATGGTGGACAATGTGATTTTCATGATCCTGAGTACGAACTTAGTTAGTAGACAAATAATCAAGTTGATGGTAGTTTGTCACTTAATAAGTTAGTTAATCAAATATTACTCCAAATCAAAGAGGTCACCTATTAAGCAACAAGCTATCATCAACTTGATTTTTGGTCTACTAAGTAATCTGGTACTCAGGATCATGAAAATCACATTGTCCACCAATAAGGGCAAGGCATGGCCGCTCTCCACCGATTTGTTTTTTCAAACGCCTATTGCCAAGCTATGTCTTGCAGATGAACTTAGCAGACCACATATTCTTAAAAGGCACCAAAACATTTACTTATACACAAAAGTCCAGCTTGATGTTAGTCAGACACTTTTATGCACGCTACTTAAGAGAACTTTTTTAATCCATCAATTTTCCCTGTGATAACTGTTGCTTAACTGAACTGTCAATAAAGTTTCAAGTATAAATTAAACCATTTTTGACAATCTTGTAAAATATGTTTATGACAATTCAGATAAAAAAAAAATTTTACTTGGATGTTTAACTTATTAAATAGTTTATTTAACTCTGAATGTAAACTGTTGTATGGTAACCAACAAAAATTAACCTATTTTTAATTTAATACATATTATATATTGTTTTATTTTAATTATTAATGTAATTTTTAACAAATGATCGGTTGTTTTGGGTGAGATTTTGTGGTAGCACTTCATTATTATGACTAGAGAGCTTAATACAAAGTAAAACAACTATATTGTCACCATAATTTTATATTAATTATAAACAGATGATATAAAATGTCAAAAATCATAACCTGCATGTCTTAAAATTTATTGCTGAGGACACTTGCGTCTCATAAAATGTATATTTTGTCTCCTAGGGTCTTTATCTGTAATATTTTTTGTTAGTTTTTCCAAAGGCCAGGAGTCGACAATGTCTGTGTTGTATGTATTTTTATTATTTTTTTAAATTCACAACGCACTTGCTTCTAATGAGTCACTGTTTTGATATTTGATTTTATACAAATTATTTAGAGAAAAGTTATTATTGAAGAGATAAGTTTTAAAATGATTTAGTCTTGGACAGAGTATGAAGAAGAAATCAATGTAAAGGGGGTTAACTAACTAAGCCTTACAATAGTACATTACGCGTCGAGTGCGGAAAGTAGCATTTTGCATGCGAGTGTGGAGTTTGCACCCGAGCGACAGCGAGGGTGGTAAAACCACACGAGCAATGCAAAATGCCGTTTTCGCACGAGTTGCGTACCGTACTTTATCTACGATTTTTAGATTTAAATAATAAATACTGAAACAAATAAACTTGCTGTATGTAAGTTCGTATCTCTCTCTTGATAAAGATGGCATTAATTCATTAGTTGTATTTTTTGCCGAATTAATTATTTCTGGAGGATTATTATTCTCCACATTTTCGTCAAAGTCACTTGATTCACTCATTGTTTTTCACTAAAAACTCGATATAAACAGTTACTTTAATAAAATGACACCAAATTAGTTTTGTTAAATGTAAACAAACTCACTAATCGTGCGTAAAGCTGAAGAATTCCTCTTCTTTACCGCACTAGGGTTGTAAAGAAGAGGAATTATTCAGAACTATGAGACGCGCATGCGCAATGAATACAAGTACGTAAATAATCACTTTCTACGCATCTAAACAAAGATATGATGTTTATATTTCGTATCAATTGTAGATAAAGTAATTTGTATATAGTCCTGTACCATATATGTATGTTTTGTATATAAGAAGTGTCTACTAATCATAATAAGTTCACCTGTTTTGATTCTGCAGTCATCATTAGTTTGTTTACTGATAATAATAATGTTGAAATAATCAAATGTATTACCTATATTTGAAAGTATAGTTAATGGTTATGGCAAGAAAAACAACCAATTTTATATTAATTGTAAGAGTTACTTCATCAATGTCCTTTCACATTCTTTTTATTATCAGTATGAAATGAATGCCCTAAAAATCTCAGATAGTGCTGTTAAATTTGGCAATTTTTTAACTGTCACTAGTTATTTGGTGGAATTAAATTTTTTTAAAAATAGGACTATGTTAACTATGCCAGTTTTACTTGCTTAGGACTATTAACCCTGGAATACTAATGGTAGTTGAATCAACAAGCACAGTTTGAACCTTAACCTTCTACGCTCGTATGCGATGGTGATGGGTACCCCATCCTTCTACAGGGCTTGCACTGGTTAGTAACACACCTGCTAGTGTAGCGGTAGTAGTCCTTTTGAGCATTCACTCGTTTTCTGGATAATTCCTGTCAAAGCTACTTCATCGATTCGACTAACATTTAGTAATAAACGTAGGGAATTAATTGGTCATCGAATGAGCCTATAGCCTGGGAAAATGGGCCTAGGGGTAAGGGGCAATGGGCCTAGGGTAATTGGCGTGGGCCAGAGACCAGTGGCCGATAATCTGGGGCCTGGAGCACTTAGCAAAGGGCCTAGGGCTTTTGGCCTGGGGCATGGGACCTGGTGTATTAATACCTCAAATCAAGAAACACTCAATTTCTGATGTTCCTAATAACTTATTTGTCATCAAATGTTTGTATATCTCACTAAAAGATTTAATAATGAGTTCTTAATAGTTTTCTCTTTATAAAAGTGTAGTTTCAACCCAAAAAATGTATTTTCTGCATATGTTAGTCGAATCGACGAAGGTTTAGTAATACCAGCCATCCAATTACCATTAGCATTTAAGGGTTAAAGAGAGATAGTGGAAAAGGGTAGATTTACCACAATCTCATTTAAACCAACAGGCATCTAATTAGTGATTCATTTATACTCATTGGCTATTATACTTTGTAAATCAGCTCAGATTGGCCAACCTATGTGAGGGAAAAAATAAAACCACTAGGTGGTTATCTTAAGGTTATCCAGTGATATTTTTGTTTGCCTAGTTGGCCCGGCCTTCTACCCTCCAAAATCTCTAGCTCTCATTGGCTCCCCTCCTGTTTTTTTTTTTTGTTTTGTTCCCCTCCCCCCTACTTTCAGAGTAATGAAGTATAATGGTATGAGTATAGTTGTCACTGTTAATTAGTTATACCAGGCTTTTCTGACTTCAAATTTAAAATTTCTACATCAGGGAACACTTTTGGTCTCTTGTCTCTCTGACTGTCACCACATTTTTGTGAACATCCACGTTTGGAAAACTATTTTGATTTGTCTAAGTTGGATGATATGTCAAAGTTAGCCTACAGACCCTCCCTTATTAATTGCAGCCATTTGTGCACATTGCTTCCTATTGCACATGCGCTCAATCTAATTCTTTATTTGTAACACTTTTTTTTTTTTTAAATATTTCTCATTATCAGTGTTAAGATGCGAGGAAGCTACGTACTGCACTCAATGGCTAACCATTATTATTAATTTATATTCATTTTGTTTGATAAATTTTGAATATTACTTTTTTTAGTTTAAGTATTATCTTTCAGTATCATTCAGAGGTTGATACTTTGTTTTTCGCTCCGAGCATTAGTTTGCCGCCTGGAGAGCCCTGATCCTGCTAAAATTAAAATTCCTTCTTTTTAAGTCCATTTTACAGTTTAACTAATGGATTTAGGAAAAAAAAAAAAAAATCAAAATACAAAACTTTTTATTTTTTTGCCGTAAAATTCATTAGTTTAGCTGTAAAATGGACTTAAAGTTTCAAAGAAAATGTTCAGATCAAAGAAATCAGAAAATGTTCAGCATTTGTTCTGGATGTGCATTTACAGCCATTATCGAACTCTGAAAACCGCAACTTTCTATCTATCATGGTTGCGGAGATATTTCGCTGTTCCATATTAGCTGGGACATCCTGTAATATATTTCTGATAAAATAATGCCCATGTCCTTGATATTAAAAATAATATTTAATATTCCATTCTGCTTATTTTTTTATAAAAAAAAAAAATCTGTTTATTTATTAATTTGTTTTGTGTTTAAGGTATGAATAAAGCTCCAGTGAGAGAAACGAAATCTGACCGCGGAGCAGTTGGGTCAAGTGGGAGGTCTAGAGCGGAGCAGAATAACAGGACGAGTAGGCAGGTTACACTGAGGATAGAAACTAGTAAAGCTACTAGTCAAGCGAGTGCTGCCTCTAGTCCTTCTCCACCTACCTCTTTCTTACCACCTCCTATAGTTGCATCACCTGTTGATCAGCCGTATGATGTCGACCTATCTGACTTCTTACCTGTAAGTATTGTCCTCTTATTATAGTCTTAAGTACATGTTTTCGAGAGTATTTTAGTGGACTTTATGATCTAATATTTTCAAAAAGTTAATCTTAATCATAATACTAACTTACTCTAATCTAGTTCCTCTTCTACCCGCAGTCAGTAGCGGCACTAGCCATTGCAAGACTTTGTGCGAACTGATATTGCGGGGCCCTATACCGGGGGGTCTGGAGGAGACTCTTTTTACACTTTCCTATTGCAGTACGGGGCCCCGTGAGACGCACCGCCTGCATAGGCTTAGCGCCGCCACCCCCCAAGGAACCCCAAAGTTTCCCATCCCCTCCTCTTTACTGACAAGGTTTGATATTGAGGGGTGGAAGTTTTGTTTGTTCATACATAGTTATTCTTGTTCATAGATGGTGATGGTGGGTGCTTTTGTTTACTTTATTCTTATATTCATTTTTGCTTCCGTTAGTCAGTTAATAAAAGTAAAGTAAAAGTCAGTAAAAAAACTTAAGGGTTAATTTTTTTTTTTTTTGGACACCGTGTGGGGTATCATATTAAAGGGTACGTCGAGCTGATTACAAAAATATATAATTTTTGGTTATAAGCTTGGATAGAGGGCTAGCATAGGCGAGTTTGAAGTGGGTGGGAAAAGTGTCCCCCCCCCCCTCTATCTCGCTTATGTGAAGTGCAAAAATCTGAAAAAAATCCTGAACATTCTTGTAAAAAGTGAAGAATTCTTTCAAAAGTAAAGATACCACTTTTGGAAATTTCAAAAAAAAAAATAAATAATAGTTTTTATTGACAAAATACATTTTTTTTTTTTTTTTTTTTTTTTTTTTTTTTTTTTTTTTTTTTTAATATATAATTATGGTCTTTTCAATGTAATTATATTTTTGTAGTCCGGTTCAGTGGCAATCAAATACTTTATAAGAAGTTTGTTTGTGTTTTGAGAATATCAGACCCATAGGATAGTTCAAAGTAAGTTTTTTAGCATTTTAAAAAGCACCATCAATAGGTACTACTTAAACAATACTGTGGTGCCTACAGACCCTTGCTGTGTGCTGACTAGCACACACTTGACCTGTTTATTTTTTGTTTGTCTTGAATTTATCCTTAAGTCAAGATATTCTAATGGTTTATAACTTCTTTATGTTTTAAAAATTATTTTCAGACGGCTTTTGATCCAAGTGCCAATAAATTCATAGCGGATGAAAACGAACTGTTAACAAGATTTATTCACGATCATACTAAAATAATGGCTATTTTGGAAGCTCGAGTTAAAAATATGAAAATGATTCAAGCTATGTGGCAAGGAAGAGATCTCAAGGTAAGTTCTTTCCCATTATGGATTTTCTTACTCTTATTTATTAATTTATTTATTTATTTTACATGTATCTTGGGATATTACAGTCATAATTATTTAATTATTTATTTATTTAATTAGATGACTTATAGAGAGTTATCTATATCTATAGAAGTCAACGTATGTGTGTGTGTATGTTCTTTATAAAAATCTACAGTTTTAGTCCGATCTCGGACTAAAACTGTAAGGAGGAAGTGAAATTGGTATAGCAATATTGTCTTGGCATTTGTTAATTACTAAAAATTTGTTCCCACTAAAACATAGCATTTCTATGTTATTGCAACTCTGTACTGTGATTGTTATACATTTAGATTTTTGAAAATCTTTATTTAACTATATTACCATGATAGAAAAAGATAAAGAAGATTAAGAAGATAAACACAAAGGGAGTCATCGAGGGTGCTAAAGGTCTATCAAGAAGTGATGACACTCGGGGAAAACTGAATGCTTAACTTTGTTTAAAATCGGAAGTTCCGAGTATTGCCGAAGTATTTGTTTAAAATCAGAAGTCCCGAGTATTGCCGAAGTATTTGTTTAAAATCGGAAGTTCCGAGTATTGCCGAAGTATTTGTTTAAAATCGGAAGTCCCGAGTATTGCCGAAGTATTTGTTTAAAATCGGAAGTCCCGAGTATTGCCGAATTATTTGTTTAAAATCGGAAGTCCCGAGTATTGCCGAAGTATTTGTTTAAAATCGGAAGTTCCGAGTATTGCCGAAGTATTTGTTTAAAATCGGAAGTCCCGAGTATTGCCGAAGTATTTGTTTAAAATCGGAAGTCCCGAGAATTGCCGAAGTATTTGTTTAAAATCGGAAGTCCCGAGTATTGCCAAAGTATTTGTTTAAAATCGGAAGTCCCGAGTATTGCCGAAGTATTTGTTTAAAATCGGAAGTTCCGAGTATTGCCGAAGTATTTACAGTCTGGTGCTAATATTTGATATTTTATAAATAACAAAAAAATTAAAATAAAAAAAAGTCAAAATTAAATTTATTTAAAAACGGCTAAATCGGATTGTACGTGCCCTGGAAATTTCTTCGAGTTGGACCTCTACCTGGTTTATACACAGGAGGGTTGTTTTTCTTCAGAAAATGAGCGGAGCACCGCGAAGCGGTGCGGAGCGGCTATAGAAAATTCAAGGGTACACAAAATTAAGGTTTTTAATTTAATATGCGAGATTTTATCACCTAACCTCAAAGTGGGGGCACGTACAATCCGATTTTACCTTTAAAAACAAAAGAACAATGAGTTGTTTTCTTCTAACAAAATAACAACGGCATTGCCTGTGTAAATTTTCAGTGACAGTGTGTTTTGTGACACTTTTCATCAGTTTACACAATTTTTTATAAATGATTAGATCAACTTACTTGTAACTTGGAAGGTTTGTTTACATTCCGAGAGAGAGAGCAAGAGTTAGATTTTATAACCTGCACCTGGCAAACCTTCCTTAGCTCTTATTCATATTTACAACACAGTCGTCTATTTTACACAAAAAAACCAACACTTTGCACTCCTCAGATTTCCAGCATTTCTTGGTCGACCTTTAGTTGCTCCTTTAGAAAGCTTTCAAAGACGGCGTCATGTTCAACTCTTGTCAGGTTTACTCTTGGGCAGAGTGGGAAGCAGAGAGAAGAATTTGATATCATTTCAAAACTTGTTAACTCGCTCCACTACTTAGCTATCAGGTTTGAAACCGAAGCTTAGTTGACAATCAAGCCTATGGTAGAGTTTTGAAATTTCTTCCGAAAGACCTTTTACGTAGCATAAACTTTAAAACTTCTTCATTGAGTTTATTATATTTCAAGAATATAACCTGTATAATTTAAGATAACTTCTAGTCAATCAGCTTTAGAATGACCCGCGGTGTCACGGAGCAAGGAACTTCGAAGGTTTACATTTTTAAATTTTTTTTATTAGCAAGTTGATTGAGTTTTCATTTTAAATTAAACGATAAAATAAAGACACTTCCGTTTGAGAAGCCAAAGAGAGAGAAAGAATTTTAAATCTAGCGATAGCCACTAAGCTAAACATGGAGGGGTCGAAATATTGGATAAGTGAGCTTTTTTATTCCTTAATAGACCCAACTACTACAGAATTATTTTTTAAATGCATTAAAATGAGATTTGTTTAATTTTCAGTCTGCCCTAGATACAGCTTTGAGTTTAAGGGATATTTCTGCTTCATCTGATGTCCTTGCTATAATTGTTCAAAAACCGTAAGTTTTTTTTTTAAGAATCTACCTTCAAAAATATTTTACTTTTTTATAGCTTGTAAGACTTTTTTACTTTTCCTCACTACCTGTAGTAGGAAAAGTACTGTTTTCACCAAAAAATTTTTTTTTAGAGATTTCCACGGAATTATCTGTTTTGGGTGTTTTTAAGACCTCCTGAGTGGTTTTCAGTATGATGTCTGTATGTATGTATGTATGTATGTATGTATGTGTGTGTGTGTTATCATCGTAGCGCCCAAGGTATTTAACCTAGAGAGTTGAAACTTGGCAGAAAAATCAGTCCTTACCTGTAGTGGTGCCGCTTGGAAAATCAAATTTTTCCGCCATCTTGAACTCAGTTTGTTGAGTCAGCAAACATTTTAAAAAATCGTAATAAATCGACAATGGTCCTGATCGAATTGAAATTTGGCACAAATATACCTCTCTGTATGACAAACAAGCCCACCAAATTTTATTTTGATATTGGCCGCCATTTTGAAGTCATCAATTTTTGATTTTTTAAACTTTGCCGGTTAATAATACCGAAAGTATAAATAGGTTTTTGACGAATAGCATATCGTTGGAACCCGAAAAAATTAAGTTAATTAAATTTTGATGATGTCAAAGTTTGTTTACATCTGTCAAAATACCGCCAAACTTCAAATAATTAAATGAAATATAGGTATTAAAAATAATGTTTTTTTTTAAGAATGATAATAAATCAGTTTGTTCAGAACGGTCACCTATCCAAGTACTGACCACGTCCAATTCCAGGAGAGGCCACTTTAGTGGCCTCTGAAGTGAGGAAAAGTTCCGAGGTACCCTATACCCGATTTTTTTTTATTCTTTGGTTTAATGTCTTAGGCTTGACATGTTCAGACAAACAGTTAAATACTTAAATTACTTCCCACCCTAATTAAAGATAAGATTATGGATTTGTTTTAAAGTATAATTATGAACTTTATTTTTTTCATTCACATTTTGTTACATTTAATTTAAGGTAATTTATAATTAATTAATAATATGCTTGAGGGAATGTATGCAGAATCAGCACAGTCTCCTACAGTAACCGACTGGGCACTTCTTTAGGTTGTTACTCCACTTATAAAAAAATCGGGCCGAGACAACTCAGACAAACTTTCTCATATACGAGTTCATAATTATTTAGCCCAGTGTTTTCCATTTATTAGTATTCGTATGTACATTTAATTATTATTGAGCATTTCATCAAAATTTATCATAAAAATAACTTCTCCCGGGCGGAGAATCGAACCCGGGCTCTCTCGGTCCGCGTTTTAAGCATTTTTCTCAGGAACTAGATTTTTCCCGGGAAAACGGCTTATGTCGTTGGATTCGTATTTAAATGGACTACATTTTAGAATTTTTTAATCAAAATCGTCGGAACCGTTTTCGAGAAATAATTTTTTTTCTCGTTTTTTCAGAGTTTTTGGGGGGTAGCGCCCCTAAATTTGGAGCTAAAATTAATTTCTCGATTTCGCCTCGGGGTATGATTTTTCTGAACATGTATGCCAAATTTCGTCAAAATCGGCCCAGTAGTTTAGGCTCCAGGCGTCTGCACAGACAGACAACAGACGACAGACGACAGACAGACATTTTTTAAAAACCACTTTTTTGGCCTCAGGGGACCTCAAAACGTGTAAATCCATCAAAATCTCAAAATCGAATTTTCGCGCCATCACAATACTTTCTCTTTATATGAGAAAGTATAAAAACAAAGTGGAGTAACAATCTAAAGAAGGTGTACGGAATGTTCTTCTTTAGACTGTTACTCACCTTATAAAAACAAAAGTGTGATATTCCTTTGTCCCAAAGTACATTGGACTAAACATCCCTTTGCCTTAATAGTTATTTAGTCAAAGTTATTTTTATTGTAAGAAAAACATAGGGGAGTAACAATCTAAAGAAGTACCACAGACTGATGTTACCCATCAATTGATTTGGCACTTTTTTGCTTTGTTACCTACCTTTTTTATTTTGAAATTATATATACAAAGGTGCGATATTCATTTGTCTCATTGTACTTTGGTCTAAATATCCCTTTGTCTTAATTGTTATTAATTTTGTTACCCATCCTACTTTTCAACATTGTATCGATATTAATATAGGTGGGTAACAAAGTAAAAGAAAGCCATTGATTTTTTTTATAACTAAATGTGTATATTTTTGCAGGGATCTTTGGAATTTAGACATATGTGTTGTAGCCCTTCCTATTATTTTGGATTTGATCACTTCAAAATATGAAGAGTAAGGACATTTAATCTTTTTAATTAAATTTTGCATTATTAACTGTAGTACGCTGTATCTAAATAATAAATCAGACATGTGAAGTGTTAAATAATTAATTTTACTGACTATATTATATCCACTATACTTGCTGGATACCTCTGCTTTGCTAGGCAATGTGTATTATTTCACACGTTTTTATTTAACTTACAATGTCTGTATGTATGTTCTGGTCAAATCTTGCAACTGAATTTAACGGCCATGCTGTAAATAAACTTAATTACCGCCTAAAAATTTGTAAAGTTATTTCCCATCTGTCCCGCATGGTGCAATATATCGGAAATTAGTCCGAGAACATTCCATAATTTTTCCTGCATTTTTTTTAAAAAAGTCAACATTTTCAGTCTAAGTCCAATTTTAGCTTCTAAAATAGCACTTTAAATTAGAACCACCCTAATAATTGATTATGTCCTGAAGATGCCAAGGTATGGGCAAAACTTTGCCACTAATAAAATGTTATAAAAAAAATAGTCATGTTTTTTTAACTTCATCCCTAAAGACTAAGAAATGGGAGAAAATTAAAAGAATAAGGGATAAACAGAAGAAAAAATCATATTTAAGAAATATTATGATTATTCAGCAAAATTTTCCACTGCCGAGTAAACTCCTATGTTATTCTGTTTGTCATTTTATAATTGTTTTGCTTAGTCTTCATTTTTTAATGAAATCAATAAAAAAAGAAGTAAATAGTTTTAATAATGCTTGTGTTTTATTTATTTCAGGCATAATAAAGTTGGCTGTGAGGTTTTGAGGCTAATACTTAAAAATTTCACTCCTGTTATCAAAACCAACGTCCTTTCTGGGTCTGCTAGTATGGGCGTCGATATCAGCAGAGAGGAAAGGTATTTTACATTGCTTACCTTAGTAAATTAATATGTATCTTACTAAGTGTTTTGTGTAGATTAGTCAATATTTTCACTCTTACTCACATTTAAGTTAATCATTTTGCAGTTTTATACTTTCATATTGATTCATTGAAACTCATTCCCGCAATAAAGATGGAAACAATAAATTTAGTATTAAGAGGTTATTTTTTTAGTATAAACATAATAGTTCAGGAGATAGCCTGCAAAAAAGTGTCTGACTAACATCAAGCTAGAATTTTGTGTACATGTTAATAATTTAGTGCCTTTTAAGAATATGTAGGCTAAGTTCATCTGCAGGACATAGCTTGGTAATAGACATTTGAAAAAATCAAAATGGTGGAAAGCGGCCATGTCCCGTCAATTATGGTGGACAATGTGAGTAGACCAAAAATCAAGTTGATGTTAGTTAATCACTTTTTAGGTTAGTTCGTCAAATATTACTCCAAATCAAAGTGGTCACCTATCAAGTGACAAAATAACAACAACTTTATTTTTGGTCTACTAACTAACTTTTACTCAGGATCATGAATATCACATTGTCCACCATAATTGGCGGGACATGGCCGCTCTCCACCGATTTGTTTTTTTTTTCAAATACCTATTGCCAAGCTATGTCCTGTAAACGAACTTAGCCGACCACATATTCTTAAAAGATTAACTTGTACACAAAATTCAAACACTTTGTTGCACACTAGTAGTAGTAGTTACCTAGTACTTCCTACTAGACGGGTAGGACGAACCACTTGTTTGAACCTCGCAATTAGACCTACAGTGGACCCATTTTACTGCCCCGTGGTGGAGAGTTCCAGTTACTTCACACATCATACATTTGTACATTGTACCGCCGAAGTGAGTATGATGTGGTCATTAGTAAGCTATATGAGGGTGCTTCAAAGTGTGGGGGAAGAGGACCCCTCAGGGGGTCCCCTCGCCCTACTCCTACCTCGAACCATAGATACATATCACATCTCATGACACGGATCGAACCCACTAGACAGCGTGGGGGAAGAAAACCTCTCAGGGGGTGTCCCTCGCCATGCTCCGTCCGCGATTCATAGATGCAATTCAGAATATCATGGCCTGGGATCGAACCCACGACCTCGAGTTGCCTCGACTCAGTGATAGCTGCGAGGTGTCTTTAGCACCTCGGCCACCCTGGCTCCCCTTGTTGCACACTATCTCCTGAACTATAAAGGGTGTCGGAAAAAACAAAAAACAACCAATAAATATATTCTTATATCTACAATTTAATATTTAAATTGGAGAACCAAAGCCTTTTGTGTGTTCAAACTGATAACACTTCAGATTCAGGCATTGCTAATGTGTCTAGGTAATATGTATTGGGAGATAGGATGCAATAATTTTCTTACGACTACGTGCATGTGGTAAAGTATATCAGTAAATTTTACTGATTGAATTACAAGTTTTTTTTAATAGGCATTGAGTAGAACTCCACTTATGAGTGTTCCCTGCAGATTATATGTTATTCTACAACTACTTCTTTCTTCTTACAAAAGTAATGCTTCACTGCACAAATACTTCTGATGGAATCAAGTCAAACTTTGCATACTTATTTTTGTTAATTATCTTGTTTACACACTATATCATCTGTTTTTTAGGTATAACAAATGTATGAAGTGCTACAACAGTTTAGTTTTGATCAGAGCACAAGTATTAAAACATCAGACAGTACAAGGACCTATAGGGCAGAGCTACCGTGAACTTCACAATTTACTGCAAGCCATTGATTCCAGCTAACTGAAACTTTTACCTCCTCTACGAGGCTTCAAATATCGCCACCTTGTCTAATGAAAAATTCTTTTTTGAATTCGGTGTCGTTTTACCCATTTTACATTGTTCATTTTTTTATTACTATAACCATTTCATGTACTCATACAATGAAGTTATATTTTGTCATTTGAAATCCTCATTTATATGTAAGTACAAAAGATTTCTTCACTGGTCTTAAGACCTTATTAGATCAGAAATATGAGTGTATGATCTGAATATTGTTTGAGAAAATACTTGTATGGTGTATGAATAGTACTTATTTATTATGGAATATCAAACATTCATATTACCTCTGTTATCTTAATTTTAATAATAGACCCCTTTTTTTCTATTATGTCTCTTGAACAGCTATGTTCACTATTAATAATACATTTCTCATCAAACATTTTGTTTTGTTAAAGAAATTATTTTTTCTAAACTTTCTTTTAATATAACATAGGAAAACTATTCTGTAAAAAAAACATCAATATTTTAATAACTTCTAACACTTATTACTAATGTAAATTAATTAATCAAATTTAACAAATTAGAACTGATTAAAATTAGGTATTATATTTTTTTTTTAAATAAAGTTTGTATATATTTGAGTGAAAGAATATAAGTTTATAACTTGAGTTACATTTATTTTATGCAGTAAAGAAAAAAACTGTTTGATAATAAAAATTCAATGAATTATTTTATTTTGTATCATATACAATACATTAGGTTCCACACTTCGAACTGGTTTGAACTGTCCGACGCATGCGCATCGGACCACATTTTAACGTTTTTTTGCTAATGCACATGCGTCGTACAGTGTGAAACTAGTTTGAGGTGTGGTTGGAACAAACCTATTATCTAAATTATTTGGGGTGTTTATGACCAAGTTGTTGAACACCCTCATAAAACAATAAATTACTTGAAGTGGATTGAAAATTGTTATGTGATATTGGCATGAATTCTGTTGGTTTAATATTAAATTATTTTCTTAACCCTTTCGGTACTGAGGTAGAAATCAAAAGTAGGATTCCACAGACGGGGCCGTATTTTCAGACCGGCCTTCCCCAGCCTGAGTCGTTTCAACCCTCACACAAAACTATCAATTCTTCAACGCTTTCACACTATTTATTTTATATCTCCTACATTTTTTTATCATATTAGGATAGTTCTTGTTTTATTACTTTTTTACATTCATCTATAATTATTTTTTTATTTTTAATTAATTTTAGATGTTAATTTAATAATTTTCAATTCTATATTATACATAAAAAAAAAAGTAAAAGTAATGTACATTTTATGAATAACTGGTATTTTTTTTATATATAAATAACTTTTTTTCATTTCTTTATTATTTTTGACATATTTTATATTATACAATACATTGATAATTTTTCAAACATGACGAAAAAAAAAAAATAATAATAATAATAATAAGTCCTAGCCTTCTTTCGTATCCAGGCTTTGGACCGGCAACGGCGAAGTTAAACTTTTTTTAATTTTATTTAATTTAATTTTTTTTGTTGAGTTTATTGAAACATAAACTTAATATCTAAACCATAGTGGACAAAAAGAAGAAAAAAGAAAAAATATGATTAAACTACTCTTTTTTACATAAATCGTGTAAAAAAAATGTATAAAAATTAAGTTAAGTTTTTAAGAGACATAAATATTATTTCGGAGAAAAAAAAAAAAAAGAAAAAAAAAGCTTTATAAAAAGGGAAAACGCTCCAAGGATGAACGTAAGAAGGTACAATAGACTTTGACCTTCGCTGACCTCATTTGGCCTTGAAAAAATATTACGCGGGACCGGTGCAAGTAATATGAGTCACCCGCCCTGCTAGAGTTGCAACCCCTTTAATTTTATTCTATCACTGAGAAATATTAACCCTAGCGACACCTAGTGAGCCTATTATTTACCATTGTACATCATGCTAGTTCTGATAGATGGCGTTAGGAGTCACATGCGACGTCTAGTAAGGCTTCTATTTGAAAACATACATAAGAAAACCTCAAAACGTCCATAGACGTCTGTAGGCTGTGGAAGGCACTTTTTGATTACGTCCATAGACGTTTACAGTCTAATAAAGGCACTTACTAATTACGTCCATAGACGTCTACAGTGCCGAAAGGGTTATACTTCTGCATCAAAATAATAATACAGAAATAATTCTTGATTCCTTTCTAGGAAACAACTCTTGATTCCTTTCTAGGAAACAACTCTTGATTCCTTTTTAGGAAACAACTCTTGATTCCTTTCTAGGAAACAACTCTTGATTCCTTTTTAGGAAACAACTCTTGATTCCTTTCTAGGAAACAACTCTTGATTCCTTTCTAGGAAACAACTCTTGATTCCTTTTTAGGAAACAATTGTACATTACGCGTCCAGTGCGGGAAGTAGCATTTTGCATGCGAGTGTGGAGTTTGCACCCGGGCGATAGGGAGGGTAATAAAACCACACAAGCAAAGCAAAATGTAGTTTTCGCACGAGTTGCGTACTGCACTCTATCTATGATTGTTGGATTTTAATAATAAACACAGAAAAAAAATAAACTTCCTGTGTGCTAGTTCGTATTTCTCTTTTGATAAAGATGACATTAATTCATTAGTTGTATTTTGTGCCGAATTAATTATTTCAGGAGTATTATTCTCCTCATTTTCGTTATAATGTCAGAAAAAACAGTTACTTTAATTAAATTAACAGCAAATTAGTTTAGTTTCTTTCTAGAAATGAAGAGTTAATTTCTTTATCAAATTTTAATTATAATTAATTAATGAATATAGAGTTTTGTTTTTAAAATTATTATTATTATTTAAACAAATTATACTTTTTTTCTTGCCTTTTTTACAGTCTTAATTCAAAATTAGTTTTTTTAAAAATGGTAACATCAAATTTATTGTTATAAATATTGTTAAGTTAAGAGTTGTTACAAAATTTTGTTCTCTATTATTTGTTTTATTTTTAAAAACTATAAGATAAAATGAGTTAATTAATGAGTACATTAAAATAAATAAACAAAAGTTACACTTATTTAAAAATGGTTGTTCTTATAGACTACTACTTCAGTCATAGTTATTTCTAGAAGAAAAAATGAAATAAATCTTTTAATTTTTTCTTCTGTGTAAATTTATTATGCCTGAAGGGTTTGTTAGTGTATTTGCCAATAGCATCATGGCTAAAATATTTAGGAAAAAAAAATCACAGGGAAGTACTTGCGTCCAAGTACTTTTTAGGGTTTTGTAGAAGATTAAGCATGCCCGTTATGTAATTATGATTTTATTCTTCGATCTCAAGGGTCCGGGTTCGATCCCCCGGGGGGTCACAATGTTTTTCATCGGTAATAACGACTAGAAAAATTCATTTTTTCAAACCATTTCCATCGCTTCACTATAAGGTATAACCATGAATTATTTCGAAATTTTATGACTACCCGTTATATAGTGGTTGGGGAGGGGGGAAATTTTTGGGGTATATTTTGACTTATAAAATTAATAAAGAATGAAAAATTTAAAAAAGCAAATATATATTTGAATCCTACTCTCCACCAGCTTTCATATGATACCCAACTCAAAATTTTAAAAAAATAAAATTTTTGGCGCACTTCAAATTTTCGCACCCAAAATTGGCAATTTTTTAAAATTTGGGATGAACTCCCGGAATTTTCATCGCCCCACAATAAGGCATTAGCATGAATTATTTCGAAATTTTAGGACCAGCCGAAGTATAGTGGTTGGGGGGGAGGGAAATTTTTTTTTGGGTATATTTTGATTTTTTTACCCAATAAGGGATGCAAAATTTAAAAATGTATATATATCTTTGCGTCCTACTCTTCAGGAGCTTTCATTTGATACCCAACTCAAAATTTTAAAAAAATAAAATTTTTGGCGCACTTCAATTTTTCGCGCCAAAAATTGGCAATTTTTTAAAATTTGTGATGAACTCCCGGAATTTTCATCGCCCCACAATAAGGCATTAGCATGAATTATTTCAAAATTTTAGGACCAGCCGAAGTATAGTGGTTGGGGGGGGGGGAAATTTTTTTTGGGTATATTTTGATTTTTTTACCCAATAAGGAATGCAAAATTTACAAAAGCATATATATATTTGCGTCCTACTTTTCAGCAGCTTTCATTTGATACCCCACTCGAAAATTAAAAAAAATATAAATTTTTGAGTTTACAACATTTTTGCGAATTGCGCATGCGCACATTTAATTTTGAACTTCTGTATATTTTTCCTGTGGTTGGGTCAAAAAGTTACACCAGTATTTCAAATTTCAGCTCTATAGCTTAAACGGTTCGGGCCCTATGAACCAAAGAGCGACGGACAGACGGACACATCACCCTCGGCATAAGGGTTTTGAGAAGAATCTACAAAACCCTAAAAATTAATTTCTCTTTGAAAAAATCGTAAATATTTTGTTCATATTAAAACATTTTATGTATATAATGAAAAAAATATGTATAAATAACTCTCAATATAATGAAAATAGTTCTCCTCGGAAGGGAATTGAACCCACTCTCTCACTCTTTGCGTTTATAGATATTTCCTTAGGAACTAGATCTTTCCTGTGAAAATAATTTATATGATTTGATTTGTATCGACTATATAATTCATTAATTTTCAGAGTTTTTGGAGTAGAGCTCCAAATTTAGAGCTTAAATTAATTTTTTCGATTTTGTCTTGGGGTATGAATTTTTCTGAACCTGTATACCAAATTTCTATTGAAATCGGTCCAGTAGTTTAGGCTACATGCATTTGCTCAGTCAACAGACTGACTTTTTAAAAGACCATTTTTAGGGTTTCGTTGGTAAAACCAAAAAAAGAAACCCTTATAGTTTCGTTCCTGTGTCTGTCTGTCACTCTGTACAGTTCCAATAACTTTTGAACCAAAAGAGATAGAAACGTGAAACTTTCCTGTATAAAAGATAGTTTTGACGCGCACACAGTAAAAATATAGCGAACTCAATATTATCAGCTGTTCAAATTCAAAATGGCGGATAAATCACGTCGCGAAATTTTTTTTTTTTTTTTAAATTTTGAGTGGGGTATCAAATGAAAGGTATTGAAGAGTAGATTACAAATATATATACCACTTAGGGAAAGTGCCTAATTTTCGGCGCCATTTCGTCAAAAAACATCGAAATTTTGCGTGCCCCCCCCCCCCTAAAATATTATTTCCACTGTTACTAAAAATATAGAAAAATATGCAAAATGTGTGGTCTGCTGGGCCATAGCAAAAATAAGATTAGCAATTTGATCTGATTTACTGGAAATCCATGATGGCGGATAATTCATGTCACTCGAAAAAAAATATTTTTTTAAAATTTTGAGTGGGGTATCAAATGAAAGGTATTGAAGAGTAGATTACAAAAATGTATAACACTTGTTGTTAACATTTAATTTTGCGCGCCATTTTGCAACACATGTTGTTAACATTTAATTTTGCGCGCCATTTTGTCAAAAAAAATCAAAACTTATCTCCCCTCCCCCTTACTAATTTTGTGTTCACAATACCAACAAAACCCTTTTTACGTGACACTTCACGCCTTACCAATTTATTTAGACTCAGGGGACCTCAAAATCAAAATTTATTTTGATGTAAATCGGACAAAATCTTAAAATTGATTTTCTTGCCATCACAGTACTTACTCTATTATATATAGAGAGAGTAACTATGAAAAAGTATTTATTTTTTTATTTTTTTTTTTTATAAATTGTTGGAGACATATCGGACACACTGTTATTATTCTCCAGTTGGATAACATTCTAATTTGGCACAACCATTTGATGAGAGCTAAAATAAATAGTTTTAAGTAAGAATTGCATAAAATTGTTGTTTTCTTTTTTTCAAATTGTAATTATACTCTAATGGAGGTGGAATTAAAATTTGTTTTTATTTAATTACAAAACGTTTACTCTAATTATAATTTAGTCACAGACACAGGTGCACAAAGTACTTAAAATAAATAAGTTACTTTAATAATAATATTATTCTTGTGACTATAATGTGTTTTGTTTGGAACTTGTAACAACTAACTCTGAATGAAAAAGTAATGTTTAGAGGCAACTGTTTAAATTTAACGATGTTCAAATAGTTTGATTATTGCTAATTATGAATTATAAAAAGGTAATTTAAATATATTTTTGTTAATTGGTATTTATTTTTATTGATATTTATGTTTTAATGAGTTAATTTACTGCTCTAGGATGTGTGTGAAGTAGATGAAACTGTGTCATTTGTTACTTTTATTCTAACAGAAGGCTACCTAATTCTTTACATTTGTTTATTAAAATTATGAATTCTGAGAATCGAATCAGAAATCCTATTGAATATCTTTTAATTATTATTAGAGGTAATTTTTTTATTTTAAATTTTTATTATTTATTTATTTTTTAATCTTTTTGGCAGTCTAGCTTACTATATTATTATTATTATTATTATTATTATTATTATTATTATTATTATTAATTTTTTTAAAATTTTACATTATTTAATTGTATGTCTGCTCAAATAATCACTTAAGACTAATTTTAAGTTAATTAATTTACTTTACTTAACAATTTATAAAACTGATTTAGTGTAATTTATATAATCAATTTATTTATTTTTTGTTTTACTAAAATGATAAGAGAGAGAGAGAAAAATAAAAAGTATTATATTTTTTCTGCCGTCTACTTACTTGTAGAAGGGAATAAAAAAGGTTTATCCCAGCACAGTATTTTTTTAAAAGTCTCACCGAGAGGGTGTGGCCCCACACCAAAAATAATGCTCTACCAGCGTTTCCCAACCTTTTTGATGTCGCGACCCTATAAATTTCTCCTTAACATTTTCGCGACCATACCTTAAATATATTGCATTGCATATTGCATACCCTAAGGATTGCAAGGATATACATTAAAGCCTCAAGGGCCTGAATTCAACTAATTATTACAGGATTAGGGAGGGAGGGACTGTAAGCTGATTTATTTAAAAAAAACTGTGCACAATTATCATTTTAATACAGTTAATGGCATTGCTTCATGCATAGTATATCAGTATAATATAAAGTATATACATTAAAATCAATAATTGCAATAACAATTTTCTTATATTTTTTTCTCGTGTCAGTTTTGTACTATATAAAGCGGTTAATTCCTGAACTTCTGTTGGGGAGACTTATGATATCCCTTTGTCAGAAGTTTAAAGAAAAGAGATTAAAGCTTCTAGAAAATTTTATTACTCCTCGTTGCAATACCCTTTAATTGTTCGCTTTATTTTTGCCAACTTTTTATCTTTTCCAAATGAATTTTATAGATATAATTTTATTATATTTACTTTTTAATTAAATTTATTTACCTGTTTTGATCCCATTGAATTTATTTTGTATTTATGTTTTTTTGTAACCATTTTAACTTTTCCTTACCTTTAAAGGAAAAGTATCGTTTAATTTAAGATTTGTCGTGACCCTATTTTGGGTCGTGACCATAGGGTTGGGAAATGCTGCTCTACAGTATGCGCGTTACGAGTTGTGACTTTTAACACTCAGATTGGGCAATCTAAATAAGGAAAAAAATAAAGCCACTAGGTCTGTAGGAGGGGGGGGGGGGGGGGGGGACCAGTGAAATTTTTGTTTGCCTAGTTGGCTCGACTTTCTAGAATTCAAAATCCTGACTTCTCATTGGCTCCCCACCCTAATATTTCGGATTTTCCCGTGCTGTCAAAAGTAAGTCACAACTCATAACGCTCAAACTGTAAATCAGAATGTAATACAGCCGAGTCTCTTTAATCCGACATTCTACTATTCAGCACATTCTGTAATCTGGCATGGATCGTTCTGATCGCATTCAGACTTTTTCTGGTGGATTTGTTGACCTTAACAGTTGCCACAAAAACAAAATATATAATATACTTTGTCGGATATTTATATCGTCTGCACAGGTTCAGAATGTGTGTGGCCACATAAAATATGTGTTTTAATATTTCAAATTTTTATCTAGATAATAGTTAATTCTGTACTAAGCTAACTATTTTACAAACTAACTTTAAAAGGTGGGGGAAAACTAGGGTTGTGTGGGTAGAAGAATTACGGAAGGAACAAGGTAAGGGATATGTAGTTGAGATCTAAGTTTGAAACCCAGTAAGGGTAAATAATTTATCTAGATAGTCCAGGAAATAGCATGAAAAAAAGTGTCTGACTAGCATCAAACTAGAATTTTGTGTAAAAGTAAATCTTTTGGTGCCTTTTAAGATTATGTGTATGTGGTTAGCTAAGTTCGTCTGCGGGACATAGTTTGGCATTTGAAAGAAACAAACTGGTGGAGAGCGGCCGTGTCCCGTCCATTTTGGTGGACAATTTGATTTCCATGATCCTGAGTACGTACTTTGTTAGTAAACGAATAATCACTTGATAGGTTAGTTAGTCAAATATTACTCCAAATCAAAGAAGTAACCTATTAAGTGACAAACTATCATCAACTTGATTTTCGGTCTACAAACTAATTTTGTACTCAGGATCATGAATATCACATTGTCCACCATAATTGGCAGAACATGGCCACTCTCCACCGGTTGTTTTTTTTTCAAATACCTATTGCCAAGCTATGTCTCACAGACGAACTTAGCCAACCACATATTCTTAACAGGCACCAATAGATTTACTTATACACAAAATGCTAGCTTGATGTTAGTCAGACACTTTTTTGCATGCTATCTCCTGGACTAGGAGTGATTTATCTTTGTTATTCCCTTTAAAACTATTTATATTTGATAACCTGGCAAAAATTGCTAATCCGGCACACCTATGGTCCCAAACATGCTGGATAAAAAAGCACCTAGTCCACTGGGTATTGGTAAGAGGCTAGATAAGAAGTTGGGATGTAGGTGCTTCTTTAATCATTTCTGTAGTACATATATAGGTGCTCCCAAAGACAAAATTTGTGGGAACTATGCAAGAATACATACATACATTACGTGTCTAGTGCGGAAAGTAGCATTTTGCATGCGAGTGTGGAGTTTGCACCCGAGCGATAGCGAGGGTAGTAAAAGCAAAGCAAAATGCAGTTTTCGCACGAGTTGCGTACCATACTTTATATACGATTGTTGGATTTTAATAATAAATACAGAAAATAATACTTAATAAACTTCCTGTTTGTAAGTTCATATTTCTCTTTTGATAAAGATGACATTAATTCATTTGTTGTATTTTGTGCCGAATTAATTATTTCGGGAGGAGTATTATTCTCCTCATTTTCGTCATAATGACATAAATCAATAATTGTTTTTCTCTAAAAACTCGATATAAACAGTTACTTTAATTAAACAAACAGCAAATTAGTTTTGTTAAATGTAAACAAACTCGCTAATTGTGCGTTAAGGTGAATAATTCTTCTTTTTTACCTCACTAGGGCGGAAAAAAGAGGAATTATGAAACGCGCATACGCAGTGAATCCAAGTACGCAAAGAATCACTTTCAACGCATCTAAACAGAGATACAATGTTTATATTTCGTATCAATCGTAGATAAAATATTGTAAAACTAGCTTTAGCTGTATAAAACTATTAAAATGAATGTTAAAATTGAAAATAGGATCCTTTTTTAAACCTAAAAATTGATATAGGATACAAAATGTTACCGTCTTATGGATATCAATTCAAAGTTTATTGATTGTAAATTATTAGAAAGTTATTGAGGTTCATCTGGATAAACTTGATGTCCAGACTAGAGGAGTCTGGATTAGGGAGACTCAACTGCATATCTGTTATACTACAGTTAATCCATCACATAACTATTAAGAAATATTAAGAAATAATTTAAAAAAACAAACAAAAAAATATTATTTTCTTTGTAAAATATTATATGCATTGTCCTCATTGTATTTTTTTTTTTTTTTTTTTTTTTTTTTTTTTTTGTTTACCAAATTTTTGATTTATTATCTCCCAGGTTCTAACAATGTATTTGTGTTTTTTAGTATTATATTAAAAAGTTCTTTTTTTAAGCTACACGTAAGAAATAACTAAATTTTTTTATTGAAATCTATTTTTTATTATATTTTGTATTATCACAATTTTTTTTTTAAAAGCAATTTTATAATTAATTTTTTTTATTATAAATCAATTTATTTATTTCATAATGAAGTATAAGTTTTGCAATTTTATTTTTTAATAAATTGATTAAAAAGAAAAAAATATAACATATTATTAACCAATAATCTTACATTATACAATGGGCAGTTAAAGTATTTTTTCTTTAAGATCTGTAACATATTTTGTCACAAAAATTAGATTTTTACCAAATCTTTCTCCAAAGTTTAGAATAATATTAATTAATTAAACGATTTATTACATATTTAATTTAAATATTAATTTCTTTAAGTTTTAATTTTTTATTATTTATTTTTTAATTTTATTTTTGATTGTAATGTATTATTTATTGGGTCTTGGCAGCTCATAAAGAGAGTAGTTGGCTCTCCTTTTAAAAGAAATTCAACAGCTCCGAGCTTGGCCACAACTTGGATGGTGACCACATATCTGGGTTTAATTCCCAGACTGGGGCCTCCAGCTTGGTGTTCACTAGGTATCGCCATATTAATTGGTAGCTACTATGTAAAGGGGGCAACTAACTGGTTGTGGGGTTTGTCAATTGTAAGGTTTATACAGCACATTATGTGACACACTGACCTTGTGTCATCCATTTTATGTATAATGTTACAAGCCCCCCTTTCGCTAGCCTTAGTTTTATTAGACAGGGTGGTCAAAAAGTCTCCGCCCTCAACTTCTGAACGGTTTGAGATAAATTAATGAAACTTAATGGATCCGTACCATGTAAAGGAAGTTTGTTTTCATGCGCATTGACATGAAAACAAACTTTTTCATTCACGCACTAGGGGCTACCTCCTACTTTGCCCCCAGGCCACCCAACTTCAAAATTTCAGATTAGAGTGTATATTTTTGATAGCAGATTTGGATTCTTCGATGAAAAATAAGAATACTTTACTTCAAACTTTTTTTCTATCTCCAATATTTTGCCTCCTATATGGGGAAAAAGTATAAAAATGTTAGATTTCAACGCCTGGGGGCAAAATGGGTGATTGCCCCTGGTACGTGAGAGGATGAATAGATACTTCCCTTTAAATGGTACAGAACCCCAAGTTCCATTAATTTATTCCAAACCATTTACAATTTATAATGATATAAGTGTTACTTTTTTACTATTTTTGAAGGGTTAATTTGCTATTTTTGCCCCCCCCCCCCCCATGGGGGCAAACTATTGGAGATAGAAAAAAAAGTTTGAAGTAAAATTTTTTTTTTTTTTCTCTGTAGAATCCAAATATGCTATCAAAAATATACACGCTAATTTGTAATTTTGAAGTTGGGTGGCCTGGGGGTAAAGTGGGTGGTTGCCCCTAGTGCCCGATTGCATGAAAATAAACTTCCCTTTACATGGTACGGATCCCCCAAGTTTCATTAATTTATCTCAAACTGTTTTTTTCTTTTTTTTTTTAAAGTATTTAATAATTATAAATATATATATTAAATTTAAATGGCAGAAATTCTGTCATCAATCAGTTGAAGATATGAGCTTAATTTAATGGTTTAATTACAATCTAGAGTTTCTTGAGCTTAAGAGTTTACTAAAAACATAATTTATTTGTATAATTTCAGCCAGACTCTCTAGAGATTTTCATTATTAGGGAATTATTTCAACATTAAAGAAAACTGACCTATAGTTTTGTATGTATGTATGTCTTTAAAAAAAGAGAGATTGTAAAAGCCAAGGGCTACCTCTTTCTTGATGTTAGCATTAACATTTTGTTGGCAGATATACAAATCAATTAACCTCCCTGCCAAAAATATTTGTGCCTAATCCAAGGAAAGATTACAAAAAAACTGATTGATATACACTAACTATAAAGTTATTCTTTGTATAACTGTAATGTAAAATCCTTTAAAAATAACAAATATATTTTAAAAAAAACCTAATTTAATTACTAATTATATAAGAAATTAGTCTTCTGCACAAACTGTAAAAAACTGTACAGTACTTTATTACTAGTCATACTATCAAAATATTTCATTTTGATTATAACTACAAACATAATTTTTAAATATTTAAAAAAAAATCTTATTAATGTATTATAATATAATGTATTTTTGATAGACATTTGAAATTGAGTAACACGAAAGTGAGATTATAGTCCCTTTTGACTGAGTGTTATTTGTTTACTGAATTTTCTTTTTTGTATAACGCTAATGTAAATCAAATCCGTCCTTTATGCCTTGACATTTAAGTCAGTAGGTTGTTAATATGTGCCTTTATAACATGTCTAGTATTCCCATTTTTCTCAATTTTTTTTTTGTAAAAATTAAGTTATATTTCTTAAAAAAATATCGAAGTTGAAGAAAAATGTTGTCTATATTTTTTTATTTTGATAATTAAACAATTTTAATCTTATGAGTTTTTTTCCTTCAATATAATCTTTACTTCAAAATATATATTTTTTTTTTTGTTTTTACATATTTTCCTTTGTAAATCCCTAAAGAAAGATTATATTGTATATTTGAAATGTATAATAAAATTTGCTTGTATAGTGCCATTAATAAATCTAATATTTAATTTTGTTTAATGTATATTGGTGTTAAAATTAATAAAATAAAAGTTTAGTTAATACTTTGTTGTCTTTGTTTCCTGATGGTTCTAATATTTGATATTTTATAAATGACAACTCTTCTTGACGAGTAATAAAAATATATACAACATATTATTAGCGAATTTCTATGATGTATTTTTTGTGTCTATTTTATTATAAACTGACTATACATTACAAATAAACAGGTCAAGTGTGTGCTAGTGAGCACACAGCGAGGTTCTATAGGCAACACTGTATTGTATAAGTAGTACCTTTTGATGGTGCTTTTTAAAATGCTAAAAAGCCTACTTTGAACTATCCTATGGGTCTGATATTTTCAAAACACTAATCCAGTGTAGCTCAGTTGGTAGAGCGCTATACTGGAAATATAGAGGCCCGTGGTTTAAGTCCCAGCACTGGAGTCTATTCTTCTCTGTCTGTCTCCCTATGTTAATAATAATTATAATTTGATTTAAATTAAAATTTAAACTTTCCCTTAGTTTGAATACTACCTAAAACTTAAAAATAAAAATTCTCAAAACACATAAACAAACTTCTGATTAAGTATTTTTTGCCACCGAACCCGGACTATAAACATATAAATACATGAGCATAATTATAAAAAAACCGATTTTGTCAATTTTTTTTTTTTCCGAAATATCCAAAAAGTGGTATCTTTACTTTTGGATGAAGAACGTTCAGGATTTTTTTTCAGATTTTTTACACTTTACATAACCGAGATAGAGGGGGGGGGGGGGACACGTTTCACACCCACTTCAAACTTGCCTATGCTCGCCCTATCAAAGCCTATAACCAAAAATTATATATTTTTGTAATCAGCTCAACGTACCCTTTCATATGATACCCCACACGGTGTCCGAAAAAAATATTATTTTTAACTCTTAAGTTTTTTTTTACCATATATGGCATACATGCCAAATGTCAAAGTGATTAGACAACAGGTGTAGCTGTAAAAGCAGGCAACAGACGGACGGACAGACAAACACACGCAGGAAAATATAAGGGTCCTTGGTTTTGCCTTTGGACCCTAAAAAAAAAAACTAGCGCACTCTTTAGATTGCTATCTATTCTTAAATGGGGAAAATGTATAAACCAACTTATAAATTAGTTTTTCATCTATGAATTCCAGGGTTTAACTAGCTGACAGAAATTTCTTCCTGTTATTATAAAATAGTTATTTTATTATTTTTTTTATTATTATTTTTATTTTTTATTTATTTATTTTTTTTGGGGGGGGGGGGGGGGGGGGTTTAGTCCCGATCAATTGCCAGGGTTATTACAGGTTATTATTTTTAAGTCTACTGTAATTAACTGGAGATAAATTCTCAAGACAGAATTTGGTAGAACAGTAAAAAAATATTAGATTTATGGATTTTTTTCTCAGCATATGGCAACACTGAGTAATCTTTTTTTTAGATGACTGTTTTATATTAACAGATGATAAAGTCTGAAGAAATTCCTGTTAGCTGGTTTTGCAAACTTCGTTACACGATTTCACTATATGAAAAAATTCACTCTACCACCGCCAAAGAAGTTTCACTTCAATAAAAAACATAAAGGTAATTAAGTATTAAAATAATTATTTATCTCCTAACTCAAACTCATGTTGAAAAGAAATGTTAAAGGTTGACCAAGATATTATGGCAATCTAAGGAGTACGCTAGTGTTCTTATTTTTATGTCATGTTTAGTCAGTTTCTAATAAAGTAGACCCACAAAAGATACAAACTAGGGTTGATCTTTAGAGAGGGGGGCCACGCCGTTTGAGGTTAGATTGAAATTCGCATTGTTCGAGTTGGACCTCTAGCTAGTCTATATGCAGGATGGTTGTTTTTCTTCAGTAAATGAATGGAGCGGCCATTAAAAATTCTAGGGCAAACAAAGTATAAAACATAGTATCAAATCTAACCTCAAACGGTGTGGCCCCCGGTCTCTAAAGATTTACCCAAAGTAGAAATTTGCTAATACTATTTTATTTTTATTTTGATTAATTGTCATGGAGAGCTAACATTTAGAAAATACCCGACTTCGGCAATACTTAGGAATTTCAATTTTATACAAAGCTAAGTTTACAATTTTCCTCGAATGCCATAACTTCATTGTAAACCTTTAATGTAAGTAGAATATTTTGTTCAACTTGCTCTTATAATTTGGTTTTAAAAAGAGAATAGAGCCTTGTTTTTAGCATAATAATTTTACATAAAATTAAAAATAAACAATAGATGATAACCTAGACCAGAGCTATCCAAACTATGGCCCGTGGTTCGTGAGACATTTTTATTTGACACGAAAGATGTTAACAAATGAACCTAAACAATGCAAAGTTATAAGTTCTTGTTAATGAAATGCCATTTAAAACATTAAAAAAAAAAAAAAAAATACGTGTGGTGTCGTGGGACATCCGGTAGGAAAGAAGTTCCTTACGCATTTCATTAAATATAAATTATAAAATCGCCGTAATAACTATGTATACCTACATGGTGGAGTTAGAAAAGAGACAAAATTAAAAGTAACTAACTCTTTGTACTAGCGGAGTTAAGGCAAAATTAAATGAAAATCTTTTTATTATCTTTGAAGCGAGCGTCTTTCAATAAATAATGTATTGAATATTAAGAAACAAGTTAATGATAAATTTATAGTTAAAGCGGATGGTTGTAGAACGAAAAAGAACTGTCCTCCCAGGCCCCGTCGGCATATTACTCGAATTAAATATTAAAATAAAAAATATAAATCATTAACTCACAAAAACTTCTGCTTGTATCAGGTTGAAATGTTACATGCTTGTTTCAATTGTACTGTAGGTGATGTATACAAAGTTTCATTTAAATCTTTAAGTTAGAACGTAAGATATCGGTAAAAACGTTGTTTTCTTTATTTTAATCGGTTTGGTCCGCTTTAATAAATTTAGCGATCTTTATCACTTCATAGTAGTGTCGGTGTTCGTTTTACTAAAAAAAATGATTTATAAAAGTCGTTTGTCTCATTAAATAGATGAAGTTAGAATTTTTTCCCGTCCAAAAATTCCAATTTTAAATTCGTAGCTTATGTTTACGCGAGCGTTGCGCGTGAACGCTTGGGCGGATAACGTTGTCCAACGAACTTGTCCCGGATATTAGTAAAATGAACATGTGTACCAAATTTCAACTAAGTCGGTCAACGTTTACTCCAGTTATCGCCATCGGTAGATTTCGTGACTGAATGATAACTATTGAAGTCTAAGGCCGGACGCAAATTGAGACGCAGGGCAGGGAATCATACTTATTTTATGATTCCCGCGCAAGATACACTATGTATAGGGTAGGCCACACCGAGGCAAAGTACTGCCCTGCCCTTCTCTGGGACTCAATTTCTACAGTTGAAAAAAACTGTGATGCCCTGTTTTCAATGTGCGCCCGTTTAGTCTTTCATCGAAACATTTTACGTCTTATATCTAAGGGTTTAAGCCCTTAATCTGTCAGTGCATTTGTTTTTTTAATAGACTTCTCAATCGTCATCGTCGTCGTCTTCTCGTCTTCTCATTGTGTTACAATCAGGTGGTGTTCTACTTTTTCTGATAGAGCCCAGTTCTGAATTCTATTTTTCATATCATTGTTGAAAGTAAACTTTGGTATAATGCTGAAACTTTAGGGAACATCAATATAATTGAAATGCAAAACACTTTGATAAAAGCTTTTTGATTTGATTAACAATATCAATTTTAAGTATTTTCTTCAATAGATTTTATTCAAATAATGAAAAAAAAAAAAAAAAAAAAAATTCATTAATGTTGGTGTGTGATTACCAGAGGCGGGACTTATGACTTTTAGTTTTCCATTTCATGACCTGTATTCTATGATTTTTATTATCCTGTTTTATGACGTTTATTTTAGAAAATCAGTTGTTTTATGACCTTTTAGCCAAAAGTATGACGTTTATTTTCTGTGAAAATTTAGCCTTTATGTGAAGCATTTCGTTATTTTGGAGGGAAACAGTTCAAAAAAGATTTCAATATTTCATAAATACAAAAAATACAAAATTAAATCTACAATATATGTAATAAATGATAATAATTAGCAGAATGCTTCAACATTGTAAAAACTAATCATGTGTTGTTCTATATTCTGGTTCTTTTGTCCGTCAGTAGAATTTTAAAATTTCATGCTTGACATGTCATTTGCTTTTGCTTTTGCTTTTGCACGCCCTTCAACCGGGCAGCTATGGCCTGAGTGTGTTCCCACCCAGGATTCCTTGAGAAAACAGCAGTGAACTTTTCTTTCACATTTTCCCCCACTCTTCCAACCCAATCGGTACCGCAAAGTCTTGATTTTTTTTACGCCGTTTGGAAATAGCATATCCAGTTTTTGCAGACCTTCTATTATGTCAGGAAATGTCCCAAAGTTGTTGTTGATGTAGTTCAGGTGGGTTTCCAGTCCTGGAACCTTTAGGGCTTCTTTTGCATTGCGAATTGACAGCACCGCCCCAGCATCCAATGAAGCTAAGACCTTGAAGACTTCAGATACAAAGTAGATGTAGAACTTACCTGTTTATCACATGGCTTACAGAAGAATGTTTCACCTTCCAAAGAAAAGTCCACCTCCTCTGACACCCACTTACGCTTAAGCGCTAAGTTGTTTGCAGGAGTTTTCGGCATTCTGACACGAGTAGAATAAATCAAGAAACTAGTTACACGAGTAAAATTAATCAAGAAACAAGTAACACGAGTTTCTTACTCGTGTTAATTGTCATCAAAGGAGCAATTAAACATTCTACTCCCTTACCATGGATTTATACAAAGTCTTAATTATGAAACAGCCAATTTGGAGACTGCCTAATCCAATGGGTTTACTATTGGCTGATTGGAGAATCTATCTTGAACTGCCTGGATTCTAATTTGAGGAGTTGTTCCAAGAAGGAGCCGATCAGGAGCCCTAGTTTGGAATCAGGGATGACCGTTTGTTGCCTCTCTGGTTGTAGGTATGCATAAGCGCATTAGTTAAGTCCGAAAGTGGTCAGGGAATTAAGAGCCCAGGCCATTCACTAAGCTGGTGTAAGGGTTTTTTGTTCGAACTGCACTTTTACCTGGAATTGGACCACGAATGTTCAATTTAAAAATTTGCATTAACAAAAAAAAAAAAAAAAAACCTTTTTGCTAAACATTTATGACGTTTATTCCAAGAAACCTCATTTTATGACGTTTTTGCGTAAAATGGCTATTTTATGACAAAATCATATGACTGTGATGTTTATGACTTTTTCCCGTCTCTGGTGATTACACCTTAGCAAAAGGAATTAAAAAAATACTAAATAAATATTTTGTTGAGTATTTTTAATGTAACTACATATTTTGTTGAGTATTATAACAAACTCACTATATAAAATAACATTTCACTCTTCAATTATACCAACATTATGGTACTTCTTTAGATCGTTACTCCCCTATGTTTTATTTAGAATATAAATAGATATACATAATTATTTATACATTTCTTTGTCTAAATTACCATTAAGACAAAGGGAAAAGGGATGTTAAGTCCAATGTACTTAGTGACTAAGGAATATCACACACTTCTGTTTTTATAAGGGGAGTAACAGTTTAAAGAAGTGCCAACATTATGAGGATAAAGCTAAATTTTAAAGTTCTAATTAATTTTACAACAGAGGCAACACTGTATAGAGAGGAATTTGACTATGATACTTTATTAACTTTATTAAAATGTAAAACCAGCAAAACATGTAAGCATTGCTGCATTCTTCGAGCGCAATTGAAGGCCAATTTAACACTTTGATTAGTGCAAGAGCGAGTGTTTAGTATTAACACTAGACCCATTGTTGAAAAACACTTAACCATATGTTTAGTTTAAGTGTTAAGTAATTTTTTTTTATTAGCTTGCTTTCTTGTTTGTTTGTTTGTCCAGTAAAAATCTTGCAATCGATTTTTAACTAACTTTCCGAGTAGCTAGAAATTTGAAACTTTTAGAATAGCTCAGACCACGATGACAATGCATTATTTTAACACTTTTAGCAGAATATAATTAGTTTTCAGCAAATTTTGCTGTATAGAATGTTAGTTCGGAAAAAATCCGCAAGTTATTTTATTTGTTTTGACATGTCCAATATTTACAATCTTCATTTTGACAGGTTTCAAATTTATGATTTATGACAGAAAATTTAAAAACGTAGAGTATAAAAAGTTCTTTTTATCTTGCAATTTTATTATATTTACTTATAAGCTTAATTTAAATTGTTTTGCAGGAACTAATTAAGTTCAACAGTTAATTCATCTTTACTTTTTAGGGCCACACATGGAAAAAAAAATATTGAGAAGTTAAACATTTATTATGCGCATGCTTAATGCGCAAAAATGTGCTAAAAATAATGCAAAAAACGGATCCAACGATATAAGCAGTTTTCCCGGGAAAAATCTAGTTCCTGAGAAAATAGCTTAAAACGTGGACGGAGAGATCCCGGGTTCGATTCCCCGCCCTGGAGAAGTTATTTTTATGGTAAATTTTGATATAATTTTACAATAATAATTAAACGTACTTACAAAAACTAATAAATGGAAAACATTGGCCAAGTAATTAGGAACTTAAGTAATTATGAGCAAGTTTGTCTGAGTTGTCTCGGACCGATTTTTTACTTACATATAGGGCGGGATAGGGAAATATTGAAATTACATTTCAGCATATAATAACGTATATGCCTAATATCCTGCAAACCCCTAAAAAGTACTTTGATGCAAGTGCTTTCCTGTGATTTTTATAAAACAATATACAGAATCCCATAGAACCCAGTACCCAATATAGAGTATCCAATAGGAAAAATTTCTTATTTTTGGGATTTCAAAAAAAAAGACATTCTTTATAAAAACTGTTTGTTCTTAAACCTCTAAAAATAGTAATATTTTCTTGATTTTGTGTACAGGGTGATCAATTGATTGAAAATTTAAAAAAAAAAAATACCATTTGTAAACTATAATCTTATTTTTGACAGTATCGAAACATATTATTTATAAAAAGTGGCTCAGAATTGGAAAAAAAACGCCTAAATATTAAATATTATATTTTATGAAAATACAATAAATCAAGTATTTTTAAAAATGGCGATCATTTAAAATTTTAAAAGTAAAATTCCATGAAAACCAGTAGGTATGAAGAAATTTTGCATAAGACTAAAGTTGTAGAACATTTTAGCGCAAATCTAACGATACCTTAATTATTGAAATCGGTTCACAAATAAAGAAATTACGATTATTTTAATGTTTTCGGTGTACAAATTATTAGTACAATATTATTCTTATAATTTCTTTTTACAAAATCATCATTACTATTTACATTCCATTTTAAGTTTTATTCATTATTAGGGTTTTGTAGATTCTTCTCAAAACCCTTATGCCGAGGGTGATGTGTCCGTCTGTCCGTCGCTCTTTGGTTCATAGGACCCGAACCGTTTAAGCTAAAGAGCTGAAATTTGAAATACTGGTGTAACTTTTTGACCCAATCACAGGAAAAATATACAGAAGTTCTAAATTAAATATGCGCATGCGCAAATCGCAAAAATGTTGTAAACTCAAAAATGTATATTTTTTTTAATTTTCGAGTGGGGTATCAAATGAAAGCTGCTGAAGAGTAGGACGCAAATATATATAAGCGTTTGTAAATGATGCATTCCTTATTGGGTAAAAAAATCAAAATATACCCAAAAAAAATTCCCCCCCCCAACCACTATACTTCGGCTGGTCCTAAAATTTCGAAATAATTCATGCTAATGCCTTATTGTGGGGCGATGAAAATTCCGGGAGTTCATCCCAAATTTTAAAAAATTGCCAATTTTGGGCGCGAAAATTGGAAGTGCGCCAAAAATTTTATTTTTTTTAAATTTTGAGTTGGGTATCATATGAAAGCTGGTGAAGAGTAGGATTCAAATATATATTTGCTTTTTTAAATTTTTTATTCTTTATTAATATTATAAGTCAAAATATACCCTCAAAAATTTCCCCCCTCCCCAACCACTATATAACGGGTGGTCCTAAAATTTCGAAATAATTCATGGTTATACCTTATGGTGAAGCGATGGAAATGGTTTGAAAAAATGAATTTTTCTAGTCGTTATTACCGATGAAAAACATTGTGACCCCCCGGGGGATCGAACCCGGACCCTTGAGATCGAAGAATCAAATCATAATTACATAACGGGCATGCTTAATCTTCTACAAAACCCTAAAAAGTACTTGGACGCAAGTACTTCCCTGTGATTTCTATCTTTAATTTTGTTTGGGGTTTTCTTTTATTAGCACATTTAAACGTGATGTTGAGTTACATTGTGAACATTAAATTAATCGACATTTCTTTATTTATGAACCGATTTCAATAATTAGGGTATCTTTAGATTTGCATTAAAAAGTTCTACAACTTTTGTCTTATGCACAATTTCTTCATACCTACTGGTTTTTATGGAATTTTACTTTTAAAATTTTAAATGATCGCCTTTTTGAAATTTGATAAATTTGAAAACTAATATGTATATTTGGAAATTTTAGATATATGAGTTAGTAAGACATCTGTCAAGTTTCATAAAAATATCTTGAAACCCTTCAAGTTATTTTTATTAAACGACAAAAAAATGTGTACTTCATAAACCCTTATGAAGTACAATTTTTTTCGAAGAAAGAAAGAGAAATACAAAATGGAAGATTACGGCTAAACTAAGCCGAAATAGAAAAAAATTTACTGAGCATTTTCGACTTATTTTCTCATGTAGAACCCTGTTCTGAATATCACGCTTAGCTTTTTTGGGACACCTTGTATAAGTGAATTACTTAAGAAATATAAAGTAATTATAAAAGAAGTATAAATTATTAAAAAAAAAATCAAAGATGTTCTTTAAATTTTTCAGGGTAATTATGACACGTCATATATTATATAAAGGTGCTGAAAGTTCTAGTAAAATAATTACTCCCATTGGAATAATCATATAAATAAGGTGAGATAGATAAGAGTGATAGGTGGGGGAGAGAGGGGGGGGGGGGGGGGGGGGTTAAAGCTTTCAATTCAACTCTTGGGTCAATTTTCATGCTACCCTACTGGCAGAAAGAGAAAGTTATATTGCGCTCTCACTCCTATCTATACAATGGTCTCTTTTTTCCTCTACCCCACTCTATTCTGTATATTGCACTCTCTTATACCGTACACACTCTGACTCATATCTATCTAATCTCTTCAGTGTACACACACTAACAAATATCAACGTCCTTTTTGTATATATACATACCCTAAGTTATAATTATTTAAAATAAAATATTTTATATTATTTTATATAGAAAATAAGAGCTCTTTTGGGAGTCAAAGTCAGAACGGGGTAACAGGAGACGAGCAATGCCCAGGAGCTAGTTCCTATATCTCTTCTGTCCGCTCTCTTCTTCCTAATCCATTCTTTTTACCTCTTCTCTCTCCCATACCGTAAAGTAACTCTTATTATTATTATAGTTTACTTTTATAAGTTTTATTTATTTATTTTTATTCATTTGCACAATATAAAGACTTCTTAATACTTCTACCTAGAAATAAATAATAGTACATTACGCGTCTAGTTGCATACCGTACTTTATCTACAATTGTTGGATTTTTATAATAAATGCAGAAAAAAATAGACTGCCAGTTAGTGTGGCACATAGCTTCCTCACATCCTATCTGTACTTTATTATTATATTAACATTAAAAGTATTGTTATATTACTTAATTGTTACTTAATAGTGCAAAAAATATTAATATAGTGTTAGCGATCTTTAACACGTTATAACGGTGTCGCTGTTGGTTTTGTTAAAAAATTGTATTTGTAAAAAATGTTTGTCTCATTGAATAGATGAAGTTGTATTTTTTTCCCGACCTAAAATTCCAATTTTAAATCTGAAGTTCACGTTTACGCGAGCGTTGCTCGTGAACGCTTTGACGGATAACGTTGTCCAACGAACTCGTCCTGGGCATTGGTAAAATGAACATGTCTACCGTATTTCATCAAAGTCGGTCGACATTTACTCAAGTTATCGTCACACGTTTCATAATTTGCGGACACACAGACCGACAGACAGACAAACAGACAGACAGACACGAGACCAAAAATGTTCCCTGATGTCTGAAATTTCTGGCTTGGAATTTTTAAAATCGGAGACATAAAAGTTTTTCGATCTCAAAAGTGAACACAATGCTTCCGTTACCTTCGGTAAGCTTGGAAGCAATATAGCGAACTCAGAATTATCAGCCGTTCAAATAAAAATGACAAGTAATTCATTTCACGCGTTTTTTTTGTTTAAATTTTGAGTGGGGTTTCAAATGAAAGGTATTAAAGAGTAGATTAAGAAACATATAAAACACCTGTGGAAATTGTTTAATTTTCCCCACCATCTTGTCAGGAAACATCACAATTTTGCTATACGAGAGAAAGCTCTGTAATACTCAACATATGCGCAACACTATAAATTGCCTAATCAGCCAAAATAAAAATAAAACTAATATTATACAAATATGAGTGCATGTAACCCGCTGTTTATTGGGAGGGACGCCTAATAAAAAGAGCATACGGTAGGGAACGGAAGCTATGTGATCGTTCTGAAGAAATATATTTTATTTCTCCTATTTCCAAAATTTCGAGATAGAAATCCGTTTCAGACATCAGGGAGCATTTTTGGTTCCGGGTCTGACTGTCTGTTTGTCTGTCTGTCTGTCTGTCAGTCTTGCGAACCAACATATCTTAAAAACTACACTTCTGATTTTAATGAAATTTGGATAGTAGGTCATATAAGTTTCAAAATCTGCGCCCATGTGTTTCTCTTCCCCATGCGGACACACATACATTTATTTAAACCTCTATCTTCAAAAGTACGTATCTGATTTTTATGAAATTTGGATATAGTGTGTCGAAAGTAGCCTGCAGATAGCACCAAATTAATTTCAACCGCGTCTGCGCTCTATAACTTTTGCTAAATTGATACTTCAATCCAAGTAAAAATATCAAATCAATTTCGTCATCAAAAAAACGGGGGAAACAAATTAAATAAATTAAACAATAATGGCTTGTAAAAGCATAAAATCAATAAAGACAAGGATGTCACTGACAATGTGCAAAATTTGGAAAATATTAACTTTTGAACTCTAAACATTTTACGCTAAATAATTGCGGAAATATTTCGCTGATTGAGCTGAAATTCGCATCAATTATACCCTTCCATATGATAAATAAGTCCTCTATATCACAACTTAATATCTGCCGCCATTTTGAAATTATTTTGTAAGGAAAAATTTCGAGACGTTCCACGTCCAAACATTTTTAATGATAACCTAACATTACAACTTCTAAAGAGTTGTTTGATCGTATAAGATTTGCTGGTTTTTATTGTAATGATTTGAACAACGCTGCCATATGAATGCAGATATGCGCAGTTACATAACACTGCAGAATATTAATATAAAAGTGGAGAGAAAGGAATGGCGTAGAAGAAGGCGGATGTGGTAGGTTGCAGTGATATCTAGAGAAGTGGAGTTAGCTGTGGGAAAGTGTAGAATCAGTCGGAGGTCTGCGGTGTTATGGTCTGTGGTTTGGTTTAGTAGGTTTCTGTGGGCGCGCCCTCGTGGTTTGCTATCTCACCTTACTGGCTACCCTCAAAACCCTGGGCTGGCTCTCCTCCGGACTAGCCTTTACATCCCTTCAGTAACTCTCGACACTAACACAGAACACTTTATCATAACACTCATCTCATTCCTGAGGTCAGGACCTTTACCCAGACTTGACAACCTCTACTCAACTTTGACCACTTTCACCACTTAATTACTAATAGAGCTCAAACACGTCTAATTTTGACCTAATAGTCCATTGCACATCGTACACTGTACTTTACTGCATCAGTCTCTTCATAATGTTAAGATACATGCACTCCTTTAAGTTATAATAAGTAATCGACTGTGTTTTTCTTTAATGTGTGATAAAGATGATGATAAATGTGTATTTCAAAAGCCAAATTAATATAGTGCAGGAGTTAGCGAGCAAAAAAGTGTGTAGCTAACATCAAGCTAGAATTTTCTGTGTAAGTAAATCTTATGGTACCTATAAGAATATGTGGTCGGCTAAATTAGTTTGCAGGACATAGCTTGGCAATAGGCATTTGATAAAAACAAACCGGTGGAGAGCGGCCATGTCCCGCGCTTCTTGGTGCACAATCACGGACAATGTGATTTTCATGAACCTGAGTACTAACTTAGTAGACCAAAAATCAAATTGACGGTGGTTTGTCACTTAATATAGGTTAGTCAGTCAAATATTACTCCAAATCAAAGAGGCCACCAATTAAGTTACAAACTACCATCAACTTGATTTTTGGTCTGCTGATTAATTTCGTACTCAGGATCATAAAAATCACAAAAATGGCGGGACATGGCCGCTCTTCACCGATTTGTTTTTTTTTTTTTAAAATGCCTATTTCCAATCTATGTCCCACAGATGAACTTATCCGACCACATATTCTTAAAAAGGTACCAAAGCATTTACTTCGCAAAATTCTAGCTTGATGTTAGTGACACCTTTTTGCACGCTATCTCCTGGACTATAAGTCTTCACACAAAATTATTATAATTGAAACAATTGACCAGTTTGGGCTGTTCAAATGCAGCTAATAATTTTGCTTCCGAGTTTACCGAAGGTAACGGTAGCTACGTAATCATTCTGAAGAACAATAACATTTCTTAATGTATCCTATTGTAAAAATTCCAAGACAGAAATACGTTTCAGATAGTCTGTCGCCCAAATGTTTGTGAACCAACTTATTTATCTTAAAAGCTACACGTCCGATTTTAATGCATTTTGGATGATAGATCAAAATTAGCCCATTGTTGGTCCCATATAAGTTTCAACCTTTACTCATTTGTTTCTCTTCCACTAACGCACAAATATACACTTATTTACACCTACATCTCCAAAAGTACCTACCCATAATCACTATTTCATAACTTCTAAGATAGAAATCCTTTTCAGACATCAAAGAACATTTTTGGTTGCATGTCTGTCTTTCGGTCTGTAGCTCAATTTTTGCTACCCAATATATCTTATAAAAATACTTGTCCGATTTTAATGAAATTTAAATGGTAGGTCACAACTAGCCTATTCGTAATAACTTAGTATTCGTATAACTTTATTTCGTATAACTTATTTCGTATAACTATTCGTATAACTTAGCCTATTCGTTTCTCTTCCACATACTCACAAACATATATTGTTTACACCTATATATCTTCTAAAGTACTAATATGATTTTTATGAAATTTGAATGGCTTATCGAAAGAAGACCACAGATAGCTACAGATTAATTTAACCGTCTATGAAAGAAAACATGTGGAAGAGAAATATGGGACCAACAATGGACTAATTATGACTTACCATTCAAATTTGATCAAATTCGGACGAGTAGCGCTCTTTAAATTTTGCTAAATTGATACTTTAGTTGATTTAAAAAATCAAAACAATTTCAATTAAAAAAAAAAAAAATCGGTCCGAGACAACTCAGACAAACTTTCTCATATACGAGTTCATAATTACTTAGCCAATGTTTTCCATTTATTAGTTTTCGTAAGTAGGTTTAATTATTATTGAAAAATATATCAAAATTTACCATAAAAATAACTTCTCAAGGACGGGGAATCGAACCCGGGCTCTCTCCGTCCGCGTTTTAAGCTATTTTCTCAGGAACTAGATTTTTCCCGGGAAAACGGCTTATATCGTTAGATTCGTATTTAAATTTACTACATTTTAGAATTTTTTAATCAAAATCGTCGGAACCGTTTTCGAGAAATAATTTTTTTCGCGTTTTTTCTGAGTTTTTGGGGAGCAGCGCCCCTAAGTTTGGAGCTAAAATTTATTTCTCGATTTCGCCTCGGGGTATGGTTTTTTTGAACATGTATGCCAAATTTCGTCAAAATCGGCCCAGTAGTTTAGGCTCCAGGCGTCTGCACAGACAGACGACAGACGACAGACGACAGACGACGGACAGACATTTTTTAAAAACCACTTTTTTGGATTCAGGGGACCTCAAAACGTGTAAATCCATCAAAATCTCAAAATCGAATTTTCGCGCCATCACAATACTTTCTCTTTATATGAGAAAGTAAAAAACGGGAATGGGGATTAAATAAATTTGACAATAAGAGGCAGTAAAAGCACTGTCTATGTGCTACACGAGGAAGCTATGAGCCACACTAATTGGCAGATTATTTTAAATATTGTTTTACCTACTTCTTTATTTTAAAGACTTAAATTGTAAGTCTGTAAATTTGTATGTAGATTGTCTAATCAAGGCTGGATTAGAACAGCCGACTCCAGTCAACTGTTTCTGTTTCTGTTAATAGTATATTATGTTACAAGGCTGTGAAGTGAGTTTTTTCTTTACCGCGGCAATTACATTTACTGTCGAGCGAAGCGAGACAGTAAATATTGCCAAGGTAAAGAAAAAACACTTCAAAGTCGCGTAGCATATGCTATTTTTTCCGAGGTAGCAGACAATGAAAAAACATGAAATATTAATCACTAATCAATATATAATAATAACAAATATTAGTACATACTTAAGACTTAAAAAAAGAAACCTTAAAATGAGGTTACACTATAAGAAAAGATAAATAAAACGCATTGACATCTAGCGGATTTTTATCGTACTAGAAGCATTTCTACAAAGACTGCAGCACTACTAACGGAAGTTTTGTAATGAAAAAATGGATTTTAGCTATGTTTTTTAGGCTCTAAAGTTACTATTTCACAGCCTACCACGGAAAATAGTATATTATGTTACAAGGCTGTGAAGTGAGTTTTTTCTTTACCGCGGAAATCAGGGCCGTTTCTAGGTGTTTTGCCGCCCTAGGCGAGAATTTAACAATACCGCCCCCCCCCCCAATTCTTCAGGCTTGAAGAATTAATGCATTAAATATTTAAGAACTTGCATTTAACAATAAACAATAAAACAAATCTATCATTAAACAAGCTCTGTTCATAATATTTTACTTCATTTAAAAATTTACTTCATTTACAAATAAAATAGGTATATGATTTTTTGCAATCTTTTTTAGTTTTATGAGCTACAATATATCCAAAGAAAATCCCCACTGTATAACGGCTGGTCCTAAAATTTTGAAATAATTCATGGTAATACCTTATGGTGGGGCGATGAAAATTTCCTGAAAAAATGTAATTTACCTTGTGGTTATTACCTATAAAAAACATTGTGACCGCCCGGGGGATCGTACTTGGGACCCCTGAGGTCAAAGAAAAAAATCATCATAATAACGGGTATGCTTAATCATTATCGAAACCCTAAAAAGTTCCTGGACGCAAGTACTCCCCTGTGATTTTTTTATTTAATATTTTAAAGAGTAAATTACATTAATGTAAAAAACTTTTTCCAAAAAGTCAATTTTCCACAAGTGTAATAAGAAGTAATCGTGTTATAAGAATAGAAATTTGATTTGATTTACCAAGTTTTCACTTTCATTGTGCATTTTTTTTTTATCTGCAGTTCCCCAGCCGATTACAATACCACCGAAAATCTTTTTATGCGAGAATTCATGGACAACCATTTTATTATTTTAACTCTGTAAAAATTAATTTGATATTTTACATTAATAAAAGTATATCAATTTGGTTGAATATAATAACGAAGACGGTTGAAAGTGCCCTGGGGTTATTTGCGGGTGACTTTCGACACACCATACAAATTTGTTCGCAAAATTTTGGAAAGACAGAAGCGAACCATGAATTTTCCTGGTGTGTGCAACGGATTCCTGTATTGGAATTTTTTAAATAGGAGACATGAAAAGTGTTCGTTCTTCAGAACGATCAAATAGCTTCAGTTAATTCGGTAAGATCGGAAGCAACAGTGATTCAAACATTAAAATAATTTATTTTGTACTTTTTATATAATAAAAAATTTACACCGTGGAGAGCTTGGAAAATTTACTTAGAAAAGACAGTGCAAAAAAAAAAAAACACACTGCCCAAATATACGTGAGTAAATCCTGTTCATAATTTTCTTCTGTTTCGGTTTCTTCACTTTCATGGTGGCCCCCTTAAAATTCGGTTTAAGGGCCGGCATTTTATACTAGTTGTTAAGTTCACATTATTACATTTACCCAACAAATTGAGAATTCGTTTCTTGAGAAAAAGGCCGGTATTTTTGTAAATACCGGGTTTATGTTTATAATTACCTATGTGTTTATGACAGTACAATAAACATCTAATCAAATACCTATAATAGTACCGAGCTTGATATTTTTAATTGATAAGGAGATAAAAATTCAATAATAAAGGGAAGGGTAGAAAAGGTATCAGCTTTAAATAAAGGGAGGAGAAATTTGTAAGAATAGAAAAGAGTTAGAAAATAAATAAATAGATGGTATGAAAGGTAATATAAGGGGGAGGGGGGTTAGGAGAGAAAGAGAAATACATATATTACAACAAAGACAATGGACAGAGATGGATGTAGGTATGACTAGTTAAGTTTAAGGAACTGATTTCCTTATCTAGTAAAGCTAATTCATATTCACATCAGATTAGATAAGATAACCTTAACAAAACTTGTAATAAAGTAATTCTTTTCGTCTAGTCATCCTACATTTTATATTATTATTTCTACTCAAATAATTGTTTTATTTATCTATCTACATAATATACATTATACATGCAAAAAAATCTATTATTTCTATTCATAATAACATCTCTTCTTTTTTTTATCCTACTTTTTAAAATTTTTTCGCCATTTAATTGAAAATAATTTTTTGCCGCCCCCTAAATTTTGCCGCCCTAGGCGGCCGCCTAGTCTTGCCTAATGGTAGAAACGGCCCTGGCGGCAATTACATTTACTGTCGAGCGAAGCGAGACAGTAAATATTGCCAAGGTAAAGAAAAAACACTTCAAAGTCGCGTAGCATATGCTATTTTTTCCGAGGTAGCAGACAATGAAAAAACATTAAATATTAATCAATAATCAATATAATAATAAAAAATATTAGTACATACTTAAGACTTAAAAAAAGAAACCTTAAAATGAGGTTACACTATAAGAAAAGATAAATAAAACGCATTGACATCTAGCGGATTTTTATCGTACTAGAAGCATTTCTACAAAGACTGCAGCACTACTAACGGAAGTTTTGACAACTACCCCCCGTAAAGAAAAAATCTTTTAGTGCCTAGGACGTAAAAGATTTTTTCTTTACAGCTAGGAGTAATGAAAAGATTTTTTAAGTCCACGTAATGAAAAAATGGATTTTAGCTATGTTTTTTAGGCTCTAAAGTTACTATTTCACAGCCTACCACGGAAAAAATACTTTTGTGTGAAGACGTTGTTTGGTTATTGAACTACTCCATTTTAATTATAATAAGTATGTAGTGAAAGTGAAGGTTTATTCGTAAAAATGTTTTTTTTTCTGTGGTAGGCTGTAAAATAGTAACTTTAGAGCCTAAAAAACATAGCTAAAATCCATTTTTTTCATTACGTGGACTTAAAAAATCTTTTTATTACTCCTAGCTGTAATGAACATTTTTTTTTTCTTTTCAGCTAGGAATTTTTTCTTTACAGCTGGTAGTTATCAAAACTTCTGTTTTTAGCGCTGCAATCTTTGTAGAAATGCTTCTTAGTACTATTAAAATCCGCTAGATGTCAATGCGTTTTATTTATCTTTTCTTATAGTGTAACCTCTTTTTCAGGATTATTTTTTAAAACTTAATTATGTACTCATATTTGTTATTATTATATTGATTATTGATTAATATTTAATGTTTTTTGATTGTCTGCTACCACGGACAAAATAGCATATGCTACACCTTGGCAATATTTACTGTCTCGCTTCGCTCGACAGTAAATGTAATTGCCGCGGTAGAGAAAAAACTCACTTCCACTTCACAGCCTAGTAACATAATCTGACCAAAAACCACTTACGTGGTAAAAAACACCCCGCCAAGTCTGTGGTCCAAAAAAGTTGTGAACTCAACTTTCTGTCCCACCAAGTGATGTTGGCACTTTCTCCTGACTCAACACTCAACTTAGATACTTATCGGCTTCATCTCCTTGGCGGTGTGCCTGCAGTACTACTCAAAGTTAACTGGTTGTATTCCACGCATCCTCTGCAAAGAAAGTAGTAGTTACATGGGGTCATTCCTTGAAAGCTTAATTACTTATTTCTATTTTATTTGCTTTTTGATAATGGGAAAGATTTACACCGATGATCATTGTGGCATCGAGAAGAGCCTTCAACAACACTGTTAAAAGGCTTTCCTCACACCGCCAAGGAGAATAAGCTAATAAATATCTAAGTTGACAGTGTTGGGTCAGGAGAAAGTGACAACATCACTTGGCGGGACAGAAAGTTGATTTAACAACTTTTTTGGACCACAGACATGGCGGGGTGTTTTTATTTTTACCACGAAAGTGGTTTTTGTTCAGATTTCATGACTTTTTGTACGGTCCCTAAGGAAGGATTCTCTAAACTGTTTATTCCCACACATTAGAGTCAAATAAAAGTGAAGTTAAGAGCTTGACAAGGTCTATGGAGATTGGAGAACTACGAGACCTATGACATTGAAAGAACTAAAGAACTTAACATTCTTATAGTAGGAGCATATAAATGGAGCATAGGAATGCACTAGGGCCCTAGACGAATCCAAAAAGCCCTCATTGATTAAAATCCGTTCAGTTCACAGTTGAAGTTTTTTATGTTTTAATTGACAGTGTGATTGGAAACTTGAGTGATCCGTACCAAGCAGTCAACAAAATCAATGATTAATGATTTATTCAGTTTTATTTGGACATATCCAAAGTTGAAAAAATATTAAATACACCACCATTCATTTTCAACCATGTATGGTTGAAAAATCCGGCATGCTAGCCTGAAAGATACTACAATGGTTTACAATATCCCAAATTTACCCCCCTCCTAAATGACAATATGACAAAACTGTAGATAACAACAATTACTGTACTCTGAAAGAGCTTTTGAACGATATGCATAATGAAGGGTATTCATTACTTTGACCCCATATTCATCACTTGAGTTGTACCCCGTACCCCTGAGAGCCAAAATTTAAATTTCGAAAATTCATGTAGACTGTGACCTTCCCATTGATTTGAAGGTCAAGTGTAAAAATTTTCATCGAGATCAGACAAGAACTGTAGATTTGTATAAAGAACATACACACATACGTTGACTTTTAGATGTATTTTTACATTTTACCCCCTTAAATGTATTATAATAACAATTAATGTACTCTTAAAGAGCTTTTGAATGATATGCATCATGAAGGGTATTCATTACTTTGACCCCGTATTCATCACTTGTGTTTACCCCATACCCCTGTGTACCAAAATTTAAATTTCTAAATTCTATGTAGACAGTGAGTTTCTCCTTGCTTTGATGATCAAATATGCAAATTTTCATCGAGGTCGGAGCAAAACTGTAGATTTGTATATAGAACATACACATATACCTTGACGGCTGAACTACAGTATATGGGGCTCTTTCTGATAACACGTTATCTCAGTATAAACCACTTTCAAGACTTAATATATCGATATATCTTGTCTGTTAAACTCTTTTATATTTCGATTTGAAACTCTACATGTCTATATGCAGGAGGGTTTTTTTTTATAGAAATGAGCGCTCCGCGAAGTGGTGTGGAGCGGCGATTCAAAATTCTAGGGCAAAAAATTAAGGTTAACAAAATTAAATTCAAACCCGAAACTAACACATTTTCGTTAAAACGTGTAAAATTACGCAAATCACACATTATTTGGATATATTGAAATATGGCGTCAATATAACAATCGATTGTAGCGATTTGCGATGTATAGTAGGGGCTCCATATACTGTAGTTCTACTTTCTACTTAAAATACCATTTGATTTAACTTGATTTAATAAACAGTCTTTTTATTAAACATTTATTCATTTAATCTTATATAAACAAAATATTTTTTCACTTACCACAGTACTATGAGGTTAAACCAATAATGCGAACAAAATTATTAAAAAATAAAATAACTTAAACATATTTTGTTTCGGTTAAACTAAAAAAATATTTAAAATATAATATTACCATGATGAATAATTATTATTTATAATATTTTTATTTTAAATAATTTTTTATAATAAACTTTAGATTATTTAATTTTGATACGATGGTAGTGTGGTAGCCCTGAAAGAGGCGAGTCACTGGGACGCGTCGGTGTCCCATAGTTTTAGAGCGTCGGCCATATTGTTTTTACTTCTCTAATTAGGTCAACAGTAATTTTAGTCGAATCTTACTTTAAATTCACTTCTTAATCGAGGAAAAGTATTTTAAATCGGGTAGCGGGTCTTTATATTTGTAATGTGTGTTATAATTCAAATGTTTCTTTTTGATTTCTATACGTTTTTCTTTCGAAAAGTACATCTTTCGTGTATGTAGTTTATATTTTATTCATTGTTCGTTGTTCTTTGTTGAAATCTTGTTTTTGGAGATAGATCGATTTGTTATTCAGTGTAATATCGACGGTAATATCTTTCAAAGTTAATTCTACGTATATTTATAACAGCATTTAGAGAATACAATGGAATATGAAGATATACATAGGATGGATTGAAAAAAACGAAGCGAAGCTATAAAGGTAGATTGATTCTTTCTATTTACCTATTAAGTTAAATTGAATAATTTATGTTTTGTTATAATAAACAATCTTATTACACAACGATTATGGTTAGAGGTAATTTTATTTAAATTCTTAATCAAACTATTGTTGTTTTTTTTATAGTTATTTTCTTAGAATTAAAAGCTATTCAAAAAGTTAAGATTTTTGTTTTATTTTTTTTTTTTTAATATAGGAGGGAATTATCTTATAGACTACGTAACATTCTCACCCCCTTAATCTTCCTTCTCGCTTATTTTCTGTTACATTCTTTGTTTGTTTTACTTTTTATTCGAAATTATTATTTTATGTTTTACTAGCTGGATACCCGTTCTTTGCTACGGAGTGTTATTTTAATTTGATAAGTTTGTAAACTACCATCAAGAAACATTTAAATTATTTTACTATGAGAGAATATCTAGATTTTACCACTTCCACTGATTTCTATACCCCCTCTTCTTTGATATGATAATTTGCAAATATCCAAAATTTAGCCCCCTCCTAAAAAAAACAAGGGATTCTACTGTACTCTATTCTAGGCAGCGGCCGCGATGCGGCCGCTTTTCGGGGGTTTGTCGAGTGAATCGAGTAGGGAGCTGAGCCCCCTTGTAATATATTAAATAAAATTGTATAAAACGTAAATGAACGTAAACAACATTTTACAGTTATAGGACTTTTTTTAGTCCAGATTGTGTTTTAGTTGTGGACTAAGAAATTATAAATGTTTTCAAACAATTCTGTCTAATTTTAGGTCATAATTATGACTCATATACCCATATTAATGTAAGTCATAATTGGGTTTTTAACATTACTGCGGTAAAATAGTTGTAATCTTCAAAATGAGTTTGTTTTACTTTGGTTTATCAGTAGTATGTCTGCAGTTATCAGTAATAAGAGTTTATTAGTAGTACTTACAATAAATATAAAATAGAACTTATTATAAGAGTTGAAAAATCCAATACACAAGTTATTAGTGTAAAGTCCCAAAATGACGAATAAAAACGAGTAAAAAGAGGGGGCCCATATAGGTCTAGCCGTGGGGCCCGCTACGGCTCTCGACGGGCCTGGAAAGAACTTAACATTCTTATAGTAGGAGCATATAAATGGAGCATAGGAATGCACTAGGGCCCTAGACGAATCCAAAAAGCCCTCATTGATTAAAATCCGTTCAGTAGTTTAGGCTGTAGGTGCGTCAACGTAAAATGAAGGAAGAATAAGAATAAGAATATAAGAAGTCATCAAAACTACCATTTTCAAACCTATTTTTCTCTACTTCTACTTGACCGATTTCGTCATTTTTATTTTTTTTATTTTGATCTACAGGACACGGTCTTCAAAGATAAATTATTTAGGTAGCTTGTACGTATTCCACGCTGCAGACCCTCAAAAACCCTAGTTTGTCACCTATAGTATTATACACTGGCAGCTTTTGTGAAATTTTGACTTTTTGACTTGGCGGGGCGGAACGCTGCCGCGTTCCTAAATATACTATTCAATAAGATTTTATGGACTGAAACAAAGAAAAGGCTAAACATCGCATAGCCATAGCATAATAGCATTTATATAATATAGGTATAGATAGATGATAAAATATAATATAGATGAATAAATCTATGCTTGAAAGAATGATAACTCCTTAAAAGAGGAGGATATGTGTGCATCTTATACTTTCATTTAGTATTTGAATAAATCTTTGAGCTTACAGGGCTACACTAAGCTTTATGATTGGACGAAACGATGATAATTAATTAAATAAATAAAAATTAATAAAACAAAAAAAAAATGTTCAGAAATACTACATAGGTGTCAAAGAAACAGGTCAAGGGGGACATAAGTCAAGTTTTTCGAACCGTTATCGAGACACTACAAAATAAGATCACACAAGGACAAAAAAAAGCTCCACTCAGTGGAATAATTTTAAAATGACATTAAATGCTTTGAATGGTTTCAGGAGGGGTGCAGATAGGGCCCTAGAGTCGGAATAAAGACGAAGAGGGGCCGAGGGGATGTTGAACAAAGTGCTCAACATATGGAGGGGCCCCCAGGGGCTTGCCAGCCCCTCTCAACACTGCTTTTTTACTTTTATTCTTATTTTTTTTTTCTTTCTCTTCTTTTTTTTTATTATAAGAATTGTCGAAGCGAAAAGTTAGGAAACAATGTGATTATATAAAGGCGTGGCGGGTGCCGACAATGCATGAGGATATCGGCACGTATATATACGTGTGAAGTGATTGTGTACATATGTTTAAGTTTCGGATGGATTTATATGCATATATAGAGACGTTATGTATATTTAGATAATGGGAATGGGGTGTTACTGTTGAGTTTGTATTGTTAAATGCATAGGATGGTATTGGCGTCAACGAGTTGGCCCACTTCACTTTAAAAAAAACCTTTCACATCAGTGTCTGTAAAAGAGCAACTGCGTTTTATATCATTACTTTGTTTATGGTTCTGATTTTTTAAAAAAATAAAATGAATGATAGTATTTGGAAAAATTGCTACATATTTCAGATAACCTCGTAATCTTTAAAATAATGTTATTTCATAATAATTATGATAATAATATTCATAATGATTCATTACGTACTTGTATTCATTGCGCATGCGCGTCTCATAGTTCTGAAGAATTCCTCTTCTTTACCACCCTACGGCGGTAAAGAAGAGGAATTCTTCAGCTTTACGCACGATTAGCGAGTATGTTTACATTTAACAAAACTAATTTGCTGTTCTTTTTATTAAAGTAACTGTTTATATCGAGTTTTTAGTGAAAAACAATGAGTGAATCAAGTGATTTTGACGAAAATGTGGAGAATAATACTCCTCCAGAAATAATTAATTCGGCAAAAAAATACAACTCAAGAATTAATGCCATCTTTATCAAGAGAGAGATACAAACTTACATACAGCAAGTTTATTTTTTTCTGTTTTTATTATTTAAATCTAACAATCGTAGATAAAGTACGGTACGCAACTCGTGGGAAAACGGCATTTTGCATTGCTCGTGTGGTTTTACTACCCTCGCTGTCGCTCGGGTGCAAACTCCACACTCGCATGCAAAATGCTACTTTCCGCACTCGACGCGTACTGTACTATTACATACATTTTAAAACTGATTCTGTTTAATCCAGACAGTGCCCGGTCCCATCAAATCTGGATTAGTGAGGCTCTACTGTGATTCACAACATTCATCTCTTTACTGCCTTTTAAAAAGTAAATTATTTGTTTCTCCTTTTTGTATCTGAATTAGCAGATGTTAAGAATTAGCAATGTTGCAGTAGCATTTTTTTTAAAAAAAAGTACCTTTGTAATTTGTACTGCAAATTGAAAAAAAAAGAATTGCAATTAAAAATTGCTCAAATAGAAGGCTATTGAGATGCAGGTTTAAACGATGATAAGCGCAAATCAAGGAGGAGCGCAAATTACAAATAAGGTCGAAAAAGCAGTGCCGCCAACCTGATTTCAACAACTTCACTACATTAGCCAGTCATTCTCTACTATTTATAAAATAATTAAGTTGGCAATCCTTCTTTTTCTCCCAGGTTTTACCTTTTCTCTCTACTTTTTGAGTTCAGGGAAGAAAAGAATTACTTTAGTCCCTCTAAAATAATCCTGTCATAACTTTTTCTCCCTTCTGGAGATAATAGTTATTTATGCACTTAGGGAGTAAGTAAGCCATTATTCCCTGAGCGAAAAAGTTGGTTCTTGAGGTGAAGCCGAAGGAACCATGGTCCCCAAATCCCGAGGCGCAGCCGAGGGAATAACGCTAATTTGCTGAGATAATTATCGGGAGAGGAATTAATGGCACTTTACTCACGAGGTACTTTCAATATTTTATCTCGAGTAGGGAGAAAATACACATTCTCATCAATTGCACAGTTTTTATGTATTACTTTAATAAATAACAATAATTATTAGCACTTTTAATAGCAGATTATAAGAGATTCAATATTAAAAACAAATAAGAATTGGAATTAAACTCAAATAAAAGGTTATTTAGATGCAGGTTATAAACAAGGTCGAAAAAGCAGTGACGCCAACCTGATTTCAACAACTTGATTAATTCATTACATTAGCCATTCATTTTCTACTATTTATAAAATAATTATGTTGGCAAACCTTACTTTTTTACCCTACTTTTACTTTTTCGTCTTACTTTTGAGTTCAGGGAAGAAAAGACTTACTTTAGTACCTCTAAACTAATCCAAAATCTTAACTTTTTTTCCTTACTAGAGATAAATGTTTTTGTTTTTTTCCTGCTTCGACTGCACATGACCTTTATTATTATCTAATAATTACATTTTCCCCCACTTTATTTTTTAAATCTGTCACAATTGTTTCGTTTCTTTACATTAATAAAAGAGTTAATTAGTCAAGATTTAAGTTTCGCAGACGCTTAATTTATGTCCAGGAATTATTGACAGACAGGACAACAGGTACGAGATACAGATTGATTTCTAGGATTTTTTTAATTTTGAAACATAAAAAAATAGTCTTCCAATTAGTGTGGCACATAGCTCCCTCGCGTCCTATTTGTATACTATAATGATTTTATGCTTTTACTTTCAATTATTGTCAAATTTATTTAATCCCCCCCCTTTTTTTAATTTGCCAAAATTATTTTGATTTTACTTTTCAATTCATAATACTTTTATTTTAATAAATTACATAAGTAAATGAAAGGTATAAAAGTAATTACGGCAAGGCAAAGCCGTCTGCCGGAGAGCTTGCATTACAAAAAAAGAAATGTTACAAAAAAATAAAATTAAAAAAATTAATTAAATTATTCATGATTCAAATTAAGATAAGATAATAGATTACTAATATTTACTATATAAAACAAAAATTGCTTCTACAACTAAATGTTATAATGTTCGACTAGAAAGAGACAGGGCTTCTTTTGTGAATTTTATAACTGGTTGAAAGTTGCTACTTATTATTAAATCGGTAATGTCATAAACTTGGACTGTAGAAGAGCCAAAGTATTTAAGACGGAGTGAAGCATAGGCTGGGCACTCTGAAAGAAAATGTAAAAGATTTTCCTCAACACCTCTATAACACATTGAACACTCCATTTCATCAGGATCCTTATCAAGCCAAGGTACAGACTTTAGATGCAGTAATTCACCTCTTAATTTAAACAAAAGTTTCAAGTCAGCAAAAGATATATTAACGCTTGAGGTCGGACTAAAAAACCTACCATAGTCAGACTTTTCGACTAAAGTTCGAAATAATAAAAACCTATTAGATTCCTTTGCTTGGTTTACATACGCTTCTATCATACTTGATTTCATTCGGGCAATTAACGTGCTAAACTGGGCTCTCCACAAGGCTTTATTTTCTAGGGTTAGTTGAAAAGCTGTACTGTACTCCTGGCATAGTTCGTTCCACGTTTTGAACCATGATATGTTTTTAGCTATAATCTCCTCAGCAATTATTCTAGGGTAACGATGTGGTGGAAGTTCCATTACTGAGGTACAGTAATGTGCATGCAGTTTCAAGGTAGATTTTACTTCAACTAAAGTATCAATTTAGCAAAACTTTAAAGAGGGCGCAGACGTTTTAAATTAATCTGAGGCTATCTGCGGGCTAGGTTCGACAAACTCCAAATTTCATATAAATCAGATGATTAGGTAATTTTGAAGACATAGATATATGTCTGTAGTAATTATGTAATGTAGTACATTAAGTATATTAATGTAGTACCTAATAAGCTGTAAATAAATGCAAGTTTGTGTTCATGTGGAAGAGAAACAAATGGCCGAAGAAAATTGGGTAAATCTGCGCACTATTTAGCCCAACAATTTCTAATTGTCATATTTACTTAGAATTAAACGTTTTTTAAACGTTTTTTTTTACATTTTTAAAACGGTCCGGTTGTACCATCTTGATAATAAACAGGTCAAGTGTGTGCTAGTCAGCACACAGCGAGGGTCCGTAGGCCACACTATATAGTGTTTAACTGTAAAGTGTATAAACAGTGTTTTTTTAAAATGCTAAAAAGCTTACTTTGAACCTTTCTAAGGGTCTGATATTCTCAAAACACAGTCTGATAAAGTATTTTTTTGCCACTGAACCGGACTACGGCACTTTTATAGAAAAGGGCCCCCCACTTCTTTTTAACCTAATATTTCTTCTGATAACCGAAAACTTACTTTTTTCATGTAAAAGTGTGATATTCCTTTGTCCCAAAGCATATTGGACTGAATATCCCTTTGTTTTAATAGGTAGTTAGACTAAGGGATATAAACTCTTCAGTATAAAAAACAAAAAGGGGGGCCCTTTTCTATAAAAGTACCCCGGACTACAACCATGTAAATACATCGAAAAGACCATACTTATAAAAAAACGTATTTTGTCAATAAAAAATAAAATAATATTTTTTTCGAAATTTCCAAAAAGTGGTATCTTTACTTTTGGTCGAAGAATGTTCAGGAATTTTTTCAGATTTTTCGCACTTCACATAAGCGAAATAAAAGGGGGGGGGGACACGTTTCACACCCACTTCAAACTTGCCTACGCTCGCCCTATCAATGTTATATCCAAAGAATTATATATTTTTGTAATGAGCTCGACGTACTCTTTCATATGATACCCCTCACGGTGTCGAAAAAAAATAAAAAAATTTTATCCCTTAAGTTTTTTTACCCTAATTTTTTTGAAAAATATTTTTTTTAAGTCACTATATTTTTAAAATATGTGGGTAGGTACAAGACACATACATGCTAAATTTCAAAGTGATCGGACGAAAGGTGTAGCCGTGAGAGCACGCGAGAGGACGGACGGATAGACACACGCAGGAAAATATAAGGGTCCTTGGTTTTGCCTACGGACCCTAAAAAAGTTTATTTTTAGTTTAGTAGTTTATTCAGTAGTTTATTTTTTTTTAAATACATAAAGTGTCACTTTCTTAGGGACATGATAAAAGTTTGTGCTTAACCTAAACCAGGGATTCCCAACGGGGTCCAGGTGGACCCCTTGGGGGTCTATGGAAATTTAAAAGGGGTCATAGTATCCAGGGGTCTATTGGGGGTCGTTAATAAATTTAAAAGGTTTCAATATTGATTAATTCTCTTCTCTCTAATATTACGACTTGCATTATGAAAACTGATCGTGGCGCTATCTATGAGAGGGCGATTGAACTAATATTGTCTATCTAGGAAATAATATTGTAAGGGAAACAAAGCTTTTAACATTTAATATTGAGTATTAATACATTATAATAATGTTTAGATTAGGTTAGTACAATTTGGCTATTATTAATATTTTATTTATTATTGTTAATTATTCTATTAGTGATACAATTATTTTATTGTTATTATATCATCTTTAATATGTTAAGCACTTGTTATCAATATTGTCAAAAAAAAAAAAAAAAAAAAAAAAAAAAAAAAAAAAAAAAATGTATGTATAGAAGTCCAACTCCTGGCTGACGGCGATAGCCATGCCAATTAAATTAAAATGTTACTTAATTTTATATCGTGCATGTACTTGTTGTATTAAGTAAATAAACATTATTTTTATTTTATTTATTTATTATTTATTGATTAATTCAAGAATCTAAACGAAAAATTAGCGTATCGTTTAAAGCGGAAATTTAATCATTTCTTAAGCCGTCAACTTCTGTAAATAATGATGGGTTACAATATTTATTTGTCAATATTTATTTGTTAATTGCAAAAGCCTGATATCCATATACCACTGGTGAAAAAATAATATCGCTTATCAGCAATAAAAGAGGAAATAAAAACTGTCATGAAAATGAACCCTGAACCAGTTTTAAAAAGTATTCGGCACAGTAATTCCTGCACACAACGTCCTATAGATGAAATGTCAGAAGATACTAAAAAATCCTTAATTCGTGAATTCAAAGCAGTAAATTTTCCGTGTAGCTGGATGAATCCACTTTTTGTAGAAACATAGTTTTTTGATGTTACATGTTCGATATTATAGCTCCAGATTGAAAGAAACGACGAAGAATTTCTTTCAGCAAACTGTTACAAATGTACACTACAGGTGATCATATATATTTGTTTTGAAAGTTTTAGAAAATGTACACTGAACACAAAATAATTAAAAGAAGATATGTTATGTTAGCTATAGTGACTATACGATGATTGGTAATTTCAGGCCAAATATTTAAAAAAATAAATATCAATATATCACACAATGACCAGTTAAAGTTCTTAGCCCAAATTGTTATCTTATAGACGTATAAGTGCAATTATTAGTATGTATAACGTTTTATGCTGTACACTACATATATATCAATAGAAAAATGCAACGGGGTCTATGAAGAATAGTATATTATGTTACTAGGCTGTGAAGTGAGTTTTTTCTTTACCGCGGCAATTACATTTACTGTCGAGCGAAGCGAGACAGTAAATATTGCCAAGGTAAAGAAAAAACACTTCACAGTCGCGTAGCATATGCTATTTTTTCCGAGGTAGCAGACAATGAAAAAACATTAAATATTAATCACTAATCAATATATAATAATAACAAATATTAGTACATACTTAAGACTTCAAAAAAGAAACCTTAAAAAGAGGTTACACTATAAGAAAAGATAAATAAAACGCATTGACATCTAGCGGATTTTAATCGTACTAGAAGCATTTCTACAAAGACTGCAGCGGTACTAACGGAAGTTTTGACAACTACCCGCCGGAAAATAAAAATCTTTTAGTTCCTAGGACGTAAAAGATTTTTTCTTTACAGCTAGGAGTAATGATAAGATTTTTTAAGTCCACGTAATGAAAAAATGGATTTTAGCTATGTTTTTTAGGCTCTAAAGTTACTATTTCACAGCCTACCACGGAAAAATATTTTTTTAAAAGGGGTCTATGAAGGAAAAAGGTTGGGAACCACTGACCTAAACTAACCTTAACCTTCCTTTATTTTTCTTGGGAATTGCTGGGCCAAATAGTGCAGATTTACCAGATATTGAAAGTTATAAGGGACCAAAAATGGGTTAATTATGATCTACCTTCTAATTGAGTAGTTGTTAACGATACATTGGTTCGCAAAACTTAAGCGACCGACAAACAAAAATGTTCCTGGAATGTCTAAAACAAATTTCTGTCTTGGAATTTTTGAAATCGGAGACATTAAATATAGATTTAGTTCTTCAGAACGATCACATAACTTACGGTAAGCTTTGAAGCAAAATCGTTTTTTACAATGTTCACAATATTTCTGCTATACTTTCACGGTAAGCTCGAAAGCAAAGGTTAATAAATTCTTAGCAAAAAAAAAACCCTTAAAGCATTGATAAAACTAAAAAACTTTACTACTAAGTCCCAAGTCACACGACATCGGATAACTTTTTTATGAATTCACGCGAATGATTGATGGACTATTCACTCAGTGCTGTTGATACACGATGTGAAATTACACATAAAAAAAACAGATGTGTTTATACTAGGATATTTTCAGCTTGACCTGGTAATCTAGATTGACTTGTAGGCAACCCTGCTTGTCCGCTCAGTGTTCACCCCTTTAGCTAACATGTGTCAAGTTAGGGCCAATCAATCATCAGTTCCCGATATAGCCACGCTCCAGATACTTATCACTAGTTTTTTTTCGTCTTAAATCTTATCAATATTGGGGTTAAGTTTTTTGTTATGCAACATGATATGTTTTTTTGTTGTTCTGATCTGTCTAAAAAAAAATGAGAATGAAGGGGTGAGAGTTTAGCTTTTTTTTTTCTTTTTATATTTAATAATCCGTGAAATATGAGGGTGACTCGGCAAGCGACCCCCCCCCCCCCCCTTCGATTTAAGAAGTAAATGTAATCAAATCTGGATAAGCCGATATGGAAACAGCTTATTTGATATTTTGATCGAGTTGGATGAGTAATGTTTTGAATGGCGTGGCAAGAAGCGTTGACGCAAAGCATTCATCATAATAATGTATAATTATGTTATACTTAAAATAAGTTTAATAATAAAAAAGACTTAAGGTTATTTAAGCATTTTTTAAAACACGCTACGACCATGTAATGACGAATTTACGTAAACAAATAAGAAAGTCTAAAAGGGAGAAATTGCAATATCTAAAACGTGGTTAACGAAAGTCAATTTTTAGGGTTTCGAGGTCTTCCCACGTTCACGTTTTAATATTATTATTATTATTAATTTTTTTCTCTCTGTTCCTTTGAAAGTATAATCAATTCTACTAAGTATTAATATATTCTACGGTGAAAGAAAAGAATATAGTACTTTAAACCTTTTTTTCTACCTTTCCGTACCATGTAAAGGGAAGTTTGTTTTCATGCAATCGCCCACTAGGGGCAACCACCCACTTTGCCCCCCCTGTCACCCAAGTTCAAAATTTTAAATTGGTGTGTGTATTTTTGATAGCATATTTGGATTCTACGGTGAAAAATAAGAATATTGTACTTCAAACTTTTTTTCTATCTCCAATATTTTGCCCTCTATAGAGGGGCAAAGATAGCAAAATAAGCCTTCCAAAAACTGTAAAAAAGATAACATTTATATCGTTGTAAAATCTAAACAGTTTGAGATAAATTAATGAAACTTAGGAATCCTTACCATGTAAAGGGAAGTTTGTTTTCATTCAAAAGCGCAGTAGGGGCAACCACCCATCTTCCCCCAGGGCACCCAACTTTAAAATCTCAAATTGGAGTGAATATTGTACTTTAAGCCTTTTTTTTTTCTATTTCCAATATTTTACCCCCAATATGGGGCAAAAGTATAAAAATGGTAGATTTCAGCGTCTGGGGGCAAAATGGGTGGTTGCCCCTAGTACGCGAGTAGATGTATACCCACTTCCCTTTATATGGTACAGACCCCCAAGTTTCAATAATTTATCTCAAACCGTTCAATAGTTAAGATGGGGGGGGGGGGGGGGGGGCTTTTGGAGCACCCATTATAGTACTGTTTCTTTTTTATGAAGGTTTTGGAAACGAAATTATTTAGGCATTAAATTTAATTGCTTGACATATATAATAGCAAACACAGCCACTGATTCCTAGCACGAGCTCCGTGCAGAGCGCAGGCGCAGGGTCAAGGATAGCTTAAACTATTGCTATGAACTATGAACCAGATAATATAGACTAAATTAGTGGTGTTTGATTTTAAAATAACAGTGTAGGTTTTCAATCTTAAAATAACCTATGATCTTTTCGACTTTTAATTTAAAAATGACCGAATAAGTCGGGGGAGTATTATAAAAGTAATACGTTGATTAAGAGGCAGCTTCCTCCCCTCCTTGTTTATCTCAAGTGGTTAAATATTATTATTATTATTTTGCTTTGGTTTTTTTGTTCGAGTGTGTTTTCATTTGAACATTCCTGTGCTTTTAGTTTTGAAACGGAAGTCGTATGTCGAGCAGATGTAATAGGGCGGAGACAATGCCCAAAGCAATAAGGAGGGTGATTACGAACAAGTGAATATCCTTCGTAAAACGGGAGAGTCGATGATTGACACAGAGTGCCAATAGCGTAGTGGAATCCTCCAGTTTTTAGACCGGGGATGAAAGTCTACTCTAAGGTCTCTTCGATTCGTAAAAAGACCTATAATTAAATACCGAACTCGCCCATCTGGAACCGAGTGCACTCGAACCAATATAAACCATCATCGGAAACAGATCCGAAATTAAAACTCCTTGTCATTCCACAGCGGACATGTTATCGAGAAGATTTCTAATAAAGCCCCTTCACGTCCCCAGTAAAAATAGTATTTTTTTTTAGTATGTTATTTTCCCTTTCTCTTGGTTCAATCAGAGAGATGTATTTGAAAAGGTCCTAGTTATTTCTACTTCTGTCACTTGATCTTTGACATTAATTTGGAAAATTTTACCATTCACCGTCATTCATTTTGTTTATAGAATATAAATAAATAAATAAATAATTTTATTCCTCACAATAATAGAAGTACAAAATATTATTTTACACTTTGATACATATTTAGTTATAATATAAAAGTTATAATATAGTTAGAATTTATTTTTAATTTTTTTTACTTTCTCATATAAAGAGAAAGTGTTGTGATGGCATGAAAATTCGATTTTGACTGCTGGAGCGGTAGCGAGAAGCGAAGAGAGAGACGTGGGGCAGGTAGCTGATCGGGAGGGGAGGGGTGGGTAAGCCCTACCGAACGCGTTAGGGGGAGACCCTATACCGTGAGCTGGCAAAGATTGAACACCCCCTATATCCTCCTAACAACCTGTTACACGGTAACGCTTTTTGGTGTCGATTTTTAGTAACGCCATTCGAGTTTATGTGCCACAGCCAAGACATGAAAATGTCAAAAACTTAACATAATGTAAAACAAATTAATATTATTTTTTTTTTAAATTAAGGGGTTGTGATATTAATTTTACAAATTGTTATAATAGTTAATATTAATTTATTTTACATTTAGTAAATTAATTTTTAATCAAGTATCCCAATTTAATTGATAGTTTTTTACATTTAAATTTTAAATCTAACTTTTTTTTTTAATTTATTTTTTTATTAAATAATGACTTTCTCTTATGGAGATGAGATAACTCAGCTTATATAAGAACACTTAATAAATAAAGATTGACTGAGGATGATCATAAAAGAAAGGGTCGAAACGTCTCGATTTGAATGATTTAATTCGTATTCTTTGCACTTAAAAGAGTCCATCTTACGCATTAATAATTCTAAAAAATCGTAGAGAAGGCAAAATTTAAAAAAGCATATATATATATATATATTTGTGTCCTACTCTTCAGCAGCTTTCATTTGATACCCCACTCGAAAATTAAAATAAATATAAATTTTTGTGAATTGCGCATGTGCATATTTAATTTTTAACTTCTGTATATTTTTCCTGTGGTTTGGTCAAAAAGTTGCACTAGTGTTTTAAATTTCAACACTTTAGCTTAAACGGTTCGGGCCCTATAAACCAAAGAGCGACCGACAGACGGACACATCACCCTCGGCATAAGGGTTTTGAGAAGTATCTACAAAACCCTAAAAAAATGTAATTTGAGAATAGCGACGATTTTTTTTTTTATATCACAATAATAAATTACACATTTAAATTTTTATATTAGGGTTTAGAGTTAGCATTTAAATATTTTCTCTATCTTCAAAATTAAACGCGATAACAGGGTGAGGCCCATTATTGTTGTCACACTGTATATAATGTGAAAGTTTTTACTTTAAATCAAATTATAATTATCAATAAATACGGGAGACATTCAGAGAAAAATAGACCCCGCACCGGGACTTGAACCACGGGGCCTCCTATTAATCCGTTACAGGTGCTCTTACCAACTAAGCTATAAGGGAGAATGATTTTTCTCTGTCACTACTGATACAAATTCCCCGAATCCAAGCTTTCAATCTTTTCTACAAATCTAGCAAGCCAAATATTCACGGCAATAGAACTAGATCGAGAATTAACGCTTATAATTATAAAGCACTCAATTAGTACCTTTACCTAGTACAATCTATTAGAAATTCAAATTTTTAAGTTTTTGGTAGTATTCATACTACGGAAAGATTAAATTTTACTTTAAATCAAATTATAATTATCAATAACTACGGGAGACATTCAGAGAAAAATAGACCCCCGCACCGGGACTTCAACCACGGGCCTCCTATATATCCGTTACAGGCGCTCTTACCTGAGCGCCTGTATATAGGAGGCCCGTGGTTCAAGTCCCGGTACTGGGGTCTATTTTGCTCTGTATGTCTCCCGTAGTTAATGACAATTATAATTTGATTCATTGTCTAATAGATTGTACTAGGTACAGGTACTAATTGAGTACTTTATAATAATAAGCGTGAATTCTCTTGGTCTAATTCTATTGCCGTGAATATTTGGCTTGCTAGATTTGTAGAAAAGATTGAAAGCTTGGATTCGGGGAATTTGTATCGGTAACGACAGAGAAAAATCATTCTCCCGTATAGCTCAGTTGGTATAAGAGCACCTGTATCGGATTAATAGGAGGACCCGTGGTTCAAGTCCCGGTGCGGGGGTCTATTTTTCTCTGTGTGTCTCCCGTAGTTATTGATAATTATAATTTGATTTAAAGTAAAATTTAATCTTTCCGTAGTATGAATACTACCAAAAACTTAAAAATGTGAAAGTTTTTAATGGGGAGTGCCTGGCTTTGTTGAAAATATGTAATTTAATTTTATTAGTATTATTTTTTTTACTTAGTTCAGTCAATTGTTGCTATACATACCTGAAGAAAGACAGAAGTTGTAGCGGAATATCGGATATTAAATCCTTGAAGACCCAGTTTTAGCTAAACAACAATGAAATGTAAGCTTTTCATTAAAAAGTAGTGCAAAACCGAAAAGGCCTTTCAAAGTAACCACAGTTTTTTTTCGGTCAAAAAACTGACTTCGATATTATCATTAATATTATTATCATTAACGACATTATCATTATTATTCGAGTCGAACTAAAGTTATTTTGACGTGTGTGCAAAGGATATGTATATTTATATGATATGTTCGGGCGGTTCTTCTAGTCTCTTCGCCATATGACGCACCCTACCAAAATGTCAAATTGCTGCCTTCCTTTCTTCAAAACATCTTTTGTTCCCCTAGAAAACCTTTGTTACATCTTTATAACTTTTTTTCTTCTGAATATTAATCCTTCATTATATCATCTGTATTTGTATATGCATATATATATATATATATATATATATATATATATATATATATATATATATATATATATATATATATATATATATATATATATATATATATATATATATATACGTATACTTGAATAAAGATCATTGGCCCCATCGGATATTTGTTTGGCTTTTTTCCTTTTTTTTAAAAAGTCGAATGTTCCGTGAGAGCAGTATGTTACACTTTACTTAAATTCTCACGGTTGGAATATCTCGCAGTTTTAAACCTATATTTTTTTTTTTTAGATATCGCGGTTGAATATTTTTATGAACAATGGAAACTTGAAAATCAATATGTTTCGAATATTGAATGAAAAAAAAAACCACATAATTTATCTATATACAACAAAATACTAATTATGAATTATGGTCGGACACCAGATGTACATTTCCTTCCGTGTTTATAAATACCAGTTTGTGTAAGTTATATTTACAATATGGTATAATAGTTTAGAAGAATTCAAATATTCGATGTTTTTAAATTAAATATTCAAGGTTTTTAGCTCACTTCGTGTGAAGAGTACCGATTATAACTAATATAAACTTATATATTAACTAATATAAACTTAAAATCAGATAGCAACTAACTGACAATAATATATTATAGAAATTAACAAAATAAATAATACTTTTACCTCCAGTAGGGAAAAAAAGTTATGATTTTGAATTAGTTTAGAGGGACTAAAACAGGTCTTTTCATCCCTGACTCAAAAAGTAGGGAGAAAAAGTAAAAGTAAGGCGAAAAAGTAAAGTAGGGCAAAAAAGTAAAGATTGCAACTATATTATTTTATAAATAGTAGAAAATGAATGGCTAATGTAATGAAGTTGTTGAAATCAGGTTGGCGGCACTGCGCTTTTTGGACCATGTTTATCTTTGTTTACAACATTATAATCTGCATCTAAATAACCTTCTATTTGAGTTTAATTCCAATTCTTATTTGTTTTTATTGAATCTCTTATATCTGCTATTAAAAGTTCTAATAATTATTGTTATTTATTAAAATAATAAATAAAAACTGTGCTATGGACGAAAATGTGTATTTTCTTCCTACTGGAGATAAAATATTGTATGTACCTCGTGAGTAAAGTGTCATTATTCCCCTCGGCTGCGCCTCGGGAGCTAATTAGAGTTATTCCCTCGGCTGCGCCTCAGGGGACCATGGTTCCCTCGGCTTCGCCTCAAGAACCAACTTTTTCGCTCAGGGAATAATGGCTTAAATAACTATTTCTTTACAGCTGGTAGTTATCAAAACTTCTGTTTTTAGCGCTGCAATCTTTGTAGAAATGCTTCTTAGTATTGAAATCGAAATCTTAGTATTTTAATCGAAATTCGATTAAAATCCGCTAGATGTCAATGCGTTTTATTTATCTTTTCTTATAGTGTAACCTGTAAAAATGTGTATCTTTTTTCTACTGGAGATAAAATATTGTATGCACCTCGTGAGTAAAGTGCCATTATTCCCCTCGAGAGTTATTCCCTCGGCTGTGCCTTGGGAGCTAATTAGAGTTATTCCCTCGGCTGCGCCTTGGGAATTAAAGAGTCTAATTCCCTCGGCTTCGCCTCGGGATTTAGGGACCATGGTTCCTTCGGCTTCGCCTCAAGAACCAACTTTTTTCGCTCAGGGAATAATGGCTTACTTTACTCCCTAGGTCCATAAATAACTATTATTATCAAAGTTTTATTAACAATAATTTGTCCATTTAATATTTTTCGTTAAAAGAAATGTGTTTGCATACAACATGAGCGAAAGACGAGGCGAGAGTTAGTAAAAGTTAGCAAAATATAAATTTATCTTCTATTCATTATAGCTTAATATATATTCTTATTTTTACTAGTCTTATATTACTTTGCGGTGTATGTTTCATCACACGTTTCCGTTACCCCAATTTTAACCTACTTCCCGTCTTTCAATCTTCCCCAAATTTTGCTCATGGAAACAATTTAGGTGAAGAATACAGTAAAAAAAAAAAAAAAAAAAAAAAATGGTTGAAAATAAGACCAGTTTTTTTAAATGGTATTTTTATTAATTGCTTGCATTCGTCTAGCGGGAAATAAATTATGTAAACTAAAATCTTAATTTTAAATTGTTATAGAGGTAGAAATGTCATAATGTTAAAAACTTCTAAGTTTAGTACAATTCGAAACTTTTCATGCGTTTTTCGAAACTACTAAGTATTCAAGGCTCTTTAACAACATTATTCCTTCAAGGTCTACAGAGGTAGCGGAAGACTTGTGTTCGCTTTTGGGAGGTGAAAATTTACTCCAAAATCAAAATTTCCATTCACATTTTCACGTTTTAGACCTTCCTGAACAAATTTAGTTTCGTCTCTGTCAGTCTGTGTGTATACGAATCCTTGCCACTTGCCACTCACACAATTTCCTCAATTTTCATCCGATTTTGATGAAATTTTCAGGGATTACGTGGATTAGGCCTTAGATGGTTCCCTATATGAATTTCATCGCCCCAATGGGTAAAATCCTCCAAACTTCAATTTCTCATGATGTAAAAAATTGAATTTGCTCAGAATTTGGGGATAGTTTAGGATTGAACGTACGTGGATACTATATGAATTTAATTATGATTGGATCAGTCACAGCCACTGCGCATGCGCAAGCGTGGAATTCTTGCCACACGCTCAACTTCCTCAATTTTTATATGATGTACATGACATTTTTTACATTGATTGGCAGTCTGTTTTTGTTTGTAAGTAGTAAAAGTTTTTAAATAATTTTTCATACAATTATCGTATACGATTATTTTAGATCTAATAAAAACTTTATAAAATGTTATAGAGATCAATCTTACATTTTAAAACCTTACTATCCAATACTACATCATACACATGGATATATCACATAGATAAATACATATCTTATATTGTTTCATGTGGAGACAAATGGCGTATTTTAGGTGGGCAAAGGAAAATGTGGCTAAATGTCGTGAGGTTGAGACTTAAAGAACGCAGTATCAAGTAAGTCTGACATTTTCCCGACAATAATGTCAGTGGGACGCGGAGGAGACATTCAGCTTTGTTCCTTCAAAGTTTTACTTGGTTCTAATATAATCGTCTGAAATATAATTTCTGTTTGAGCTTCACGATTTTTTTTTATTTGGCTCCTCGAAAAGAGCTAAATGATTTCCATTTTCTCTTATTTATATTCTATGACCTAAACCACATTCATCAGTAACCTTTTATTTTCTCATGTACGTAGTATATATAAAGAGAAAGTATTGTGATGGCAGGAAAATTCAATTTTGATGGATTTACACGTTTTGAGGTCCCCTGAGTCCAAAAAAGTGCGGTTTTTAAAAAATGTCTGTCTGCCGTCTGTCGTCTGTATAACGTGTGGAGCCTAAACTACTTGGCTGATTTTGACGAAATTTGGCATACATGAAAAATCATACCCCGAGACGTCAAAAAAAGAATTTTATCTCCAGTAGGGAAAAAAAGTTATGATTTTGAATTAGTTTAGAGCAGTGTTTCCCAAACTTTTAACATCTGTGTACCCTCTCTATAATTTTCGTAACACTAAGTACCCCTCGCAAAAAAAAAAAAAAAAAAAAAAAAAATGCATTTCTATTTTGGTTGTCTTTAAATATTTAATTCTATTTTTCTAATTGTGTCAATCGCGGGGTATTGTTCTTTAGAAAAATGAAATAATATAAATATAAACTACTTTCTTTCTGTAAAACGGTTATAATTTGTTCCCGCTTATATTGGAACATTGTCATAACCCTTTAGGTTTAATCATTATTACTCTTAAAAAGTAATTTGTCCAAAACCAAAACAACTAAAACCAACGAGTCAGGTCTAAAAATGTGGGTCACTTCACTCATTGGGATTTGTCCTACGACTTTAGTCGTCATGGAACAAATCTAACAAGAAATAGGATGAATAAAAAAATAATAATAAAATATGCGAAAACTTCAATAACAATATAAGCAATTTTATTAGTACATAAACGAAAACCAATATCCAATTTAAGAACAAAATTAACAGGGAATCAAATTATGATTAACTCTTGCCTCAACATAAACAATTTTATCCTTCTCAGGATAAAATTGACTGCACAGTCAAAGCCCGGTGCAGCGCGTACCCCCACCAAACTCTTCCCGTACCCCCAGGGGTACGCGTACCACACTTTGGGAAACACTGGTTTAGAGGGACTAAAACAGGTCTTTTCATCCCTAACTCAAAAAGTAGGGAGAAAAAGTAAAAGTAGGGCGAAAAAGTAAAGTAGGGCAAAAAAGTAAAGATTGCAACTTAATTATTTTATAAATAGTAGAAAATGTATGGCTAATGTAATAAAGTTATCGAAATCAGGTTGGCGGCACTGCGCTTTTTTGACCATGTTTATCTTTGTTTACAACATTATAACCTGCATCTAAATAACCTTCTATTTGAGTTAAATTCCAATTCTTATTTGTTTTTAATATTGAATCTCTTATATCTGCTATTAAAAGTGATAATAATTATTGTTATTTATTAAAATATTAAATAAAAACTGTGCAATGGACGAAAATGTGAATCTTTTTTCTACTGGAGATAAAATATTGTATGTACTTCGTGAGTAAAGTGCCATTATTCCCCTCGCGATAATTATCTCCCTCGGCTGCGCCTCGGGAGCTAATTAGAGTTATTCCCTCGGCTGCGCCTCGGGAATTAAAAATTCTAATTCCTTCGGCTTCGCCTCGGGATTTGGGGACCATGGTTCCTTCGGCTTCGCCTCAAGAACCAACTTTTTCGCTCAGGGAATAATGGCTTACTTTACTCCCTAGGTGCATAAATAACTATTAGCTCCAAATTTCGGGGCGCTATTCCAAAAAAATCACTAATCGTGCGTAAAGCTGAAGAATTCTTCTTTTTTACCGCACTAGGGCGGAAAAAAGAGGAATTATGAAACGCGCATGCCCAATGAATACAAGTACGTAAAGAATCACTTTCTACGCATCTAAACAGAGATATAATGTTTATATTTCGTATCAATCGTAGATAAAAGTATTGTATTTCCTCAAAAATTATTTTAACCTGTAAATCGAAGTGCTATTTCGATTACGTTTAGCTATACGAGTCGCAGGGTTTTTAGTGTAATACAGTTGTTGTACTCTGGGGGCTATGTTTTCACGAAGGTAAATTGATTCAGGTAGGTTAGGTAGGTAGGTAGGCAGGTATATGGTAGAGGTGGAAATGAGGTTAGAGGGGTAGTTACAAACAGGAAATTGAACCAACTCCCACTACTCTCTCTCGAGCTCACTCTAGCGGCCTATTTAAAAATTAATTAAGCGCCTACTATGTATACGTGCATGTAAATAACTTCTCAAAATGAAAATACCGAGCAAAAGTGTGACGTCATATATTTTTGGTTTATTTTGAATACTAAAAAAAACCTACAGGAATTAACATAAAGTGTACAGACCTTCATTTACGCAAAGGTTTTAACCAAGGTAAAATGATAGCATGGAAATTTGATTTTGAGTTTTTAAGGCCAAAAAAGGTTTTAGGTAAAAAAAATAAGTCCACCGACTTTAGTCTGTAGTTAGTCTCTAAGCAGACATGTGACACGTGGCGCCTAAACTTCTGGGACTGGTTCGGTTTCGAAGAAAATTTGCTTACAGGTTTAGTAAAATCATTCCCCGAGGCGAAATCGTGTAATGATTTTTTTTAGCTCTAAATTTGGTACTGCTGTCCCCCAAAACTCTGAAAAAAAAAAAATTATTTCTCCAAAACGGTTCCGAAGATTTTGAGTGAACAACTTTACAATGTAGTCCACTTAAAGAAAAATCTAACCATGTAAATCCTGTCCCTTTACAAGGATAAAAAATATAGTTCCTCTTAGTTTTCCCAGGAAGAATCTAGTTCCTGAATAAATATAGCTTAAATGTATAAGGTGAGACGTTGTGTTCTATTCCCCGACGGCAAGAAGTTATTTTGTCGTAAATTTTGATAATAGGTTCATTAAGCATTTTAAAAACCCGATGTTATGCGGTCTATTACATGGACTATAAAGACTCAAGCAGAAGAAGCAGCTAGAATTAAGAATTTCGCCAGAAGTTATAAAACTTTATGAAGAAGGAGGTTTTAATTTGAGAAATGTTGTAATTCATCTGAATTTTATGCAGTGAATACCTGTGAATAAGCGAGCAAAAGCATTTCAAGACGAACATATAAATAGTACATTACGCGTCGAATGCGGAAAGTAGCATTTTGCATGAAATGAAAGAAAAAAATAAACTTCCTGTATGCAAGTTCGTATTTCTCTTTTGATAAAGATGACATTAATTCATTAGTTGTATTTTCTGCCGAATTAATTAGTTCGGGAGCCCTATTATTCTCCTCATATTCGTCATAATAATTTAAATCACTCATTGATTTTCACAAAAAACTCGATATAAACAGTTACTTTAATTAAACAACGAGCAAATTAGTTTTGATAAATTTAAAAAAAACTCGCTAATCGTGCGTAAAGGTGAAGAATTCTTCTTTTTTTACCACCCTAGGGCGGTAAAAAGGAGGAATTCTTCAGAATTATTAGACGCGCATGCGCAATGAATACAAGTACGAAAAGAATCGCTTTCTACGCATCGAAACAGAGGTACAATGTTTACATTTCGTATCAATCATAAATAAAAGTAATTATTGGGTGTATATGACCTAGTTGTCGGACACCCTAATAAAACAATAAATAAATAAAAGTAATTAAAGTACTTCGCTAATGCACAAGTATGCAACAATGAAGGCAGTGACAATCCCTCACCAGGAACTCCAATCCGCCGTACTATGTGCGTGAATCGGAGAGCTAGTAAAGACCGAACATAAATTGAAAATTGACAGGACATTTTACTGGACGGATTCTACGATTATTTGGCACCGATTAAACGCTGATGTAACAAAATACAAAATGTATTGAAGCCGTAGACTTGAAGAAATTCAACGCTTGATACGACCAGAAGACTGGCGTTGGGTCTCCACCAAAGAAAATGTCGCAGACGAGGCCACAAACCCCTTATGGACTCGTCTGCGACATTTTCTTTGGTAGAGAGCCACCCCGGCAACATTACGTCGGTAGACTCATTACGATGGCTAAAGGGTCCCCCCCCCCTGTTTTACAACTAGACAAAATAAACTGGCTCAAGGTGACAGGTTCTACAACAAAACAGACTGAGGATGAGATGAAAAAACAAACAACTCTTACTATTGACATAACGATAAAATTTGATTTCGATAGATTCTCTAAATTTGGCAAGATGGTCAGAGTGGTTGGTTGGATAGGGGGAGACCGGGGATGGTTGAAACATTTTTTTACAAAATCGCTTCCTGCAAAAACATTTTAACCTCAATGTATTTGACAGTGGGCCTTAATTGAACTTTAGTTATCAGACTAGAAATTGATGAGGTTATAGTAAGATTATCTACATTACAAAAATATTTATAGGCATTTTAAAAATTCAGGAAAAATGTTTCATCCGACCAAATACCAGGGGTGGTTGTAACAGTTATTGGGGTTAGTTGTAACACTAACAGAATAAAGAGAATTATGTTAGAAATACTTATTTATCGAGTCAAAATCACAGAACATGAAGCAAAATAATTGAATAATTGTGGTCACACGCAGAATAATAGGTGTTTAAGATAAATTAAACAATAATAAATATTCTAAATGTAATTTTTGTACCATATATTTTCTATTTCAAGGTTAATTAACATTAAAACTAATAAAATTTGACAAAAGTAAAAAAAATGATTTAATTTAAATTATTTAAATGAAGCTTAAAGTGTATTTGAAAATTTCATACTTTATAGCCAGCTGGTAACTTAATTGTAAACATTGTTACAACCGTACCCAGAACATGTTTTAAAAAAGTTGTCATAACCTCCGAAATAAACAATTTAGATAAAAAAGAATTAGGCTAGGCGCCCACTTGCGATTTATAACCGTGCGATAGTCGCGTAAATAGAACACATGGTTTTAAATTGGAATGCACGTATATGCGACTAAAAAATCGCGGTGATTAAAAAAAAAGCAACCAGACCTATATTTGAGGCGACGCGATTGTCGCTCTTTTGGAATGAGACACACTGACAGGCATGAAGTCGCACTTGCGACTGTTTAGTCGCAACTTTAGGCAGTAATGATGAATTAAAAACTGTACTTACCTCAAGGTAACTGATAAACGGTCTTTAGTGGGTATTGACTTTCTCCATTTTGTGTCACGATTTTGGTTCAATTACATTAAGTAAATACTGAAAACTATTTACACTCATTCTATAAAACTTGAAAAAATCACGGAGATGATTACATAGGTGTTCATGCAACTTATAGAACTGTCCCTTCATTAAAAAAAAGGGAAAAGAAAGAGGATGAACCCAGTAACGTTGTTTGCGTCGTTTGGCCTTCGCACGGAGCAAAAGAGCTATCACACAAGTGGATTCAACGAAATACATTGTGAAACTGAAATAAAACAAGCGATTTATTAGTCGCAGCGACAAGAAATCGCAAGTGCGCCTAGCCTTAAACCTGTTAAACTAAACTTGCATAACCAAAGTTCTTACGTTAAAAACTATCATAACCACAACTATTTTAGTTTTGAATAAAAAAGCAAAAGAGTAGCAACAAAAATACTTACTTTTGGACGCGAAAACACAATACCCCCTCTCAGAAACTTATGATAAACTCGAAACGACACCAAACCCAAAATTTCAGATTCCGCCACTGAAACCGCGTCCCTTTTCCTTTGGCTGTTCCCAAATATCGCTAATTTATTCACCCATTAATTGGGTTATTTCAACCGTACCTTGTTTCAACCGTTCCCGGTCTCCCCTACAGAGGTTTATTAAGAAAGTATGAAAAAGTAAACCCAGGATAATTGTGCCATATATAACTCGAGACGAACTTGTGATGGTAGACGCCCTATGTGCCAAGTTGGCTCAAAAGGAGTCATTTCAAGACGAGTATTATCAACTAACTCATAAAAAGACAAAGAAACATCGCCTGAACAAAAAAAAATCGTGTGGTATCGTGGGACACCCGGTAGGAACGAAGTTCCTTACATTTTTCATTAAATATAAATTATAAAATCACACAGCTAAGTACGTAAACATTGCTAACTACTTAATACTTAATCATGACGGAGTTAGAAAAGAGACAAAATTAAAAGTAACGAACTGATTGTACCTAGCAAGAGTTAAGGAAAAATTAAAAGAAAATCATTATTCGTATCATTAAAGCAAGCGTCTTACTATACATATATATTGAATATAAGAAAAAAGTTGACCATGATGAGTTTATAGTTAAAGAGTATGTTTGTTAAAGGATGTTGAATTGAAATAGGACTGTTTTCTACCTACCCGGCCTATTAATTTAAAATATTATAAAATATATCTCTTCCCTACTCTAAAGCTTCTGCTTGAATCCGGTTGAAATGTTACATGCCTGTTTCAATTGTACTTTAGACAACGTGTAAGTAGGTTTATTAAAATTGTTATACGTTAGAACGGAAGATATCGGTAAAAATGTTGTTTTCTTTATTTTTAACGTTTGGGTCCACTTTAATAAATTTAGCGATAGTGATTATTTTACTAAAAAAAATATTTAAAAAAGTTGTTGGTCTCATTAAATAGATGAAATTAGAATTTTTTTCTTGGATTAAATACGATAATAATATACCTAATATATTGAAATAAGCGTCAGCACAGATCAATTTTACTTTTAACAAGACCGTGATTATATTTTCGATATTTACAAAACCAAGTGACATTTTGACATATAACAAAAATAAACAAGTCAAGTAACAGGCTTCCATAATAACATTTTTTCCCGTCTTTTTGAAGCTTACGTTTACGCGAGCGTTGAGCGTGAACGCTTGGGTGGATAACGTTTTCTAACGAACTCAGCCTGGGCATTAGTAAAATGAACATGTATACCAAATTTCAACTAACTCGGTGATCTTTTACTCAAGTTATTGTCATTGGTAGATTTCGTGACGGTTATTTTGTGACGGTGATTTTGGTCGTTTTTTTTTAGATTCACTCCCGGGCTCCAGAACGTGCCATAAGGAACTTCGTTCCAAAAATTCTGTAGTGAAATCAGATTGTGTTCATATTTAATTTGAACACAAAACTGAATCCCCTTCAGAGATGTTTTTTTTGGTTTATGTGATTTTAAAATGGGTGCACATAAAATATTTTTAAATTCACTGATCTTGAAGATTATTAGACACTATACTATACAATCAATGTACAAATGATAGGAAAGAATTTAAATAAATATTTAGGATAAAAATTACAAAGAATTTTAGTCCAAGAAATTCAATTTTCGAATAAATGAAAACTTAATATAAGTAGGTGTATTATGAATACATATATCTAACTTAGTCATATGTTTATTAATTATTTCATATAATTTTATCACCTGTAGCTTATTGTTAAATAGCGGAGTTGAGCGACATGGATATAGGTTACTTTAGGGATGAAGGAGAATTTTTTCTGTATATTGGGCTCAGTGAGGCTTGTATGAAGGGCGTTTAGGGTGAATGCGGGGCAGGCGAGCTCTTGTTAACTTCTATTACCCTGTTACAAGGTTGGCACGATTGGCACCATCCCTACCCCCTTTAGGGCAAAGCCTACCTTCTACCTTTTATTCCCTTTGCATCTTACTGAATAATAATTATAAGGGTCTTGTAATAAACCCAGACTGAAAAAAAAGGAAAAATATGTTTTTAAATTATTGTCATGTAGTCCCATTCATTCTGTTTTATTTTTTTTGTAGATACAAATATACATGCATATCATTATTTTATGTGCGTAGAATGAAACATTTAAGTGGCAAAAAATTCTCTTTTTGATATTTCACTTTTAGTATTGAAATTTTTGATGTAAAATTTAAATAATATATACTGGAAAATTTGTTATAAAGTAAACATTTTTAGAGCAGAATTTAGACTCAAATGCCTTGTTTCCGAAACTGATAAATAAATATGAATCATATTATAATAATAGCAATATTTTTTAGAATTTTCTCTTTTTTTCTTGATTTTGAAGGAGTAGTCAACCAATTAGTGTGGCACATATCTTCCTCGCTGGATTTCCTTGAGGAAATTCTCAAGGAAAAACCAGGCCCGCGGTAAGCATGTGATGCGCTCTGGGCCCAAGAGACACCCGCGCCCTTGACCCCCCCCCCCCCCCGATTTTGACGATATTTGGCATACATGTTCAGAAAAATCATACCCCGAGGTTAAATCGCGAAATGCATTTTAGCCCTGAAAAACGGTTCCGACGATCTTTATTAAAAACTTCTAAAATGTAGTACGTTTAAATTCGAATCTAACATAAGCAGTTTCCCCGGGAAAATCTAGTTCCAGAGAAAATAGCTTAAAATGCGGACGGATTCCCCGCCGAGGAGAAGTTATTTTTATGATAAATTTTCATGAAATGCTCAATAATAATTAAATGCAACTACCAAATCTAGCAATTTGAAAATACTGGGGCTAAGTGTTATGAACTCGTATATCAGAAAGTTTGTCTGAGTTGTCTCGGACCGATTTTTTTCATAGCAAATTCAATAATTATATCTTCAAAATATGCCCAATGAAAAGAACCATCAAATTGTTTAGTTTAGCATTGTCTATAAAGAGAAAATTTGATTTTGATGGATTTGGCCTAAACTACTAGGCTGATTTTGACGAAATTTGGCATACATGTTCAGAAGAATCATACCCCGAGGCGATAAAATTAATTTTAGCTTCAAATTTGGATTTGGGGGCGTTAACCCCAAAAATTCTGAAAAAACATGAAAAAAATAATTTCTCGAAAACGGTTCCGACGATTTTGATTAGAAAATGCTAAAATATAGTCAAAACAAATCTGACTATATACATATAAGCGGTTTTCCCGGGAATAATTTAGTTCCTGAGAAAATAGATTTTGTTGGGCCTAACCTCGTGTGCCCCAAAACCTCTGCGCCCCTGGGCCGGGGCCCACCGGGCCCATTTGTTAAATAGGCCCTGGGAAAAACCCTCCGGGATTTTCTTTACTTTCCCAACACAAACATAAAATATCCTTGAGACCGACTCTCTTCGACTCACTATATCCGCATCTGACTGCGAAGTTGTGGTGTCAAAAAAGGAAGTTTGTTCCGGATTTCGAGGACTGCAGGCCACAGGTAGCATCAAGATCAAGGCCTCCTTCACACATGCACAGGAATTCCATCTTGTGTATGGCCGCCTTAAGTGACATGTCCAGCTAAGTTTGTTATCTAAAATGACAATGAACTTACCTGTATTAGAAAGCTCTAGACTCTTTCCTTCCATAGCGTCTGAGCACAGGGGTGATAGGAAGAACCGGTGCGGCCCAATTGGATCCCATCCATTGATTGTATTTCCAAAATGGCTCCCAACAAAAAATATTTCAGGAGCAGGTAAATTCCCAAACGGCTCCAGTATTCGGAACTATGCGTATCTCTATCGTAACCAAATAAGTGTATTATCTTACTTTTTACGATAACAAGTTCTACAAAAATTATGGGAGTTTTGATTTTACGTTTCAAACATTATAATATGCCTATATGGATTGTGGTGCAGATTGTTTGGACATCAGTCTGTTCCTGATATCCGCCGCCGTTGTGTGTGTTCTATGATTATTATATTTATTCATTAAATTTTAAATCCAAGACAGTGTCGGACTGGCAGCTTTTTGGGCCCTCGGCAAAATTTAGTCGTGGGCTCCCATGTTTTAATTTTTATACTGAATATACATCATAGTAATTTTATTGAGGATTAATTATCAAATATTAACAATGACGTCATGTACCCTTCTTAGACCACAATGATTTTTTTTTTTAGAAAAGGAATTGTTTTATTATTTTATATAATATAATAATCTAATTTTAAAACAATTTCAATGTATTATAAACAAAAGATCAAACTTGATTTGAAGAGGCAATTAGGTAGGCTTAAAAAATAAAATGAAACTGACTGTGGTTGATATTTTAAATATTTTCTTGATAGTTAAAATACGATTCAAATGGAATAACCAAAATCTCATCATTAGTTTTTTCCTAAGTTTGTCCCTTGTACATGTAATTTCTATTATTATTATTATTTTTTTTTTTTTGGTATCAGTCCCTTTTGCAGTTCATCAGCATTAAATAACTTAACAATTTCTGGACGAAAGAATACCTTAGGCTGATTTAGAAGATAGATCATACAGTACAGTAGAAGCACATGATAAACATTGGAAACACAACGTTAGGATTAATTCTACACTAAGATACACGCTACGTCATTAGCACTTGATCCTTGCTTTATCATGAACAAGATCTTCTATACATTCTCTTTCCAGGAAGAGCTTGGAATCATCATACTGGGCTGCAAACTGCTTCATTCAGCTCAATGATATTTGATCTGCTAATGTTTGTTAAATTGGACACTGTTGGTTAGCGAAGTCGTAAACAAAAATCATTAAAAATTGATGATGGGTGACCTTTTTTCAAAATTTTTGAAACGTTTTTGGAATCCAAAATAGCACAATCTTTTAATAAATCCTAATTTATAGTCCAGGAGATAGCGTGCAAAAAAGTGTCTGACTAACATCAAGCTAGAATTTTGTATACAAGTCAATCTTTTAGCGCCTTTTAAGAATATGTGGTCGGCTAAGTTCGTCTGCGGGACATAGCTTGGCAATAGGCGTTTGAAAAAAACAAACCGGTGGAGAGCGGCCATGTCTCACTATTTATGGTGGACAATATGATTTTCATGATCCTCAGTACAGAATTAGTTTGTAGACCAAAAATCAAGTCGATGTTACTTTCACACTTGATAGGTTAGTTATTCAAATATTACTAAAATTCAACGTGGTAACCTGTCAAGGGACAATGTAACATCAACTTGATTTTCGGTCTAATAACTAATTCTGTACTTAGGATCATGAAAATCACATTGTCCACCATAATTGGTGAGACATGGCCGCTCTCCACCGGTTTGTTTTTTTCAAACGCCTATTGCCAAGCTATGTCCCGCAGACGAACTTAGCCGACCACATATTCTTAAAAGGCGCTAAAAGATTGACTTGTATACAAAATTCTAGCTTGATGTTAGTCAGACACTTTTTTGCACGCTATCTCCTGGACTATTAGGACAAATCGTTCTTCAATGCTTTTCATACCACAGTCAAAAACGTTAACATTTGACTTAAAATTTCTGGATAGTAGTAACAAAGCGTGAATCCATCCTATGCATGTTCTCCTGGCATTACCTTCTTTTGGCTAATTATTTTTTCAGAAACAGGTGAAGTTACTACGAATAAATCCAAAATCATAAAAGCAGTAAATAAATTTTCAAATTTAGTCCATTGGCAAATGAGTGTTCACGCTGTGTTTCCGTATTAAATGTCTAATAATACATGAAACAGATTCACCAACTTCCGAGAATCATCGGTGCAGTCTAAATCATCTGAAAATAGTTCAAAGTCAAACATTGAACTTTTTTTTTTTCCCAGCAGTACCACCTAGTGGCCCCATTTTTGTAGTCTACTCGTACATAGTTTTTCTTGATGACTGTTTTCTTTCCAAATAGTTAGTCTTGAATGACTGAGGAAACAAGCCGTTTCTTTCTTCCCACCAAATATGTTTTCCTCCTGAAGCCATCAAATTTAAAACATGTGCTATTCAGTGGATGTAAATCGTATTCGGGGTTTCTTTCTTCAGATGAGCTTGTGGCCCATTATAAGAATAATAACCCTAAATGTTGACAACTCCATCAAAAGAACAAGCTGTTACATTTATTTGTCAGAGAGATTCCATATTTTGTTAATTCTAGTTTAATTTTTTGTGGACAAGAATGTTTGGCTACTGGAGTCTCGTATGACACAAAAGTCAAGAAGTCCCTCATACACCTTTCCTTGCTCTATACTTACAGAACACAGATATCCAGTTCGTTCATTACTGCTACATCTTGTGTAGAATTGATTATCAATACTGCAGATAATGCTATCAGATAAATCTTTCAAAATGGCTTTCCTCCTAGGTTACCTAATGTCTTTCTTTATTAATTTATTGATAAAAGTGATCCTCTCCCAAAATGTTTCTTCTTACACCCCGGTAATTCTTGCTTCTTAAGTTTTGTCATTCATTTACTACACTCCTTACTATCTTCTATACACTGTTCAAAGTGAGTTTTTCAAATTAATTTCTTATTTTGATATAAACATGACACTGTTTGGCTGAGAGAATAACTTGCCTCTTCTTTCCCTTGAGAAGCCAACCCTTTTCTTCCAATGAAGAGGTGTAATATCAATAAGAAGCTGAAGAACCTGTCTTCTAGTTTCAATTTGTTTGAAACTAGACGTTGTAGACACACGGGCGGCCTCCAAATTGAGGAGGCAGCCAACCCCCCTCTCTAAATAGTGATATTATCCGATATAATTGTGCGCATCTACCATTGGGATCACAAGCCCATTGAAGTGGATGCACCCCACTTGGCAGACGCAAACCCAGGTGCTGGGAAAATAAATTAAATAAGAATAAAAGAACAAAATAATCTATGATTTCTAATATTTTAATGAACATAAAATTATAAACTTGCAGCAATAGTTATAAGTTAAAAGATAAATGATTAATAATTAATGTGTAATGTATAATCTTGAATTTACGATTATACATAAATTATAATAATAGTTTAAAATTAATTAAGTTATAAATATAGAAAAGAATGAAATCATTAAAAGACGAGCTAGTTATGGTGAGTAAAATATGTAAGATATTGAAATTAAATATTGAATCTAGGTAATTATTAATAGTTGGACTCAGCTGGGATGTAGGATAAAGATGTTGTATTCACGAGTTGAAAGATGAGGTGAGATCCAAGCAAGAATGATCAGCAAGTGTTGACAGTAGTGTCTTCTTAGAAGTCTGCAATGGACATCTAAGTCAATATAGTATTCGACAAGATGGCTACGCTATGCCGTAGACGTCTGCAGTGGACATCTTAAGCGGCCGCACGCCGTGAGTGAAGGGTTAGACGTTAGGAAGTCGAACTGTACTGCGTGGGAGTGCAACCCCTACTGACGGACCTTCTGATAGGAAGTAGGTTCGATTGTAAGGAACACCTGACTGTCCCAATAGGTCACTAGACTATACGTCCTCGAGTCGCGGGGGAGGTTTTTTCTATTAGAGAATTAGCTCGTCATTCTAACTACTACAACTATTTGCAAATAAAATAAACATACTTTCTTAAAGAATAAATTAAAGACTTAAGAACTAAACAATAATTTTTTTTTAAATCATAACCAACTACGATTACAAAATTTTTTTTATACAAATTAATTCGAAATTCTAGTCGTGAATTGGATATGAGTATGTAGTCGATCTATTAATCGATTTTTAAAGTATACTTTTTTTTAATTACATATTCTAAAATTAGGGGGCCCCAGTGGTGTAGGGCCGTTTTTTTTAAAAAAAAATATCGATGTCTCATACACTATGTCACTTCCATCCATGTTCTAGTTCCTTTCCATTCATTTATAACTGCGTACATAGATGATTTCAGCAATACTCATACTACACTACTAAACGCATTTACTTTGATTATCGATTAGATTATTTATTTCAATTTAATAAATATTACGGTATTGGAGAAAACTATTATTTTTTTTTAACTTCGTGGGCCCTTGCTGGGGCCCCTTGAGCCCGTGGGCCCTCGGCAAATGCCGACTTGCCGACCTGGCCAGTCCGACACTGATCCAAGAGTCAAGTGAAATGTGTAAAAAAAAAAGAGTTTCGTTTTCTTCCATAAAAAACTCGCTGACGACGTGGAGCGCTGGAAATGTACAACCCGTTGTTTTGTCTTATTTTAAACAAAATAGTATTGGTGAAATTTATGATGAACAACTGGAACATAACCACTCTCATGGAGATGCCAATGTAATGTTCCAAGAATTTTCATCGAATGAAATAACACGTATGGATGATATAAGGAAATTTTGTCTTAAAAATTTACCCAGTGTATGATGCTTATAGTTATAATTTATATAATTTACTTAAAACCGGAGCCATTTGAGAATTTGCCTTTTTGTAAAACGAGAGCCGTTTAGGAAAAACGTGAGCCTAATGGGCTACGTCCGAAAGAACTCCCCACCCTCTACTTTGGTGCGTAGTTGTGGATTTTCTTATTTATTGTCTGGCGGAAGATGGATTCTACAATCAGACTTTAGCCGATGATGTAGCCGTACTAATTATGGGAAAGTAATCAGTACAATCTTTGAAAATGTGAACTTGAAAAATGTTGCAATATAAACAGCCCAGTAAACCCAGGAAAAACAAAAGAAAATTATACGATTCCTTGACGATTACTTTAACCCTGACAATATTTGTTTGTGCCTTAGCTAACCTAGGAGACCACCATCGAATGGATCCAGTATCCAGTCTGTCACAACTTTGTTAATTCCATGCTTCCGTATGGTTTGACGTACACTTTCAATCGGGATGCAATTAAATATTAAATACTCCTCTATGTCTAAAAATATACCAAATGCTATAGATTGGTTACTAAGACCTTCTTTTATTTTCCTGACTAGGTGGTGAAGGAGTGTTTCAAGATTTACTCGCTTGACATTCAGGCTGTCGCTTGCTTTGGTATGAGGGGGATTGAATTTCTGATATGTCGATCTACCAATCCTTCTAAGATCTTCAGTAAGACGGAAGTGAGACTTATAAGTTGATAATACTTGTCTAGGGTGAGATCGGGCTTCCCTTGTTTGGGAATAAAAACCACTCTCAATTCTTCCAACACTCCATCTTCAAGGAATTATTGTCCTGTACATTAAGCAGTATCTTAGGATCTTCACTAGATCCCAGAGAATCAAATTCATGGCTGTAGCATCCTGTCTAATTACGTCGAGCCCTGGTTGTGCACTTGAGCGGAGCAAAGCAATTTACAGCCCATTTATCTTTGCTATTTTCCTATCCTCCTCCGTAGGGATTACTTGATTCTGATACCATATATAACTTTCATCGGTGAATTCACAATTTGCTAAGTGAGCTTTCATTGGATGTTTAAGTAACAAGCTTTCGTCAGATGTTTAAAACCCCTCCAGAGGTCGTAAAGTTGTTCCCTTCAATGACAAGGGGCCCATTTCCTACTGCTGATGACTTGAAGAGTATACGGTAAAATGTAGCTTTTGGTGCCACCTCTCCAATCTCACTCCAGCAGTTCTGGCAAAAAATCACACTTTGTCTCCTTTGAAAAATCCTTGAAACTCCTTTTTGAAAACTCGACGGGCCTCTTTGAATGCTTCATTGTATCAAGGATTTAGCTCTTTTAGAATTGTTGAAAGAATTACACTGTTGCTTAACGACTCTAGGTGCTGAGAGCACGATGGCAATTAAGAATTTGCTGACCTTGAATTCAGTGAGCAGCTAACTTCATATGCCGTTCTCATTGCTCTAGTTAGATTTTAAGTAAATACATCAGTTTCCTACTTGGACACTTCCCAATAGAGTCTAGGTTATTTCTGAGTATTCTGGATACTTCGTTACAAAGATCTTTGTATAGCATATAATAATATTTACTTGTTTATAATAGTCCAGGAGATAGCGTGCAAAAAAGATTCTGACTAACATCAAGCTAGATTTTTGTGTATAATTAAATCTTTTACTGTCTTTTTATATGTGGTTGGATAAGTTCATCTGCAGGACATATAGCTTGGCAATAGGCATTTGAAAAAAACAAACCGGTGGAGAGCGGCCATGTCCCGTCCTTTTTGGTGGACAATGATATTTTCATGATCCCTAGTACGAAATTAGTTAGTAGACCGAAAATCAAGTTGATGGTATTCTGTCACTTAATAGGTGACCTCTTTGATTTAAAGTAATTTTTGAATAACTACCCTAGCCCTAGCAAGTGACAGACTAACATCAACTTGATTTTAGGTCTACTAACTAATTTCGTACTCAGAATCATGAAAATCACTTTGTCCACCATAAGGTCTGGGACATGGCCGCTCTCCACCGGTTTGTTTTTTTGAAATGCCTATTGCCAAACTATGTCCCACAGACGAACTTAGTCAACCACATATTCTTAAAAGGCACCAAAAGATTTACTATTACAAAAAATTCTAATACATAATACTTTAATACATTTTTTACACTTTTTTTCGCGCTATCTCCTGGACCAAAAATAAAATATCATCACCCATTTAGAATAAAAATAGGTGACTAATATTTCAATACACCTCCATAGACGCCCTTTTCTTTCTATTTTTTTTTTTTTTTTTTTATCAAATTAAGAAGTAGGAATCAAAACTGACCAGAGTGCAAGAAGCGTTTATTTTTAAATGAAAAATTTGTCTAGTACAATACTGTGACCATTACAATAATTATTGAGCTGAGCCAAGCGAAGCTCTTAAGCCTTGTCCGCACTAGAAGACATGTTGCGCGATTTTGGTCTCAGAGACATGTCTAGCGATTTGTCTATAGACATCGGCTGAGACAAACGGCGTCTACGGTCTTGTTGATAGACCAAAATCGCATGTCTATGGTTTTCCATTCTAAATGGTAGACATGGTGCAACGTTAGGCATGTTGCGCAACGTGTCTAAAAGTGTGGACGCTAGACCTAGACCATAGACGGTCTCAGAAGATGTCTAATAGACACGTTGCGAGACATTTCTGTAGACGGTCTATATAGACCGTCTACAGAAATGTCTCGCATGTCTACTGGTGTGGACTAGGCTTTATACTACACTTTGCATTTGTTCGGACGCATACTCTTCCTAAACGGCTTAACCGATCCGCTCAAAATTCGGCACGGTCATAGTGACCAACCACAGGAAGGTATAAATCTGAAATGGTCCAATTTGGTACATAGGGGTAGGGGGGGACGGGGTACAAAAGTTTCCTCCTGAATGTCTGAACTGATCCATTTAAAATTCGGCACGGTCAATTAGACCAACCACAGGAAGGTATTAATTTGAAAGGGTCCAAATTGGTACACAGAGTTACGCGGTATGGGGTAAAAAAGTTAAATTATTATATGTCCTTCATGATGCGTGTTGTTGGAAAGCTCTTTAAGAGTACAATTATTGTTGTAAGTTCACTTTTGTCATATTTTCAATTAAGAAGGGGGTAAATTAAATAACCCTGGGGGGGGGGGGGGGAGATTAGAAATAATACTATTTTTGATCCGATTTCAGCTTTTTATAAATATAAATATCTATTGTTTAAGATTGAAATGCACGCTCAGCTCAATATTGCTAGCAGACAACTGCATTGTACACCTAGTTATTTATTTATCTTATACGTATATTTGTTTTGAGTATAAAAATTATGGTTTTATAGAAAGTAAAATAAACATCTCTTTATGAAACAACCTTTTACCAATTTTTTTTTAAGATTAATAAATATTTAATTAATAATTTGAGTAAATTAAGGAACAATGGAAAAAGAATAAATATAATAATAATGAATGTTTACATATGGGTCCTTAGGTTTAATACGATATTAATTCATGTGGATGTAGATATTATTTTTTAAGGATTGAGGTTTTAATAAGTGGAGTGTTACATTACTGTAGTGTTTTTTTTTTTTTTCTTCTGCTATTCTTTTTGTTTCTTTTGTAAGGAAGGAATAATGGTTGGAAAAAAAAGAGCATAGGTTCAGGGACGGGGAAAAGGGAGGTTCAGCAGCTTTTCACCATAATTGCGATGGTCTTGTAGGGTCGTCTGAAAAGAAGAAGAAAAAAAAAGAAAATAGGTGAAGCGGGGAAGAGCTGGGAAATAAAAGCAAAGTTTGGATTCGGCTCTTTTTTTTGTTTTAAGGGTAGCGGGGGATCCGGAGCGGAGGGGTGTAATAAATAATGAAGAGAAGCTTTCAGGGGAGTTTCTTAGGGTGGAAAGGTTTTCCAGTTTCCCAAGGTTTTCCAAGGGGTGGGATCGTGTAATAGTAATGAGGACGGGGAAGGGACCGGAGCCTGAAGAAGGGGGTTTTTCGGGGTAGATTGGTGGGTGGGTGGCGGTTGCCAAGTAACCAGTAACCATGGCGATGGCTGTGCGGTCCAATCGATAGGGGGAAACCGGCGGCCTCGTTCCGCGGCCCCACACACCCAGACCGCCGAAATACTGCCGAGGTGGGGTGAGAGCTGGGGCAAGCTTTACCCCCTCTAACAGCCAAGTCCTTGTAGAAAGTCACTTCGATCTCCTGGCTCTGTCACTTCTCCCTCACATACAGCGAGAAAATAATATTTACCCAATCCCTCACTCTCCACATCCTTCTACGGCTTCACTCTACACGCCGCTGTTCCAACGCCACCTCGATATCATTAATACTTCTGCAACATAATCATTATGTATTGCATTATCCTTATATGCGTTGCTAGTTATATAGTATTGCTACATCTTTTATCTACTCACAACAGCAAAATTAAGCATTGTTGTACTGTTTTCAAACTGCAAAATGTCATTTTTTCTTGATTCTTTTATAACATGACAAAAAAAAATAATAAAGCATCAGCAAAATTATCAAAGTGTCAGTGAGCAAAATATCAAAGTGTCAGCAAAATAACAAACAGGCAGCAACATTTTAAGAAAAGGTTATTACTACATAGCAGGTTATGAACTCGCCCACATTGTTCATTTTAGGTTTCTGTACGAAGTACGAAGAGAAACCTTATATAACGGCTCTGTCTGTCTGTCTGTCTGTCTGTCTGTCCGTTGCTTGTTTCAATTCATAAACTACTATAGCTAGGAACATGAAATTCGGCACACAGGTGCATCTCGGCATTTGAGACAACTGTACACTTTTTGGAGTTTTCACTCTTAATATTTTTCAAGATGGCGGCCAATATGGTGGGTGACTAAACAAAAGGTTTTTAGTCGTCATGACATGTTATACATCAATTTAAAGGTCTTGAAGTGTCGAAAAAGAATATGCAACTATAAAATTTTACACTTATAATTTTATTTTAACTTAATCGTACAGAAACCGGTGATTATCGCATCGAATACTTACGTGAAGCGTGCCTTACTTGTTTATTTATTTAAGCGTAATATTCTTCTTTAAAAATTATAATAATTAAAATATTTGTAATTGTTAAATGGTAAAATTATATGTTATTTTTAAAAAAAAATATTTAGTGTAATGTTTCTGCCGTTAGTAAATAACATATTGTATGTAACTATGCAGCAAAGGAAACATTCCTGACTCGTTTAAAGATTACCTGCTTCGGTTACACCTTAGTAGGTGATTAACATTTTCCTGCCTTGGCTTTTGTTTAGCCTATCCTCGCCTTCGGCTAGGAACTAAAACTTAAAAAACTTGTCAGCAAAATTTCATTTTGCTGCTTAGTAACATAAATAACTATTTGCACTCTCTATCGTTAGATTACTTTCTCTTACCCCATGCAGAGGTTAGTTCTAACTTGACAACAATTATATAATATTGCCCCTTTAATGCTTATAACCTGCTTGCATAATTACAAAATATCTATGTTTAATTCATGTATACTAACCCACCATTTTTAAGCATATCAAATGATAATACTGATGTTTTCGTTTCAGAACAACCTATATTTTCGTAGAGTAACCATATTTAACATCTTCAAGAACATGTTTTACCCTTAATATCAACTTAACTAACCCTAGTCGGTACTTCTTTAGATTGTTACTCCCCTATGATTTTTTTTTTAAGTGAAACTTCTTTGGCGGCGGTAGAGTGAATTTTTTCATATAGTGAAATCAATCGTGTAACGAAGTTTGCGATTCGAAACTCGTCCAAGTGTAACATTTTTACAGATTAATTGTAATATATCTATTTAAAGACCAGCAAATCAAAACAAACATTTATTTTTATTGGAATAAATGTGGTTGCCTCTTAGCGTAGCAATATATATATATTTTTTTCAATTAAATTTCCCATAACCATTTCTTAATCCTGAAATAATAAATTCGTCAAAAAATGAAAGAGAGCAATGCATTCTAGAACTTAAGTTTCACTTCTAATGCGTGAGAGCCTCACACATATTTTTTTCTAATATAAATGACTTTGACACAAATAACAATTAAGACAAAGGGATGTTTAGATCAATGTACTTTGGGACAAAGGAATATCACACTTTTGTTTTTATAAGGGGTGTAACAGTCTGAAGAAGAACATTCCGTACACCTTCTTTTTGTTGATTGTTACTCCCCTCTGTTTTTTATAAGGGGAGTAACAATCTAAAGAAGTGGCCCCTAGTCTTGTTGATTCTTAGGACACCGGTTTAGAGGAGGCATCTCATGACCAATTTACAATAATTTTATGTTATGTTTTCTACATGTTACTAGTTTTGTATAGAAACTATTAACCATTAAATGTTCTTATAGGTAATTATAAAAACTGTAGATTATCTCTGTATTTCTTCTGACTTTATAATCAAATAATAAAATCAATTTAAATTACCTCTTGTCGTCTGATCTGATTAGATGTCCGAACTTACGATTATTTAAGAGATTGTGCGATCTCCCTCGCACTTTTCATTCCAATTCGCCTTTTTAGTTCCGTGTTCCCTCATATACCAGGATATAGCGTGCAAAAAAGTGTCTGACTAACATCAAGCTGGTATTTTTGGTAATGTAAAAGTAAATCTTTTGGTGCCGTTTAAGAATATATGGTTGGCTAAGTTCGTCTGCGAGACGTAGTTTATCAATACGCATTTGAAAAAAAAACAAAAAAAAACGGTGGAGAGCGGCCATATCCCGCCAATTAATGGTGGAAAATGTGATTTTTTATGATCCTGAGTACAAAATAGTAGACTGAAAATCAAATTGGTGTTAGTTTGTCATTTGGTGGTAGGCGATCACTTTGACTTGTAGTATAAGATTTGGATAACGAAACTATCAAATGAAATACTAAAATTCATATTTTTAGTTACTAAATAATTTTGTACTCTGGATCTGGATTATGAAAATCATATTGTCCACCAAAATGGGTGGGACATGGCCACTATCCACCAGTTTATACTTTTTTTTCTAATGCCTATTGACAAGCTATGTCTTATAGGCGAACATAGCCGACCACATATTCTTAAAAGGCACTAAATATGATTAAGTTGTACACAGAATTCTAGCTTGATTTAAGTCAGACACTTTTTTGTACGCTATCTGCTGCACTATCACTCATCCTTTTTGTTATATTCAAAAATGCTCCTCTTCATGTGTCACTGGGTCACTTATATTATTTCAAAAAGTATATTTGATATTCTTATCCTTTGAGTCTTCAGGGATGAAAAAGGTTGAAAATAAAAAAATAAAAATTTTCATTTACAAAAACTTGGCTATATTTCGCCCATACCTGGGCATCTTCAGGCCTGAATTGAGAGAAGGGATAATGTTATTAATTTGTTTAATTTTAAACTTATTTCTTCATTTACAATAGAATTGGAGGCTTGATCATTTAGGTTTTGATTGGGATAAACGTTATAAACGGAATGCTTTTCCTAAAACCCGCATGTTTATAAAAAGATGAAGGAACCCGCTCCAATTATACAATTACACAATTTGTTAATTACTTATACTTTTTAATTCCACCATAATCAATTAGAATAGGTTCTTTAATTTAATTAATAACTGGAAAACACAGTTACAAAAAGCTAAACAATTTATACTATAATAACAAGAAACGAGACTGGCTACAATAATTATTAATTTAAGAGTGGAATTATTAATATAAGTGAGGAAAGTAATAATTGTAGTAATTACAGATTATTATCTTATTCTTTGATTGTAGATAAGTGGGTTTATCCATCTAATATTATCTATAGTTCTGTATGTTGAATGCTAACTACGCTTCAACTAATGTATAAATCACAGAAAGCACCTATAGATTGAAAATATATCAAATTAACTATACCAACCCCAACCAATAGACTGATGACAATTTAAAATAGGCTGACTTCTCTCCCCAATAAAATATATTTATCTCCAGTAGGGAAAAAAGTTATGATTTTGAATTAGTTTAGAGGGACTAAAACAGGTCTTTTCATCCCTGAACTCAAAAAGTATAGGGAGAAAAAGTAAAAGTAGGGCGAAAAAGTAAAGTAGGGCAAAAAAGAAAAGATTGCAACTTAATTATTTTATAAATAGTAGAAAATGAATGGCTAATGTAATAAAGTTGTTGAAATCAGGTTGGCGGCACTGCGCTTTTTTGACCATGTTTATCTTTGTTTACAACATTATAACCTGCATCTAAATAACCTTCTATTTTAGTTTAATTCCAATTCTTTTAATTAATTTGTTCTTAATATTGAATCTCTTATATCTGCTATTAAAAGTGCTAATAATTATTATTTATTAAAATAATAGATAAAAACTGTGCTATGGACGAAAATGTGTATTTTCTTCCAACTGGAGATAATATATTGTATGTACCTCGTGAGTAAAGTGCCATTATTCCCATCGTGATAATTATCATCTCCCGAGGCGCAGCCGAGGGAGCTAATTAGAGTTATTCCCTCGGCTGCGTCTCGGGAATTAAAGAGTCTAATTCCCTCGGCTTCACCTCGGGATTTAGGGACCATGGTTCCTTCGGCTTCGCCTCAAGAACCAACTTTTTTCGCTCAGGGAATAATGGCTTACTATACTCCCTAGGTGCATAAATAACTATTATCTTCTACATTTATCGTCTTTTATATTTCAGTCTTGATATACTTTTATTTTAGTCCAGGAGATAGTGTGCAAAAAAATGTCTGACTAACATCAAGCTAGAATTTTGTATACAAGTCAATCTTTTAGCGCCTTTTAGGAATATGTGGTCGGCCAAGTTCGTCAGCGGGACATAGCTTGGCAATAGGCGTTTGAAAAATACAAACCGTTGGAGAGCGGCCATGTCTCAACAATTATGGTGGACAATTTGATTTTCATGATCCTGAGTGTAGAATTAGTTAATAGACCAAAAATCAAGTCGATGTTATTTTCACACTTGATAGGTTAGTTATTCAAATATTACTATAAAAATCAACGTGGTCACCTGTCAAGGGACAAACTAACATCAACTTGATTTTCCGTCTACTAACTAATTCTGTACTCAGGATCATGAAAATCACATTGTCCACCATAATTGGTGTGACATGGCCGCTCTCCATCGGTTTGTTTCTTTCAAACGCCGCGCCTATTGCCAAGCTTGTCCCGCAGACGAACTTAGCCGACCACATATTCCTAAAAGGTGCAAAAAGATTGACTTGTATTCAAAATTCTAGCTTGATGTTAGTCAGACACTTTTTTGCGCGCTATCTCCTGGACTATTTGTAATATGAAAAATTTTATGTTTACATAATTGGTATATTAATTGAGCAAGCGCACTGATATCAGTTTGTAATTTTGTATTTTTTTTTACATTCTTATATAAAGAGAAAGTATTGTGATGGCACGAAAATTCGATTTTGAGATTTTGATGGATGTACACGTTTTGAGGTCCCCTGAGTCCAAAAAAATGGTTTTTAAAAAATCTCTGTCCGTCGTCTGTCGTCTGTCGTCTGTGTAGACGCGTGGAGCCTAAACTTATGGGCCGATTTTGACAAAATTTGGCATACATTTTCAGAAAAATCATATCCCCAAGGCGAAATTGTAAAATGAATTTTAGCTCCACATTTGGAGGCGCTACACCCTAAAAACTCTGAAATAAAATTATTTCTCGAAAACGGATTTAGTGAGAGGTAAGTCTATTTCAATAAAAGTTGGCCTATATATTCAGAAAACTCATATCTCAGACCTCTAGGCGAAATCGATAAAGGAATTTTAGCTCTAATTTGGGAGGGCTACCCCCAAAAATAAAAAACCTAAAACAGATCTTCTTTTCTCGTAAACTGTATTAATTTTTTTGATTAAAATATTCTAAAATGGGGACTAAGACGTTTCCCCCCCCCCCAAAAAAAATCTTGAGAAATTAGCTATAAATGCAAAGGGTAAGAAGTCTGGCTCGATCTCCTGTCTTAAATTAAAAACATTAGGGCCAGGTAATTATGTAGCCGTATATCAAAGTCAATAATTCACATTTGTAATATCCATTACTCTAAACCTAAAAAATCGTTCAAAATATTGATAATATTAGTGTCAAGGCCATAGCACTGTCAAGTCGAGATCAACCTACACTGACCTACGCTGATGCTGTGTACGTTTATGTTTCTGTTATCATACACACGCAGACAGAGCAATCACACCTAACAATCACGCTAGGGCATTGGGGGCCCCCCCGCAAGAACTAAAAACCTCTTCCGTTTAGAACTGGGGCCCCCTCGACGTTGATTGCCCCGTGGGACAAATAGGCGTGATTGTAAGGTAGGATTGCAATGTTTGCATGTACATGATGAAAGGAACAAGCTTTCAATAATGGAAAAAAGAAATAATTACAAGATATAAAGATTTTTTTATACACTACGTTTTTAAATTTTCTGTTGACTAAATAAAAAAAATCATAAATTTGAGACCCGTCAAAATGAAGATAGTAAATATGGGACATGCCAAAACAAATAAAATAACTTACTAACGATTAAACTTAATAACTTAAAATAAATTAATTTAAATAACTTAAATAAACGAATTAAACTCTGCTGAAAGATGGCTAAAAGTATTAAAATAATGCATTGTCATCGTGTTCTGATCTATTCAGAAAGTTTCAAATGTCTAGTTACACGGGATGTTAGTTAAAAGTCGATTGCAAGATTTGTACTGGACAAACAAACAAACAAGAAAGCAAGCTAATAGAAACGTATAGTAAATAAAATTACAAGATAAAAAGAACTTTTTATATACCACGTTTTTAAATTTTCTGTCATAAATCATAAATTTGAAACACGTCAAAATGAAGATCGTAAATATGGGATATGCCATAACAAATAAAATAACTGGCGGATTTTTTCCGAACTAACTTTCCATACAGCAAAATTAGCTGAAAACGGATTAAATTCTGCTGAAAGATGGCTAAAAGTATTAAAATAATGCATTGTCATATTTGTGAGCTATTCTAAAAGTTTCAAATATCTAGCTACTCGGGAGGTTAGTTAAACATCGATTGCAAGACTTGTACTGGACAAACAAACAAACAAGAAAGCAAGCTAATAAAAACGTAGTAATAATTACAAGATAAAAAGAGCTTTTTATATACTACGTTTTTAAATTTTCTGTCATAAATTTGAAACCCGTCAAAATGAAGATTAGTAAATATGGATACGTCAAAACAAATAATATAACTGAACAAGATTTGTACTGGACAAACAAACAAACAAACAAACAAGAAAGCAAGCTAATAAAAACGTAGTAAAAAATGCCATTGAATATATGTAAATACCATATAAATAAAATATTAATTTTTACAAGTTATTGGTAGTATTCATACTACGGAACGTTTAAATTTTAATTTAAATCAAATTATAATTACTATTTATAAAGGGAGACAGACAGAGAAAAATAGACTTCAGCGCCGGGACTCGAACCACGGACATCCCCCTCAAATTCAGTGTGCGGGAGCTCTAAACCAATTAAGCTACACTGAAGAATAATTTCCTTTGACGATGTCGATACCTAATCCCGAATTAAGCTTTCAAATGTTTCTACAAGTCTTAGGAGTCAACAAAATACAATAGAACTAGACCGAGAAATACGCTTGTAATTATAAAGTACTCAATTAGTACCTGAACTTAGTACAATCAATTAGAAATTCAATTTTTACATGTTATTGGTAGTATACATACTACGGAACGTTCAAATTTTAATTTAAATCAAATTATAATTACTATTTATAAAGGGAGACAGACAGAGAAAAATAGACTTCAGCGCCGGGACTCGAACCACGGACCTCCCCCTCATATCCAGTGTGCGGGAGCTCTAACCAGTCCCGGCGCTGAAGTCTATTTTTCTCTGTCTGTCTCCCTTTATAAATAGTAATTATAATTTGATTTAAAATAAAATATTAATTAAGTGTATACATTAATATGTAGTTATTTTGGATACATTGAATGTGTATAGAGTGTATATTTTAAGGTCATTAAAAACTATGTCACATGAGGATACTAAAGGTATATTATTTCAGAACTGTCAAGATATCTGATGACAGCTAGTTCGGTGGATGACATGAAGTAGGGTGTATCTTGTCACCTCGGTGTCACCGTGATTCCATATTGACGCTAGAGTCAGTTTTTTATTGGTTAAAGGGTAGGTACAAGAGGAAGTGTCGGTAATGGAATCCTTCGGCTCTGTATAGAGATATCTCTTTCGGGTGGTCTCGTCAATAGTCGGAAAGGTACCGATATGACGGCCCGTCACTTCGTGTTTGGTCATTGGTACGTAAGATTGACCCTTACTTGAGTCTAGAGTATCTTTCGGCCCGGGCGCGTGTATCTCATCTCCTGCTCACTTGACAGGATTCACTATGTCCAAACATCCTTGTTAAATAATACTTCTTAGTCCAGATTCCATCCTTTGTCCTATAAAACGAATAAGGCTATATTATACCTATGATTTTTTCGGGGCCACCCTCGGTGTTAAAAGATTTTGACTGACCTTACAAGGACTTTTAAACTATAGGCGGTATATCTTTGAATAATGGATACTACTACTTACTTTAAGTTTTTATAATAGTATAAAATATAAAGCTTTAAAAAGAAAAATACTAAGGATAAACCATCAGGTACTGAACAGAAAACAGCAAAATATTTTCATTGTAAGAGTTCGTTTATATTTTAAAATAAGATTGAACATTTATTATACCTTAGACATAGGAGCGTCTATAGTGATCATCTTAAAGAAATAATACATATTGTCTCTCCACGTAAATATATTGGTACTTTAGATTGTTACTCCCCTATATTTTTTAGAATATAAATGACTAACTATATTAAGACAAACAGGTGTTTAGTCCAATGTACTTTGGGACAAAGGAATATCACACTTCTGTTTTTATAAGGGGAATAACAATATAAAGAAGAACATTCCGTACGCCTTCTTTAGATTGTTACTCCCCTCTATTTTTTTATAAGGGGAGTTGGTCCCTTTAAAGAATATGTGGTTGGCTATGTTCGTCTGCGGAACATTGCTTGGCAATAGGCATTAGTCGACAAAAATTCAAGTTGATGTTATTTTCTCACTTGATAGGTGACCATTATGATTTCGAATAACTACCTTATCAAATGACAAACTAACATCAACTTGATTTGTGGTCTGCTAACTAAGTTCGTACTCAGGATCCTGGAAATCCCATTATTCACCGAAATGGGTCTGGAACATGGCCGCTTCCCACCGGTTTGTTTTTTTCAAATGCCTGTTGCCAATATATGTCCCGCGGACGAACTTAGCCCACCACATTCTGAAAAGGCACAAGAAGATTTACTAATACACCAAATTCTAGCTTGATGTTGGTCACACACTTTTTTCACGGTATCTCCTTGATCTAATACTAATATCAAAGTGGGAGTAACTTGGAGTCTAGAAAAAATTAATTATTTAAACAATTGTTTATCAATCTAAACTGTTACTATTATTAATGTGAATTAGTTTATAGTCCTGTTTATAAATATTGTATAACCTCCCCTCACCCTTTACGTCTGAATTGAGATTGCAGGTGTGTAGGGCGTCCGTTACCTTTAATTATTATTTTGACGTAGCTGCTCAGGGTTCAGAGGGAATAAGGGTCCGGAAGCGAGCCGTAATTGCCGGATAATCCTGGATTATCCAGGGGCTCCTGGCATTATCCCTGGATCAGACTTAAGGTTGGATTGGCTTGCACCCTTCACAACTTTTTATACGGGTTGACAAGGCGTCGTCGTACCTCCGTAGAAAAGTTGTGCGACCCCACCGGAGCGCGATTAGTCGCGGTGGCGTACGTATCACCCGTTAACATGGATCAAACATATATTCCCATGATAACAATTACTTTTTATATAGAAGGGAGCCAGTGATCGACATTAAGTCCAAAACACAAATATAACCTTTATTAGAAATTATATAAAAGAGAAAAAAAGGGCGCTTTAAAAAGAACTTTCTTTTTCAATGGATAAAAAATAGTACATTACGCGTCGAGTGCGGAAAGTAGCATTTTGCATGCGAGTGTGGAGTTTGCACCTGAGCGACAACGAGGGCAGTAAAACCACACGCGCAAAGCAAAGTGCAGTTTTCCCACGAGTTGCGTACCGTACATTATCTAAGATTGTTGGATTTTAATAATTAATACAGAAAAAAAAAACTTTCTGTATCTAAGTTCGTATTTCTCTTTTGATAAAGGTGACATTAATTCATTAGTTGTATTTTGAGCTGAATTAATTATTTCAGGAGGCGAATTATTCTTCTCATTTTCGTTCATTATAATTATCGTTCACTGATAACGCGATATAAACAGTTACTTTAATTAATCAAAAAGCAAATTAGTTTTGTTAAATGTAAACAAACTCGCTAATCGTGCGTTAAGGTGAAGAATTCTTCTTATCTACCACACTAAGGCGGAAAAAGATGAATTATGAAACCCGCATGCGCAATGAATACAAGTACGTAAAGAATCACTTTCTACCCATCTAAACAGAGATGAAATGTTTATATTTCGTATCAATCGTAGATAATAGATATTGTGTCACACTTAATCTTAAATAAAGCTCACTCTTGGATATTGAATTATTCGTTTTGCAAATCATTATCAACATTTTAAACTTAGTAAGGATATTCATGGTCCATTAGATAGAATCTTTTTAATTTAAGAATATCATTGTCTTAAGGGTCCCTGAAAAAAATTTTAAGCTAACTAATCGGTCCGAGACAGCTCAAACTAACTTTCTTTTATAATCTCGTTCCCAGATCAAGAAACTTTTTGTTTTCTATTTTCAACAAATTTATTTGTTACAACAATCATAAATATTTCGGAAACTAGATTTTTCCCAGGAAAAACGGCTTATATCGTTTGATTTGTATTGAAATTTACTACATTTTAGATTTTTTAAATCTAAATCGTCGGGACCTTTTTCGATAAATATTTCTTTTTCTCTGTTTTTCTGATTCTGGCTCGAGTTACGATAAGATTCTGCTGTAGAATTAGATTTGTGCTACATTTGCTATGCCTCATCCCTCTTTCCCCTTCTAATAACTCAAATTTCTTAGCCAATTTTACAGCAAGTATTATTTCAGAAATTAGAAATCAATATCTTTAATAATACCCCAATTAATTGGTTTACAAAATATGCAAATTAAGATTTTGATCTTTTCAAATATTCAAATTTAAAAAGTCCAGTCATGCACTATGACATAATGAGCGAATTTTCAAAGAATTCTGCGTATTATTGGCCTATGATAATATAGGAAAATATTTGTTTAGAATTTGGAAGGGTGAAAAAAAAAAAAAAATTTGGTACCCAGGGGTACGGGGTACAAAAGTCAAAATAGTATAAACCCTTCAAGATGCATGCCGTAGGAAAGAGTGCAGTAATTGTTGTTATGTACACTTATGTCATAGTTTATATAAGAGGGGGGTAAAATGAAGAAAACATGTTTTTATGCTATTTTTGACCCTAAATGGTCAAAATGTGACCCTAAATGATCAAAATTTGACCCCTAAATGGACTCCAAAAATTCTGGCCAAAGAACTCATCCTTTCTTTTGATATTATTGACATTTTAAAATTTGTTTGAAATTTTGTAAGTGCATCCTAAGGGGAGATATCGTCTGGAGTGACACACATATAATATATACATACATACATTATTATTATATATATAAAGTGGCTAATCAGCTGATCGGGTTATCAAAATGTTTCGGCACTTCCAGACCACCTAGAGACTCGCGGTATTTTGCGTTTGGTCCCGAATCGGCCCAAACCGACTAGAAAAATCTGAAAAGTCGAAAAAAATTATTTTTACCCCCCCTTAAAAAAAATAAAAACTGGGGACGCGAATTGAAGGGTCTCTTCGAAGGGCTATAGCGGCTAAACGATAAGTCGTATCGAAAAGCGGATAGCACCAACGGTAACTGATTTTAAAAGATCTACAATTTTGGTCATATGACTTTTTGTCGTACGACCAACGGTTCTACCTTAAATCGAGTAAATTTGGTCATTTTTGGTCAAATTTTGACTTTGAGCTCTCATGGCGTCCGGGATTATTGGCCGATTTTATTTTCGATTGGGGTATTTAAACCCCACACTAATGCTCTTTAAAATGAGTATTTATTATTTAAATTATTTGTATTTTTTGCCGAGAAAAATGAGTATTTATAAAGCAAAATCGAGTTTATAATTACGTAAATAACGTCATGTTTACGTTTTTGACAAATAATCTTTTTTTTAAGCTCATGTGTATTTTATTATATAGTTAATAACAAGAATACAAAAATATATAAACAAATATTGAATAATAAAGTTTGTTGTTCGAAAGGTAAAAGATAATAAATGCATTAGTTTCCACGTAAACACACTTTGGATCCAAGATGTAAACAAACGCCCGCCCCCACTCTTTCACCTTCTACTCTCTTTGCCTTTAGTGTAACGTCTACTTCCGTGGGGCACACCTCGCCATCTTTTCTTATACTACCGGCATTTATTAAGGTACAATTTTATTCTTATGTTAACTATTTATTTAATTGTTTTTATTACCATATTATTGTTATTAGAATTGTTTTTAATAGGTTGTTTAATTCTATACTAAGTAAATGTTTTAGTTTATTTAAATTAATGTTTTAGTTTATTTAAATGAATGTTTTACATTAATTAAATACATATTTATTTTATTACATTGATTTATTAATTACGTAATTATTTTTATAAGCTTATATATTATAAATATATATATTATAAATATATATATTATAAATATATTTATAATTATTATAGAGTTGTATTGTATAGTTATAAACAAGTATAAAGAAAATATTGAACAATAAAGTGTTTTCTATAGGTTAATGATAATAAATAAATAAATTAATTTCCACATAAACACACCTTGAAACCTAGATTTAAACCAATATTCCCTCTCCCGGGCAAAATATCCCCTCATCTTTTCTTATAGTATCGACATTTAAGGTACAATTTTATTTTTATGCTAACTATTTATTCATTATTATGTTTATTATTATTATTATAGGAATGTTTTTGATTAGTTTCTTTAAAGCTATATTAAATAAATATTTCAGTTTATTTAAGTTAATGTTTAGTTTAATTAGGATAATGTTAAACATTAGATTGTAAGTTTTAGATATCATAATAATAAAGTTTTTTTATGTTAAAAATGACCGAATCAGTGGATTATTTAACTAAATATATTTAGTCAACCTAATTCCTTAGATTATTATTATTTTTTTATTAATTTTAAATAACTTTGGTTCTATTCAATATTTTTCGATGAAACCAAGGCTACAACATTTCACAGTTTTGTTCACAGTTTGTTCACAGTTTTTCCCCAGTGTCCCCTTAATGAAAAATATATATATATATATTTTTTTTTTGGTCAATGAATCCGCGTCGCGTAAAAGTTCAAAAAAACGAAAACTTTGAACCGGCCTGAACGGGTGTATATTGATCAGAAAATTTCGAGCGGGGTATCAAATTGTTTGTCTTGGAAAACTCATATTGTCATAGCCAAAATCTTTGGGACGAAAAGTCAAAAAATTAACTTTTCCGATTGATTTGAAATTTCGCACAGTGGTCAAACTTATAATTATAAAAAAATACTTTGTACCTTTAGTTTCACCTTAAGTTTCGGAGAAAACCAAAGAAAACGGGCAAAAAAGGAAATATCACCCGTTTTCAAACGCCCGTATCTCGAGTTGTATTTGTCCTATTAACGCAGTCTCAACGGCTTATTACTCAGAAAAACTACCTTATTCAAACAATATATAAATCATGTTGGGTGTTGTCGACCGAAATCTCCCGACATATTTTTCAGCCTAAATTTAATACTTTTGAAATTAAGTTTTCCCCCAAAATAACCGATTTCAATAAAAAACGGTATTTACCTTTTATTTGACATAAGGAAAAAAAATGTGGAAGAATTTTTGTAAAAATTTAAATATTTTTTATATACGAAAAAAAAAAAAAAAATAGACTGCCAATTTGTGTGGCACACAGCTTCCTCGCATCCTATCATATACTATAACAATTATTGTTATATTACTTTATTGTAATATTGTTTATTTTGTAAAAACTATTAATAGTTTTAGCGATCTTTAACACTTCATAGCGGTGTCGCTGTTGGTTTTACTAAAAAAATTGTATTTGAAAAAAATGTTTGTCTCATTGAATAGATGAAGTTAGATTTTTTCCCCGACCTAAAATTCCAATTTTAAATTTAAAGTTCACGTTTATGCGAGCATTGCTCGTGAACGCTTGGACGGATAACGTTGTCCAACGAACTCGTCCTGAGCATTGCTAAAATGAACATGTCTACCAAATTTCATCAAAATCGGTCGACATTTACTCAAGTTATCGTCGCACGTTTCATAATTCGCGGACACACAGACCGACAGACAGACAGACAGACAGACAGACAGACAGACAGACAGACAGACAGTCAGACAGACAGACAGACAGACACGAGACCAAAAATGTTCCCTGATGTCTGAAACGGATTTCTGTCTTGGAATTTTTGAAATCGGAGGCATAAAAGTTTTTCGTTCTCAAAAGTGAACACAATGCTTCCGTTACCTTCGGTAAGCTCGGAAGCAATATATTGGAGGGTTATTTTAGATTGTAACCTTCTGCAGTATCATCTAACATTTATTTAAATTATATAATTGTATTGTACTATTTGAGAGCCCTAATTTGATGTTTTACTCGATATGGTCTTGGTCAGAAAATTATTTTCATTACCTTTAGGTGTAAACATTAATCTGTAATTAATTAATTAATTAATTTAATGAGATTTATATTTGAGTTTGATCCGTGTTGGAAGTGACTTGGCGAAATTGACCCTGGGGGGTCTTATATAGATGTGTCAATATTAAATTCTGTAAGCCAGTCGGTGTACCAGATCATAGGTTAATTTGAAAGAGGGTGCAGTTGTCAAGCAAATAAAATATTTTAATTTCACTAATCAATTTATTAGTTGATAGAACGGAACTAATAATAGTTAAGATATCTAAATATTTGATTTAAGTTAAAAAACCATCTTCAGAGGAAACAATAATAATTCCAAGAATAACTTTTAAACTTGAAGTTGGAAATAGAGGTGTGGAAATTATGCGTACAGACAGTTCCTCCTGAAATTAGCTTACTCGATGAATCCCGGAGTCAAAAATTATCTTTTGTTTGTGTGGATCTCATTAGTACTTTGTAGTATTATATTTAATGAAATAGCCTACTGAATTAACTAATATGGTAGTAATATTTATAAAATAGTAATAATACATCCACTGATTGCAAGCATGAACCCCGCGCGAAGCGCGGGGCGAATGCTTGTATATAAATAAAATTGTTAAATTTAAGGAATCGATTCAGAATGGTCTAAAACGGATTTCCATGGACAAAATTTTCAAAAAATCGCATTACAAAAATTTTAAAGCCATTAACTCAACTAAGAGCGGCATTTGCCCACCCCTGCTATAGTGTGAGTGTGTTATTAATACTACGTTAAATGGGGTAGTATTTAAATTAAGTCTTACCTTTTAGAAAATATCTTTCAAAAAGTAATACTTACAAAACTTCATAATTAATTTTAATAATTACAGAAAAAGAAGATTGCAATAGATCTTATTAAATTGTCTACATTACCTAATTTATAATTAGTTTATCCATAAAAATACATTAGTGAAAATTTAATAATGGCATTTCGTCGTTTTGGTTTCATTATAAAAGTTGGCATGGGTAAACTTAATTGCCATAACTGTGGCAATAAACTTTCAAACTTTAGGTAATACATTCCAGCAGTATTAGGTAATACCGTGAAGTGTGTGCGTTTGGTTAACAGTCAACAGTTTCCCAAAGTTCGTGTCCCATATTAGACTCGCTTAATGTATGTTCGTGGATAATAAATCAAAAGAGCTCCGTCTTACGTGGAAGTCAGTTAAATTGTAACTTGGATTATGCGCAGTTATAAAATAGCAATATTTTTCTCCTATTCAATACAACGAATTGCATTTTTCTCTATAATTACATAGTGTTAAAAAAGAAATTAAAATTTAATTAATAAATTTGCATATTCTTCACAAGTTTCAAGTGTATGCAAATTCTGTGTAGATGTATGGAGCCTAAAATACAGGGCCGATTTTGACGAAATTTTGCATACATGTTCAGAAAATACCATACTTCTAGGCTAAAACAAAAAATTAATTTTAGCTCCAAATTTAGGGTCGATACCCTCTAAAAACTCTGAAAAAACATGAAAAACAAAAATTCTAGAAAACGATTCCGACGATTTTGATGAAAAAGTTCTGGTTGCAGTTACAAGTCTATGTTCGTTTGCTTATCCGGGCGCGTTGTGTAGTATTCGTAGTGGTAACAAGAAAAGGGAACTACTTATTCAACAAAGCAGCTGACCCCCCCAAAAAGAAATCTCCTCGCCCAAGTAACAACAACTGTTTTAGAACGTATTCGTTAGAAAATGTTATATTCGTTATACAATATCTTACTTGTAAGTCATGGGCGTCGTCTGCTTTAATTAGTGGGGGGGAGGGAGGGGGGATTTATGGCGGGTGGTAAAATATGACCTCTCAAATCAGCGCTTTAATGCATTTTTGAGGTGAAATTAAATATGAGGTGAATGTATAAAAAAAATGTATTACAAAAAAAAAATACGGCTAGGTAACTGGGGGGGGGGGGGGGGGGGGGGGACGTGCACCCTGTGCCCCCCTTGCTCAACTGGAAATTGTAGTGGGCGTTAGGCCTGGATTTGCTGTTTTGGGGTAAAGACTTAATATTCTGTACAATAAAACAAATTTAAAACTAACATATATATCTGTACTAATTCTCATTACCTCATTCCAACATAAGGAGGTCATTTACAAAACTAAGAGATAATAAGTTTTTTGAAGGGGTAAAAGGTTTGAATAAAGTGGGCTATTAAAGACCTGTGTGAGTCTAGCGTTCTCAGTATACTCAGGTGGAAAGCAGGTGGCTAGAATGGAAGGGCAACCAGTCGTAATATCGTTCACAGCTGACTGACTGACTTAGAAACAATAACTGCTTCTCTAAACGTGAGATAATAGTATGTCATTTAGAGGCAATCAGAACCGGGCACGTCCTTCTTTAAAGCAGAGCGCTTATAGTACTTCAGGGTTAAATATAACTCTAGAAGCCTTATTACCGCTAAACGTTTAACTATTCCTGCAGACAAATTAACTCTGAATAGGATTTCTTTTTTCTTTGAAAAAGAAAAAATCTTTTCTGGTTTAAAAATGATTTTATCTCCAGTAGGGAGAAAAAGTTATGATTTTGGATTAGTTTAGAGTTTAGAGGGTCTATAGTAAGTCTTTTCTTCCCTGAACTCAAAAAGTAGGTAGAAAAAGTAAAAGTAAGGCGAAAAAGTAAAGTAGGGAGAAAAAGTAAGGATTGCCAACTTAATTATTTTATAAATAGTAGAAAATTAATGGCTAATGTAATGAAGTTGTTGAAATCAGGTTGGCGACACTGCTTTTTCGACCTTCTTTATCATTGTTTATAACCTGCATCTAAATAACCTTCTATTTAAGTTTAATTCCAATTCTTATTTGTTTTTAATATTGAATCTCTTATATCTGCTCTATTAAAAGTTCTAATAATTATTGTTATTTATTAAAATAATAAATAAAAACTGTGCAATGGACGAATATGTGTATTTTCTCCCTACTGGAGATAAAATATTGTATGTACCTGGTGAGTAAAGTGCCATTATTCCCCTCGGAGCTAATTAGCGTTATTAAAAACTCTAATTCCCTCAGCTTCGCCTCGGGATTTAGGGACCATGGTTCCTTCGGCTTCACCTCAAGAACCAACTTTTTCCTTCAGGAAATAATGGCTTAATTTACTCCCTAGGTGCATAAACAAGTATTTTCTCTGTAATTTGCCTTTGTAACAAATATTTGTAATTGCCGCGGTAAAGAAAAAACTCACTTCACAGCCTAGTAACATAATATACTATTATCTACGATTGATACGAAACATAAACATTGTATCTCTGTTTAGATGAGTAGAAAGTTATTCTTTACGTACTTGTATTCATCACGCATGCGCGTTTCATAATTCCACTTTTTTCCGCCTTAGTGCGATAAAAAAGAAGAATTCTCCAACTAAACACACGATTAGCGAGTTTGTTTACATTTAAAAAAACTAATTTGCTGTTTGTAAAATTAAAGTAAACGTTTATTGTTAATATCGAGTTTTTAGTGAAAAACAATGAGTGATTTATGACATTATGACGAAAATGAAGAGAATAATAAGCCTCCCGAAATAATTAATTCGGCACAAAATACAACTAATGAATTAATGTCATCTTTATCAAAAGAGATATACGAACTTACATACAGGAAGTTTATTCAATTTATTTTTCCTGTATTTATTATTAAAATCCAACAATCGTAGATAAAGTGAGGTACGCAACTCGTGTGAAAACTGCATTTTGCTCCACACTTTCTTGCAAAATGCTACTTTCCGCACTAGACGCGTAATGTACTAGTACGTATCTCGGGAGATAAAAATCAATTGTAACTCTATAGTTAACATTATGGTTGCCTCGGCTTCGCTGTAGTAACCAACTTCATTTCTCTGGATGCAATCACTTTACTTTACTCCCTTGGTGCGTAAATAACAACTGTACCATGTATTAATGAATCAGATATGGTAAGGTTATGGTTCTTAGATAAATACAAATAATTATTAGGATGCAAATTACTATTAAAGGTGTGACCAGCTCATAGATCACATGCCCCCATGGGCGCCTATAAGCAGGGGGGGGGGGGGGGGGGGCAAAACAAAAATATATATGGGTGCCCATGCATGGCCCTCATGGGTATAGATCAGGCTTGTTACATATAGACGTTTTATATAAATGTATAAGTATTTTTTTTATTATGTTCTTCAGTCAAGCCATCAAGCAATAATTAACTTTATAGGACAGTAACAGTTATAAATTGAAAATAATTTAGTTTTACTACAGAGGGTCTCAAAAGAATTTTAAACTATTACTAAAAGTACGTAAAGAGTCGAAACCTGATACCTTCAAGGAAACATATGTTATATTTATATTTAATTTATGTAAGCGTTAGACGTTTTCCTCATCGAATAACTTAAATAAAAGATAATATCTTACTTCATAAAGAAAACAGCAATTAAATGCTATTTTAAGTACTGACCAAATATAAAGATATTAAAATCTATTTAGAAACTTAATGTTAGGATGAAAGGAAGGAAATAGATGAGCTAAAAATAAAGGATACATTAAATTAACTAATTTATTCATCTCATCTGTACATTTTCACATATATGTAGTAAAATATAGTAAAGAGAAATTATTGGAATAGGGTGAAAAAGTGGTTCGTTATTTCGATAGATTTACAAATTATAAGGTCCACTCAGGTCAAAAAATCCTATTTTAAATTAATGTTTGTCTATCATATAAGCTGAAAGCCTTATATAGGTGTATATATACCTGAAAGGTTATATAGGTATAAATAAATGTATGTTTGTGTGCATGTCGAAGAGGAAAAACATAGACGTAGAAGGTTGAAACTTATACGGGACTAATAATGAGCTAATTATGACGTACCATACAAATTTCATTAAAATCGGACGGGTAGTTTTTTACGATATGTTGGTTTGCAAAAATTGAGTAACAGACAGACAAGGAAGTTTTATTTTTTATTAAAAATGTTCCCTGATCTCTAAAACGGATTTTTGTCTTCAGAAATCAGAACGATAGCATACCTTCAGTAAGCTCGGAAGCAAATATTAAAGAATTCAATTCTTTGACAACATGTTAATTTTTTCCCCTTATCTTATCATTATAAATGAGAAAGGTTTCCGGCACTCTTTTACTTTGTTACCCACCTTCTTCATTTTGCTTCCGAGCTTACCGAAGGTGACAGAAGCTATGTGTTCCTTTTGAAAACCAAAAAATTTGTCTGACTCCGATTTCAAAAATTCCAAGACAGAAATCTGTTTCAAACATCTGGGAATATTTTTGGTTCCGTGTCTGTGTCTGTCTGTCTGTCTGTCTGTGTCCGCGAATTATGAAACGTGCGACGATAACTTGAGTAAATGTCGACCGATTTTGATTAAATTTGGTAGACATGTTCATTTTACCAATGCCCAGGACGAGTTCGTTGGACAACGTTATCCGCTCAAAATTGGGAACAAAAAAAATCTTAAAAATAACTCGTCCCATTTTAATGAAATTTGGATAGTAGGCCAAAATTAGCTCATTGTTGGCCCCATAAACTTTTCAACCTTACATTTAAATAAATGTAAGTTAAATGTAAAGCTATAGGTGTATATACACCTATAGCTTAAAAAGAATTCATCTGAGTTTTAAAAAACTTTTATAGTTTATCGAAAGTAACCCGCAGACAGCCCCAGATTAAATGACACTTTAATTCGTGTAAAAATCAAAACAATTTTGACATATTAAAAAACGGAGGAAACAATTTAAAAAATTAGACAATAATGGTTTGTAAAAGCATAAAATCAATAAAGTACGTGGATAGGATGCGAGGAAGCTATGTGCCACACCAATTGGCAGTCTATTTTTATTAACACTCCTGAAGTCACAATAAAAAGAAAACACCAATTTTCAATTTTACTTTTTTATCAGGTTATGGTCCCTAGTGTTAGTATGTTGCTGTGTCAGTACGTATAGATGCTGATATGTGTTGGATCAATAAGGGGTGAAAACATTTTAGAACATTAATTCTTATCAGGCCTGTTATGTGCTGATGTTGATGGGGGGGGGGGGGGATTCCCAAGATACTATGTATACATGGAAACTACTAGATCTTAGTTAATAATTCTATTAGAGGTGTTTTATTATAGTATTTGTTATTGGCTACAGTTCCAGCAACATAACTCTCAGATCAACACAAGGTTAGAGATAGCCGGTGTCGATGTACACATCTGATAAAGGTAACGCAGTGTATTTCTGACCGTGAGATTTTGATTTTTATCTTTAAGTGAACAAATAAGAGTTATCCTACACTTAGAAATGTCTTTCTATTAGGACAAGTGCTTCAACCTTACAGGCAATACCCCGCTTAAGTTCTGTTGAAACACGACCTCAGCGCAGCGATAAGTACAGCGAGTAAAACGAGAACCAAACCTGTTTCCTGCTTAAGGACTTCTTTAAACTTGACTCTTTTTGTTAAATTGTATTAGGATTTTCACAAAAATAAACATTTCTAAGAACATGTAAACACGTCTAATAGAAAAAAATCCATCCGGTTTTTTAAATGTGATTTATTACTTAAAATGTTACTTTATATTTATTTATTTTTCCAATAATAGCTTAAACTAAGGTGACCAGATTTCTCTAAACTAAATTACGGACAGATTTAATTGGGGGGGGGGGGGGGGATAGACCTCCCCCCCCCCCCCAAAAAAAAGGTAACAATATTGTTTTTTTAATAATAAATATATACATTTATATGGAAAAAAATATAATTTAAAATTTAAATACAACTTATTATAAAAAATTAAACATTATTATTACATTTTACTGTCTCATATAAAGAGAAAGTATTGTGATGGTGCGATAATTCGATTTTGATGGATTTACACGTTTTGAGGTCCCCTGAGTCCAAAAAAGTGGTTTTTAGAAATGTCTGTCTGACTGTCTGTCTGTCGTCTGTGCAGACGCGTGGAGCCTAAACTACTGGGCCGATTTTGATGAAATTTGGCACACAGCTTCAGAAAAATCATACCCCGAGGGGAATTCGAGAAATGAATTTTAGCCCCAAATTTAGGGGCGCTACCCCCCAAAACTCTGAAAAATCGTGAAAAAAAATTATTTCTCAAAAACAGTTCCGACGAATTTGATTAAAAATTCTAAAATGTAGTCCATTTAAATACGAATCTAACGATATAAGCCGCTTTCCCGGGAAAAATCTAGTTATGGAGATATTGAAACAATTCAAACAAAGATATGATAACATCTTCCTATTCATCTTTAGCGTCCTTCTTATCAAAATGTCGAGAGAAGATGAAAAACTACGCAACAAATCAAAATATTTCTACAATACAAAACACTTTGTACCAATGCAGAGTTAGTGCGTTGACAGAGCGGGAAAGTAAAAAAATGGAGTGGAGAGCCAATGAGAGCTCAGGATTTGAAAATCCTCTTAGGATTTTAAAAATCCCGCGCTATCAACGCACTAACTCTGAATTGGTACAGATTGTAAGTCATATTTTATTTCAAAAAGTGCGTTTTATACATTAATTTGATAAAACCTCAGAATTACGGACAAATTCGGGACTTTTTCTAAAATTCCGGACAAATCAGCGTCCGTATACGGACAGAAAAAAATTCCGGACAAATTGTTGAAATTACGGACTGTCCGTAAAAATTACGTACGTCTGGTCACCTTACTTAAACCGAATTCATGTACGAAAATTGAATAATTTATTATTAACATTTATTTATTTGGTTGGACTAGTCTATATGGGGCATCATGTATATAAAAATGCAAAAACTAACAAATATAATGCATACATAATTATAGTGTTTGCTGTATATTGATATAAATTGCATTATTTATGTATTCTTTTTCATTTCATACTCTCTAGTAAAACCAGATACGCTACATCGAAGCCCAGGTAATCTACAACAGATACATACGCACAAGATTCCCAAAATCGACCCGTATACAGCTGTGTCTCAAAATAGAGGACTGAAGATGGAAATTGTATTAAGAGAAAACTTATGAAATGAAGAAGAATCCATAATTGGTGCATTTTTTTTATCAATATACAGAAAAGACTTTAATTATATGTGCCAGTTTTTTTTTAATTTCTATACATGATGCTCCATATAGGCTTGTTCAACCTTTATTTTTGTACAACTAAATGGATGTTAGAAGCTTTACAAATTATCCTTTGCAAAAATATGTTTTGATTGTGAGGAAGGTAAAAGGCACATTTAAATTCTTTTAAGCTTTTTTTAAGATATTCAAATAGTTTTTGTTTAGAAACTTCTTCTGTAAAGGTAATATCGTTGACATTTCAAAAAATATATTTAACTTTAAAGAATCATAAGTAGCACTGGTAAAAAATTAACATTAATTTTTCAAGAGTTACATTAAGTCAGAAATAACGCCTGAACCAATAATCCTGTAGTGAAATCAGATAGTGTGCATATTTCATATGAACACAATAGTACATTACGCGTCGAGTGCGGAAAGTAGCATTTTGCATGCGAGTGTGGAGTTTGCACCCGAGTCACAGCGAGGGTAGTAAAACCACACGAGCAAAGCAAAATGAAGTTTTCGCACGAGTTGCGTACCGTACTTTATCTACGATTGTTAGATTTTAATAATAAATACAGAAAAAAATAATAAACTTACTGTATATAAGTTCGTATTTCTCTTTTGATAAAGATGACATTAATTCATTAGTTGTATTTTGTGCTGAATTAATTATATTTCGGGAGCCGTATTATTCTCCTCATATTAGTCATAATCATTTAAATCACGCATTGATTTTCACAAAAAAAAACTCTATATAAACAGTTACTTTTATTAAACAATCATCAAATTAGTTTTGATAAATGTAAACAAAATCGCTAATCGTGCGTAAAGTTGAAGAATTCTTCTTCTTTACCGCGCTATGGCGGAGAATAAGGAATTCTTCAGAATTATTAGACGGGCATGCGCAATGAATGCAAGTACGTAAAAAAATCACTTTCTACTCATCTAAACAGAGATACAATGTTTATATTTCGTAAAAATCGTAGATAAAAATTATGATGAGCTTATAACTAATCAAAAAGTATTGCTAGTTGACATTGATCTATAAAATTACAGTTGCTAAAACTTCTGACTTCTAGGGTTGGCTCCCAATATGATTTAGAATAGCGATTGCCAACCTTTTTGATGCTTTGACCTTATATATTTCTCTTTTCAATTTTCGCGAACCTACCGGGAGTATAGTGCAATGCATATTGCATACCCTAAGGATTGCAGGCAAATGCATGACTCCAAAAGCCTAAATTTTACTAAAATCATAACTGGCTTAGGGAGGAAGGAATGTAGTCTGATTTATTATTTTTTTATTTAAATAACCGAGTACACTTACCATCTTAATTCGGTTAATGGTATTGCTTGATTCGTTTATTTTTTGTATCAGTTTTATATTTTATAAAGCTCCTTCCTGAACTTTGTTAGTAGGCTGATGACCCTTTGTCAGAAGTTTTTTTTAAAGAAAGTAAAAGTAAAGTGACAATAACCCTTATTTTGTTACTTTATATTTATCAATCTTTCAAGTATTCGTTTTTATCTTTAACCCTACTTTGGGTCTCAACCATAGGGTTGGGAAACGCTGGTTTAGAATATCCGTACGATTTATGAATCATTATAATCGTTTATCTCAGTGGCGTATCCAGGGGGGCACAGGGGGCACGTGCCCCCCCCCCCCCCCCAGACGGGCCCAGACCCGACAGTGTAAAAAAAAAAGAAGAAATACGGCGTATTTTTTTTTTTAATACATATTTTCACATTCACCTCATATTCAATTTCACCTCAGAAATGCATAAAAGCGCTGTTTTGAGAGGTAATATTTTCAAAAATTTTCGGGGGAGGGCCCCCGGACCCCCCGCCATAGATCCCCCCCTTAATAATTAACTCCAGACAACGCCCATGACTTACAGTAAGATATTATTGTACTGCAGTAAGCATCAGAATACGTTCTAAAACAGTTATTGTTACTTAGGCGCGGAGATTGTTTATTTTTTTAATTTTTTTTTGGGGGGGGGGGGGGGGATGCAGCTACTTTGTTGAATAAGTAGTTCCCTTTTCTTGTTTCCACTACTACTCCCCCCCCCCAATCTAAACTGACTTAGAGTGCCCCCTCCAGACCTAGCCGCTGGATACGCCACTGGTTTATCTTAAGAACTTTTATCTTTCTCCAAGCTATCCGTTTAAGGACCGGCGCATATCGAACCCACGCCACGCACAGCCCAGACCCAACCCACTCGTGGAGGGTTTTGTAAACTATAGGTTCCTAACATTGCCGCATTTTGAGCCCAATCCACGGCTAGCCCACTCAGTCATCTCCCATGCGTGGACAGGTTTGTGCTAGTCGCACAGCTTTCGTGGGTTGTGGGTCAGACTTTTGCCATGGAAGGAACAAATTTGCCTTGTACTACAGAATCAAGTATCATAAAATACCAGCCATCAAGATTACATGTGAATCAAGCTTAAAGATGAAATAAGTTAATTTATTTTTATTATAAAATACTGTATTTCTATAAATATTATTCATGGAGTTAAGTTAGGTTAATAATACAATTAATTTAACGTGGTTATATAATTAATCAAACAATTAAATAAAAACAAAACTAACCAAGTAATAAAAACAAAACAACCAATCTACGAAACTTTTACTTTCATTATAATAAATAAAAGAAGTCAAAAGAAAAAGAAAAAAATATATTATTAATAATAAATTATAATTATTAAACACTTCTTTTTTTTCAATCCATTATCCTAATTATTAATCATTGCTAAAATTGCATAAGCTAAGAATTTGTTAAACATAATAAGATAAAATAATACATATATCTTCTATTTAGTTACCTTCCGCATATATTATATCTATATTTTTAATAATATTAAATCTAGTTTTTTAATACAAAAAACCTTTTATTTATTTTATTTTTACTTTGCACAATGGGAGCCTATATGGAAGGACAAACATTTCATGCATTTCTGTTCAGCCGAAAAGTTTTTCTTAACACCTTTTCAGGAATTTCCTGTCACAATTTAAATTCTCCATAGGCACCTCTCTTGCGTAAATATTTATTTTGTCTACCTTTCTTTTTTGTTTTAATTAATAAATGAATAATAGCTAGTTCCTCCTCCTCAGATTCTGAATCGAGATCGAGAAGAAGAAATGTAGGAGATACCATGGTTAGGCGTGGACTGGGTTTCAATATGCGGTGCGTAGCCCATGCGTGGACGTGGGGATTCCGTGGAGGGGCGTGGGTTAAACGTGGCCTGTGCGTGGCATGGGTTCAATATGGGCCTAATAGTCCCTAAATGCGAAGGTTGCCATGAGAATTCAGTGAAGCAAGACTGTCAGTTCGGCATGGAAGCGTGTAATGGTCCTACTTGAAGCTCGCAGGTGTCTAAACTCTTTCAGTCTTTCCGTCTTTCCTTGTCGGCTTCGAGTAAGATCTGACCTCAGAAGTGATCTCAAGGAACTCTGCTCTTTACACGTTAGATTCCCCTTAAATCCTGTCCTTAATATTAAAACAATTACGGGAATTAGAGAACCTTTGACACGTCCTTGTCTAAAGCTTCTGAAGTGCCGCCACGCATTTTTAATTGAAAAATAGAATTAGAGTGGCACTTAACTTTCTCAAAAAAAAAAAAAAAAAATCTGTGAGTCAGTCCCTAACTATCCACTAATTCCGAGCAAAATCAGTTCGTTAGACTTTGAGAAACTGATGTTTGGTGGATTTTTACATTTGCCCATGCGCAGTGACTAGTATACATCTTATTACAATGACATTCATATGGGACCATATAGGGCCTAACTTACACAATCCCTGAAAATTTCATGGATATTAGAATTTTCATTTGATATGGAATTTGTGGAAGTTATGCATGTGACAAGAATTCGTGGACACACAAACCGACAGACGCCAAACTAAATTTGTTCAGGAATGTCTATAACGTAAAATGCGAGTGGAGATTTTGATTTTTGAGGGGAAAAAATGTTCACCTCCCAATAGTGAAGACAATGCTTCCTCTACCTTGGTAGACTTAGAAGCAAGCTTGTAGTCAAATCAGATTGAAATATTATATTGAATTCTATTTACTTATATTATTACAATAATTTTGGAAAATGAATAAATAGAAATTTTCTTTTATATATATAGCGTGTTTCGGTATTGCACGGAACTGTTTTGGGCATTATTCTACGTCAATCGGTGCGTAAGAAGAACTGAGGAATTGTATCGTGGAAGCTGAAGAAACTATCAAGGGTCTAAACTAAAATACGTGTGGTGTCGTGGGACACCCGGTAGGAACGAAGTTCCTTACAGTTTATATTAAATATAAATTATATAATCACAGTGCTAAGTATATGATACTAACTACTTATACATGGCGGAGTTAGAATAAGAGACAAAATTAAAAGTAACTATTTGTACTAGCGGAGTTAAGGCAAAATTAAAAGTTACTATTTGTACTAGCGGAGTTAAGGCAAAATTAAAAGAAAACCTTTTTATTATCTTTGAAAAGAGCGTCTTACAATAAATGATGTATTGTAAATTGAGAAAAAAGTCAATTTTGATTAGTTTGTAGTTAAAGCAGATGGTTGTAGAGAAGAAAAGAACTTTCCCAACAGACCTCCGTCGGCGAATCTTCAATTAAAATATTATAATATAAAATATAAATCTCCAACACTAAAAGACTTCTGCTTGTATCAGGTTGAAATTTTACATGCCTGTTTCAGTTGTACTTTAGACGATGTGTATGAAGTTTTATTGAAATCGTTACGTTAGAACGTAAGATATCGGTAAAAACGTTGTTTTCTTTATTTAAAACGTTTAGGTCCGCTTTAATAAATTTAGCGATCTTTAACACTTCATAGCAGTGTTGGTGTTCGTTTTACTAAAAAAAAATATTATAAAAGTTGTTTGTCTCATTAAATAGACGAAGTAAGAATTTTTCCCCGTTCAAAAAATCCAATTTTAAATTTGAAGCTTACGTTTACGAGAGCGTTGCGCGTGAACGCTTGGGCGGATAACGTTGTCCACCGAACTTAGCCTGGGCATTGGTAAAATGAACATGTGTACCAAATTCCAACTAACTCGGTGATCTTTTACTTAAGTTATTGTCATCGGTAGATTTCGTGACGGTGATTTTGTGGCGGTTATTTTGTGTAGGTGATTTAGGTCGTTTTTTTCGGATTTACTCCCGGCTTCCAGAACGTGCCATAAGGAACTTCGTTCCAAAAACTTGCCAGAGATGCATGGATTCGAGCTAAAGGTTACATTAACTAAAAGGAGACTCTTGATTAGTTGGGTCTATTAAGGAAAATTCAAACATCTCACATTTGCGATATTTCGATCCCTCCTTGGATCATTCTCAAGCTAAAATCATAGTTTATTTCAAAATTACATTTCACCAAATATAATCAATGTACAATGCAAAAGGACAATTTAATTTTAAATATTAACAATGGTAACTTGAATCCTTACTAACTCCTAAAAGGAGAATACTTTGAACTACTCTGAATGTTTTATTCTCAAATAAATTTTTTAACTTTTGATATAAATATGAAATAATAGTTATTTTCGCACCAAGAGAGTAAAGTAAGTGATTGCACCCTGAGCGATGAAGTTGGTTTCTGAGGCGAAGCCGAGGCAACCATAACGTTCACAGTTAATTATCGCGAGGGTGCAAGTAATTTTTACTCCCAAGGTACATACAAGATTCTACCTCCAGAAGGGAGAAAAAAATATGAAAATATTTTAATTTTAAATTACGTTATTCAACAAAAAATACAGGTTATAGGTTTATATTTATTTTTAAAAACATATAGTTATATATAAGATTAACAATTCTCTAAATAAGTTTAAATTAAATTATAGGTAATAATTATTTGAATTTCAATGCTAAAATTAAATGGGAAAATCAGCTGGAAGCTGATTCGTGTATATATATTCAAGACTATAAGACAACATGGTCTCTTTCTAAACTCAATAAAAATTACCAACTTTATCGAAACAATAAAATAATAAATTAATCTGGTAAAACAGTATTTCTAACATTATTTATCTATTTTATAAACTAAAATGAAGACCTAGATTATGCATAAAAGAGAAAGTATAAACACTTGATACGACAAGATTACTTTAAAAGTCAATAATGTTTAGTTTAATGCTGTAAATAATTACCTAGTTTATTGTAAAACATGGAAACAAGTTATGGTGAGATGGTTTATATGGTTTCCACATTAAGTTTCCTCACCGCGAGATCAATGCAACGTGGTTTTTTATTACGTTATTAGAAACCTTTCAACTCCACATCTTCACAGTTCATCAAACTTCAAATACCAACTTAAAAAAAAAAAAAAATCTCCTTTCTATTCACGTCAACTTGACATTATTGTAAAAATAGATGATATTATTTAATAATCATTTTTATACAGCCAATTCGTTTCTTTACTAACAAAAATAACAGCTTATAATACAAAATTTATTCACTTATTTAATTTTAATTGAAGACTTCTTTGAGGATCTAATATTTTGGATGTTAATTGGGAAAACAGGAGCAGTTGTAAATAATAATTAATATATAAACAGGTCAAGTGTGTGCTAGTCAGCAGTCAGCACACAGCGAGGCGAGGGTCCGTAGGCAACCCTGTATAGTTTAAGTAGTACCCAATTGATGGTGATTTTTAAAATGCTAAAAAGCTTACTTTGAACTATCCTATGGGTCTGATATTCTCAAAACACATAAACAAACTTCTGATAAAGTATTTTTTTGCCACTGAACCGGACTACAACCATATAAATACATCGAAAAGACGTTAGTTATAAAATACGTATTTTGTCAATAAAAAATAAAATAATATTTTTTTCAAAATTTCCAAAAAGTGGTATCTTTACTTTTGGTCAAAGAATGTTCAGGAATTTTTTCAGATTTTTTGCACTTCACATAAGCGAGATAGAAGGGGGGGGACACGTTTCACACCCACTTCAAACTTGCCTACGCTCGCCCTATCAAAGTTATAACCAAAGAATTATATATTTTTGTAATCAGCTCGACGTTCCCTTTCATATGATACCCCTCACGGTGTCGAAAAAAAATAAAAAAAATTTAACCCTTAAGTTTTTTTACCCTAATTTTTAAATTTTTTTTTTTTTTTTAGGTCGCTATATTTTACCATTAATTAAAATACCATTTTTAGGGTCCGTAGGCAAAACCAAGGACCCTTATATTTTCCTGCGTGTGTCAGTCCGTCCGTCCTGTCGCCTGCTCTCACAGCTACACCTTTCGTCCGATCACTTTGAAATTTGGCATGTATGTGTCTTGTACCTACCCACATATTTTAAAATATAGCGACTTGAAAAAAAAAAAATTTCAAAACAATTAGGGTAAAAAAACTTAAGGGTTAAAATTGTTTTATTTTTTTTCGACACCGTGAGGGGTATCATATGAAAGGGTAAGTCGAGCTGATTACAAAAATATATAATTCTTATTTTATAACTTTGATAGGGTGAGCGTAGGCAAGTTTGAAGTGGGTGTGAAAAGTCCCCCCCTCTCTATCTCGCATATGTGAAGTACAAAAAATCTGAAAAAATTCCTGAACATTCTTCGACCAAAATTAAAGATTCCACTTTTTGGAAATTTCGAAAAAAATATTATTTGATTTTTTATTGACAAAATACTTTTTTTTATAACTATGGTCTTTTTGGTGTGTTTATATGGTTTTAGTCCGGTTCAGTGGCAAAAAAATACTTTATCAAAAGTTGGTTTATGTGTTTTGAGAATATCAGACCCATAAGATAGTTCAAAGTAAGCTTTTTAGCATTTTAAAAAACACCATCAATAGGGTACTACTTATACTATACAGTGAGGCCTACGGACCCTCGCTGTGTGCTGACTAGTACACACTTGACCTGTTTATTAAAAACTGGTCTTATCGTTATTTTTATTATTTTTTTTTTTTTTTGGTTTCTGTATTCCTCACCTTAATTGTTTCCATGTGCAAAATTTGGGGAAGATTGAAAGACGGGAAGTGGTTCAAAATTGGGGTAATAGGTGTGTGACGAAACTTTCAAAGCAAAGTAATATAAGACCAATTTATTTTTTGGTTTCTGTATTCTTTACCTAAATTGTTTCCATGTGCAAAATTTGGGGAAGATTGAAAGACGAGAAGTGGTTCAAAATTGGGGTAACGGAAACGTTATGCGATGAAACTTACATAGCAAAGTAATATGAGACTAGTAAAAAGGAATGCATTATAGCGTACTGAAGAATTCACAGTACTTCTTTAGATTGTTACTCCCCTGTTTTTTTTTTTAGAATATAATTGACATTGAGTAAATAATTATTAAGACAAAAGGATGCTTCGGTTAATGTACGTTGGGACAAAGGAATATCACACTTCTATTTTTATAAGGGGAGTAACAATCTAAAGAAGAACATTCCGTACACCTACGTACTTATTGTCATTCCCCACTGATTTTTTTTTATAAGGGGAGTAACAATCTAAAGAAGAACATTCCGTACACCTACGTACTTATTGTCATTCCCCACTGATTTTTCTATAAGGGGAGTAACAATCTAAAGAAGAACATTCCGTACACCTACGTACTTATTGTCATTCCCCACTGATTTTTTTATAAGGGGAGTAACAATCTAAAGAAGAACATTCCGTACACCTACGTACTTATTGTCATTCCCCTCGGATTTTTTTATAAGGGGAGTAACAATCTAAATAAGTGCCGAATCCAGAGCCAATAGCCAGGGCATTGGGGGCCCCCCCGCAAGAATTTTTTGGGGCCCCCACCAAACAAAATTGATGGGAAAAAAAAGCCTCTTGCGTTTAGAACTGGGGGCCCCCTGCTGGTGGGGCCCCCCCGCGATGCGGGCCCGTGCGGGCCCATAGTTACGCCACTGCCAGAGCATCACCAGCGATCAGAGTACACTAACGATTTAAGGGTGACCAACGTTATTAACTATTGTCCTAGCTATTCTGTGACAAAATGTCCACTCCTGTAATTGATTTATATTAACCCTGTAAATATCACACTTGATTTTAATTAGGGTTTCGAGGTCATCCTAAAAACCATTATGCTTTTGGTAGTTCGCATCTTGGAGTATATCTCCTACCTACTGTAGCTAGAGATTGATATCGGGTAATGCAACTTTTATTGATATATCTGGTATTACTTTTTTACCCAAAAACAGGAAAAATATTGCGAACTTAATCACTCAATAAATTTCTTCGATCAGCAAGCAATTGCAGACTGATCGCAATATTTTATATTTTTGTAATTTTTGAGTGGGGGTTTCATCTGACAATAATGTCTGTTTTGAAGAAATTTGGTATGGTTGGTCAAAAGTATCCCTGATATTAATGTCAGCCGTCTAAACACATTGAATATAGCTAAAAAATATCTGTGACCCCACTGGGAATCGAAATAGATCCAAATGAAATGTGACCGCGGTGAAGCTATGTGCCACACTAATTGGTAGACTATTTCTTTTAGCACTCCGTATAGTAATATAATGGTAATTTATTTATTATATTGTAAGTGTAATTATTACCCTTACAACGTATTCTACTACGTAATATTTTTTATCTACGATTGATACGAAATATAAACATTATATCATATCTCTGTTTAGATGCGTAGAAAGTGATTATTTACGTACTTGTATTCATTGCGCATGCGCGTCTCATAATTCTGAAGAATTCCTCTTCTTTACCACGCTAGCGCGGTAAAGAAGAGGAATTCTTCAGCTTTACGCACGATTAGCGAGTTTGTTTACATTTAACAAAACTAATTTGCTGTTCTTTTATTAAAGTAACTGTTTATATCGAGTTTTTAGTGAAAAACAATGAGTGAATTAAGTGACTTTGACGAAAATGTGGAGAATAATACTCCTCCAGAAATAATTAATTCGGCAAAAAATACAACTCAAGAATTAATGCCATCTTTATCAAGAGATACGAACTAACATACTGCAAGTTTATTTTTTTCTGTATTTATTATTTAAATCTAACAATCGTAGATAAAGTACGGTACGCAACTCGTGCGAAAACGGCATTTTGCATTGCTCGTGTGGTTTTACTACCCTCGCTGTCGCTCGGGTGCAAACTCCACACTCTCATGCAAAATGCTACTTTCCGCGTTAGACGCGTAATGTACTATTAGGAGCAGTAAAATTAACATATTTTCCTTGAATTTGCTCATTTCTTATCTTTTAACAGAATTCAATCAATTTTTCATGAAAATGACTTATTAATTTAGTGGATTTTAAAAGTTAATTAAAGATAGTTTGAGTAAAAGATTTTAAAGGAATTAGGAGGGTTCTAGAGTCTAGAGGCGGAGGGTTTACTATCTGATGCATTATTTATCTGGTTCTAACACAGCATCCCTTCTCTTAACATAAGCTTGGGCTCAATTCAATCTGACCTCTCTATCTGGACCCCCGGTAATACTAAAGGGACGCCCTTTAGTATAGTCGTGTGTCCTTTGTATAAAGTCCCTGTAAGAACCTGGCTGTACGCACCGACGCACTCCACCGACGCAACCCCACCGACGCACACTCCTCCCTACATCTAATAAATAATCAAACATGCTAATGATGTCATCGCTTATTCATGACCATGTCAATTTGTTTGAAAACTTCACTTAACTTATCTATAAAGGATTTTCTTATCAGAGAATGGTTGAAGAGGGTTTTTGAGCCTTAATAGATTATAATATTTATAGGAAGAATAAAAATAATCATTTCTAATAATTGCGGTAGTAAATATCACATTTCACTAATTAAGATTTTTTTTTAAGTGAAACTTCTTTGGCGGCGGTAGAGTGAATTTTTTCATATAGTGACATCGTGTAACGAAGTTTGCGATTCGAGACTCGTCCAAGTTTCCAACATTTTTACAGATTAATTGTAATGAAATTTGTGTGACGGAAGTAATGCAACGGAAGTTGTGTTTCGAGACTAATTCTGGTGAAAGATTTATCTGTAAAAAATCTTCCTCCCAGGCGAGTTGCGAACCATCAACCTTCTGATCATGATGCTAACATACTAACCATTGCTCTAAATACATTGACAGGAAGAGAGAACACGAAATTGGTATATAAGCGTAATATTAGATATATTATAATTAGACTAGGTTCAAGGGAACGGGGTTAATTGTATACTTACAAGAAAAAAGTAAAAACTAATTAAATTAATTTAAATAAGTTATTATATCTATTTAAAGACCGCAAATCAAAACAAATATTTATTTTTATTGGAATAAATGTGGTTGCGTTAGCGTAGCAATAACAAATCATTTCGAGGTGCGTCGGCGTCGGAGGGACACTCCTCGATTGTATAAATCATTGGTTCTTAACTGGGGGGCCGCGGCCCCTCAGGGGGCCTCGAAAGGTATTAAGGTATTTAGGTAAATGGATTAATTGTATTATATCTATTTAAAGACCAGCATATCAAAACAAACATTTATTTTTATTGGAATAAATGTGGTTGCCTTAGCGTACCAATATTATTTTTTTCAATTAAATTTTCCACAACCATTTCTCAATTCTAAAATAACATAAGTTTCACTTCTAATGCGTGAGAGCCTCACACATTTTTTTTTTTTAAATAGTCTGCCAATTACTGTAGCACATAGCTTCCTCGCAAATTTTTTTTTTTTTTTTTTTTTTTTTTTATTGACAAAATACGTTTTTTTTTAACACTATGTTCTTTTCGATGTATTTATATGGTTGTAATCCGGTTCAGTGGCAAAAAAATAATTTATTAGAAGTTTGTTTATGTGTTTTGAGAATATCAGACCCATAGGATAGTTCAAAGTAAGCTTTTTAGCATTTTAAAAAACACCATCAATAGGGTACTACTTAAACTATACGCAGGGTTGCCTACGGACCCTCGCTGTGTGCTCACTAGCACACACTTGACCTGTTTATTTTAAAATTTGGATCACAAATCTCTTTACTTATATGTCCTCCAGATTTAATTGGGATCGGACCCAATAATTTAGGCTCGCGTCTGCACAGACAACAGGCAGGCATTTTTTAAACCACTATTGTGTACTCATGGGCCCTTAAAAGGTGTAAATTCATTCAAATCTTAATATTTAATGTTTGCTATATCACAATACTTTCTTTCTATATATTTACATATATTATATTAAGTGTATAAGAAAATAAAATAGACTGCCCATTAGTGTGGTACATAGCTTCCTCGCTGTTTTGATTTTTTACATGAATTATTAAAGTATAAATTTAGCAAAAGTTAAAGAGCTCAGATGGTTCAAATTAATCTGGGGCTATCTGCGGGTTTACTTTCGATAAACTATAAAAGTTTCATTCAAATCAGATAAGCACTCTTAAAGCTTTAGGTGTATGTTTGCATGCATATGGAAGAGAAAAAATGAGAGCAGAAGGTTGACACTTACATGGCACCATCAATGGGCTAATTATGACCTACCATACAAATTCCATTAAAATCGGACCTATGGTCTAAAAATTTGAGCGACAGACAACCAAATTTTTCCCTGATGTCTGAAACGGATTTCTGTTTTGAAATGTTTGAAATCGGAGACATAAATTATTTTATCTCCAGTAGGGAAAAAAAGTTATGATTTTGAATTAGTTTAGAGGGACTAAAACAGGTCTTTTCATCCCTGAACTCAAAAAGTAGGGAGAAAAAGTAAAAGTAGGGCGAAAAATTAAAGATTGCAACTTAATTATTTTATAAATAGTAGAAAATGAATGGCTAATGTAATGAAGTTGTTGAAATCAGGTTGGCGGCACTGCGATTTTTTGACCATGCTTATCTTTGTTTATAACCTGCATCTAAATAACCTTCTATTTGAGTTTAATTCCAATTCTTATTTGTTTTAAATATTGAATTTCTTATATCTGCTATTAAAAGTGCTAATATTTATTGTTATTTATTAAAATAATAAATAAAAACTGTGCAATGGACCAAAATGTGTATTTTCTTCCTACTGGAGATAAAATATTGTATGTACCTCGTGAGTAAAGTGCCATTATTCCCATCGCGATAATTATCTCCCTCGGCTGCGCCTCGGGAATTAAAGAATCTACTTCCTTAGCTTCGCCTCGGGATTTAAGGTCCCTCCAGACTCTCGCGAAGTTGCCCGAAGTCGGGCGAGGAAGGAGAATGTGGAGGGGTTGCTCGTGGTTCCTCGGGGGTCCTTTCCTCGCCTCGCCCGACTTTGCTTCAGACAGTGGCGGATCCAGGACCTAATTTCGGGGGGGGGGGGGGGGGGGGGGGCAATCCATCCAACACCGAGGGGTTTTCGGGGTATGAAATACCCCTCAAGAAAAAGGGGAAAAATGTATAAATTTTGAATAGAAATTTGTGTTTTACTCTTAACAAACTTAAGAAAACATTTAAAGTAAATACGGCTCAAAATCTTTCGAATAACTAAATTTAATTACAACTTGAATGAAATAATTGAGTTTTAATCACAATGGTAGGGTAAGGTTTCATGATTTATGGAAACAAACGAGAAACTGCTACAAGACCGCTGAGAGGATTTCCGGGCCCCTGGGCAAGTTAGCATTAGGGCCCCTTTGAACAAATAACGGTGGGGGTCCGGGGGTCCTCCCCCGGAGAATTTTTTAAAATTTAAGTGCAAAAAGATGAGTTTTATGGGTTTCTGGGGGCAAGTTTGTCCTTACAGGAAAAGATGTTTGGTGGGGACGAATTTCGGAGTTTAACTAAGATGGATTAAAAAAAAAATAATAATAATTAAGTTGTTTTGTAGGTGATAAGTTTCATTAAAAAATCTTCTTTTACACTTAGTATAATATAAAATAAAACATAATATAAATTGTTTGCTAAAATAATGAGATTAAGAGTAAGCAAATAAAAATAGTTAAATAACACATTTTATTTTTAAAAAATGCATTACAATTAAAAATGTAAAAGTTATTAATATCAGATTGTTAATATGATTTATCTGTCAGTTTCTCTCCTGTAAATTAACATTGACCATATTGAATAAGATGAAAACATCACAATAATCTTAGTAACTAAATGAAACACAAGAATTCAAAATTCCATACTCATGACACATTAGGAATAATTTTAAGTTTATTACATTCAGTGGCGTAGCTAAGGCATAGGCAGGGGGCTTCTCGCCAAAACAAAAATGAAAAATAATTGCGTTTAGAACTGAATGGGCCCCCTGACAGTGGTGTAGAAGTAATATTCCATGTTAGATTTTATCATATGCTCTAAAGGGGTCCCCATCGACATTAGTACAAAAATATAAGTTTCATGTTTTTTTAAGGCCCGAATAGTCACGCCACTGATAACAATATCCTCCTTGCCTTTTTGGTTGTAATAAAACCAGGGCCGCCCGCCCCCCAGAGGCACGGGCCCCCGAGGGGCCTGGGCCTCTGGGAATTGCCCCCTCTGCCCCCCCCCCCCCCCCGTTGGTGGCCCTGAACTGCAACATATGCATTTTCTCAAGCGTGGATCTTGTTGTGGTTTTTTGGCCCGAGTCAAAGGGGACGCGAGGAACATTAAGTCGTGGCAATGAGGCTCGCGCGAAGGGCGAGAGTCTGGATGCGACTATACTTCGCCTCGAGTATTTTCGCAGAGTATAATCGGCGAGGATACTCCGCGAGAGTGTGGAGGGGCCTTTAGGGACCATGGTTCCTTCGGCTTCGCCTCAAGATCAAACTTTTTTGCTCAGGGAATAATGGCTTACTTTACTCCCTAGGTGCATAAATAACCATTAGTTCTTCAGAACGATCAAATAGCGCCCGTTACCTTCGGTAAGCTCGGAAGCAAAATGTATGATACATATTGTTTTCTTCACAAATCAAAGTAATGAAAGGAATGAATAGTAGCTCTATACACTCACATTGACATATGTTATACTATAAATTAAATTTTATGTATGAAGAAAATATTTTAAAAATATAATTATAGTAATAGTTTGTTATGACTGTGAGTATCGTATTTAAGTTTGTGTTAGTAAATATGTTTCCTGTTTTAACGGGTGGGGAAGTTTATGCGCTATAATATAGGGCTTACCCTGGGATGATTACAGTTTAGGCTGAAGCTCTTCAGCCCTTTCAACATTGTTATGTTGTCACCCTTTTAGATAAATAACCGGTCATGTTACTATATACTGTTCATATATTATATTTAATGGGCCCTTATGTCATCCAGTTCGGTAGTATCATTTACAGGTATAGTACCGAGCATCTATTCACTGCCTTCCTGATAGCTTTTCAATAAAAAATATACGGCTCGCTTAGAATGTTTTCAAAAGATCGAAATTGTAAGTTATTATTATTTACTTGTATCCATTCAAGTTGACCCCCCTCTTCGTATTTTCCATTACGATATTAATCTTTCTGATACCCATATATATATATATATTCTGGGAATACTTCGTTCTTATATTTCATTGATTAAACTTAGAAGTATATGTATCTCTTTTCTTTACTCTCTCTGTCTTATAATAGAATTATAAAACGAAAGAAAGAATAATAATTGTTTGTTGGTATAATATTGAATGAAAAATTGAATAAGAAAAACAGTAAAAATAAAATTTGTAATTACACAAAAATAATTGTCTGCCAAATAGTGTGGCCCATATAGCTTCCTCGACACTTCTTTAGATTGTTACTCCCCTTATAATAAAACAGAGGGTAGTAACAATCTAAAGAAGGTGCACGGAATGTTCAGAAAACATATTTGGTTCCGTGTCTGTCTGTCGTTCGATTTTTGCGAACCAACATATCTTAAAAACGACACGTCCGTTTTTAATTAAATTTAGATGGTAGGTCATAATTAGCCCATTGTTGGTCCCATATAAGTTTCAACCTTCTGCGCTCATTTGTTTCTCTTCTACATGCGCACAAACATACATTAATTTACAACTATAGCTTCAAAAGAATCTTTGCAGATTAAACTATGAAAGTAAGTTTATCGAAAGTAACCCGTAGATAGCCTCTGATTAATTGTAACCGTCTGCGCTCTTTAACTTTAAAAGAATAAATAGATAATTTAATTTACGTAAAAAATCAAAACAATTTTGACAGATTAAAAAACCGGGGAAACGATTAAACAATAATGGCTTTCAAAAGCATGAAATCGTGATGGATGCGAGCAAGCTAAGTGCTACTCCAATTGGCAGTCTATTTTAAAATTTATGGATTATGATCAAAACCATTAAACCTGTGAGGATTGACTTATGATTGGAAACTCATTACTTAATAGAATTCCAAGTGTCCTCGCCTTCTGTTTCTTTCAATTTATTACATCTGTGAAAGATTCAGAAGTTTTTTTGTTTTTTTGAACCAGCTAACAATTAAATGTCAATAGAAACAAAACAGAAATTAAAATTTAAATCCTAAAATAGTTTCAATTATTATTGTTGTTTTGATGTCATACTTTTGTTTCGTTCACTAGAGGGTTTTAGATTTATATCCACTGTGATATATTTATCAAGCAGTATTGATAGTTCTTATTATACCATTCTAAATAAGCTTTTGTTTGCATTTTCCTGCTAGATCCTAAGTATACTTTAAAATATTTTCCCTCCACCTTCACCTTTTGTATCTTAATTTATTCCTGCTCACAGCATCCCGCTACTGAACAGAAGTCTTTATATTTTGATCTCATAATCGAAGGATTCTCTTTAGAAATAAAAGGGGTTTTCAACCCCTGCGGCTCTTTAGCTTATATAGAAGTGTATACTATATTTTTTATGAACTGCTAAAAAAAAAAACTTTTTATATTATCGTCAGAGAGGAGAAAAAAAAAAGTTTTAATACATAAGGTGTTTTTTGTCTTGAAGGTTTACTTTTACTAGGTGTTTCTTTACAAGTTACAAAAAGGGTTGCTGAATAGAAAGAGTTTAGAGAAGGGATAAATCATTCAAAGGTTTCCAAGCTTCTTCGGATTCCGAGCTCGGAAAAAAAAAACCGGATTTGGGATGAAAATCCTACTTATACAAAAGTTGGCTTACTCAGTGAGCACCCTGGTTTGGCATTCATTCTGCTTTCTTAACTCCTCTCAGAGTATCCTACTGATTCCATTGACACTGGTCTCGGAATAATTCCAGAGGCAGGATCCCCTCTATCTTCTTTTTCTTCCCAACATTATTAAAAAATCATTTGAAAACCCCGACTTTATGAAATTCCTATCTATTTTTTAGTGAATCCCCGAATTCATTAATCATATGTTCAAGATTTCTTTCTATTCGTTATTTACAGTTACACTTACTCTACATCGTTAATCCCTAGTTCTTGAATCCCAGAAGTTAGTTTTAACGACAGCCAATAATTGAATGAAACTATAATATCGTGGAAAGAATATTCTATTGTAAACATTGGATTTTTAACTTGGTACGTAGGTGTCCGCGGGTAGACTCGTAATATACAGTTTAGTTTTGCGGTGAAGTCCAGATGAAGTCCTTGGTTTCGCTTCTACTACTGGAAGCATCTTCAGGGGTGTGGTGCATCGTGATGGGGGTGTGTTTCAAACCTTTATTTTTAGTCGTCTATCATAGTGGCCACCATCTTGAAAATATTTATCGTGAATTTTTAATAGTTACATAATCTTTTCTTACTCTTCAAGACATTAAAATTGATGATATAATAATTTCATGCAGACTAAAAACTTTATGTTTAGTCACCCGCCATATTGTCTACCATCTTGAAAATTTGAAGTGTAAAAATTCCAAAAACTATACAGTTGTCACAGAAGGCTGAGATGCATTTGTGTGCTGAATTTCGTTCAAATCGGTCAATTTTTACTACGTTTTTATTAGCTTGCTTTCTTGTTTGTTTGTCCAGTACAAATCTTGCAATCGATTTTTAACTAACTTCCCGAGTAGCTAGATCTTTGAAACTTTTAAAATAGCTCAGAACACGATGACAATGCATTATTTTAATACTTTTAGCCATCTTTCAGCAGAATTTAATTGGTTTTCAGCAAAGTTTGCTGTATGGAAAGTTAGTTCGGAAAAAAATCCGCAAGATATTTTATTTGTTTTGACATATCCCATATTTACAATTTTCATTTGACGGGTTTCAAATTTATGATTTATGACAGAAAATTTAAAAACGTAGTGTATAAAAAGTTCTTTTTATCTTGTAATTATTAAAAGCTTTTATTTAACTTGCAATGTATGTATGTTCGGTCAAATCTTGCAACTGAATTTTTAAGCAGTTATCATCAACCGATTGAATTGAAATTTCGCATACACGTTTAGTTTGGATGACAATGCATGGTTATCTAAGTAATGTCATTCTTAATCCAATATGGCGCACAGCCGAAGATGGCGGACTAGTTATTTTTTAAGAACGCCCAATGATATGGGTATCAAATGAAAGAGTTTGCTGAGAAGAATTCGAATAAAAGCTTGTTTTTAATTTTTTTTTTGATCAACTTTATTATACAAATTATTGTGAGACAAACAAACAAACAAACTTTTCAAAGCCCATAAGTCTTTGGAATGATGAGCTAACTACCCTCGTTCAAGTAACTACGCTCGTTCAACTAACTACGCTCGTTCAACTAACTACCTTCGTTCAACTAACTACCTTCGTTCAACTAATTACGTTCAACTAATTACGCTCGTTCAACTAACTATGCTCGTTCAACTAACTACGCTCGTTCAACTAACTACGCTCGTTCAACTAATTACGCTCGTTCAACTAATTACGCTCGTTCAACTAACTACGCTCGTTCAACTAATTACGCTCGTTCAACTAATTACGCTCGTTCAACTAACTACGCTCGTTCAACTAATTACGCTCGTTCAACTAACTACGCTCGTTCAACTAATTACGCTCGTTCAACTAACTACGCTCGTTAAACAAGGAAAATTAAGAATTTGAATGACAGTCTCTCCAAATGAAAGAATACCATATGAACCATATTAGTTTGAAATTACTTCATTTTTTGTTTGAATATCATTTGAGGCGTGTGTATAAAACACGCGAGACAGATGTGAATTGTACTCTTTAATAAATTAGGATAGTTACATTTCTATTGCTTTTATTTGCCATATGGTTAAATTATTTTTCGACTTCCTTCGAATGGAAAAAAAAGAAGGTTTTTTGATATGTTTAATGTTTAGGAATAAAGAAATAATGCAGTTAATCATCAGAGACAATTATTGGGGGTAAAGGATCCTCAAGTTGAGGCCTTGTCAAGGAATTAGCCCGGGTTATTCCGGGAAACAGGAAGTCCAAGGAGCTGTCAGACCTGCGTCTGATGGGCTCGTGCCCCCCCTTAAGACAAATTGGTGGCAAATGTCAGGAGGGCAGCCGGCAGGACGAAACACTGACACACGAACACTATCTTGTTTTGGGGTAAGGGAAAGGGCTGTAAAATAGTTTCCTCTCGTCCTGTCGAACGCTTTAGTGAAGGACGTTGTTAACTTGTACAGCATCTGCTATCACCTATCAAAGTCATTCACATGCCAATACAGCTCTCTTTGCTCTCTAATTTACCTTTTACGATTTCATAGGAATAACAGCAGATTGTTTTATAGCCTAATTTCAATCACAATTAAGTAGTTATCTTTACTAATAGGTACTGATTTGATGATATCTTAATGAGCCATATTTGTTTAAGAAAATAGATATCCGTATTAACTTTAAGCCTGGAACTAATGAATGAAAATAGATCATAAAACACTATTATCCTATCATTCCGAAAAACGATAAAATTTTATATCTCCAAATTCAAAAAATTCCAAGAAAAAAATCCGTTTCAGACATCAGGGAACATTTTTAGTTCCGTGTCTGTCTGTCGTTCAATTTTTACCAACTAATATATCTTAAAAACTACTCGTCCGAGTTAATTGAAATTTAGATGGTATGTCATAATTTGCCCATTGTTGGTGCCACATAAATTTTACCCTTATGCGCCCAATTTCTTTTTCTTCCACATGAGCACAAACATACATTTATTTACACTTACATCTTATAAGTAGTTTACGTACTAGTTAAGTTTAAGTACTCATCTGATTTTTGTTTACGAAATTAGGATGGTTTGTCGAAAGTATTAATTTGAAATTTGATACTTTAATTCATGTGAAAACTCAAAACAATTTTGAGTAATTTAAAAATCGGGGGGGGGGGGGGGGAATTAAATAAATTTGACAATAATAGGTTGTAAAAGAATAAAATCATTAAAGTATACGAAATAAGACGCGAGGAAGCTATGTGCCACACTAATTGGTAGAGTATTTTTATGAATGACAGTGATTTATTTATTAATGTAATTTAATAATAACAGATCTAAATAATTGCGTCATAATTTACAATATGTAGACGTCAAGAATATTATAGTTTCATCCGAGAAAAGAAATATAACTTTTAAATTATTAGTTTTAAGAAATAGAGGCAGGTACCTATTAAGTCTTTATCACGCATCACTGAAATTTCTTTTACCTCTTAATTTTTTTAAAGATAATGCTTACGATGGAGGTTAATTGTCCAAATAACGTGGGCTTCAGCGTAAAAGTGTCACTCTTCGAGACGGTTATCAGCCAAGAATTATATCTGTAAAAGTGTGCTCAAAAGATGATATTTTAATTCTTTGTTTTTTAAAAGGTATAAAGCTATTACCCTTCATAATAATTTTTACGATGATTGTAATAATAAGACAATGATATTTTAAAAAACAACCAAGAGTATGACATTAGTATCTGAAGAGAGAGCTAATCAAATAACTCACTGTATATAATAAGTATAGGCTTTAAAATACATCATTAAGCTTGAGTATGTTTATGCAATCAGTAATAATTTCTCTTTCATTTGTACTATTTGTCATGTTACGGAAGACAATCAGTTATAAACAGAAAAATATTGTCTATAAATCGTGATTATTTACTGTCACGTGTGAAGAGTCATTGTAATAATTGTATAATTGAGATGTCGCTTCTCATATAGTTTGTCTTTATTTTACTACGTTTTTATTAGCTTGCTTTCTTGTTTGTTTGTTTGTCCAGTACAAATCTTGCAATCGATTTTTAACTAACTTCCCGAGTAGCTAGACATTTGAAACTTTTAGAATAGCTCAGAACACGCTGACAATGCATTATTTTTAATACTTTTAGTCACCTTTTAGCAAAGTTTAATTCGTTTTCAGCAAATTTTGCTGTATAGAAAGTTAGTTCGGAAAAAATCCGCATGTTATTTTATTTGTTTTGACATCCCATATTTTTAAGATCTTCATTTTGACGAGTTTCAAATTTGCGATTTTTTTATTAAGAGATAAACATTGAATGACAGCGAAACAGGAAAAGTAAACAAAGAAATAAATTAATTGACGTGTGGCAATTAGGTTTGTTTACTTGTGTCCTAGGTATCGGTATAATTTTTCCATACATCTGTACTTCTTTACTTGTGCACATTTTTCTTCTCTTACTGTCCCTACACGGGGGGGGGGGGGGGGGGGCATAGCAATGACACGGTTTAGATTCAGTGTTGGGGAGATCCGTTGTACAAAGATTTGTCCTTTTATAGGTTTAAGATCAGCTCTCAAGATGGTTGTCATTTTTTGTGTAGTAAATAAATTCGGAACTATTTTTTTTTCATTAACATCATATAAGAAGTACCGGTGTGAAAATCCCACACATGATAATTTACACCCATTTTCATGGAAGTAAAAACATTAAAATGCCCATATCTCCAAAACCGCCTGTGCCCAAAAAGTATAGGTACAATCTACCAAATAGGACACATAATATATACCCCAAACAAAATAGAAATCAAATAATGTCTACTGAACTAGACATACCCAAAGTTATCGTCGACAGATCTATTTCGTGCTTAAGTGACTACAGCTCCGAAACGTCGTGAGCTACGATGTTTGGGTTTGTCACCATCAGTTTTTCCGACAAAAGTTGAAAAAAATGCCGCAGACCGCACCTCAATACGATATATCTTGAAGCGATATGTTATTAAAGGTTTAGTTACATACGAACGTACATACACAGACGTATATGAAACGGATTTTAATGATATCCCCGGGTTCGTAAGACCCCTCCTTCACAGAGATCTCGGAATCAAGTTTCGGATGATAAAATGTGAATTTTATCTTGGCTTATTAAAAATAAATCATCGGCGGATGTACACACAAAAAGATCGGAGGTAATTCTTGTAAAGGACTCAAAGTCGCTATGAGAAATTTTAATTATCAAGAGGAATAAATAATATAAAATATATTTTATTATTCCAATATACTATCATGATAAAAAATAAAACGTAAAGAAGAAAAAAGTAGTATAATATATATTAACTGTGGAGATGGAGAGAAACAAAACACGCTAGGAAACAGAAATATCAAGAAAAGAAACGAAAACAAATGTTAGGTTATAGTTGAACAGTAGTAGTAGTGTAACCTACACGCCTCCGTATATTAGTATTAGTAGTTCTGGTCGAGTTCCTGCTTCAGTCCGGGAACTGTTTTCACGGTTCTAGGACTGTCCCAGAACCGTTCGTCTTTCTGTTGGAACACGGGACTAAAAGTTCCAGAACCGTCCGAGAAGCGTGTAGGAACGGTCTTTCGATACTGCGCATGCTCCCGGCAGTTCTAGAACCGTCCGAGGCTCTGTTGGAACAAACCTATAGTAAAAAGACAAAATAATTCTATTACTCTATGCTAGGGAGCGGCCGCTCAGCGGCCGCTTTTGGGGGGTTGACGAGCGAAGCGAGTAGGGGGCGGAGCCCCCTAGTAAACAGAAAAAATATTGTCTATAAATCGTGATTATTTACCGTCACGTGTAAAGAGTGTTAGTAATAATTGTATAATTGAGATATCGCTTCTCTTTAGTTTGTCTTTATTTGTTGTTAGTGTCGTTCAGTTGACAAAGACAATTTCACGGTTGTTAGAGCTCCAGCTCAGTGTGTGAACCCGATACGCTGTTTGTACAAGGTACATTAAGGCGATATACTTCTTTTCAGTTCAAGGGGGTGTGACAGTAGGCAATTTGTCGTTTGACCGAAGTCGACCAGCTGGACGTTTGACTTTTGACACCCTTTTAGTGTTACATTAAACACTCTTTTGTAACTTTTACGTGACCTTCTGCCTTTTGAATCAGATCTGAATCGAGTCCAACGGTCCAAAACCAGTTCTTTCATTGTGTCCGTCGTAACCACGCCTACAATTGGCAGCACCCTTGGACAGTCCCTATTGTTTTATTACCCTAGATACAATAAATAATTAATTGCTCCTGTTTATTTTTTTATTTTTAAATATTTCCCTCCCAACTTCTTTTTACATTAACCCCCTTCTACAAGATTTTTTTTTTCTTCAGAACCCCTTCATAAAAGTATACAAATAGGCAATGACCCTCTTTTTTAAAACCTCGCTCTAATTTGTTTAACACGTTTAAAAGCTGTCATTATAATACAACTTTTAAAAAACTAACACTGTTTACGTCTATACGATTAATCAAAAGCTATTGTTCAAAAAAATGAAATAATTGTAAGTAAAATAGTTTTGAACATATTCTTTTATGTTTAATGAACTGTCATATAACATATAACCCTCCTTATATACAACACATTAATCAACATCTAACTATGTCTTCTTATAAACAAGTTTACCTTTTTGTCTAACTCAAATAATTAATTAAGTAATTATTTTGGATTTTGATTAAAATTACGATGTGGTAGTCATTAAAATATGTACAACCTAGTACCTAATAGTACAAATCTGTAGTCAAAAGTAAACAAGTAAGGCGTGCTTCACGTAAGTACGTGAGGTGATAATCGCCGGTTTCTGTACGATTAATTTAAAATTATTGAGTGTAATAGTTGCATATTCTTTTTCTACACTTTAAGGCCTTTAAATTGATGTAAAACATGTCATGGGGACTAAACACATTTTTTTTAGTCACCTGCCATATTGGCCGCCATCTTGAAAATATTAAGTTTGAAATTTTAATAGTTGCATATTCTTTTTCTACATTTCAAGACCTTTTATTTGAGTGCGAAAAATCGAAAAAGTGTCCATTTGTCACAAATGCCGAGATGCACCTGTGTGCCAAATTTCATGTTCCTAGCTATAGTTGTTTATGAATTGAAACAAGCCAACGGACAGACAGACAGACAGAGCTGTTATATAAGGTTTCTTTTTGTAAAAGTAAAAAAAAATTAGCCAAGGAATCATATTTTTTATTAGCTAGCTTTCTTGTTAGCTAGATTTTTATCTAGCTTCCTGACTCAGAAAAAAGCTGAAACACGATCAGTGACAGCTAAGGAAATTCACAAGGCAAATTTAAAAACGTAGTATATAAATAGTTATTTATGCACCTAGGGAGTAAAGTAAGCCATTATTCCCTGAGCGAAAAAGTTGGTTCTTGAGGCGAAGCCGATGGAACCATGGTAGACTCTTTAATTCCCGAGGCGCAGCCAAGGGAATAACTCTAATTAGCTCTCGAGGCGCAGCCGAGGGAGATAATTATCGCGAGGGGAATAATGGTACTTTACTCACGAGGTACATACAATATTTTATCTCCAGTAGGAAGAAAATATACATTTTCGTCCATTGCACAGTTTTTATTTATTATTTTAATAAATAACAATAGTTATTAGCACTCTTAATAGCAGATATAAGAGATTCAATATTAAAAACAAATAAGAATTGGAATTCAACTCAAATAGAAAGTTATTTAGATGCAGGTTATAAACAAAGATAAACTTGGTCAAAAAAGCGCAGTGCCGCCACCCTGATTTCAACAACTTCATTACATTAGCCATACATTTTCAACTATTTATAAAATAATTAAGTTGCAATCTTTACTTTTTTGCCCTACTTTACTTTTTCGCCTTACTTTTACTTTTTCTCCCTACTTTTTGAGTTCAGGGATGAAAAGACCTGTTTTAGTCCCTCTAAACTAATTCAAAATCATAACTTTTTCTCCCTACTGGAGATAAAAGTTCTTTTTATCTTGTATTATTCGACCTATATTTTGATAAACCCTTGTATTGTGTAGAAGGAAGTTGATATATTAATAATATTTAATATTATTAAAATCGAATAATGTTAAGAGGAAAAACTCTGTAATTGAAATACAAGATCATAATGAGAAACCTCTTCTTGTAGAATAATTATATCCTCTTTCAAATGAGATTTCGTTTTTTTTTTTTGCAATTAATCGAAAAGTTAATTAATTAAACATTAATTTTTAATGTAACTTGTTTTCCTCATGCATGTGATATAGCAGAAATATAATTGTCCATGGATTATAATTCTGTTCTTTTACTATATCGTCTCGATTAATCCATGATCCAGAATAGGTATATGTACTTATATGCCGGTCACACACGTGCAGTTTTAACTGTCAGTTGAAACATTTCACAGTTCGTCTGTGGGTATTTCAGTCTCAGTTCAACTCAACTGTACAGTTAAACTGAGACGAATGAAATTTCAATTTTTTTTAACTGAAAAGTGTGTGGTCGACTGTACAGTTCTCAGTTTAATTTGTCAAATCTAATGGTTCTCCGCTTAATTCTTTTAATAAGCAGATGTCCGAAGATTGACTTCGCCTTTGTAACCACTTCTTGCAACTCTGTTTACGATTTTACAATTATTTATCTTTTTTTGTAAAATAACAAAAAGTAATCGATCGATTCCTCGAATCCATTTTGAAAACTGAAGGACTGAACTGTGCATGTGTGTGCTTCAACAGTATACAGTTTAAACTGTTCAGTTCAAACTGCACGTGTGTGCCCGGCGAAAGGAAAACATTAATAATTACCTAAAAAAGTATGTTAATAGTAGGTATTCTTCTAAAACAGTATTCATGTTTAATGTTCAATATGGAATCTAGGAAATAATAAAACAAAAGCCACAAATAAATTACAGAATAACGATTTCTTTTTTTTAATTGCATCTCAACATTAGGGACATTATTTTTATTTTATATATATAACGAATCAATAATAAAATTTTATCATCACCAATAAACAATTTTTTTTTATACAATAGAAAAAAACGGGAAAAATAATTAAAAATAAAAATATACAAAAACATATTATTTTTTTCTTTTAAACATAGCAGAGACCTAGCTAATAAGCTATTGAGGTCTTGGATAAAATTTCAAAGTCAAAAAAGTTATTTTTAAATCAATTTTCAGAACATACATAAATATGATTACCTATAAAAAAAAAGTTTTTAAACCATATACAAATATAATTCAGAGATCTGCATTTTTTTAAATAATTACAATAAAGATCAAAATATGTTAAATTATTTTTATAATATGAAGTTGAAATACACATACCATTATATTTAATTTATTAATTATTAATCTTTTTATTAATTTTTTTTTTTTTTTTAAATGATAATACTTCCTATAAAACATTCATTCTTGAGCACATTAATTAATTCATATTATGTATATTAATTTTGAACTTAATATAACAATTTTAATTAATTAAATTTGATTTATTATACTAATGAAAAATTAACACACACATTCATGTGTATATATGTGTGTGTGAGGGTGTTATAATAATGTATAACTAAACTTCATATTAATTTCATTTTTTTTTTCATAAAGTTGTAAATTTATATATTTAACTTCTAAAATAAGTTTAATAACTTATTCTTTCATAACTTATAAATGATGTGAGATCTGGATTACTTAGTTGGAAACATATTTATTATTTTATATAAATATACACAGTTTTATTTTATTTTTATAAAATTCAATGCATTTTCATTGAAATTATTTGTAATTTACTTATATTACTAAATTTCATATACATATATAAATTATTTTCGTTATACATATTACCAATATGAATTCTATTAGTCCTTGCAAATTAAATTTATTATTTATAGTTTTCAACTTCAATTCGTATATGAAACAGATATTACAAAGGCAGACAATTTATTTTATACATAAGTATATAAATTAAAAAAATAATATTTAAATAAAACAAATATATGTATAATAAAATTTAAAATATTAAATTATAAAGAAAAAGATTTACAATATTATCATTTGATTTTAGTGTATAAATAATGAAGATAAAAAAATAGTACATTACGCGTCTAGTGCGGAAAGTAGCATTTTGCATGCGAGTGTGGAGTTGGCACCCGAACGACAGCGAGGGTAGTAAAACCACACGAGCAAAGCAAAATGCAGTTTTCGCACGAGTAGCGTACTGTACTTTATCTACGATTGTTAGATTTAAATAGTAAATACAGAATAAAATAAACTTGCTGTATGTAAGTTCGTATCTCTTCTCTTGATAAAGATGACATTAATTCTTGAGTTGAATTTTGTGCAGAATTAATTATTTCGGGAGGAGTATTATTCTCCTTATTTTCGTCATAATCACTTAAATCACTCATTGTTTTTCACTAAAAACTTGATAAAAACAGTTACTTTAATTAAACAAACAGCAAATTAGTTTTGTTAAATGTAAACAAACACGCTAATCATGCGTTAAGGTGAAGAATTATGAAACCCGCATGCGCAATGAATTCAACTACGAAAAGAAACACTTTCTGTGCATCTAAACAAAGATAAAATGTTAATATTTCGTTATCAATCGTAGATAAAATAGTATTGTTATTATTTTGTAAAAGAAATAGTTTAATTAAAACAGATTTTGAGATAAATCTTAATATTGAATGTTTAAGTAAGTGTAAATATACTCAAAGGTTTATTTATAAGTGGTAAAATGTGTTTGCGACGAAATGACGCAATCCTTTCTCCAGAGTACTTAGGCAAACATTGAAAAAGGGGGAGTAATCATTTACAGAGAGGGAATACGTGAAAAAAACAATAGAGTATTCCTAAAAGTAAATAACTGCAACAATTCTATTTAGGGGAGTTTGTTACTGCGGATCGAAGGCGCTAAAGATCAGGGATTATCGGCGCCCTAATACCGTTTGGTTCGTTTATAATGACGCCCTTTTCTGAAGGTTTTAGTCGGGGATTGAAAACCCCAAACAGAATGCCAGTGGGATTCTCATGAAATGGAAGAATCGTGTAACCAGTTGGTGTTTTCTCACGGGGTGCCTCGATATATCTGCCCTAGATTTATACCGCTAATACCGAAGACCTTCGACTTTTTCACGGCAACAAAAGTTTCTATAACTCAAGGCTTGTTTTAACCCAACTTTCGATAATTGGAAAAAGTTTTCTTTATTGAAAAATATACGACCCGATTGTCAAACAATTTCCATTGATTTTCAAAAACAGTTCCTTTCTAAAATTCTTGTTTTTTAACTTTCTCATATAAAGAGAAAGTACCTATTGTGATAGCACGAAAATTTGATTTTGAGATTTTGATGGATTTTAACGTTTTGAGGTCCCCTGAGTCCAAAAAAGTGTTGTTTTTTTAAATTTCTGTCTGTGCAGTCGCCTGGAGCCTAAACTACTGGGCCGATTTGAACGTAATATGGCAAACATGTTCAGAAAAATCATACCCCGAGGCGAAATCGAAAAATGAATTTTAGCTCAAAATTTGGGGGCTCTACCTCCAAAAACTCCAAAAAAAAGTGAAACAAATATATTTCTCGAAAACGGTTCCAACGATTTTGATTAAAAATTCTAAACTATAGTCCATTAAAATACGAATCTAACGATATAAGCTGTTTTTCCCGAGAAAAATCTAGTTCCTGAGAAAATAGCTTTAAACATGGACGGAGAGAGGCCGGGTTCGATTCACCGTGGAGAAATTATTTTTATGATAAATTTAGATGAAATGTTCAATAATAATAATAATCAAATGTACTCACGAAAACTAATTAATGGAAAACTCTGGGCTAAGAAATTATGAACTTGTATATGAGAAAGTTTGTCTGAGTTGTTTTGGATCGATTTTTTTGTCAAATATTTGCCATGTATTTTAAAAAAATACATAGCTATTTTCTATAATTCTTATGTTTTTGGGCATACATCTTTTTCTTGTTTTAACATGTTTTTTTGTGAGGAAAAATTAAAGTCAAATTTTTATTGGTTTTATTGTTTACGAGTTATTAAATTGATTTTTTTTTTTGGTTCGCATTAAATGTTTTTTTTTTATTGTTAACATTAATAATATTAAAAGCTAAATAAATAACAGACTTATTGGTATTAGCTATATTGTTATTAAAAATAATATAAAATATTTATTAAATGGAAGCTTATGATTACACAAGAAATATGTATTTAACTCACACGGATTATTATTAAAAGTAAAAAACAAAATATATAATAATAAAGAAAAAAAAATATATAAAAAATATTAATATATAATTAATTAATTAATTAGTAATTTTTGAAGTATGTGTTTTCGGAAGTTATAGAATATAATTTTTTACCAAACTTACATATTTTAAGACTCTGAAATAAAATTATAAATAAATCCAAGACCTCCTATTATCTCACACTTGACACACAAAAAAACATATTATTTAATTTAATTCCCAAATAACTTTAATTTTTAATTTAAATTTAATAATGTACACAATTTACAATTATCAATATTACTTTAGATTTAATATTGTATTTTTTTTAAATTTGTTTTTCTTTTTTTTTTATTATAAATTAAAAAGATAAATGATATAATACAGAGGAAATGTACAGGTCTATATTTAGAAGTAGTTGAGTGTAGTCAGGCTAGGGAGGATTATGTCCTACCAGGGTTGGTACACGTTGACACCTGCCACCTTGACCTCCACCCCCACCACCACCTAGTCTTAACTGAAACATAAAAATAAAAAAAACATATTAAATAACCAAATTTACAATTAACATTAAATATCAAAGAAAACAATAATTAATAAAAGAAGTTATTTATGCACCTAGGGAGTAAAGTAAACCATTATTCCCTGAGCGAATAAGTTAGTTCTTGAGGTGAAGCCGAAGGAACCATGGTCCCTAAATCCCGAGGTGAAGCCGAGGGAATTAGGGTTTTTAATTCCCTGGGCTCGGGAATAACGCTAATCAGCTCCCGAGGCGCAGCCGAGGGAGATAATTATCGCGAGGGGAATAATGGCACTTTACTCAGGAGGTACATACAATATTTTATCTCCAGTAGGAAGAAAATACACATTTTAGTCCATTGCACAGTTTTTATTTATTATTTTAATAAATAACAATAATTATTAGCTCTTTTAATAGCAGATATAAGATATTCGATATTAAAAACAAATAAGAATTGGAATTAAACTGAAATAGAAGGTTATTTAGATGCAGGTGATGAATGAATGATAAAGAAGGTCGAAAAAGCAGTGTCGCCAACCTGATTTCTACAACTTCATTACATTAGCCATTCATTCTCTACTATTTAAGGGGAGCTGGCGCACTTCGGTACCAGCCAGAAAAAGTTATGATTTTGGATTAGTTTAGAGGGACTAAAGTAAGTCTTTTCTTCCCTGAACTCAAAAAGTAGGGAGAGAAAGCAAAAGTAGGGCGAAAAAGTAAAACCAGGGAGAAAAACCAACTTAATTATTTTATAAATAGTAGAGAATGAATAATGTAATGAAGTTGTAGAAATCAGGTTAGCGACACTGCTTTTTCGACCTTCTTTATCATTCATTCATAACCTGCATCTAAATAACCTTCTATTTCAGTTTAATTCCAATTCTTATTTGTTTTTAATATCGAATCTCAGGGATTCGTTGTAATGATTTGTTTATTTAATCCTTACACCCTAACGATCAAACTTTTAACAATTTACATGACTCAAAAAAAGATTCATATTCACTTTGCATTTACTTCTTATTAATTTATGAAGTGATTTACACACGGTAGTTCTATTTTGACGAACCCTGTTTACCATATCTATTGGAAGGATTTGAATGACAAGGGGTGTTTCTGCCCCTCTTGAGAAGGCGCCTGCCAGCCGATATAGAAATGCACGTCAAAGCGACCCCTCTCCTATATGCTTCCAGTTAAGGGCTTCTCGTCGAACAACTGACGTACGATGTAAATAAACCCGACTCTTGTTTGTGTTTACGTGACTGTTTACAATGCAAGAATATGACTGTTTGTTATTTCTAGTGTCGATCTGTTTCTGTACTCCCCCCCCCCTCTATGCCTTCATAATGATGCAATATGACACTTTATATGACACATTCTATCAAAATTTTAATTTATTTTATATCCTATCTTTGTATAATGCATTTCTAAATCCATAAAACATTACATTTAGTAATTTAAGTTAAAGATCGTTGATGCACAATAATAATAATTTCAAGATAAAAAGAACTTTTTATGTACTACGTTTTTAAATTTTCTGTTGAATCGTATGTAATGTTGATAATATAATTGTTATTGTTATATATAATATATAATGTTAGTGAAAAAAAATAGTTTCGAATTTATTTACTTCACGCATAAATGACAATCATCCAGAGAGCTGATCTTAAACCTATAAAAGGATAAATCTTTGTACAACGGATCTCCCCAACACCAAATCTAAATCGTGCCATCGATATATATGAAATAACATAATCGATAAATAATATAATCGATATTTCCTGTTTTGCTGTCATTCAATGTTTATCTATCACAAATTTGAGACCCGTCAAAATGAAGATTGCGTAAATATTGGATATGGCAAAACAAATAGAATAACTTACGGATTTTTTCTGAACTAACTTTCCGTACAGCAAAATTTGCTGAAAACCAATTAAATTCTGCTGAAAGATGGCTAAAAGTATTAAAATAATGCATTGTCATCGTGTTCTGAGCTATGCTAAAAGTTTCAAATGTCTAGCTATTTGGGAAGTTAGTTAGAAATCGATTGCCAGATTTGTACCGGACAAACAAACAAACAAACAAACAAGAATGCAAGCTAATAAAAACGTAGTAAAAATTTATTGAAAGGCTACAAGAATTGTTGTTTTGCAAAATGTCGAGCCGTTAAGCCCGTAGCAAAAGCTTAATTTTATATTTAGAAAAAAAGTAAAATTACTTTAATTAAATTAGATATTTATTTAGATAAGTTATTATATCTATTTGAAGACCAACAAATCAAAACAAACATTTATTTTTATTGGAATAAATGTGGTTGACTTAGCTTAGCAATAAAAAATTATTTCGAGATGTACATCGCCATCAGGACACTAATTATAAATGAATGGTTGTTATGATTCAGATTTTGTGATACCACTTAATAATTATGAGGTTAGTAGAAGGTAACACAACTATATTTTTACCCCAATTTTATACTAAAATACGCAAACGCGTTTCGATATATAATATCATCTTTAGTGTTAAAAGTTAACGAGTAAGAGTAAAATCTCTACTTTTATCTCTAATAAACTCTCTAGATTTCTGTCTAATAAAATCTCTACTTTTCTCTCTAATAAATCTATAAGTTTCTCTCTAGTAAAATCTCTACTTTTCTCTCTAATAAAATCTCTACTTTACTCTCTAATAAAATCTCTACTTTACTCTCGAATAAAATCTCTACTTTTCTCTCTAATAAAATCACTACTTTTCTTTTCTCTTTATTAAAATCTCTCTTCTCTAGTAGAGATTTTACTCTTACTATGTTAACAATTTTAACACTGAAGATGATATATTATACTTCGAAACGCGTTTGTGTATTTTAATATAAAATTGTGCTGACAATACTGTTGCGTTACTTTTTACTTGTTTTATGTTATATTTTTATATGTTTAAAGACAAATGTGCAATAGTTATTTATGTAATTAGGCGGCAAAATGGAATTTTACTGACGAGTGATTAGATTAGCCTCCGAGCCGTAGGCGAGGACAGGCTATGAAAATGAACTGCCAAGGCGAAGCCGAGGCAGGTAATTTACCTAATTGAGGTAATGAATACACGAGGCAGAAATGTTTCTTTCGCTGCCTCGTTTCATACAATATTATATTTACTCACGCTATTTAGATAAAAAATGGAAGCTTAGGTAAACATATTAATACATTAATAATATAACATTGCTCTGTCATAAAACTAAATTAAAATGACACAAATGAAAATAAAACTAAACACAAACAAAAAAAAACAAAAAAACAGATGTTATGATAGACACTGGTAAACACTGTACTTTCTCTGCATAGGCAAGGAATATTTCTCTATTTCAATTACTTTCCTGCCTGTTTTTAATATTTTAATGCGACAAATCAGCGAAGTAGTACTTTCTAGCCTGAAAACATTTAAGTAATACTTAATTTTGCTGCCGTGAGTAGATAAAAATATTACCGAGCTTGTCAAGGAAATGTTTATACTAAAATGCTTCGGATATATTTATATTTTTTATTGAAGCAGTTACTTAATAATTTTCCTATTACGTTTTTTTCTTTTAAATTTTTGTATAAAAATGTAGATTTAATTATAATATGGAACCAAATCTACACTTGGCCAAACATCCGCTAGATTGATCACTCTCCTTTTTTTGTCAATAATTGCAGAAAAGAGTTGAAGCTAAAACCGTAAATTATTGAAACGTTTTAATTTGTCACCGAATTCTATCGGTTGTAAAATGTTAGGGAGTCGAAGGGTCCAGAGAGTTAGGGCCCGAGGTGAATTAATGAAAACGTTGAATAAATGAAAAGTTTAGGATTACACGGAGTTTTCAGCGTCGCACCGCGCGTACCCAATCCCTTTATTTATTAAAAGGGCAATCGCAAAGGATACAGCGAACCCTATCTCTCTCCCCAATCTGCATGTGTTAAACGTGTTAAACGTCAGATATAGAAGGGATAATTTGAATAGAAGGGATTTTTTTTTTTTATCCTGAGTGTTTAAGGGGCAACCCTGGGGGTCTTGGTTTGAACCCTACAGCGTGTCTAAGTAGGCGAGATTACTGTCTAATAGGGAAAGGGAAGGTTATAACAACGATGTTTGTGATAGGGTAATAAATAATATTTGGGCATCTGCATATGAGAGCAGGTGCAGGGGTTGTAGGGGGGCCAGGAGACCCCCTTCAACCCCCCTACATCCCCCTGTTAGGATCGAGTAATTGAAAATCCTCCCCCGTATTTGAGTACGGGATTACTAGCTCGATTCCACCCTTATTATTCGTTCAGATTGATATCGTAATACTAGAACTAGACCAGCTGTTTTTAGAGCTACCGAGTTCCCTACTATTATACTACATAGTTAGCCATTGATCACACTTAATTATTAGTTAATTAAAGGCTTACTCCTATATAATAAGGTACAAGCTCTGAAAAGATAATAATTCACTTGCCGGCTTTCTTAAAATCACTCAAAGAACAAAAAATACATTGTATATTTTAGCCATTAAGTAATCTACGTATATGTACAATATTTTATGTCTTTGATTTCAAAAATTCAACGACAGAAATCTGTTTCAGTCATCGAAGAACATTTTTGATTCTGTCGCTCAATTTTTACGAATTAACACATCTAAAAAACTACACGTCCGATTTTAATAAAACTTGAATGGTAGGTCATAATTATCTCATTATGTCATTTGGTCCCACTGTGTAACTTTGTACTTAATGATTATGAATGCTACAATGGTGTATGCTACAACCTTTAAACATTCCAAGAAAGAAATTCGTTTCAGACATCAGGGATCGTTTTTGGTTCCGTGTCTGTCTGTCGGTCTGTCGGTATTTCAGTCTGTCGTTAAATTTTTGCGAACCAACGTATCTTAAAAACTATACGTCCAATTTTAATTAAATTTGGGTGGTAGGTCGTGAGTAGCACATTGTTGGTTCCATATAAGTTTCAACCTTCTGTGCTCATTTGTTTCTCTTCCACATGCGCACAAACATACATTAATTTGCACCTAAAAAAGTACCTTCAAAAGTACTTATCTGATTTGTATGAAACTTTTACAGTTTATCAGAAGTAATCCACAGATAGCCCCAAATTAATTTCAACCGTCTGTGCTCGTTAACTTTTGCTAAATTGATACTTTAATTCATGTAAAAAAATCAAAACAATTTTGACAGATTAAAAAAAATCGGGGAAAACAATTAAACAAATTAGACAATAATGGCTTGTAAAAGCATAAAATCAATAAAGTACGTCGTAATACGATGAGAGGATGCTAAGGGTCCACGTCCGATTTTAAGTAGAGTTTAATTTTAAATAACAGGCTAATTCTGAATTTTAATTCTAAATTTTGATTATTTTATGTGAATATCATAGAATTAATATTTTATTGTAACAAAGTATCGTATAGTAAACACATTATACTTTTTAACTCTGACAGCTTAGGAAAATCGAGAAAAAAAATGGGAGGAGAGTGTGTGAGAGCTTGAGATTTTGGCGGGTAATAGGTCGGGCAATGACCTATTACCCGCCAAAATCTCAAGCTCTCATTCACTCTCCTCCCATTTTTTTCCTCGATTTTCCTAAGCTGTCAGAGTTAAAAAGTATAATGTGTTTACTATAATTACTTTTTAATAGGTACTTCTTTAGATTGTTACTCCCCTATGATTTTTTAGAATATAAATGACTTTGACTAAGTAACAATTAAGACAAAGGGATGTTTCATCCAATAACCTTTGGGACAAAGGAATATCACACTTCTGTTTTTATAAGGGGAGTAACAGTCTAAAGAAGAACATTAAGTATTCCGTGCACCTTCTTTAGATTGTTACTCCCCTCTGTTTTATTTATAAGGGGAGTAACAATCTAAAGAAGTGCGTTTTAATATATATAAAACTTACAAAATTTCCTCGAATTTCAAAATCCCTCTAAACAACATTGCGTCCCTATTAAGTACAAAAGGATTTTTAAAAGAAGATACACATATTGTTATTGTAATGTTTATTTCTCTAATGGATTTCCAATACTTTTAACACAGTCAGAAGATTAGGATTTTACGAGTGTGTTAATATTATGTGGAGATCGGATCTCAGTACATTATTCTTCAGATGTGTAAAGTATCATAGATTTTGCTTTTTTCGTTTTTTAGTACAAAAAAAGCTTATAAGATCTGTAGTAGTAGTGTCCACTCGAAATGCTGTTAAGATGCTTTATCTTATCTTTTCAATCACCGGCAAAAGGATATCGATATCCTCATTTAGTACTTTATCAGTCCGATCAAAACTTCAGAGGAAAAAGGATAATGAAGGACAATAAGAAGAAGGAAGAAGCTGATGCTGATGTCCAGCCCTGTTTGAAGTGACCGTTCGTACAGTAATGGATACGGTGACTCCGTGGGAAAAACTTAGGTATACTTTAAATCAAGGTATTTTTTTTTCTCGAAGTCTTTGACGACAATGACAGATTTCTGTGCAAAGATACCTGTATCTGTTACAGGTAGCGTCACCTGCTCCTTTACTTCTTTAAGGTCCTTAGAGAAGGATAAAGACATACAGACAGTCTTAATGCATCCCTTAAGGGTTTCATGTCCTTTTGCTGCCTACTCAATACCTCTTATTTCACTATTATACTTAACAATCCTATTTCGCCTTCTCTTCTTTTTTTGCAAACATTGTCACTCTAAGTAGCTAAATCTTTTTAAGACTTCTTTTCTTGAAGCAAAGATGTGACATTTTCATGAGAAAAAAAGTTAAAAGTTTTATAAAAAAAATAAATTTAAAGGTACGTTATACTTTTGTACTTATGTAATGAAGGATGTAAGAATATATTAACGATATTTTGTTAATAAATACCAATTTCACAACAGTTTAGCTTAAAGTAGCGTTTTGAAAGTTATTTTTAATACTATATTAAAACTTCAGTACTTCTTTAGATTGTTACTCCTCTGTTTTTTTAATATAAATAACTGACTAAATAACAATTAAGACAAAGGGATGTTTAGTCTAATGTACTTTAGGACAAAGAAATATCACACTTCTATTCTTATAAGGGGAGTAACAGTCTAAAGAAGAAAATTTCGTACACCTTCTTTATATTATTACTCACTTATGTTTTTTTTATAATATAAATAACTGACTAAATAACTATTAAGACAAAGGGATGTTTAGTCTAATAGTGTACTTTAGGACAAAGAAATATCACACTTCTGTTCTTATAAGGGGAGTAACAGTCTAAAGAAGAAAATTTTGTCCAACTTCTTTATATTGTTACTCCCTTATATTTTTTTTATAATATAAATAACTGACTAAATAACTATTAAGACAAAGGGATGTTTAGTCTAATTTACTTTAGGACAAAGAAATATCACACTCCTATTCTTATAAGGGGAGTAACAGTCTAAAGAAGAAAATTTCGTACACCTTCATTATATTGTTACTCCCTTATGATTTTTTTATAATATAAATAACTGACTAAATAACTATTAAGACAAAGGGATGTTTAGCCCAATGTACTTTGGGACAAAGAAATATCATACTTCTGTTTTTATAAGGAGAGTAACAGCCTAAAGAAGAAAAATTCGTACACCTTTTTTATATTGTTACTCACTTATGTTTTTTTTTTATAATATGTATAAATAACTGACTAAATAACAATTAAGACAAAGGGATGTTTAGTCTAATGTACTTTAGGACAAATATATATCACACTTTTGTTCTTATAAGGGGAGTAACAGTCTAAATAAGAAAATTTCGTACACCTTCTTTATATTGTTACCCCCTTATGTTTTTTTTTATAATATAAATAACTGACTAAATAACTATTAAGACAAATAGTCCACAGGCCACCATAAGAAGTGAGTCGCTGATTGATAAAGTTTTCTTACCTTATGGAATCGCTTATTTATGCCTTGTCCACCGATGAATTGGGTATATGGCAACTAGGCGCTGGGCCATTTATTTTTTGTTGACATGCCAAACTTGCCCTTCTGCGGGAACATTGAAAAGAGATAGATAAAGTTTTGATTTTCACAGGATCGTTTAATTAAATTATTACAAAAACAGTGGTAAAGGTGGCCACCGATACGAGTGGGCCGTTTTCTTTTCAACGTCCCGGCAAAGCGAAATGTTTGGGGCGGTGGCCACCCCAAACGGCCCACTCTTATCGGTGGCCACGTGTACCACTGTTTTTGAAATAATTTAATTAAACGATCCTATGAAAATCAAAACTTTATCTATCTCTCTTCAATGTTCCCGCAGAAGGGCAAGTTTGGCATGTCAACAAAAAAGAAATGGCCCAGCGCCCAGTTGCCATATACCCAATTCATCGGTGGACAAGGCATAAATAAGCGATTCCATAAGGTAAGAAAACTTTATCAATCAGCGACTCACTTCTTATGGTGGCCTGTGGACTAAAAGGGATGTTTAGTCTAATTTACTTTAGGACAAAGAAATATCACACTTCTGTTATTATAAGGAGAGTAACAGCCTAAAGAAGAAAAATTCGTACACATTCTTTATATTGTTACTCCCTTATGATTTTTTTTATAATATAAATAACTGACTAAATAACTATTAAGACAAAGGGATGTTTAACCCAATGTACTTTGGGACAAAGAAATATCACAGTTCTGTTTTTATAAGGAAAGTAACAGTCTAAGAAAGAACATTTCGTAGACCTTCTTTAGTTGCTACTACCCTCTGTTTTTTTTATAGGGGGAGTAACAAACCAAAGCAGTGCTAAAACTTCTATCCTAATTTAGGATTCCGGGGCAACAATCCTCATAACTTTGTGCTTTCTAGGATAGACCACAGTAGGAAGAGTGTAAAGTCCGATAATTCACTCTCACTACCTAAAATATGTTCGGATGCTACGGATTTTCTCATTCAGATGTGTTCAGAAGTTTTTATTTAGCCTAAGGATATAGTAAGGGTTTAGGGTATCTAAATAGTGGGTGGTGTTTGTGTACACTAAAGATTTTACGTTTCACTGGAAATTTAGGTACCTTAATGCCATTATAGGTTGTAAAAGTAAGGTATATACCGTTACAGTCATGTGTAAACCTGACGACATATACCTGAGGGGGGGTCTAACCCTTTGCTAATATCTTCTCTATACAAATACCCGACTAACCCTTGGACGGCAGGATCCTTCGAGGCTAGGGGGGGTCTAGGTATTACCCTAGCAGACAGTGTAAACACATTCATATCTTCACCCTGTTCCATAGTGAAAATTTTCTTTCTGGATACAACCCTTCTCTTCCTACTCGTTCCTATAAACACCCTTTCCACCCTTCATTTTATTAATTGTACTAAACTGTGTACCTTTGTACTTTATGATTTTGAATGCTACAATGGTTTTTTTTGTGAGGGAACAAAAACAAGCAGAAATGTTACTATGTGTGACAGCAATACTAAATAAACCCATCTTTACAAACTGTCAGATAGGATAAGTATAAAACCCCGTCATATACTTGTTTACTTAACATGATACCTTTCAGTACATTTAAACAGGATACAAAAAAAAGGAATTATGATTTTCGATTATTGAATTATAGCTGTGAAAGAATATAATTTTGGAAGCTAACTATAAATCTTTTAATATTAAATTGTAAAAATAAATCAACTGTGAATAAATGGTTAAATGTACTTATATAAAAGTGAATAATTTTGACTCGAAGTATCATAGAAATAATTTTAATTTCTTTAATCTCATTAATGTATATAAATAAAAAATAAGCGCCAGAAATATTTAAAACATTTCCGTTAAATACCTATATAATTTATTTGTTTGCACCAATATTTGATTATTATTTATTTATATAATTGAGTGTCCCGACGGCGACGACTCACCTCGATGTGATTTGTTATTGCTAAGCTAAGGCAACCACATTTATTCCAATAAAAATAAATATTTGTTTTGATTTGTTTGTCTTCAAATAGATATAATTGTAATATATAATAAATAAATACTTATCTAAATGGGTATAATTACTTATCAAAATTAATTTACTTAATTTTTTTTTATTTTTTCTAATTATAAAATTAAGCCCTTTGCCACGGGCTTAACGACTTGTCAATTTATAAAATGGTAATTGTCTCAAAAAAATATACTTTTATTAATACGATAATAATTTTTTTTATCTACTTGCGGCAGCAAAATGAGGCATTATTGAACTGATTTCGGGCAGGGAAATGTAAGTTTACTGCCGAGACAGTAAAATAAGGAAAAACTTTACTGCCTATGGGCAGCAAAAATAAAATAAAAATAAAATTGCAGTTATCATGTTGTCAATAACAGTTTATATATTACCTACATCCTTTGTCCTTTAGCTATAGGTTTTGTAAACTTTCAGTACCCGATAATTTTGTTTCTCCTCTTTAATTACATATTATAGTTTAATAAGTGATCTTTAAATAATCAACTTTTTATTAATAATATAACGTGTTTATATATTTATTAATCATGTTTAATAAGTTGAAAGAATAGTAGATCTACAATTAATAAAAAATAAAAATCTGGAGAGTAACTGGCAACACTGCAGCTTCAAGAGAACTATGTAAATTATTGAAGTAATTCTCGATTAGACTTGCTACTTTTCTTGATTTTTATCCAAATTACTTCTTTCTCCTTCTTAATTTATTAAAATTTTTGCAAAGATATCTTCAATAATTTTAGTAATTTCTCAGTAAAAAATTAAAAAAATCTAATAAAGCTTTTATGACGATTAATTCATTTTGAAGTTTGTTCGTTATAAGAGCATGTTTAGTATTTTGTTGTAGATTCATTGTTATTATAGATTCAATTTGCCATTTAATTACTGTTATTTTTCCAAAGCTTTTTATTTATTTATTTTTTTACACAATTTATTTTTAGTTAATATGATACTATCTAAATAATATACATTGAATAAATGAAGCAAGATAGTATTTTAGCAGTTTAATTTTTCTGCCGCCCGTGGATAAAATATTGTATGCAACAAGGCAGCAAAAGAAACATTTCTGCCTTAAGTATTCATTGTCAATTGGTAAATTATCTACCTAGGCTTCGCCTTGGCACATAATTTTCATAGCCTTTACTCGCCTCCTGATCGGAGGCTAACTTATTCACTCATTAAAGTCAGTGAAATTCAATTTTTCGCCTAGTTATATATATATAACTAGTAATATTATTTGTCAATGAAATTAAATTTATGACAATAGGAATGGTCTTATAAACCATTATTCAGGAGATTTTTTCCTCCAAATAAGAAATTTTGTTCGTTAAATCGAAATAAGTGTTATAGTGAAATGTTCACACGAACTTGGATATTGAACTAGGATTTACAGCTTTCTTTACCGATTACGATCGTTTATATTATATTGAAAGGGTTGTCGCGTAACGAATCATTTATATGATATCTTCTATGTATGAAATGGTCAATAGCTTTAAGCGAATCAAATGGCCAATTTGTCCCCCCCATCCTCTTTTTGATAGATTTATAGTAGAAGGGTTAGAGCTGAATGTTAGCTAGAACACGTTGCCTTTAGGCAGGGACACGTTGCTTTTGTCCTTTGTATCTAATGCTGTAATTTATAAACTAGTGATATTTAAGATTTACTTTAGATCCTATGATGAAAAAACTAAGATTTAAAAGTAAAAAGCGATTCATTATTATGCTTTAATAAATAGACTGCCAATTAGTGTGGCACATAGCTTCCTCGCATCCTATCACGTACTTGTTGATTTTATGCTTTTAAAAACCATTATTGTCTCATTTATTTAATTGTTTCCCCGTTTTTGCTTCCGAGCTTACCGAAGGTAACGGAAGCATTGTGTTCACTTTTGAGAACGAAAAACTTTTATGTCTCCGATTTTAAAAACTCCAAGACAGAAATCCGTTTTAGACATCAGGGAACATTTTTGGTCTCGTGTCTGTCTGTCTGTCTGTCGGTCTGTGTGTCCGCGAATTATGAAACGTGCGACGATAACTTGAGTAAATGTCGAACGATTTTGATGAAATGTGGTAGACATGTTCATTTTACCAATGCCCAGGACGAGTTCGTTGGACAACGTTATCCGTCCAAGCGTTCACGCACAACGCTCGCGTAAACGTGAACTTCAAATTTAAAATTGAAATTTTAGGTCGGGGAAAAAAATCTAACTTCATCTATTCAATGGGACGAACATTTTTTTAAAATACAATTTTTTAGTAAAACCAACTGCGACACAGCTATGAAGTGTTAAAGATCGCTAAAACTATTAACAGTTTTTACACAATAAACAATTTATAACAATAATGTTAATGTTAATATAAAAATAAAGTACATAATAGGATGCGAGGATGCTATGTGCCACACTAATTGGCAGTCTATTTTTTGTTTTTTTTATTATTATGTAAAATTGTTTTGATTTTTTACCTGAATTGAAGTATCAATTTAGCAAACATTTAAAGAGGTTGAATTTAATCTAGGGCTATCTGTGGGCTACTTTTGACAAATTATATACTAATTTCATAAAAATCATATGAGTACTTTTTAAGATATAGGTGTAAATAATTGTATGTTTGTGCGCCTGTGGAAGAGAAACAAATGGGTGCAGAAAGTCGAAACTTACATGGGACCAATAATGGGATAACATTATGACCTACCATCCAAATTTCATTAAAATCGGACTTTTAAGATATGTTTGTTCCCAAAAATTGAGCGAGAGACAGACAGACCGTCAGAAAGATTCGGAACCAAAAATGTCCCCTGAACGGATTTCTGTCTTGGAACTCAACGGATTTCTGTCTGAAACGGATTTCTGTCTTGGAACTCAACGGATTTCTGTCTGAAGCGGATTTCTGTCTGAAACGGATTTCTGTCTGAAACGGATTTCTGTCTGAAACAGATTTCTGTCTGAAACGGATTTCTGTCTGAAACGGATTTCTGTCTGAAACGGATTTCTGTCTGAAACGGATTTCTGTCTTGGAATTTTTGAAATTGGAGACTTTATTTTAAGCAATAATATAAAAACAATAGCCTCCTTTTGGCAAGATTGGAAACAATTAATTACACTTAATAATAGAATGTATCGATTGATTATAGGTTTTATCCAGTTAAGACAATCTTGTCAAATTATAAGATATATAGATAGATAAAGTTATCAAATTCATATTGATAAAAATTCTTTTATCTGAGCTAAATTAATTAATTAAACTAAATTAGTTCGTTGAAGAATATATATTTACGAAAAGAAATATCCCTTATAGATTTATGATATGCTTCTGTGGTTATAGATAATCTTTTAATTATGTTAACAACAGTTTAAGTGTTTGTAATAGAAGTCGTATCAAAAGGATCTGTTTGATTCTTCCAGATAATGTTGTTAAATGTATGAATACGATTTTGAAACTGAGAGGCGTTCGAGTGTAAGGTACGAGAGATTTCTATATCTGTCTTTAGTGTAAAGGGTACTGGGAAGCCTTTAGGAGTTGAGCCAGGCACGACATAGAAGGGCACCCAGTATAAGCCCTTGATTTATAGAGGGTTACTCTTTAGGGCATCAGAAAAAGGATGACGTCTTTATAAGGAAGGACCTTCCACAATAAGAAAAGGGCCGAAATGTTTCCTTAGTTCTACTAGAAGGTTGGTAGTGAGGAATCTGAGGATCCGACCGAGTTATAAATATACACTTCTGACTTCGGTCCGTTTGTGTTGACACCCCGCCCTCTGAAACTATATTACAATGAAACTCAGACATTAATCTCCTTTCTAAATTTCTACCGAAGACACGACAGTCGAGAGCTAAACAAGTCGAAGATCTTGTTGAAATACGCTTTCCTGTCTTTTATAAAAAAAAAAAACCTGCGAACCGTATCCATATAAATATCTTCTTTCAAATTGTAAAAAAAAGTCAAGAGTCACAAAACTGAATATAAGCCAAAGGTCAGATCTATTGGAGAAGAAATAATGCGTTTTCACGCCTTCTTTTTAAAGCATTCTGTTCACTTTATAAGCATAAAAGCGATGTTACGCAAACAAATAAAAAGATAAGTTATCGAACAAATAAATATTTGTCAGAATGAAAACATTTTAAAAAGTATTTTATACCGAAAACTAGTTAACACTACAAAAGTGTTTTTTATTAAATTAAGTTGCAATCAAACTAAAACGCGTCCATATTTCTATGTAATTTACATGAAAATAATTACCTGTACTAATATCTCTACGATTTTTCACAGTAACTTGAACTAGAAAGTGTTTTAGAATGTCAGATTAGATTTCCCTTTTTTAAGTTAAATAAAATTGTCTACCCAATTAGTGTGGCACATAGCTTCCTCGCGTCCAATTTCGTTTAATTTAATGATTTTATGCTTTTGCTTATTATTATTAAATTTATTTCATTTCCCTGAGTTTTCTTAAATTTACCAAAATTGATTTGATTTTTCACATGAAATAAAGTATAAATTTAGCTTTTTAAGAGCGCAGAAGGTTGAAAAACAAAGTTTAAGTAAATTAAACTGGCGCTATCTGCGGGCTACATTCGACAACTCAACAAATTATTCAAACTTCGTAAAAATCAGATGTGTAATTTTGAAGATATAGATGTAAATAAATGTATGCTTGAGCGTATGTGGAAGAGAAGCAAAAAAGTACGGAAGGTTAAAACTTATAAGGGGCTAACAATTATGACTTACCACCCAAATTTCATTAAACTAAGAAAAAGTAGTTTTTAAGATATGATGGTTTGAAAAAATTGAGCGACACACAGACACTGAACGAAAAATGTTTTCTGATTTCTGAAACGGATTCTATCTTGCAATTTTTAAATCGGAGACCTAAAAATGTTTCGTTTTTCAGAATGATCATTTGCTTCTTTTATCTTTGGTCAGCTCGGGGTCAGAAGGTATTAAATTCTTTATGCTCAATTTTTAGGCTAGAAATTATTTATTTGTAGAATATTATCTTAGGATAAGGATATTTGTTTCTAACAAGATTTTGTAGAAGTTACTCATATTTATTAATTTAACAAGAAAAAATAAATTTACTGTCCATAAAATGTACTCGTAAAATTATTAACTCTTTTAAGAGTTACTAGAAGTCAAAACGTTATCATTAAAAGTAGACAATAATTACTGAAGTTATTATTTTCTAAGATATATTAAGTAAAATAGTTTTAAATGTATAAAAGTTATATGTATAGAGATCTAATAAATAAGACAGATTTGATGTTATTTTTTCCCCCATTTTTCCAGATGATGTTAAGTTTATTTTAAAGCAATATTAATTATCCTTGTTTACGTATTTAGAAATTAAATTAATTTATTTTAAAGAGATTTATTTTTAAGAGATTTAATAAAGGGGTAATATATCCCTTAAAAATAAAGTTAGTTATACCTTACACAATATATACGATATATTTATTTTTTATCGTTAACAAGTTTTAAAGGTAAGTAAAGAAGTGATTATAATTTATATTTATCTACTACTGTTAAAAAAATCAAGAAGTGAATTGTGTCATCACAAAAAAAAGCTAGTTCGAATTACTACATATACATAATAGTTACTCAGGGTGTAGCTAGCGTCACTGCTAGTTTGTATGCGTTAATCAGAGTCAACTAGGGGAGTAAACACGAAACCCTTGTTTACTGGAAGTGGCCCATAATTTCACGGAGTCAAGGTTCCATAATTTTTTGTTTGTTCTTTTGTAGTTGCTAATGGAGCAGTAAATTTCACTAGACGTGTGGACAGAAGGAAGGAAAACAGAATTAGGTTCGAGTTCGGAAGCGTTGCATGGTTTAATGACATTTTTCCACTTAGTGAATATAGGAATACAGTGTCGGTTCTCTCTGTATTATCGATTACAGACAAGAAAAACACCGCTTTTAAGAATAATGTGTTAGAACAACGTCACACTTACTGATTTTATAACTATAGAAGAAAAAAATACAATTGTATAATAATTGCGTCAATTATATAATAATACCTATTTAAAAACAATAAGGCAACTTTTCTTCAAAATTAAAATCCTTTTAACCTTCAATCGTTCAAAAAAATTAAATAAAAATAATTCTTCAAATAATAGTAAATTACGCTTCTAGTGCGGAAAGTAGCATTTTGCATCCGAATGTCGAGTTTGCACCCGGGCGACAACAAGGGTAGTAAAACCACACAAGCAAAGCAAAATGCAGTTTTCGCACGAGTTGCGTACCGTACTTTATGCACAATTGATACAAAATATAAACATTATATCTTTGTTTAGATGCGTAGAAAGTGATTATTTACGTACTTGTATTCATTGCGCATGCGCGTCTCATAGTTCTGAAGAATTCCTCTTCTTTACCACGCTAGCGCGGTAAAGAAGAGGAATTCTTCAGCTTTACGCACGATTCGCGAGTTTGTATACATTTAACAAAACTAATTTGCTGTTCTTTTATTAAAGTAACTGTTTATATCGAGTTTTTAGTGAAAAACAATGAGTGAATCAAGTGACTTTGACGAAAATGTAGAGAATAATGCTCCTCCAGAAATAATTAATTCGGTAAAAAATACAACTAATGAATTAATGCCATATTTATCAAGAGAGAGATACGAACTTACATACAGCAAGTTTATTTTTTTCTGTATTTATTATGTAAATCTAACAATCGTAGATAAAGTACGGTACGCAACTCTTGCAAAACGGCATTTTGCATTGCTCGTGTGGTTCTACCACCCTCGCTATCGCTCAGGTGCAAACTCCATACTCGCATGCAAAATGCTACTTTCCGCACTCGACGCGTAATGTACTATTATCTACGTTTGTTAGATTTAAATAATAAATCCCAAACAATTTTTTAATTAACTTTCTGTGTGTAAGTTCGTATTTCTCTTTTGATTAATTCATTAGTTGTATTTTGTGCCGAATTAATTATTGCAGGAGGCGTATTATTCTCATCATTTTCGTCATAATGACATAAATCACTCATTTATAAACAGTTACTTTAATTAAACAAATATTAAATGTAAAAAAACTCGCTAATCGTGCGTTAAGGTGAAGAATTATTCTTTTTTACCGCACTAGGGCGGAAGGTAAAGAGGAATTATGAATCGCGCAGTCGCAATAAATACAAGTACTTAAAGAATCACTTTCTACGCAATTAAACAGAGATACAATGTTTATATTTCGTATCAAACGTAGATAAAAATAATTCCTTTAAGTTTGTACAAAAAAGTGAATTACTCAAAGATAAAAAATGAAATTCAAAATTTTAAGATAGAAATATTACAAATTCAAAACAGAAACAAATCTGAAATTCAGTAAGTAAACCCTTTATTGCAGTTTAGGTCGAAAGATATTTTTCGATTATAATAAACGAATCACATCTCGTTAATAAACATAACGTTGTTACCATAACCACAAACAAACACTTTACGCATTATTCAATTACAATCTATTAGGTAGCCTTTCCGATTTCTTTTTTAAATTAATTTTTGTTGTTGTAAAGAAAATTAGTTTTGTACAGAACAGAATTAGATTGAATAATTGATTACTTGAAAATTAAACCTGCAACTACTGGCTTCAATATTATAACATGAGTGAGTCAAACTAATTTCCTGTCAAGTTATTTTTTTTTTAAAAAAAGAAAAGATTTCTACTTTCCCAAATTTATATTATAACATAGTTTTGTTTATGAAATTACTGTTTATATCGTTTCAGGATTTTTTATTTTTCTTTTGTAAGGTATAAACAAGAACTTTGTCACCATTCTTTGTTTTATATTTGGGATGAAATTTATATTTATTTTTCCAATGTATAAACAAGAACATTTTCACCATTCTTGTTTATATATATTGAAAAAAGGAAATACATATTTCCTTTTTCAATGTATAAACAAGAGCGTTGTCACCATTCTTGTTTCTATAATTAAAGAAGGAAATATATATTTATTTTTCCAATGTATAAACAAGAACGTTGTCACCATTCTTGTTTATATAATTAAACAAGGAAATATTTATTTCTTTTTCCAATGTATAAACAAGAACGTTGTCACCATTCTTGTTTATATAATTAAACAAGGAAATATATATTTCGTTTTCCAATGTATAAACAAGAACGTTGTCACCATTCTTGGTTATATAATTAAAGAAGGAAATATATATTTCTTTTTCCAATGTATAAACAAGAACGTTGTCACCATTCTTGTTTATATAATTAAACAAGGAAATATATATTTCGTTTTCCAATGTATAAACAAGAACGTTGTCACCATTCTTGTTTATATATTTAAAGAAGGAAATGTATATTTTTCCGTGGTAGGCTGTGAAATAGTAACTTTAGAGCCTAAAAAACATAGCTAAAATCCATTTTTTCATTACGTGGACTTAAAAAATCTTTTCATTACTCCTAGCTGTAAAGAAAAAAATCTTTTACGCCCTAGGAACTAAAAGATTTTTATTTTCCGGCGGGTAGTTGTCAAAACTTCCGTTAGTACCGCTGCAGTCTTTGTAGAAATGCTTATAGTACGATTAAAAGCCGCTAGATGTCAATGCGTTTTATTTATCTTTTCTTATAGTGTAACCTCTTTTTAAGGTTTCTTTTTTTTAAGTTTTAAGTATGTACTAATATTTGTTATTATTATATATTGATTAGTGATTAATATTTAATGTTTTTTCATTGTCTGCTACCTCGGAAAAAATAGCATATGCTACGCGACTGTGAAGTGTTTTTTCTTTACCTTGGCAATATTTACTGTCGAGTGAAGCGAGACAGTAAATGTAATTGCCGCGGTAAAGAAAAAACTCACTTCACAGCCTAGTAACATAATATACTATTCTTTTTCCAATGTATAAACAAGAACGGTGTCACTATTCGTGTTTATATAATTAAAGAAGGAAATATATATTTATTTTTCCAATGTATAAACAAGAACGTAGTCACCATTCTTATTTATATCTTGAGGAAGGAATTACATATTTCCAAAGCGTTAGTTAATTCACTATTAGGGCTTTTAGTTTCGGAATGAAGCTCACTATCACCGTAGATAATTCACTGTTATTAATCATTGTTTTTTAATCATCTACATTAAATAAGTTAAATTAAGTTTTAACTAATTATTTAAAGGCTGCATTGATAGAAATTGGAGTACTGCGGTTATAAATAAAATAATTTTATAACATAAGAATTATTTATATCGTAAGAGGAAAATATAAGGAACTGAAAGACGTCAAAGTCGTGACTCAAACTTAAAGAAAAAAAATCATATGTTAAAAATCTGTAAAAAACTGAAAATTGACGTCAAACCTTAATGTTCAAAACAATAATTATAATGACTAAAATAAAATACAATGACCAACTAGCTTCAGTTCAATGTCAATTGTGATTCTATATATATCTAAACCGGTTTTTAAGTCTTTAATAGCAGAACGTCATCAATGATCTAATCTAATATTGTATCAAGTGAGGTAACCTGGGTATTCAATAGCTTTCTAAACCTGTTTCTTTAAACAATAATATGAATATATGGTTTATATTATTAAATAAACGTATTCTTTATATTTTATCCCAGTTAAAAAAAATATCTATCAATAGATATATACACATTTAGGTAGGTAATAATATTATGATAATTAGATGACATAAATATTCCTTAATTATTAATTATGTTTCCACTTTCAATTATACACATTGTTTTAATAATTTGTTTTATTGAGCGCGATTTATTTTGTATTGTGTAACACATATTACCTATACAATACTCAAAATTTGATCATTATGTTTGAATATTTATATATATTATATTATCATTTATTAATATATATATATATATATATATATATATATATATATATATATATATATATATATATATATATATATATATATATATATTTAAGATTATTTATATAAAGTGATAACGAAAAAATTGGTTGAAGAGCACAATCTTTTAAAGGCTACATCAGTTTCATATACAGTTATATAACAAGTTGTTTATTTAACGACGGAAAATTATAAAACTTGTAGGCATGTGCAGTATGGGATACTAAGTATCATTATCATGAGCTGCTGTAATTACGATCTAATTGGTACTTTCAAAGTGATAAGATAGTAGATAATTACCTCAAGTTCTTGGTCTGGTATTCTATCTTGCTGTGCTCTGTAAGCCTTTTGTCTTTCTTCAAAGTCTCGTATCCGTTGATTATATCTTTCAATTTGGTCTCTCAACATTGAATCTTCGATCTGAAATCAAAGAAACGAGGAAAAATTTCCCATATTATTTATTATCTAATAATTTTAACGAGGAAATATAAAATGATGAATTTAAGTTTGTTTGGGAAATATACAGCTTTTTCCTGCTTAGACACGTTAGAGAGTTATAAAATCATCTTCTTTTAAAAGGAAAACCCAACTAGACTATAGAGACGAAATACTTACGACAGCTTGTTCTTCGTCGTACTCTAGACAGCCGACTCCGTCAAGTCTTTCTAAGTCAACCCAGCCGCGCCACCTCACGCACACGCCATTCATTATAAAGTGAGACCTGATGTGAACCTGAAACATAAAATACATCACATATTTGTAAATAATATTTTAAAGAAAATGTAGGCTGAGCTAATATCAAATGCTTTTTGGAATGAAGTTCCTTATGACACGTTGCAGCGTCATGAGCCCGGGGAATGAATTCGAAAAAACCACCGTCACAAAACAGACCGTTACGAAATCGACCAATGACGATAACTTGAGTAAAAGATGACCGATTTAGTAGAAATTTGGTACAAATGTTCATTTTACCAATGCCCAGGCCGAGTTTGTTGGACAATGTTATCCGCTCACGCTTTCGCGCGCAACGCTCACATAATTTGAAACGTTAGCTTCAAATGTAAAATTGGACTTTTAGGACGGGAAAAAATTCTAACTTCAATTTATTCAATGAGACAAACAACTTTTATAAATAAATATTTTTAGTAAAACCAACATCGACACCGCTATGAAGTTTTAGAGATCGCTGAATTTATTATAGCGGGCCTAAACGTTTAACAAGAGAAGATATCGGTTTTTACCGATATCTTACGTTCTAACGTAACGGTTACAACTTAAGTAATCGTAAGTAGCACTTAAGTGTACAATTTAAACAGGCATGTCAAATTTTAACCTGATACAAGCAGAAGTTTTTATGTAGTTAAGTGACATATTTTATAACATTTTAATTGGAGTAGACGTGAGGGTTAGGGGAAATCCTGTTCCCTCAGGCTCTATACTACATCATCCTCTTTAACTATCAACTCGTCATAATTAACTATTTTCTCAATATTCAAAACATATTTATTGCTAGACAGTCGCTTCAATGATAAAAAAAAACGCTTTTCTTTTAATTTTACCTTAACTCTGCTAAGTACAAATATTTATAGTTACGTGTAATTTTGTCTCTTTTAACTCCGCCATGTGTAAGTAGTTAACTTCGTATACTTAGCAGTGTGAGTTTATTATTTATATTTAATGAAAAGTGGAAGGAACTTCGTTCCTACCGGGTGTCCTGTGTACGTATTTTTTTTTTTTTTTTAACTAAATTAGTCATTGATACCGAAAATATGTGAGTAAATAGGATGGTTGTAACGATTATTTACTATAACAAGGTTTATGTAAAATAAATGACACTTTCAGTAATCTTAACCAGAAGTTAATGCATAAAATCGGCAATTTCTGTTACACTTGGGAATAGAAAAAAAAAAAAATAAATAAAAATAATAATAATAATAAATAGAAATAAAGAAATAAAAAAGACTTTCTCATATACGAGTTCATAATTACTTAGCCCAGTGTTTTTTCATATATTAGTTTTGAAAAATTGAATTATTATTGAACATTATTAAAATTTATCATAAAAATAACTTCTCCTCGGCGGAGAATTGAACCCGGGCTCTCTCCGTCCACGTTTAGGAACTAGATTTTTCCCGGGAAAATGGCTTATATCGTTAGATTTGTATTTAAATGGACTACATTTTAGAATTTTTTAATCAAAATCGTCGGTACCGTTTTCAAGAAATAATTTGTTTTCACGTTTTTTCAATTTGGAGCTAAAATTCATTTCTCGATTTCACCTCGGGGTATGATTTCTCAGAACATTTATGCCAAATTTCGTCAAAATTGGCCCAGTAGTTTAGGCTCCAGGCGTCTGCACAGACGACAGACAGACATTTTTTAAAAACCACTTTTTTAGACTCAATGGACCTCAAAATGTGTAAATCCATCAAAATCGTATTTCTGCGCCATCACAATACTTTCTCTTTATATGAGAAAGAAAAAAGTGTTATATATAGCTACAATTAAAGAAATTTTAGTTGACAAGAAGTAATCAATTTTAATATCTATTATTATAATAATAATACTTGTTCCTTTTTAATTTTTTAAATATACTTTTTTTGTTAAAAGATGCCGACAAGACAAAAATTAAATCACGAAAAGTGTCTATAATTGCTACTAAATGTTGTGTTATAATAACTGATCATAAATTTTATTTTTCCTTAATTTTTTTTTAAAAAGGAAAATAAAATTACAAATTTTTGTGAAAAAAAACATAGTTGTCAGTATTTTAAACGTTTTTATAGCCCATTTTAGAAAGTTATGAAGTTTTGAAGAGAAGAAGTTCTACCGTGTTTCGTTTTGCTTTCCGACAAAGAAGCCGAAAAGTCGCAATAAATATGCTTTTATAACAGTTAAGGGGCGCAGGTTGGAAAGATTTCCGAAGAAACAGCCTGGAGTAACCTTATTTCTTTCACTACCTGGACACCCTTCAATGTCATAAGTCTGTCAACCGAGTCAATCTCGTGAAACATTCTGTTTCTAGACCGCCATATTTTCCATCAAGTTCCTCATATGCACCTTATAACTTGGCGGCATGGCAAAAAAAATACCAGAGCTGTAACATATAATGAACTCAAAGACAATCATTTAAGGGATTGAGGACAGCGCTTAAAAATTTATAGTTCCAACTCTAAAGGAACAATTTATTTTTTTTTAGGTCTATAATTAGATATGAAGGTAAATATTTCTAATTATTATAAATCGAATAAAACTTTCTGATATAGATATTAAAGGCACTCAAGATCTTTGTTTAACGAGTTAAATGTCGAAAATTGAAGATTTTGAGGGACCATTAACTAAAAGACGAGTTACAAGTTAAAGGTGGCGCTTTTAGTGGCTTAAACTTGAACTATTTGACAGTTGTTAGGTTAGATTACCTATCTAACATATGATTAAGTAACATAACCTGTCTTATTATTATAATCATTTGGTAAATAAATATTTTACTCCATTTTTTTTTTTTTTTTTTTTTTTAAATAGGTAGTGTACAGATTTGAAAATCCCAATCCTATTCATGGAAAATTATATAAATATTTTTCTCATCTATTTTCCTACCTCCATGATCTCAACCCGATTTAACCTCTGTCAAACTTTATTTAACTCACTAAAAGCCGAGTTAAATGTTAAAGGAATATTTATTTGTTAAATTATTTGTTATTTGTTAAATATGGAGGATCATTTAACCAACTTAACTGACAACACAGTTTGGTCGTTAAACCAAACTATTCCAAATTATTCTATTTATTACTACGTTTTTATTAGCTTGCTTTCTTGTTTGTTTGTTTGTTTGTTTATCCAGTACACATCTTGCAATCGACTTTGAACTAACTTCCCAAGTAGCTAGACATTTGAAACTTTTAATAATATTTATTATACCTATTATATACTTAACATGTACTAGTATGGTGTCCTAAACTAATAGAACTAGAGGAATTTGATAGAATTTAAGGTCATCAATTTTACATACTGCATCTGAGTATTGACTAAAGGATCATAAAATTCATCTTTGATCTATTAATTTTTGAAGGTTCACTTTTGAGAAAAATATACACTAAAACTTTAATTTCCATCTCTAACGGATTTTTGAGAAAATATTTATATATATATATTTTTTTTGTACAAAAATATATATCCTACCTTTGATCTACTAGATAAATAAATCAATTTTACTGTCCTTGAAGTCAATTAGGTCTAATTTAAAATTAATATTTCTCGCATAGTAAAGCAAATATAATAATTAATAAACTATAAACAGTCATAATCTACTTTTATAGATAAGGATATGTACAATAATAAAGACCACATTTAATTAATAAATATACCAGTAATGTCCAAAAATATGTTTCTTTTTTTTTTTTTTAATTATTACAGTACGAGTACCTTTATGTGGTATAACTTGGATATGTTAATTTAAATGGGACTTTTATAGTTAGTTTATGTTTCTTTCAAAGTTAAAAAAACCACATATGTAAGAACAGAACTATACCATTAATAATAGTACATTACGCGTCGAGTGCGGAAAGTAGCATTTTGCATGCGAGTGTGGAGTTTCCATGCGAGTGTGGAGTTTGGTAAAACCACACGAGCAATGCAAAATGCCGTTTTCGCACGAGCTGCGTACCGTACTTTATCTACGATTGTTAGATTTAAATAATAAATACAGAAACAAATAAACTTGCTGTATGTAAGTTCGTATCTCTTTCTTGATAAAGATGGCATTCATTCATTAGTTGTATTTTTTTGCCGAATTAATTATTTCAGGAGGATTATTATTCTCCACATTTTCGTCAAAGTCACTTGATTCACTCATTGTTTTTCACTAAAAACTCGATATAAACAGTTACTTTAATAAAAGAACACCAAATTAGTTTTGTTAAAAATGTAAACAAACTCACTAATCGTGCGTAAAGCTGAAGAATTCCTCTTCTTTACCGCACTAGTGCGGTAAAGAAGAGGAATTATTCAGAACTATGAGACGCGCATGCGCAATGAATACAAGTACGTAAATAATCACTAAACAAAGATGTAATGTTTATATTTCGTATCAATCGTAGATAAAGATTTTTTTAATTTAATTGAAATGTCTAAAGCTTTATTTATTTTTTATTATTAACATAGGAGTAAATTAATTTCAGAAATGTTTTTTTTTAAATTTATATCTTTTTACTCATTTTACATTCACCATATGTTTGATTGATTGAAACTTTTTTTTTTTTTTTTTTCTGTAAAACGAATTCTGTTTTCTTTTTTGTATTTTTTATGATGAAGCCATAAAGACTGACAGTTCTAAACGTTTAGTTAGTTTTACCGTCTGTTTGTTTGTCTTTGACTGCCAATAGAGGCCCGAAAGTACTAATAACAGGATGCAGTCATTTCAAAACAAAATGTTTTTAACTGGGCCATTAACTCGTTGTGTATCGAGACACATGGCGCTGGGCGGCCCGCGGCAGAGCATCGTAAAGCCAGCACCCGCTATTAACCTATTGTTAGACTTTACTAATTACATCTTCGAACCCTCGTTTCTCTAACAACCTAATATACAAAGGAAAATATATCTATCCAAAAGAAAATAAATACTTTTAAACTCTATTAGATAAGATCTAAAAGTATTCAAATTGCTTCAATCTTAAAACAAGTATTAGTGACATCTCTCTCACATAATAATCTTTATCTCTTCGTAGCTATGTATATTTTTATTTACATTTATTGAATTATATATTTATAATTTTATCTACGATTGATACGAAATGTAAACATTGTATCTCTGTTTAGATGCGTAGAAAGTGATTATTTACGTACTTGTATTCGTTGCGCATGCGCGCGTCTCATAGTTCTGAAGTATTCCTCTTCTTTACCACCCTAGGGCGGTAAAGAAGAGGAATTCTTCAGCTTTACGCACGATTAGTGAGTTTGTTTACATTTAACAAAACTAATTTGCTGTTCTTTTATTAAAGTAACTGTTTATATTGAGTTTTTAGTGAAAAACTGAGTGAATCAAGTGACATTGACGAAAATGTGGAGAATAATACTCCTCCAGAAATAATTAATTCGGCAAAAAATACAACTCAAGAATCAATGCCATCTTTATCTTGAGAGAAATACGAACTTACATACAGCAAGTTTATTTGTTTCTGTATTTATTATTTAAATCTAACACTCTTAGATAAAGTACGGTCCGCAACTCGTGCGAAAACGGCAATTTGCATTGCTCGTGTGGTTTTACTACCCTCGCTATCGCTCGGGTGCAAACTCCACACTCGCATGCAAAATGCTACTTTCCGCACTCGACGCGTAATGTACTATTATATCTTCTTAACTATGTATATTTCTAGTTTAATTATATTGAATTATATATTTTTAATTTTTCATATACAGTGTTGTCTACGGATTGAGTACACAAAAACAATACTTTTCCTACCATAAGTGAGGAAAAGTAAAAATTCGAGTTTAAATTTGAGCTTCTAGGTATCAGCCCTGCTTGGTCTTAAACTGAGAAGTTGAAATAAATTTAGTCCAAATAAATCAATGTATAGGTTGTTGTTATGATGATTTTTTTAAAAAAATTGTCAAGAGTGATTAATCACCGTTGTTTTTTAAAAAAAATACGTGTGGTGTCGTGGGACACCCGGTAGGAACGAAGTTCCTTACCGGAGTCCTTAATTAAAAATAAACAATAGATGATAACCTAGGCCAGAGCTATCCAAACTATGGCCTGTGGGTCGTGAGACATTTTTATTTGACACGAAAGATGTTAACAAATGAACCTAAACAATGCAAAGTTATAAGTTCTTGTTAATGAAATGCCATTTAAAACATTAAAAAAAAAAAAACGTGTGGTGTCGTGGGACACCCGGTAGGAACGAAGTTCCTTACGCTTTTCATTAAATATAAATTATAAAATCGCTGTAATAACTACGTATACATGGTGGAGTTAGAAAAGAGACAAAATTAAAAGTAACTAACTATTTGTACTAGCGGAGTTAAGGCAAAATTAAATGAAAATCTTTTTATTATCTTTGAAGCGAGCGTCTTTCAATAAATAATGTATTGTATATTGAGAAAAAAGGTAATGATAAATTTATAGTTAAAGCAGATGGTTATAGAACAAAAAAGAACTGTCCTCCCAGGCCCCGTCGGCGTATTACTACAATTAAATATTAAAATAAAAAATATAAATCATTAAATCACAAAAACTTCTGCTTGTATCAGGTTGAAATGTTACATGCTTGTTTCAATTGTACTGTAGGTGATGTATACAAAGTTTCATTTAAATCTTTACGTTAGAACGTAAGATATCGGTAAAAACGTTGTTTTCTTTATTTTAATCGGTTTGGTCCACTTTAATAAATTTAGCGATCTTTATCACTTTATAGTAGTGTAGGTGTTCGTTTTACTAAAAAAAATTATTTATAAAAGTTGTTTGTCTCATTAAATAGATGAAGTTAGAATTTTTTCCCGTCCAAAAATTCCAATTTTAAATTCGAAGCTTACGTTTACGCTAGCGTTGCTCGTGAACGCTTGGGCGGATAACGTTGTCCAACGAACGTGTCCCTGACATTGGTAAAATGAACATGTGTACCAAATTTCAACTAAGTCGGTCAACTTTTACACAAGTTATCACCATCGGTAGATTTGGTGACGGATTTTGCGTGACAGTGATTTGGTGACGGTGATTTTGTGACGGTGATTTTGTGAAGGCGATTTTGTGACGGTTATTTTGTGACGGTGATTTTGGATCAAATTATAATTATTATTAAAAACGGGAGACAGACAGAGAAAAATAGATTCCAGCACCGGGATTTGAACCACTCGGTCTTCTGTATTTCCAGTACTCTGGAAATACAGAAGACCCGTGGTTTAAATCCCTGTGCTGGAGTCTATTTTTCCCTGTCTTTCTCCCGTTGTTAATAATAATTATAATTTGATTTAAATTAAAATTTAAACTTTCCGCAGTATGAATACCACCTAAAAAATAAAATATATACTTAGTTAATGTATTTATATAGCTTATATGCACACTCATATAACGCACAATACGTAGTTCAATTATATATGCAATAACTATAATTGAATAACAAAAAAAAAATATAATTGTAATATAATTGCTTCTGTTTCATAACATCTGTTTTGTTTTTTTTTCTTCTTTTCTTCTACATAAAAGTGAATGGGAACAAACATTACTGTTTACATCATAATTATTTGTCGTTACAAATTACTTAATAATTGTTTAAGTAAATGATTTCATCATAATAATGCTTGCAATATATTCTATAGTAGAAAAGAGAAAACTTAGATTTAAGATAATGTAATAAAACGAAGTACATAAAATTAGCTCAAAGATACGCACTAAGTATAATGTACAAACATAACCTTGATAAGTTGTGGATTGGTTCCGGAAACGCTTAAAGTATTACCGTATGATAATGAGTTAACTGTACCGTATACTGGAGTAGGACTTAGTAGTAATAGGAAATAGTAAGACGTAAAGTCCGGGGGGCTTCGTGCCGGGATCAAGTTTTCCACACAGTTGACTCTGGATTGTCAGTATATGAGATATATCGGATATCCAGTTTCTGCATGGTGAGGGAAAAAAAACCAGTCAGAATTATTAGGATTTTTTTCGAGTGATTCTATACAGTATAGAAAGGACTTAACAATTCATCCTTTTTTTTGTTATTTTGTATTATTGTATACAGATCCCTTTGTGTTTTGAAAGTTTTTGAATAACGAGATATAGAGGGGGCATCGATCAAACGAAAATGCCCGGCATATTTTTCGGACCGAGTTGCGTGTTTCCGGGAGCGAAGTTAAAGAATAAAAGAGAGAAAAAAAATAATATTTTTTTTGTGTATATTTCCAGTCAAAACCTATAGACTTGTTATAGAAGGGGGGTTGTAGTCCGAGTACACGAGCGTCAAATTAGGGCCTCGGGGGGTTTAGACCTGGGTACAGGCGTGCAGATCCAGATGGACCTTTTGTTACATATCTATTGTGTCCACTACGTGACTTTCCATCAGGACTTGTTGACATTTTGACACTTAGCTACTGATTCCTAGACCTTTTATCCTAACCTCTTGAAAATATCCCTTTAAAACTTTTATAGCGTACCGTCCAAATAAACAACACTCCTCGCACAATGTCGGCTTTCCCCAAAATCCTCGACACAAATCTTTTCCTCTACAAAAGGTAAGAGTAGCTATAAGAGGGATGGAATTAGGTTCCGACGAGGTCTTTTACTCCCTTTTCATTGGAGAAATCTCATTTAGCGACTCAATTACCGGCTTTAACTACTTGCCTCCCTCGGCCTTAACCCCGGCCAGCTGTAAACTGACTCCCGGAGAAATTACGGACGGATTAAAAGTCCAATAAACAAATTAACTTGAGACCCCCTTCCCAAATACTTCTCGCGATACAAACCCAGGACACTCGTCTGCCCCCCCCCCCCCCCTTTTTCTCCCGTCTTCTCAATTAAGAATAAAAACAGAAACTTTATCTACCGAGTTAATTACTGTTCAAACATCAAAATAAACACAAAATTAAATGAGACATTAAAATCAAAATACAATTCATAAAAAAAAGGTTTTAGTCGACTAATCAAAACACGATAGTGAATACAAATGTTTTCCTGTTTATCACCTTTAGTTAAGAGGCATCTAATAATTAAGTATACGCAGGGTATTTGGTCGAAGATGTATAACAAACGAAGATATTTTAAATAATAAATTACTTTCCCGTGAAATATCATAAGAGTTAAAATTTCTTTTTACATAGCCCAAAGGTCAATTAGGATTGAACTATGGACAGTAAGGTCTGCAGTCCTCTTTCATTAAATGTAAAAAATATCCTCGCAGTCTCTTAACGTGGTCTGTACGCCATTTTACGGTCGTTTTTTTTTTTTTTTTTTTTTTTTTTTTTTTTTTTTTTTTTTTTTTTAGGCATATGTTTTGCCCCTTTAAGGCATTTTATATAGACTTTTTCTATATACTGAAATTTCCTCCTCTTTCCAACGGTACCTTTATTTCAGCTCTACCATCATTATTTTAGGAGCAGTGATCGATTTTTTTAGAGTAAAATGGTCTAACCTTGGAAAATAAAAAAATTAAATATTGTGGCGAAACTACTGAGAATTGACCCATGGCATAAGTATTTTTTGTTGCAAATGATGGATAGAATCTGCCCTCTTCGTTTGTTACATCTTCCACCAAACACCCTGTATATATTATATCCATAAAATATACTATTACTATTATACTATTATACTATGATAGTCAAAAATTAAAAATAATAATATTAGACTCTAGACATAATCAGAATAACTTGAAACAGAAATAAGTACAAATCGATGTTCAAATATAAAACACCGTGATAAAATTAGAATTTACTCTTTACTATTTTTATTATAGTCATTAAATATTTGTCCTAAAAAAAGTTACCGAGTATTTTTGTTGTAAATGAATTAGGTCCTCAGAATATCAGATGTATTGTAAAACGTAACATCGAACTTTCAAAAAATATTGTTTATTAATGAAAGAACTAAATAAATGGATAAGGAATAATAATAATTATTATTATAGATATATAATTATTAGTAATACTAATTATTTATCAAAATTATTATGAATACGTTATAACTTATTATAGAATATCACAATTAATGTCTATGAATTCATATTAATATTGTTTCATGTAAATTATAGAGAAGAAACATTACCTTTTCTCTAATGAATAGAAAATTGGCTAGTCATAATGGCTAGAAAATTGGCTAGTCATAATGGCTAGTAAATTGGCTAGTCATTTGAGCTCTAACTACTGAGATCAATTAATAACTAATAGTCAATATTGTAGAAACTAAGACATTTATGTAATTGGTTAAAATATACAGTAATTGATATTTTAATGACTCAATAGACAAGCAATTACAAGAGGAACAATAATAATTGCCGTGTTGTATGATTACTTGTGTTATAACATCGGTGTACTGAATCACTCATATTTCTGTAAATTACCGATTCTTCTTTCCTCTAAAAAATACCATTGTTTAACAAAAACATTTTTTCTTTTCATCTTTCAATTAAAAGTAATGAAAAATGTACTTGTTTAAATAATGTACTCGTAGAATATTTTGCAAATTAAGATGCTCAATCTTCTACACTCATTTGTTTCTCTTCCACATGCGCACAAAACACATAATATTTATTTGCACCTATATCTTTAAAAGTAGACATCCGATTTTTAAGTAATTTGGATAGCATGCGTTGAACGTTGCCGACATATAGTCCCAGATCTCCAAATTTAGCTAAATTAATACTTTTATTAATGTAAAAAAAATCAAAAACAATTTTTTCACAGTATATAAAATAAAAGGCGGGGAAAAAAAATTTAAATAAAGTAAACAATAATGCGGTTGGTAAAAGCATAACATTATTTGAGTACTTTATAATAACTTAAGGAAGTTATGTGCCACTAATTAGCAAACTTATTTGTTTTTTAAGTTATAAACTGGAAATTAAATTGAACTTGATCTTAGCTTACTTAACAAAGTTAGAGTCATATCTTCTTATTTGTTAATTACACAATATTTAAGCCTTGTATTATTATATCATATGTGGTGGTTTAAGATTATAATTAGTTACGGCTTGTAATTAAACCTCACTAATTATTCAATTGTAGTTTAATAGTTCAATTGTATTTCAATAGTTCAGTTGTATTTCAATAGTTCAATTGTAGTTCAAAAGTTCAATTGTAGTTCAATAGTTCAATAATTCAATTATAGTTCAATTGTAGTTCAATAGTTCAATTGTAGTTCAATAGTTCAATTGTATTTCAATAGTTCAGTTGTATTTCAATAGTTCAATTGTAGTTCAAAAGTTCAATTGTAGTTCAATAGTTCAATAATTCAATTATAGTTCAATTGTAGTTCAATAGTTCAATTGTAGTTCAATAGTTCAATTGTATTTCAATAGTTCAATTGTATTTCAATAGTTCAATTTTTGTTCAATTGTAATTCAATTGTTCTCACTAATTAAATTATAATCCTAATTCATAATTCAACGGTTACTAATTCAAATCTTATGTGGTAGTTTAGTTATTACTTGCATTAACATCTTAAAAAAAATAAATTAGAAATTACTTTATTATGTTAATTGTTCGTTTACATCTCTTGTATATTTGAATATAAATATTAAAATAACCTGATGCTTCAACGAAAAAAAACAAAAAAACAACTAATTAGAGGGCGTGATCAAAATTTAACAAATTGTTTTCTTTAACAGTTTAAATATGATAAAAGAAAACCACGCGTGGGAAAGCCTTTATAGTGTTTGCGGTGTTTTAAACTCATATTGGAACTTCAAATTGCTTAGGAACAAAGTAATATTTAAAAGACAAAAGGAATAACTGTCACAGGTCCTTTTTTTTCATCAGGTGTCTTTTTTTTATTATATAGATGCTGTTAGTGACCTTTTTTTTTTTTTAAAAAAAAAAAAAAAACCTATAAGTTTTTTGCGGTTCTTTTTTTTCGAACTTCAGGTTTCCTTTTGTCTCAGCGAGTACCCGTTAATAGTTTAGGCAACACGCAAAAACCTCTAAACTACTTTAAACAAAAAAAACATAAAATAAAAAAATAAAATAATAATAATAAAAAAAACTTACTCTTAAAAAAAAAAAAAAGAACCTACTCGATTTGTCTTAGTAAATAACAAATGTAAAAAAAGACGTGCGAGACTAATGTAGCAGGGTACAGATTTTTTTTTTTCTTCAAAAGAGTCAACGCTAGAAGGGGTTACCCAAAAAAGACAAGCGTGACAAATCAACCACCGCTTAATCAAAGGTACAAAGTACAGAGGGGTTCTTGTTAACCCCCCTCTTTTAAGCATCGTACTTTTTCATAGGAGAAGGAAATCAAGTCTTATAAAATGTTATCAAAAACTTTACTATTAAGGCTTAATAGGTAACATTTACATGTAAGTAGGTTAGGTTACTAATGTTATATCATTAATCAGCTGATTTATCTCTTATTCTATTTTTTTTTTCTTTTACAATACAGTCCTTATTTTTATTTCTATCTTGTCATTTTGATTTAAACTTTTATTTATTTGTTTAATGATTTTCCAGCTTAATTCAATATTAAGTTTACACCATTTAATAGAGATTAAATAAAAATAATTTCAAGATAAAAATAACTTTTTATATACTACGTTTTTAAATTTTCTGTTGAATCGTATGTAATGTTGATAATATAATTGTTATTGTTATATAATATATAATGTTAGTGAAAAAAAATAGTTCCGAATTTATTTACTTCACATAAATGACAACCATCTAGAGAGCTGATCTTATAAACCTATAAAAGGATACATCTTTGTACAACGGATCTCCCCAACACCAAATCTAAGCGTGCCATCGATATATTTGAAATAAAATAATCGATAAATAATATAATCGATATTTCCTGTTTTGCTGTCATTTAATGTTTGCCTATCACAAATTTGAGACCCGTCAAAATGAAGATTGCGTAAATATTAGATATGGCAAAACAAATAAAATAACTTGCGGTTTTTTTCCGAACTAACTTTCCGCACAGCAAAATTTGCTGAAAACTAATTAAATTCTGCTGAAAGATGGCTAAAAGTATTAAAATAATGCATTGACATCGTGTTCAGAGCTATGCTAAAAGTTTCAAATGTCTAGCTATTCGGGAAGTTAGTTAGAAATCGATTGCCAGATTTGTACCGGACAAACAAACAAACAAACAAGAATGCCAGCTAATAAAAACGTAGTAATAAACAGGTCAAGTATGTGCTAGTCAGCACACAGCGAGGGTCCGTAGGCAACACTGTATTGATTAAGTAGTACCTATAGATTTAGCTTTTTTATATGCTAATAATCCTACTTTGAACTATCCTATGAGTCTGATATTTTCAAAACACATAAACTAACTTCTGATAAAGTATTTTTTTGCCACTAAACCGCACTATAAACATATAAATACATCCAAAAGTGCATAATTATAATAAAAACGTATTTTGTCAATAAAAACAAAAAAAAATTTTTTTCGACATTTCCAAAAAGCGCTATCCTTGCTTTTGGTCGAAGAATGTTCAGGAATTTTTGCACTTTAGATAAGCGAGATAGAAGGGGGGGGGGGCACTTTTCACACCAACTTCAAACTCGCCTACGCTTGACCTATCAAAGTTATAACCAACAAATTATATATTTGTGTAATCAGCTCGACGCACCCTTTCATACAATACCCCACACGGTGTCCAGAAAAAACAATTATTTTTAACCCTTAAGTATTTTTACCCTTATTTATTTGAAAAATAATATTTTTAAGTCGCTATATTTTTAAAATGTGTGGGTAGGTACTATATACACATATATGCTAAATTTCAAAGTGATCGGACAAAAGATGTCACCGTGAGAGCAGGCGACAGACGGACGGACAGACAGACATACGCAGGAAAATATAAGGGTCCTTGGTTTTGCCTACGGACCCTAAAATGAAGCAGTCAAACTATATATAACTTTATGATAAATGCTTTCCAAATTAGAGCTTTTATATTTAATGAGTAACTAATCACGCAAAATAAAAATTATTATAAAATAAATGAAAAAATAAATAAACAATAATAGAGAAAAAATAAGTAATGAGAAAAAAAAATATTTTGTATTTTTTTATTTTATATAGGAATATTCTGTATTTTATTATCATTAGCAACTGCTTATTTAATACTTTGGAAGAATTTTTATTTTATTTATTTGTTTTATTAGTTCTATCGTATTTAGTAAATTTCAATTATATTTACTTTTGTCTACATTATTAAGGAAAAAATACATAATTACATGTAAGCGTCTAGCAAGTACCCATTGTATGGGAAATGTAAATTTCTCTAAGCAATAAATTTCTTTTCTAATTTAGGTTATATAGTGGTTATTAAAAATAGTTGCATGGGGTGTTACATTATGAACGCGTACAGAGAAGATTGACAGAATGACGAAAACACCTAATGCCTAACACTTACAAATGCATTGTCTTTTACGAGTTATAAGTCTCAGGCACGCAGCTCATTTGCCCAACCCAAAGAAACAGTATGAGGGTGTCACACCATTGTTTCTCTTATTCTTTTTCTTTTATTTTTAAGAGCCAATGAAACAGACGCCATTGTCTTTCTTCAGCACTTGACTGCCACTTGAAGCACTTAATGCCACTTAAGCGTACAGGCCCTCGTTCTCGCCCCTCCAACCGAAACGCTTGGGTAATAAGGACCCGCATCCTCAAGAACTGTTTCTTTTAAAGATCAAAAAAAATAAATCTCAGCAACGAATAGGATTCAAAGATGGCTTAAGCAAAACACATGTTTTAGAACTTGTTGATATTAATATCTAGTACGAAGGCACAACATCATAACAATCCAGGTTAAATGTTGAAGAATACGTCTTATATGAAAGAATATTTTACGTTTTCAGTAATGATACATTTGCCTTTAACAGTGAAAACTTATAAAGATAAAAATATAAATTAAACATTAACTTTTTCATCAATATTTCTTTGATTGATTTAAAATTGACCATTTGATTCAATAGAGTTGGATACAACTATTTTGAATATATATATATATATATATATATATATATATATATATATATATATATATATATATATATATATATATATATGCTTTAATTATTACGAAAGTTTGTGCTTAGCTCGATATTTCTTGTTTGTTCTTAAGGCCCGTTTACACGGTGATAGTTGCGGTCACGACAGCAACTATCGCATCGACTATCACCGTGTAGACCACGTGATAGATTTTGTCGAGATAGAACTATCAACCATCACACTATCTCGTCTGACGAGATAGTTGAGTGTTCTATCACAGCAGTCAGAGTACTCACGCGGATGATATTACAACTACCACGCTAGATACTAGACGCTGATTGGCTTATACTTTTTTATCAACTGATAACAGATTTAAAGGCACCAAATATGAGATTGCTTCACATAAGAAATCAGATTTTGTTTTTTTCGACAATATGAATATATTCTTTTGGCTGTGTGTATTATAATTTAACATTATAATATATTTAATGCTTTATTTCCGTATTCTAGTAAAAAATGTATTATATAGATGTAACATTGAGTGCACGACAACAAGTTTTGACGTATTTTAACTCTCACCGTGTAAACTGCACACCTCGGCGATAGTTCTATGACGTAGACTGACATGATAGTTCTATCGTGCAAGAACTATCACCGTGTAAACGGGCCTTTAAACACTAATGATGGTCTTTTGAAAGCTGAAAGCTGATTTGGCAATAAAACATTTTATCTACGATTGATACGAAATATAAACATTGTATCTCTGTTTAGATGAGCAGAAAGTGATACTTTGTGTACTTGTATTCATTGCGTTTCATAATTCCTATTTTTTCCCCGCCCTAAAAAAAAAAGAAGAATTCTTCACCTTAACGCACGATTAGCGAGTTTGTTTTCATTTAACAAAACTAATTTGCTGTTTGTTTAATTGAAGTAACTGTTTATATCGATTTTTTAGTGAAAAACAATAAGTGATTTAAAAATAATTATGACGAAAATGAGCAGAATAATACTCCTCCCGAAATAATGAATTCGGCACAAAATACAACTAATGAATTAATGTCATCTTTATCGAAAGAGAAATTCGAACTTACAAACAGGAAGTTTATTAATTTTTTTTTTCTGTATTTATTATTAAATTCCAACAATCGTAGATAAAGTGCGGTATACAACTCGTGGGAAAACTTCATTTTGCTTTGCTCATGTGGTTTTACTACCCTCGCTCTCGCTCGGATGCAAACTCCACACTCGCATGCAAAATGCTACTTTCCGCACTAGACGCGTAATGTACTATTTTCTATTTATATACTAGGAGAGACTGTTTGTCTTATTTTTTTAAGATTACCTCCATAGACGCTCCCAAATCTATAGCATATATGAGTTTAATTTAAATTATACATACATTTTTGTGCATTATATGATATTAATAAATAATTATTGTAAGATTTTTTCCTTTTTAAATTATTAACTGTATGCTTTTTTAATTTATAATTACTTGATACTCATGCCCTAAATTAATTATTTACCACATTTTTAATCTATATTGTAAGGCGATATCATTTCATGCAAGATTGAATTTCTTATTTACTCGTATTTATTTCGTAAAAAAATAACCAATTTTTTTATTTAATTATTTAAAGGACATTAGATATTATTTTTACATTGGTGTATAAATTCACAATCATTGTGGTTAAGGCGATAATCTTGCGGTCGTGGACCAAGGATGGAGACATTATATTTCAAGATAAAAAAATTATATTTTTATACTTTATACTAAACGAAATTAGAATTGTTAAAATATTATACAATCTAAATTTATTTTTATAATATTAAAACATTTAAACATTTAAAATCTTATATACATACGTTATTTACAATTAGTAACAATGTTGAAAATAATAAATCAAATGAAATGAAATCATGAAATATTATTCAAAAATATTTTTGAAAATATTTAAAATGAAATCATGAAATATTATTCATCATAAATGTTTTAGTAAATTAGAAATTGATGCTTGTAACATTCAATTCTGCAGTAGTTGGGTCCATTAAGGAAATAAAAACTCACTTTTGCAATATTTCGACCCCTCCTTGGGTCATTCTCAAGCTGATTGACTAGAAGTTATCCTGCATTATATTAGTTATTTTCAGAATAATATTAATTGAATCTTTGCGATTCTCGTCACTTCTTCTGAAGTCAGGTAATAGTCATTTCACTTATGATATGTATGCACTTTATAATGAGCTTACTTCCAAAATATATTTTTAAAAAACACTAAAAATTTCCTTCCTTCCTAGGAAGGAAGGAAATTTTTAAATTACTATTTATTAATAGGTAAAGCATGGTATGTTCATTTGTTAAAGATTTTTGAAAAGATTTGACTATCATAATATGCTGCTATTTTTAAGAACAGTCCGGTTATTGCATTATATTAAAGGTTACTTCATAGACATTGTGAAATTCAGATCGTAAAATATCCCTTGTGAAATCGTACTTGACGGTACTAAATTAATAGGTTCTGCAAATGCGGTATTTAATTTCACCCAAGAACAAGAACATTAATATATGAAAAATTTGAGGAAAAACTTATCTTCTAGATATTGTGATTAAATGTTTCATTCATTCAGTCATATAGTTTAATTAATAATAATTAACAAATGTTAATGTAGTGACACTAATACTTTTGGAACGAAGTTCCTTATGGCACGTTCCGGAGCCCGGGAATGAATCCAAAAACCGACCAAATCACCTCGCAAAAACCGTCACGAAATCTACCGATGACGATAACGTGAGTAAAAGATCACCGAGTTAGATGAAATTTGATACACATGTTCATTTTACCAATGCCCAGGCTGAGTTCGTTGGAAAACGTTATCCGCCTAAGCTTTCACGCGCAACGCTCGCTTAAACGTAAGCTTCAAAAAGACGGGGAAAAAAGGTTATTATGGAAGCCTGTTACTTTACTTGTTTATTTTTGTTATAAGTCAAAATGTCACTTGGATTTTTGTAAATATTGAAAATATAAGTACGGTCTTGTTAAAAGTAAAATTGATCTGTGCTGACGCTTATTTCAATATATTAGGTATATTAGTATAATACTGCGTATTTAATCCAAGAAAAAATTCTAACTTCATCTATTTATTGAGACAAACAACTTTTTTAAATATTTTTTTTAGTAAAACGAATACTGACACTGTTATGAAATGATGAAGATCGCTAAATTTATTAAAGTGGACCCAAACGTTTAAAATAAAGAAAACAACGTTTTTACCGATATCTTCCGTTCTAACGTATAAAGATTTTAATAAAACTTCTTACACGTTGTCTAAAGTACAATTGAAACAGGCAATTGTAACATTTCAACCGGATTCAAGCAGAAGCTTTAGAGTATAAGAGATATATTTTATAATATTTCAAATTAATAGGCCGGGTAGGTAGAAAACATTAACAAACATACTCTATAACTATAAACGCATCATGATCAACTTTTTTCTTATATTCAATATATATTTATAGTAAGACGCTTGCTTTAATGATACAAATAATGATTTTCTTTTAATTTTTCCTCAACTCTTGCTAGGTACAAACAGTTAGTTACTTTTAATTTTGTCTCTTTTCTAACTCCGCCATGTATAAGTAGTTAGAAATGTATACGTACTTAGCAGTGTGATTTTAAAATTTATATTTAATGAAAAATGTAAGGAACTTCGTTCCTACCGGGTGTCCCGCGACACCACACGTATTATTTTTTTTTTTTTTCAAGTATAGCTACTTTTGCAGTATTGCATTGACCAACTTTCTTGTAGAACTTTTATATGCTCTCCCAATTCATCACGTCTATTATATATTTTTAACGCATCAACACCCATCCTTATTGAACTTAGTGACGACCAATTTAATAAAAAAAAAGAAGAATTACAATCAGTTCGCGCCCCCTAAATAAATCTTCATTGTCGTACCTCAGTTCTATTGTCCATGTGAGTTTTAGTGCGAGGTACGGCAACACAATGCTAGCTTGTAGCTGCAGCAGATGAAGTCGCAACTCTTCTAAAAGGGTTAGGGAAAGTTTCCTAGGGGCAAATGAAGCGGGAAGGCGTCAACACTGACTTTGACAGTTGGACTAGACCGACTTAGGTACTCCGGCACCCCTTCAAGTAATTATATTAGTGAACAAAATAGTAACAACAATATCAACATAGGAATTCTTCCTCCCCTTTTTTTATTAGATTGAAATGACTTAACACTCTCCAACAGAGAGGATATTTTTTTAAAAAGGTGCCTCGAGGGTTCTTTTGCTCGTCTCGAATACCGCCCATTTCTGTCCAAGTGCAATTCGTAAAGTCCTTTTTTTAAGCATTGTTCTCTTTAACTTTCAATAAGTCAAAAAAAAGATTTTTTACCGGTGTTGAAAAATAAAAAAAATCGATCAATTGTAATTTAATAATGAATCTTTTAGACAAACATACGTGTAAACGTAACGACAAATGTTCAATTGAAGAAAGAAATGTTTAATTGTTTGTTCGACAAGCGATGGTTCATCTAAAGAAACATGTTGACTTTTTAATAATGATAAAAAATGAAATTATTGTCATTTACTAATATTAATTTTAATGTCGTATTCTATTAGTTTAACGCCTGTAATGTTTGCATTAGATATTCTAGAATGGAAACCTAAAGCAAATAATCAGACATTAAATACACCAATGTATAAGTAGGTAATCTTAAATTTGATTTTTAGCAATATTTATACCAATCCTTCTTCATTATACTTTAGAGAATGCTCTGTTATTTTCATCCTGATAGAGTTAAACTATAATTACTACAAGTAGTACAATAATAGTATTATTAAAATATTTTTCGATTTATACATTTTTTTTTTTACCGTCATATTAAATAATAATATTAAAAATAAGCCAAACAATTTTATAATTGATTCTAAAGAAAGGAATTGATTGTTTTCTTTTAATAAGGACAACAATTGATACCCTATATTTCGAACATTTATTTATACATTATTACATTATGTTATGAAAGAGAAGTTAAGATGGTTAAGAAGGTGGATATTAAATAACTTCAATATTTCATTTTAGAAACGTTTCGATCATTTTGATAAGGTCATCTTCAGTCTTGTTTTTTGTTTTATTCTACCTATTTTATTTATGTTAAGAAAAATACATTACACATTAACATTCTTTATATAATCGAGTAGTGTCCCGATGACTCACCTCGAAATGATTTGTTATTGTCAAGCTAAGGCAACCACATTTATTCCAATAAAAATAAATGTATGTTTAGATTTGTAGGTCTTTAAATAGATATAATAATTTAATTTCCTTATCTTTAAATTCTTTTTCTAAATATAAAATTAAGTCCGTTACTACGAGCCTAAGGGATGGTAACACTACAAAGTAATTCTGGTTAAAGTAGTCTATTAAATAGATTTTTTTATTTTTTTGCTTTTTTTCCACCGAAGAACTAGAAAGGAGAAAGAAAGCAAAGGGCGTGCTTTTTGTACTGGTAATTTAATTAAGAAGATCCTGTAGTCAGGAGAGGGGGGGGGGAGAATCATTAGGGCGTGATGACGTCATTATACCAAGACCAGATGACGTCATTATAGACTTCTAAACGGAGGAATAGAAAGGGTTAGGTCCTTTACCCATTAATAAAATAAAAAAAAGGAATGAAGGGAGACTTGCAGTTTATCTGCTTCGTGAAGTTCAGGACTTTTTTTTTTTTTACAAACGATCTTTTTAAGCCAAGGGCGCATCGTTCTCGAGTAAAGAAAATCCCCCTACCTCCGTCACTAATCGCACAACACTGTACAATTGCCTATTTTACCTTGTTACATTTTTTTTTTGTTCTCGATTTATTAACACTGGTAACACTGCGCATCTGCCTTTTAACCCCTTTTTCTTTTTTCCATTACAAGTTCAACCCCTTCTGAAGCCAATATTACAAGTGATTTGTTATTAACAACTGTCTCCGACAGTCAGTACTTAAAATGTTTTTGTTACCAAGACATAATTGAATATCAATTCGTCAAAGACTATTAACACTCTTCATTTATAAAACTTTTTAATAAGACTTATGTTAACGCGAATTATATTTAAAAAAATCTTAATTAATCGTTCTAAAAATTTAGCCCCGATGTTTTGTTAAGTTTTGACTATATAGACTTCTAGCATAAAATTATAGTTCACTACCGCCAAATAGTTATACTAGTGCAAGCTCTGAGTTGTTCATTAAATAAAAACAAGGTCATATGATTTAAATAAGGTTGATTGTAATTTAACAATTACATATCTATATTATTATATACAAATTAAATTTTAGAACAAAATGTAAAACGTTGGAACAAATTATACTCATGCCATTATACTTTGTAAATCTGACAGCTCAGATTGGCCAATTTATGTAAAGGGAAAAAATAGAACTATTAGGTAGTTATAGGTGCGTTAGAGGTGGTTAGAGGTGGTTAGAGGTGGTTAGAGGTGGTTAGAGGTGGTTAGAGGTGGTTAGAGGTGGTTAGAGGTGGTTAGTGGTGGTTAGTGGTGGTTAGAGGTGGTTCGAGGTGGTTAGAGGTGGTTAGATGGAGTTATCCAGTGATATTTTAGTTTGCCTAGTTGGCCTGAATTACTACCCGCCAAAATCTCGAGTTGTCATTGGCTCCCCTCCTGATTTTATAGATTTTCCCGCGCTGTCAGAATAACAAAGTATAATGGCATGAGTATAGTTAAGTGTGATGATAATGCAGTCCATTAAAAAATACAGGGGAAATTCATTAATACTTAAACTTTAAAATCAAGGCAACATTTTAAATCAAAAGAAGTAAAAATAGTTTTTTTAATTTAATAATGATAAGTAAAGTAGTTAAATTATACACAATATTTGCTATTATTAGTATGTAATTATATAAAATTGTGGTGACAATATTGTTGTGTTGATTTTTATATTAACCTTTCTATAGTCATAATTAAAAAGTAGTTACATTATATTTTCAAATATTTATATTTTATTAAACATATTTTTTGGTTTGGTAATATAAAATACAATCTTAAGTTTTTTTTGGAGACATGTACTAAATCTTAGTCTAGTATAAACCTTAATCATATGATACTTAAGTCTTTTCATATGTAGTGTGATTATATGTTGTATATAATGATTACGAGATCTATCTAAAACCAATTTTCAATCCAACTAACCGCACTTGTTAACATTTAAGCTCGTTTTTTAAAGTTTTCAATTTCCCTTCTTGTTGTGGACAGAATCGTAAAAAAAAGGGTTAGTTATTCTTCAACAGGAGTAAGTCCTACCGATTTTCGTGATTACTACCGGAATAGAAAGGTAGTTTTTTTGTTACTCACTTATTGGTTATCTTCGTGAAAGGTAGTTTTTTGTACTTCTTGTGGTATATACCAAAGATTCCTCAAAAGTTAATTCAAGTTGATCCAGGTAGCATATCTGTGAGCAAACACTAGGGTGAACTTAGTCACGTACTTTATGAGGAAGCAGGGTTAAAGGTATTTTTCATGTCGAAGTCCGGTACTACTTAACGTACCCATTACATACTCGGTCCAAGGTCAGATTACCTCTTGAAGAGTATCTGTCTCTTTCTTAGCTTGACGGTGATTCACAATTTTCCATCATTCAAGTATCTTCAGGTTCGCTTATTCCAGGTCTACCAACCTCTGACAGCCCTATATATTTTATTTTTCTCGAACGTCTCAATAAACTAAGCCTTCCAACATCTTCCAGATATATTTCTAAAAAAGAGAATACATCTATCAAATGTCTTCTTTCATCCTGTCGACTATACGTCTTATTAACACTGGTCGACGTAAATAAATCGATAACATCGTATTTTTAAACCCTAGAGCTAACCACTAATTTCGTAGTTTAATCTTATTACCACGTTAGCACGGTTTTTCTTAATGGTCTCTCCCTGTTCTCACCTTAGCGTGAGAAGACAGTGATAAACATTCTGTACTTAATTAATATCTACGAGTTGAACTAACTCAATAATAACATTTTAAAAAAATGTTTCATTTTCATCATAAAATACCACAACATTAATTAAAGTAGACATTAATTAATACAAAAAATATAATACGTAGTGGTTATAAGTAATAACATAATATATCAAGCGTTAAATTATTTTTCTAAAATTTTCAATAACACTATAGTTCTCTGGCGTTGTCAGTTGAAGAAAATAGACAATAAACAATGAATCGTAAAAAATAATTATACTTTGTGCACAAATATCTGATCATTTTTCTTATTTACTTTAGCGAAATTCTATGTAAAAAAAACACACTGCTAATCGGTGTGGCACATAGCTTCCTCGTATCTTATCACGTACTTTATTGATATTATACTTTTAGAAACCATTATTGTCTAATTAGTTTAATTGTTTCCCCCGTTTTTTTTAATCTGTCCAAATTGTTTTGATTTTATACATGAATTCAAGTATCAATTTAGTAAAAGTTAAAAAGCTTAGACATCCGGGTTACTTTCGATAAACTATAAAAGTTTTATACAAATCAGTTAAGCACTTTTGAAGCTATAGGTGTAAATAAATGTATATTTGTGCGCATGTGGAAGAGAAACAAATGAACGTAGAAGGTTAAAACTTATATGGGACTATGGGACCAACAATGGGCTAATTATGACCTACCATACAAATTTATATAAAATCAGACGAGTATAGTTTTTAAGATATGTTGTTTCGAAAAAATTGAGCGACAGACCGACAGACATGGAACCGAAAATGTTCCCTGATGTCTAAAACGGATTTCTGTCTTGGAATTTTTAAAATCGGAGACATAAATATTTTTCGATCTTCAGAACGATCAAATAGCTTCCGTTACCTTCGGTAAGATCGGATGCAAAATCTATAATAGTACATTACGCGTCTAGTGCGGAAAGTAGCATTTTGCATGCGAGTGTGGAGTTTGCACCCGATCGACTGCGAGGGTAGTAAAACTACACGAGCAAAGCAAAATGCAGTTTTCGCACGAGTTGCGTACTGCACTTTATTTACGATTGTTGGATTTTAATAATAAATAAATATTTAATAAACTTCCTGTATGTAAGTTCGTATTTCTCTTTTGATAATGATGCCATTAATTTATTAGTTGTATTTTGTACCAAATTAATTATTTCGGGAGGTGTATTTATTCTCCTTATTTTCGTGACAATGACATAAATCAATTATTGTTTTTAACTAAAAACTCGATATAAACAGTTAATTTAATTACACAAACAGCAAATTAGTTTTGTTAAATGTTAACAAACTCGCTAATCGTGCGTTAAGGTGAAGAATTCTTCTTTTTTACCGCACTAGGTCGAAAAAAAAGAGGAATTATAAAACGCTGATGCGTAATGAATACAAGTACGTAAAGAATCACTTTCTACGCAATCTAAATATAGATACAATATTTATGTTTCGTATCAATTGTAGATAAACATAGTTTTCTTTTAATACACTAAATTTCTTGCAATTTAGTATTGGATGTTATAGGTTTTCAAGCACATTACAAACTAAACATATTGGAGAGTTTTAGATTTACCTATTATATGTAAATAATAAATAATTTTGAAATTAGTTAACAAATGTATGGGGGGATTTTAAAATTAAGTAAACAAACTAATTATTTAAACTTTAATTAGTAAAGTATTCTAATTACTGTAAAGTTTTGAATGGAAAAATAGGGTTAGAGACTCGTAAGCTGCGTCTGATTAAATATTAGGGTAGTTAAAACAAAAATATTTCGCTACGACACCACCTGAAGAGCAGATGTGTAGGAGAGAAAGACAATGGACCTAGTGTTAATAGGGCCACCTACGCTAACGTCAACTTCCGTTAATTTCTCGAGCTTTTTTATAAAGGAAAGGAATGAACAGAGGGCATATGCACAAAGGTTGTGCAACTACATCACAATTCTGGCTGGGATGTCGCTTAATCTGAACACATAAAGGATTTTAAACAGAAGGATTGCATTGGGAAAGGGTTCATAGACAATAAGTTTTGTTCTTTCGGATACGATAAAAGTATTTTCTTCGTAAAAACACTCTTTATTTATAAGTACCGCTTAAAGTCAAAGAAACAAGAACGATGGCGTGTGCCATACGTGTGTGTTTATTTTTCTTGCGTAAGCTTAATCTATTTGTAAAGACCCTAAAGGTACCGATCTGCTTGAATTCTTACTTTCATATTGTTCCGCAATAAAATAATAATAATGAACCCCCAAACAGTGGCGTAGCTAGGGCATTGCCCCCCCCCCCCCCACAAGAACTTTTTGGGGGCCCCCACGCCAAACAAAGTTGTGGAGCAAAAAAAAAAAAAACACTTCCGTTTAGAACTGGGGCCCCCTTGTCGTTGAATTCGGGGCCCCCTGAAGCTGCCCCCCCCCCCCCCGCATTGCGGGCCCATGCTGGCACATAGTTACGCCACTGCCCCCAAAATAACCAGTAATAATATAAAAAGGTCAAAGTTATAGTCTAGGAGATAGCCTGCAAGAAAAGTGTCTGACTAACATCAAGCTAGAATTTTGTGTATAAGTAAATATTTTGGTGCCTTGAGAGAATATGTGGTCGGTTAAGTTCGTCCGCGGGAAATAGCTTGGCAAAAGGTAATTGAATAAAACAAACCGGTGAAGAACGGCTATGTCCCGCCCATTTTAGTGGACAATGTGATTTTCATGACCCTGAATACAAAATTAGATGTTAATTTATCACTTGATAGATTTGTTATTTGACACTTCTTTAGATTGCTACTCCCATTATAAAAAAAACCAAGAGGGGAGTAACAATCAAAAGAAGGTGTACGGAATGTTCTTCTTTAGACTGTTACTCTCCTTATCAAAACAGAAGTGTAATATTCATTTGTCCCAAAGTACATTGGACTAAACATCCCTTTTTCTTAATAGTTATTTAGTCAGTCATTTTCATTCTGAAACAACATAGGGGAGTAACAATCTAAAGAAGTACCTGTTATTCAAATATTACTCCAAATCAAAGAGGTCTCCTAATAAGTGGCATACTAACATCAACTTGATTTAGGGTCATGTAACTAATTTTGTACTCAGGATCATGAAAATCACTTTGTCCACGAAAATGGGCGGGACATGGCCACCGCTTTTTTTTTTTTTTTTTTTTTTTTTTCAAATACCTACTGTCAAGCTATGTCCAGCAGACAAACTTAGTCAACCTCAAATTCTTAAAAGAAACTAAAATAATGTCTTATACACAAAATTCTAGCTTGAAGTTAGTCACACACTTCTTTGAAAGCTATCTCCTGGATTATTATAGTTTAAATTAATTTAATATAGATATTAAATACTTATATACATATGACTAATTAAAGAATTGATTATACACAAAATTCTAGCTTGACATTTGTACATTACACCTACATTCGACTAATATGGCCGTTCAATAAAGTACGGACTTTAGTTTCTAATATCAGGAAGATTATAATATAATAAACATTTTTCTACGAAAAACAGTTTTAAGTAGGAAGGAAAGAGTTTTTAGAAAATGTGAACATGATATTAGTGGTAAAAACTACACCAAAATGCCAGGTATAAACTACCCATAAGAAGATTAAGTAAGCTCAGTATAGGGTGTCAAAAGGAACTCAAATATTTGGATTTAAAGAAGAGATTTACTTGATACTTCTTCTGATTATAGATACTTCTTGTAAAAGAGATTAACGGTAAAGTATTTTTAAGAAGGAAGTAAGATAGTCTTAAAGAGATAAATATTTAACTAAAAACAGACAGGAATCGTATTATCTACTAGAAACAGATTACATGATTTAAATAAAGTAAAAAATTCTTTTAAGTTGTAAAAAAAAAATATGAAATGAAAACAGGAAGTTTATAAAAACATTAATAAATACATGGTCAAAACTTAATTAGGACTTATTTACAAAGGATACAAATTTTACTTTTTTCTTTAGAGCTCTAAAACTTTGTTCTAAAATAAGAAGAAACTCCATTTTTCTTATATATTATGGAGATTACTTTTGAAAATCAATGTACGTTTTTTATTTTTTTATATATTTTTTTTTTTTTATAAATTTTTATTGAATAACACAACTACACATAATTTCATTGTAACAAGTGATAATGATGTTATTGATTAACATGGCGGGAGCAACGTGAAGAAGATGTAGTCCAGTGACTACATCTTCCTTGCGACAAAGTAAGTTATAGAAATTATGATGTATTATTATAGAAATAATTATAAATAATTATAATGTATTATTATTATAAGGGAGAAAATTTATTAAAATGAAAGCACGTTGTGTGCTTTTTAAATTATTTTTTCAATTTCAGAGCTTTCACACAGGGAACCTGAGCTTCATCAGTGATATACAATATCAAATTTCAAATGTGATAAAATTACAAAAATAAATGTATGTTTGTGCTCATATGAAAGAGAAACAAATAAGCGCAAGAATATTGGAACTTTATGAAGACCAACAATGGGCTAATTAGGTATAACCTACCACACAATTATTGGTTAGCAAAAATTGACCGACAGACAGACTGACTGATAGACAAACCGACAGAGAGATAAACTAACTGACAAACTGACAGACAGACTTGAAACCAAAAATGTTCCCTGATACTTGAAACATATTTCTGTCGGAATTTTTTGAAATCGGAGTCAAAATATTTTTGTTCTTCAGAAAGATCATTTACCTTCCGTTAACTTCGGTAAGCTCCGAAGAAAACGATAGAATAGTATTAATACAAGTTTTAAATATATCTTTTTGCTTCTTTACCCTACAAATTATGAAAAAATGTTTGACATCTCACCTCTCGTGGAATTAGATTATTATTATTATTAATTAGATATCTAGAATAGAATAAGTTTTTATATTTTATATTTGTATTAAATTAGAGATATTTCCTAATCTTTTCTTTTAAAGCAATATGATTTTACAGTTTTAATTAGGAATCAATATAAAAATAATTTGATTGATTAAGAAAAAAGAGATATTAGATAGATCATATAGCAAAGCATCCAAGAGGGAAAACTATAGAAGGGGAAAAAAGGAATTAAAAAAAAAAGAAACAGGCAAATAATGATAATAAATGAACAAAGAGGAGTTCTGAGAAGCAATAGAGAGAGAGTGGTTTATGAAAGAGTTAGGAGTGAGTGAGAGGGAGGCCAATTAGTTCAGTTCGTCTCATTACGGAACTGGGAAGGCCAGATATTGCCTCTAGTGGAGGCCCCCCCTAAGCGCCCCCCTAAGCGCCTGGCTTAACGAGCTTCAGATAATCAAGGCTATATCGGAACGACAAACACGTACTGATCTGGTCCGGCAGTTTTTCCTATTGTATTCTGTTGTTCAGATGTCGAGGGTGACAACATTCATTATTTACCACCTCATCCGTTCTCTCTTTTTCCAATCGTACTAGAACCAAGAGGAAAGACAAAAGGGCTTTTTTTTCGTCCAGTAGACAAGCAACTAACTAGCCCTTTATCGAGAACCAAAACATGGGAAGCTTCATCTACAGTCACGTTGGTTTTTTTTGTTTGATTTCCTTCCTTTTTGGCCAAATCCGCTTTACTTTTAGGCTTTCTTTTTTTTACAAAAAAAAAGCCTAAAAGTAAAGATGTCATTAATATCGCTTTATTTTTATAATAACATAAATTTATATTATCCTTAACAATAAACATCACAAACCTTTATTGAATTCTACTTTTGATTGAAACGCATATCTAATTTAAATTTATTTAAAGCATATGTTTAATTGACTTTTAATAATCACCAACGACAATTCGTCATTCTCTGCAAATCTAATAAGTTTATAAGGCAATCATACAGATCATTTACATATAAGTGTGTTTTGCTTTCGAGCTTACCTTCGATAAGCTCGGTATATAATCAAATCATATAGCTTCCCTTACTGTTCGTTCTTCAGAACGATTTTACTTAAGATACGTGTATTTTACTTCCAAGCTTACCTAACGAAAGCTTAATGATATATGTATATAGCTTTTATCTACGATTGATACGAAATATAAACATTATATCTTTGTTTAGATGCGTAGAAAGTGATTATTTACGTACTTGTATTCATTGCGCATGCGCGTCTCATAGTTCTGAATAATTCCTCTTCGTTTCCTCTTTCTTTACCGCGCTAGCGTTCATAACTCGGTTTTTATTACAACCTTTTGTATATACCTTTTGGTATTACCAAAAGGTCAGTGGTTTATTTTTTAGGTAGATCTATAGTATTTATTAACTATTTGTGTTTTACAATAAGACAAAAGTAAATATATTTTATCTACGATTGTTACGAAATATAAACATTGTATCTCTGTTTCGATGCGTAGAAAGTGATTCTTTACATACATGTATTCATTGCGCATGCGCGTCTCATAATTCTGAAGAATTCCTCTTCTTTACCGCACTAGTGCGGTAAAGAAGAAGAATTCTTCAACTTTACGCACGATTAGCGAGTATGTTTACATTTAATAAAACTAATTTTATGTTTGTTTAATAAAAGTTAATATCGAGTTTTTTTGTGAAAATCAATGCGTGATTTAAGTGATAATGACGAATATGAGGAGAATAATACGCTTCCCGAAATAATTAATCCCACACAAAATACAACTAATGAATTAATGTCATCTTTATCAAAAGAGAAATTCGAACTTACATACAGAAATTTTATTACTTTTTTCTGTATTTATTATTAAAATCTAACAATCGTAGATAAAGTACGGTACGAAACTCGTGCGAAAACGGCATTTTGCATTGCTCGTGTGGTTTTACTACCCTCGCTATCACTCGGGTGCAAACTCCACACTCGCATGCAAAATGCTACTTTCCGCACTCGACGCGTAATGTACTATTTATTAGATTTATTTCTGATTTCTGACATCAGAGTCAAAAGTAAGTAAGCATTTTAATTTATTAACCATGAAAATGGTTCAATATGTCCATCAATATTTGTATATGAATTAAAAATAATATTTATTCGAATGTAAATTTTTATTATTCAACATTTGCACTTATTCTTCTTATGATAATAAATTATCTGAGAATTATAAGAAAACTAATTAAAGTATTAATATCAATATGGCCAGATAATTTTAATTTGAAAAAGGAAAAGAAAAGAAAATGTCGTATTTTGATTGGTGGCAGACCGCAGTAACGATAAGCCAATGAGAAAGAAATAATAATTAGGATGTTGTCGTTGTTGTTGGAGGTTAGAGAAGTGAGAGGAAAGCGCGGTGGTTAGCCCCAGACTGTAGGAGAGCCCGGCGGTTACCAGCCAGCGGTCTGTGGTTTACAGCAATCTCACCAAGGATTATGCCTTGGGATTCACAGCTAAAAACACTGTCATAATACCACAACACCCAACTTCAGCTTTGCTTTTATTCACGCTTCAATATTCCTACGCTATGTTTCAGAAAAAGAATGAAATTTCAGTGGTTTTTTTTTCTCCTCCAATGCTACATTGAAATTACTAAAAAAAGAAATGTTGGTCTACAAATAGAAATAGAGATAGATCTATATCTTACAAACCTAAGAAATGTAATAATGTTAGGGGGGAGCAGCGATGTAAACCTCTAAACCGCGACTTCTGATGCACTAAGGCTTAATAATAGTCCAGGAGATAGACGTGCAAAAAAGTGCTAGAATTTTGTGTACAAACTCATCTTTTGGTGCCTTATAAGAATATATATATGATCAGGCTAAAGTTCGTCTGCCGGGAATAGCTTGGCTATAGGCATTTGAAAAAAACAAACCGGTTGAGAGCGGCTATCTTCCGCCAATTTTGGTGGACAATGTGATTTTCATGATCCTGAGTACAAAATTAGTTGAAACGAGCGCAAATTTAAAATTGGAATTTCACGACGGAAAAAAATTCTATCATCACCTATTCGATGAGACGAACATTTTTTTTTAAATAACATTCTTTAGTAAAACCAACAACGACACTGCTATGAATTAATAAAGATCGCTAAAACTATTAAAGAGGACCTAAACGTTTAAAATAGAGAAAACAACCTTTTTACCGATATCTTACGTTCTAACGTAACGATTTTAATAAAACTTCATGTACATCGTCTAAAGTACTATTGAAACAAGTATGTAAAATTTCAACTTTATACAAGCAGTAGTATTTGAGTAATGAAGTGATACATTTATAATATTAGTTCAACGCTATTACGGGTGGTTAAGATTCTTATAGTCGTATAGTGTATAGGTTGGTTTAGGAAGTAAAGCTTTGTACCGAGTACCCCCACTACCCTCTTCCACTTATCTTCGACTATGACATTCATCATGATTAACAAATTCCTATATTCTGTATTCTGTATTTTATTGCAATACGCTCGCTTCAATGATAGAGCCACGCGATGCCTAGTTAGTAGACTAAAAATCAACTTGAAATTCAGTCTATACTAACTAATTTTGTACTCTGGATCATGAAAATATAATTGTCCACCATAATTGGAGAGACATGGCCGCTCTCATCCAGTTTTTTTTCAAATGCCTACTGCCAAGCTATGTCCCGCAGTCGAACTTAGCCGACCACATATTCTTAATAGGCACTAAAATATTAACTTATACACAAATTTCTAGCTTGATGTTAGTCAGACATTTTTTTGCACGCTATCTCCTGGACTATAATTATTTATAAAATTTGATTTTCATATTTTGTTTCCGAGCTTACCGAAGGTAACGGAAGCATTGTGTTCACTTTTGAGAACGAAAAACTTTTATGCCTCCGATTTCAAAAATTCCAAGACAGAAATCCGTTTCAGACATCAGGGAACATTTTTGGTCTCGTGTCTGTCTGTCGGTCTGTGTGTCCGCGAATTATGAAACGTGCGACGATAACTTGAGTAAATGTCGACCGATTTTGATTAAATTTGGTAGACATGTTCATTTGACCAATGCCCATGACGAGTTCGTTGGACAACGTTATCCGTCCAAGCGTTCACGAGCAACGCTCGCGTAAACGTGAACTTTAAATTTAAAATTGGAATTTTAGGTCGGGAAAAAATCTAACTTCATCTATTCAATGAGACAAACATTTTTTTGAAATACAATTTTTTAGTAAAACCAACAGCGACACCACTATGAAGTGTTAAAGATCGCAAAAACTATTAATCGTTTTTACAAAATAAACAATATAACAATAATTGTTATAGTACATGATAGGATGCGAGGAAACTATGTGCCACACTAATTGGCAGTCTATTTTAATTTATGTTAATTCGCATGTTTTATATAAAATAATATACAAACCGCATGGTTAATATAAAATAATAATATAAGTGACAATTAAGAACACAATCGAATAAGATTTAATAAAATTGTTATTCTTTTTGGTCTTCCGTTTTAAAGTATGACCATCAAATCAAATTTTATACTTTCAACAGAGCATGGCTACTGTTGAAGTATTGAAAAGAAGGAAAGAGCGTAATGTTAAAGAGGGGGACGAACCCTGAATTAAGTATTCATAAAATGGCCGACCAGTTTATCTGTACAAGATAGGGGAGATGTTTCTGTATTAGGAATCCATTATACAAAGTACAAAGTGAATCTACGAAAAGGTACAATACATATAAACTGGTCATGTATTTGATATGTGTCATGCGTATTAACAGTTAGTATAATGGAGGTATACTCTGGATTTGAAAATACGGTTGAAAAAAATAAATATATAATGCACATATGTAATAAAAAAAAAAATAAAATCACCTCACCTAAATAAATTTGAACTCACTTATAAGAAAAATATTAGATTAATTATGTGTTATTGTACAATATTATTAATGTAGATAATACATGAAAAAGATAAGGAATGCTTAATGTTACATTATTATATATCTTGTATGTTTAAAGAGATAATTCAATTTTAATGGCCCCAACAAATTGTTTTTTGTTTTTGAAACGAAGTTCCTTATGGCACGTTCTGGAGCCTGGGAGTGAATCCGAAAGAAACGACCAAAATCACCGTCACGCAAAATCCGTCAAGAAATCTACAGATGACGATAACTTGAGTAAAAGCTCACCGAGTTAGATGAAATTTGGTACACATGTTCATTTTACCAATGCCCAGGCTAAGTTCGTTTGAAAACGTTATCCGCCAAAGCGTTCACACGCAACGCTCGCGTAAACGTAAGCTTTAAAAGACGAGAGAAAGTGTTATTAAAGGAAGCCTGTTAGTGTTATTAAGGAAGCCTGTTACTTGACTTGTTTTGATTATTTTTGTTATACATGTCAAAAATGTCACTTTGTTTTGTAAATAAATAAAATATAATCATGTAAAATTTCACCCTGATACAATCAGAAATGTAAGTACGTATACGTACTTAGCAGTGTGATTTTAAAATTTATATTTAATGAAAAATGTAAGGAACTTTGTTCCTACCGGGTTTCCCGCGACACCACATGTCCTTTTTTTTAAAAAAAGTCTTTCTGTCGTTTGTGCAGACGCAAGGACCTTATAAAATACTGGGCTGATACCAATTATGCTTGGCATACGTGTTCAGAAAACTCATTCCCCCCTAGAAGAAATCGAGAAATAGATCTTTTTTTATCCTTATTCGGGGGCGCAACTAAACAAAAACTCCGAAAAACGTGAAAAAAAATGTTTTAATCGAAAACGGTCAACAAATGAAGTCCATTAAAATACAAATCTAACAAAACAAATCATTGCCCGACCTATTACCCGCCAAAATCTCAAGCTCCCATTCACTCTCCTCCCATTTTTTTTCTCGATTTTCCCAAGCTGTCAGAGTTAAAAAGTATAATGTGTTTACTATAGCTCTATATCCGGGAAAAACTTTTTCCGAGATATTGATAAAACAACCAGCTATTGCATCAGAGTTTACCGGAGGTAACGGAAGCTTTGTCATCGTTCTGAAAAGCAACATTTTTTTGTCTCCGATTTCAAAAATTCCAAGACAAAAATCCGTTTCAGACATCATGAAACATTTTTGGTTCTGTGTCTGTCTGTCGCTCTATTTTTGTGAACCAACATAATGTCTTAGAAACTCGTTCGATCTTAATGAAATTTGGATGGTAGGTCATAATAAGCCCATTGTTAGTCCCATATAAATTTCAACCTTTCTGCGCCCATTTGTTTCTCTTCTACAAACATGTATTTATGCACAAAACTATCTTCAACAGTACGTGAAGAATAATACGCCTCCCGAAATAATTAATTCCGCACAAAATACAACTAATGAATTAATGTCATCTTTATCAAAAGAGAAATACGAACTTACATACAGGAAGTTTATTAAATGTGTTTTTTTCTGTATTTATTATTAAAATCCAACAATCGTAGACAAAGTACGGTACGCAACTTGTGGGAAAACTCAATAAACATTGAGTAGAAATATTACGTGGAGATCACGCCGTAGTAGACCAAATCATGTTCTGAGTTAAACTCCCACCGAGCAGACTAAATCAATGTGAATAGAGTATAAAGACTCGAATAGAAGAAACGAGCTGAGACCATTAGGTAATCAGATAGCAGACTAAATCATGCTGTATATGTTAAACATCCACCTTCATAGCAGACTAAATGAATGCAACGCTAATGTAAATAGAATAGTAAGACTGAAGTAGTAGTAAAGAGCTGAATAGGTAGAACTGAGGGCGTAGGACAAGGGCACGCTCCCTTGAGTTATAAAGGAGACACGCGTTACGTTCCCTTCAGACGTCAATCATTTAACAGAAACAACACTTCTGTTCAACGACCTATTCACAACTTAATTGGGCATCAACCCTTACAGATATCAACTAAAAATTAGTAATAAAACGCATGATATTTCTAGAAAAGCACCGACCTTTCTATACAAATTTGAATTTCTGTGTAATCAAATTTAGCAGTGCGATACAATGAATCTCTTTACATGTCCAAATTTATTTTTAAACTTTCATTATTAAAACTACTTACCAAACTTTTTAAATTAAATATATGCAGTATATAAGGGGCAGTATACAAGATTTATGTGGGCACATAGCTCTTGCACATATTTATAGAACCTTTTTTTTATATATTGAATTTCTACATCTTATTATTTCATTATTCTTTACTTTATACTCATGTGGCCATTATCATTCTACCCATTCGTCTAATGATTTGATGAAAAAAAGCTATGTGCCACACTAATTGGTATGCTTTTTTAATTTTGATATTAAAATGAAATATTATTATTGAAAAAAAATATTTTATTAATTAAATGTTAAATAAAAGTATAGTCTTATCTAATCAGTAACTCTAGAGTTATTTTTTTTTTTTTATATCACTTACGCTAATATGTCCGGTATTTATATCAAGTTAACGTTATTATTATAAAATTTGAGGTATTGTGTGAGTGTGAGAATTGTTTAGGGTCTCATAAATGCCAATATTTAGTGATAATATGATTTTGTAATCTGGTATAGTTAAGCGTATGAGAACAGAGATAACCTTGGCTCACAGAGGAAGCTAAAATATTCCCAAGCCTAGGAACAAGGAACCCTGTATAGATTCTCTCTCAGGCCTCTAGTCTGACCTTATGTTGCTTCCCTATTCCCACTTATTTTTATCTAGCCTAACCCTTTTAAACTTTAAAAGGTACTTCTTTAGATTGTTACTCCCCTATCATTTTTTTTTATAATATAAACGACTGACTAAATAACTATTAAGACAAAGGGACGTTTATTCCAATGTACATTGGGACAAAGGAATATACTTTTGTTTTTATATGGGAGTAACAATCTAAAGAATAACATTTCGTATACCTTCTTTAGATTGTTACCCCCTTCTGTTTTTGACTAAAAAATGTTTTTTGTAACTATGACATGTTATATATCAACTTAAAGGTCTTGAAGTGTAGAAAAAGAATATGCAATTATTAAAATTTTCAAGATGGTGGGTGACTAAACATTGGTTTAGTTACCATAACATGTTATACATCAATTTAAAGGTCTTGAAGAGTAGAAAAAGAATATTACTATTAAAATTAGTGTAATTATATTGCAATTAATAATTTTAACTTTAATGTACAGAAACCGGCGATTATCGCCCCACGTACTTACGTGAAGCGGGCCTTACTTGTTTTCTGTATTAATACAAATTGCTCTACTACGAAGAAGGGAAATGAATATGAAGATATGTTAATTAAAGTCAATGTATAGGAGAAGTAAGATGGGAGTAAGCTGTTAAGTGTTGAAGTTCATTTATCAGTGAGTGCTTAGTTACTGTTCTGTTACAGCCCTATATATGGTGCATATGGTTCCTAACTCATAGAACATCACAGGGTGTTAGCAAGGGATAGGACCATGAATCACTGTCTGGACCAGCACGCGCCCTCCCATTACACCATCCCTCCTACATCCTCTAATTTTACAAATCCCTTCCTCTTCACCCTCTTCGTAACCAGATTAAATTCTCTTTTAGTAAATGTGCTTTTTTTATTTTTTTTTTCACTTTAATATTTTAAAATTTCAAGATAAATAGTTATTTATGCACCTAGGGAGTATAGTAAGCCATTATTCCCTGAGCGAAAAAAGTTGGTTCTTGAGGCGAAGCCGAAGGAACCATGGTCCCTAATTAGCTCCCGAGGCGTAGCCGAAGGAGATAATTATCGCGAGGGGAATAATGGCACTTTACTCACGAGGTACATACAATATTTTATCTCCAGTAGGAAAAAAATACTCATTTTCGTCCATAGCAAGGTTTTTAATTATTATTTTATTTAATAACAATAATTTTTAGAACTTTTAATAGCAGATATAAGAGATTCAATATTAAAAAGAAATAAGAATTGGAATTAAACTCAAATAGAAGGTTATTTAGATGCAGGTTATAATGTTGTAAACAAAGATAAACATGGTCAAAATCAACAATCAACTGATTTCAACAACTTCATTACATTAGCCATACATTTTCTACTATTTATAAAATAATTAAGTTGCAATCGAGTGGTCCTGAAAGAGGAAGATTTTAATCCCTATTACAGAACCGCTTCATCTACGCCTTTGAAGTTTAAATATTGAATCCCGGTTTTTTAAAAATTGTAGACACTGAATTTCACCGGAAAACCAAGCTGTTTATGTAGAATTTTAAGTACAAATTAATCTTTTAGTGCCTTTTAAGAATATATAGGTTAGTTATTCAAATATGGTGGTCCCCTATATCAAGGGACAAACTAACATCAACTTGATTTTGGTTCTACTAACTAATTTTGTACTCAGGATCATAAAAATCTCATTGTACTCCATAATTGCCATGACATGGCCGCTCTCGAACGGTTTGTTTTTATTTCAAATGCATATTGTTAAAGTTTGTCCCGCAGACAAACTTAGCCGACCATATATTCTTAAAAGGCACAATATTAACTTGTACACAAAATTCTAGCTGTTATTATGTTAGTCAGACAATTTTTTTTACACGGTATCCTCCTGGACTAGAATCTGAATTGTAAACGTCGCTATAGTTGATCCTTTAAAAGAAAAAAACTATGGACCAGGCTGGTCAAGAACCAACCCTTAGTAGGGTGAATTCACCCTTATTGTGAGTCTCTCCCTATTCGTTAATACATCCCCTTCGATAATTTACTATTACCAATCCCTCACCCTTCTCTATATTACGTACAAGGGTTCACTATATTTTTCCCCCTTAATATCCAATAATCTTGCAGACGCCATCTTGATTCCATGTGTACCTCCCTCTTCTGCTTGTGTTATTACACGCTTCCCACTTCTAAATGAAAAATCCCTTTAGTTAATCAATTTCCACGCTTCTAAAAGCAACCCGCCAGCATGTAAATTATTCACGAGATAAAATTTTCAATTTGAAACGCTACTAAAGAACCTCATCAACATTTCCTCTTAGATAAACTCATATACTGACTACGTTCTAAAAATTAAAAAACAAAAATTAAGTTTAAAAAACATATAAAGAAGTTAGAAATTAACAAAGAAGTTAAAACTTTTCGTTTTCAATCAGTGAATTTCTCTAGCATTTTAAAATTGTGTTTTTAACATACTTCACTAAAAAGATTAATATGTAAAGAAGATTTCAGACATTAATCAATAAAAAACAAACACCCATTAATAGTACATTACGCGTCGAGTGCGGAAAGTAGCATTTTGCATGCGAGTTTGCACCCGAGCGACAGCGAGGGTAGTTAAACCACACGACCAATCTCAGCTTATTAAATTTTTCTAAATTTATACTTTTATCCATGTAAGTAAAAAAAATAAAAACATATTTTGACATTGTCTAATACTTAAAACCACAACCAAAACAGTTTATTAATAATTTGTATAATTTTAATCATTGTAAGTATTTTTATAATTGTACGACAAAAAAGATAATACTTAACTTTAAATCAAATTATAATTGTCAACAACTACGGGAGACATACAGAGAAAAATAGACCCCTTCACCGGGACTTGAACCATGGGTCCTCCTATTAATCCGTTACAGGTGCTCTGTGCTCTTACCAACTGAGCTATACGGGAGAATGATTTTTCTCTATCGTTACCGATACAAATTCCCCGAATCCAAGCTTTCAATCTTTTCTACAAATCTAGAGAGCCAAATATTCACGGCAATAGAACTAGATCGAGAATTAACGCTTATAATTATAAAGTACTCAATTAGTACCTGTACCTAGTACAATCTATTAGAAATTCAAAGTTTTTGGCAGTAGTCTTACTACGGAAAGATTAAATTTTACTTTAAATCAAATTATAATTAACAATAACTACGGGAGACATACAGAGAAAAATAGACCCACGCACCGGTGAAAAAAAAACCTCTATAAATAACTGCGCTAAATTTAAATTAATATAGCGCTTGATTTCAGTTAATATAGAGCTTGATTTAAATTAATATACCACTTGATTTCTATAATGTTGAGTATACATTAAATTTTGTTTTTGTTTTTTGTTTTTAAAAGGTTAGAAAAACCAGCGTAATTTTTGAACGTCTAATATTTTTGAGTTTTTCCTGTGTTCGCGTCAAAAAAAAATCTTTAATACCGTATTCGTTTTATGTTTTTGTCTCTTTTGATTCAATAATTATTAGAAACGTAGAGATACAGACAGACACAGGCTCAGGAATGAAACTATAAGGGTATTCTTTTTTTTGGTGTGTCACCAATGAACTACGTGTTAAGGAAATAGGAAAAAAACAACCTTCTATTTGATATAGAAATATTTTAGTTGCATGGTTTTAGTTTACAACATTATTTTCTTTTGCATAGAATAGCAAAATAATTAAGATGCTGGTTTTGGTAAAGTATCATGTGAACTTAAAATGATTAACTTATATCCTTTTGTTTAAAATAGAATCCGAATCTTATTTACTTTTAATGTCTCATTTAAAATTTTACAGTTTGTCTTTTAAGAACATATTTATATGTAGTTGATAGTTTTAGAATCAAAGATAAGGATATGATAATTCAAGCCGGGGTGGCTCGCTTAAATATATATATATATATATATATATATATATATATATATATATATATATATATATATATATATATATATATATAAAATTAAGATACTAATTTAAGATACATAATTAAGATACTACTCTGTTTAGTATAGGTAGGCTATTCATATTTTCGCATATTGGTTTTTAGATTAAACTTCGATCATTTATTATTATTTTTTAATTCATTTAATGTACTTAACAATGTTGTGTTTTGAGTGTATTATATATATATATATATATATATATATATATATATATATATATATATATATATATATATATAAAATATAATATATTCTAATTTTTTTTTATAAAACATTTTATAATAATTATAATGTGACGAGGAATTCAATGTATAAATGAAAGCACAATAAGATGTGGAAGAACACAAAAGAAACAAGGAAAAAATATAATGTTTCTTGTTGTTTGTCATTCGGTTTGTAAGATACAAATTTGAGTATGAAGTCGCATATTTATTATTCTGTTTTTAATGTACGTCTTCAGTACAGAGATACTTTCACGTAGAATAAAATAAGCATGTTGCAAGTAATGCAGGAAGGATTTAGATGACAAAGAAATGTACGGATAAATGAGAATGTGATCTTGGAAAAACAGACTTCTTAAGTAGAGAGTCAAGTTTAATTTTCAAGAGAGGTGTCTTTATCGAAAAGACGAGAAAGAGGTGTGTAGAGCTAAGGCTGTTCTTTTCTTTTTGTTTTTTTAAGTTGAAGTGTGTGGGAGAATATTTGCGCGGGAGTATAGCGTTGCCATGGTAAACACCCCAGAAGCCGTGGAGAGAAAGGGAGAGGCTGAATAATGAATAGGTCGGCTCTGGGTTCCGCAGGCCGAGTCCGCAGGCGGTCCGCCGCGGATCGATGGACGCCATTTTGGTGGCCGCCATTGTGGGGGGGCTCCGCGGCTCCCCGAACCCTCCACAGCTATTTTTATGTCCCGGCATCTCTCACCCTCCCCCCTCTATTACCCCCTCCTCTTTGATTCATATTCTAGAGAATCAGACCCCCCCTTCGTGTTGTAGTCGACCCTAACGACTCCCTGCCTCCGGCTACAAATGTCTTGCACCAAAATGCGGAAAATTCGGTGATATCTCGCTCGAGTGACTTTGAAAAAAGTCTAAAGACCCTCCTACAGTCTACCTGTCTTCAGATTAGGAACCCTTCAACATGTTATTTCACGCTAATCAATCAAGAAGGTGAACAGATTAGTAGACTTGGTTAAACCCTTTATATCCTAATTTGTATTAATATTCTATTCATGAACGCTATAATTTATTCATACTACAGACTCATACCTACTACAATTTTAACCTTATTCGAATCTAATACAACAACAATCATACAACAAATGAGATTCATTTTAAAATTTCATTTAAATTATCTTTTTTTACACAATAAGTTTAATTTTCACTGTTTATTTTAATACGTTATACATAATACAATTTCTTCTTTCTCAGGCCTATTCATTTTATTATACGTTATAATATAATACAATTCCTTCTTTCTCGTGCCTATTTATTTTATAATACGTTATAAAATACATTTCCTTCTTTCTCGTGCCTATTTATTTTATAATACGTTATAAAATACAATTTCTTCTTTCTCAGGCCTATTCATTTTATTATACGTTATAATATAATACAATTCCTTCTTTCTCGTGCCTATTTATTTTATAATACGTTATAAAATACATTTCCTTCTTTCTCGTGCCTATTTATTTTATAATACGTTATAAAATACAATTTCTTCTTTCTCAGGCCTATTCATTTTATTATACGTTATAATATAATACAATTCCTTCTTTCTCGTGCCTATTTATTTTATAATACGTTATAAAATACATTTCCTTCTTTCTCGTGCCTATTTATTTTATAATACGTTATAAAATACAATTTCTTCTTTCTCAGGCCTATTCATTTTATTATACGTTATAATATAATACAATTCCTTCTTTCTCGTGCCTATTTATTTTATAATACGTTATAAAATACATTTCCTTCTTTCTCGTGCCTATTTATTTTATAATACGTTATAAAATACAATTTCCTCTTTCTCAGGCATATTTATTTTTAATACGTTATAAAATACAATTCCTATCTTCTCAGGCTTATTTATTTTAAATACGTTGAAAATTCGTTTCCTTCTTTCTCAGGCTTATTTATTTTTAATACATTATAAAATACGTTTCCTTCTTCCTCAAGCTTATTTATTTTATAATACGTTATAAAATACAATTCCTACCTTCTCAGGCTTATTTATTTTTAATACATTATAAAATACGTTTCCTTCTTTCTCAAGCTTATTTATTTTTAATACATTATAAAATACGTTTCCTTCTTTCTCAAGCTTATTTATTTTTAATACGTTATAAAATACAATTCCTACCTTCTCAGGCTTATTTATTTTAAATACGTTGAAAATTCGTTTCCTTCTTTCTCAGGCTTATTTATTTTTAATACATTATAAAATACGTTTCCTTCTTCCTCAAGCTTATTTATTTTATAATACGTTATAAAATACAATTCCTACCTTCTCAGGCTTATTTATTTTTAATACATTATAAAATACGTTTCCTTCTTTCTCAAGCTTATTTATTTTTAATAGGTACGTTATAAAATACGTTTCTTTCTGATACGGTTTGAATGCACATGCACGTGGGGTGTAAATGAAAAAAAAAAATATCGAATTAAAATTTGAGTTTCTGGGCGTTAGTCCTGCTTAAGCTTAAACTAAGAAGTTGAAAAAAATAATAGTCCAATTAAGTAATGTATAGGGTGTTGTTACGATAAAGTTTTAAAAAATTGTCAAGATTAAAGTACCTTTGTATTTAAATATATTCAAAATAAGTAATTAAAAACAATTCGCGCTGAGCAAAGTGTATTGGTTGCACTCAATCCGTGGACACACTATATATATATATATATTTGTGTATATAAAGGAGAAATAAATTTAAAAAAAAAAGTTATGTCTATAGTTAACACTTAAGTGTTGACATACACAAGTCTAAATGTGTCTCATAAGTTCGTTACTTCACATAAAAGTTGGTTAATAGAATAGATATTTCCGCTGACATAGCAAATTAATATTAGCGAATTTTCAAAGAAAATTACGCTATTGCAATGGCTTCAAAATTTTTGAAATTTTTTTTTCATGGAAATCCGTTTTAGACCATTCTCAATCGATTCCTAAAATTTAACACTTTTTTTTATGTATGTATGTATATATGTATGTATATATGTGTCACTCCAGACGATATCTCCCCTTAGGATGCACTCAAAAATTTCAAACAAATTTTAAAATGTCAATAATATCAAAAGAAAGGATGAGTTCGTTAGCCAGAATTTTTGGAGTTCATTTAGGGGTCACATTTTTACAATTTAGGGTCAAAAATAGCATAAAAACGTGTTTTTCCATTTTACCCCCCTTTTATATGAAAATATGATAAAAGTGTACATAAAAAAAATTACTGTACTCTTAAAGAGCTTTCCAACGACATGCATCTTGAAGGGTAAATACTATTTTGACTTTTGTACCTCGTACCCCTGTGTAACATTTTTTTTTTTTTTTTTTTTCACTCATGCAAATTCTAAACCAAAATTTTCCTATATTATCATAAGCCAATAATACGCAGATTTATTTGAAAATTCGCTCATTAAGTCATGGTGCATGACTGGACTTTTTTTTATATTTGTTGATTTCTTTAATAAGTAGATGGTGTAATTGTCTCCAATTCTATATAATCTACTTATTCCACGATAAAACCATTAAATGCTAAAACCACTAACATGAATTTGTTACCTTTCCATGTTCTTTGTCGAAATCACAATCTCTGTTGGATATGTGGTAGCCGTTGTTTGGACACGCTTGGAACACCAGTTGCATGTTGGTTCCCGTTGCTACAAACGCCTACAAATTAAAAAAAAATAATATGTAAGTATTTATAAAAAGTATGTAAGTATGTATAAAATAAAAGGTACTTCTTTAGATTGTTACTCCCCTGTTCTTTTTTAGAATATAAATGACTGACTGAACAACTATTATGACAAAGGGATGTTTAGTCCAGTGTACTTTGGGACAAAGGAATATCACACTTCTGTTTTTATAAGGGGAGTAATAGTCTAAAGACAAACATTCCATACGTCTTCTTTTGATTGTTACTCCCTTCTTATTTTTTTTTTTTATAAGGGGAGTAACAATCTAAAGAAGTGCCAAAAAAAAGTGAAAAATAAAACCCAAAAGAAACAATAGTTAGTTTTAAAAACGAGTTAGTATACACTACACTAAAAATGATTATTCGATATAAAATTTACTTACAATTTCTGTATGACCGTCTCTACACCCTGTCTGGAACCTTATTTGTCTTTCTTCTATAGGCCTGTCTCTAAAACCTGTGTATCTCACCTGAAAATTAAAAAAAACAAAATAATAATAATATAATTAAAATCACAGGGAAGTACTTGCGTCCAAGTACTTTTTAGGGTTTTGTAGAAGATTAAGCATGCCCGTTATGTAATTATGATTTTATTCTTCGATCTCAAGGGTCCGGGTTCGATCCCACGGGGGGGTCACAATGTTTTCATCGGTAATAACGACTAGAAAAATTCATTTTTTCAAACCATTTCCATCGCTTCACCATAAGGTGTATAACCATGAATTATTTCGAAATTTTAGGACCACCCGTTATATAGTGGTTGGGGAGGGGGAAATTTTTGGGGTTATATTTTGACTTATAAAATTAATAAAGAATAAAAAATTTAAAAAAGCAAATCTATATTTGAATCCTACTCTTCACCATCTTTCATATGATACCCAACTCAAAATTTTAAAAAATAAAATTTTTGGCGCACTTCAAATTTTCGCGCCCAAAATTGGCAATTTTTTAAAATTTGGGATGAACTCCCGGAATTTTCATCGCTCCACAATAAGGCATTAGCATGAATTATTTCGAATTTTTAGGACCAGCCGAAGTATAGTGTATTTTTTTTGGTATATTTTGATTTTTTTACCCAATAAGGAATGCAAAATTTACAAAAGCTTATATATATTTGCGTCCTACTCTTTAGCAGCTTTCATTTGATACCCCACTCGAAAATTAAAAAAAATATAAATTTTTGAGTTTACAACATTTTTGCGAATTGCGCATGCGCATATTTAATTTTGAACTTCTGTATATTTTTCCTGTGGTTGGGTATAAAAGGTACACTAGTATTTCAAATTTCAGCTCTTTAGCTTAAACGGTTCGGGCCCTATGAACCAAAGAGCGACGGACAGACGGACACATCACCCTTGGCATAAGGGTTTTGAGAAGAATCTACAAAACCCTAAAAATCAAATAATACTAGTATAGTTTAAGACGGACAATTGTAATGATTTAACAATCGAGATAATTTAAGAGAGTAAGTTTAATTTATAATGTCAGTTATAATGATGACTAGAGAGGTTAATAAAAAGTAACACATCAATAGTGAACATCTTTTCCATTTAATATCATAATTTCCACTCGTATTTTACGTTTTAGACCTTCGTTAACATATTTAGTTCCGTGTCCGTCTTTCGGTCTGAATGTATTCCACGAATCCTTTCCTTTCAATTTTCATCCGACATTGATGAATCGATAGGATTTTGCGGTTTAGGATTTTTGCCTTAGATGGTTCCCTATAAATTTCAATGCTCGTGGATCAACGGTAGCCTCTGATGCCATATAAATTTATACTCATCATCGGATCAGTCGTAGCTTGAGATCCTTGCCATACGCGTAACTTCTACAATTTTAATCCGATTTCAATGAAATTTTCAGGTATTGTGCAGGTTATGCCCTATATGGTCCCGTATGATTGTTATTGTAATTGGATTTATAGTAGACACTGAGCATGTGCAAACGTAAAAATCCTTTAAAAATCTATTTCTTAAGTTCTAACGAACCGAATTTGCTCAGAGATAGTGGATATTTAGGGACTGACCAACAAATCCTTTCGTGAATTTGTTTTGAGGAAGCTAAGTGCTACTCTGATTAGCAGTCTATTTATTTTTATAACATTTTAAGCTTGTAGCTGTAGGAGCGTCTATGGAGGTCATTTTAATGAGTATATAAATTATCCTTTCACGTAAACTGGCTAATTTGTTTATTTTAAATTACAAAGCAGCTTTCAGCCTTTGTAAGGCCACCATCAGTGCTGGAGTGTGGAAGAAGTAGAGATAGATTATGCTTATGTGCAATGCAGTTGTCTGCTTGCAATATTGAGCTGACGTGTGCATTTTAATCTTAAACAATAAACATTTTTATTTATATACAACTGAAATCGGATCAAAAAAAGTAATATTTATAATTTTTAATTAAAAAGCATTTTGCTTTCGAGCTCTCCGAAGGTAACGGAAGCTATGTGATCGTTCTGAAGAAAACTTTTTAGGAGTCAGATTTCAAAAAATATAAGACAGAAATCCGTTTCAGACATCAGGGAACATTTTTGGTGCAGTGTCTGTCTATCGGTCTGTTGTTCAATTTTTTCGAACCAACATATCTTAAAAACTACACGTCCAATTTTAATGAAATTTGTTTGGTAGGCCATAATTAGCCCATTGTTAGTCCCATATAAGTATTTCAACCTTCTGCGCCTATTTGTTTCTCTTCCACATGCGCACAAACATACATTTATTTACACCTATAGCTTCAAAAGTACTTATCTGATTCGTATGAAACTTTTATAGTTTATCGAAAGTAGCCCGCAGATAGCCCAAGATTAATTTGAACCGTCAGCGCTCTTTAACGTTTGCTAAATTTATACTTTAATTCATGTAAAAAATCAAAACAATTTTGACAGATTATAAAAACAGGGGAAACAATTACACAAATTAGACATCAATAATTGCTTGTAAAAGCATAAAATCAAGAAGTACGTCATAGAATGCGAGGAAGCTATGTGCCACACCAATCGGCAGTCTATTTTCCCTGTTTTTCTATTTAACCCCCCTCTTAGATGAAAATATGACAAAAGTGAACATAACAACAATAACTGTACTCTTATAACAGACCTTTCCAACGACATGCATCATGAAGGGGTATATACTATTTTAACTTTTGTACCCCGTACCCCTGTGAACAAATTTGGACCATTTCAAATTGATATACCTTCCTGTGGTTAGTCACTATAACCGTGCCGAATTTTGTGCAGATTGGTTCAGCCGTTCAGAAGGAGTATGTGTCCAACCAAATGCAAAGTGCAGAATAAGAACTTGGCTTAGCTCAGCTCAATAAATAAAAAGTTTATGATTGAGTATAGTCTAATTCATTTCAGAGATCAAGGTAAGACTCAAGACTGAGTTATGAACTTAATTTATATTACTTAGCAGAGGACTTTAAAATATAATGTACCCAAAGAAAAAAAACCAAAACAATATGCATTGGTTTACTAACCTTAAAAAGAATATTTTTAAAAAATAAATGGAAACCATTTTCTTTTTACAAGTTAAAAAATAAAAATAATAAATGATTTTATAAATAGAATCTAAACGTTCGTTTGCTTTTATAGTTTTTAAAATTAAATGCAGCTGAAAAGGGAGCAAACTGATTATTAAGTTTTCAAACTGACACCCGGTTTGTCCCTTTTAAACTTTAGCCATACCGTTGACTGATTTTCATACAATATATATATATATATTTCATTTAGGGATCCTTCTTTATTGTATTTTGAAACATTATAATGGGTGTTTGTTACTAAACAGACATAGGGAGCTCTAAAGGATAAAAATGGGGGATATAGAGGATGAAGGAGACAGGAGCGATAACAACACAAGAAGAGGTCCTTCAGGATCTCTTTGTCGGGCTCATCGAGGGTGTCATCTGTAATAGGATATACTGTGTCCCCCTACATTATATTCTGTCACACGCCCCTAAAGCCCATATCATTCTATATATTCTTCTTTTTTTTTTTGTTTGATTACAAATAACAAAAAAAAACTTTCTTTTTTTTAAAAAAAAATAAAATGGCGGATAAGTGGCATCTGTGTCTCTCCCTTTTGCTTAATCCAATTGTTAAATTCGAGTACGTTACTATACTCTCTATAAGTTATGTAGTTGAGTAGGCTCAACAAGCTATAAGTATAATGGTGTATCCAATATCCTATTATTTTTTTTATATACTCAATTTTTTTTTGTTTCTTCGAACAAACATGACTGAACAGCAAGAAGAAAAAAAAATTAAATCCGCTTATAAAAATGTCAAACAAAAATATGAACTTATAGATGTGAAGAAGCGAGAGTGTACTTAAAATTTGCACCTCTTACTCGTATTCGAGTATATTATTTCATAATTCAACGTTAAATTTACTTAACGCATAAATTTAAGATAAAAAGAACTTTTTGTATACTACGTTTTAAAATTTTCTGTTGAATCGTATGTAATTTTGATAATATAATTGTTATTTTCATATAATACCTATATAATGTTAGTGAAAAAAAAATAGTTCCGAATTTATTTACTTCACATAAATGACAACCATCTAGAGAGCTGATCTTAAACCTATATAAAAGGACAAATCTTTGTACAACCGATCTCCCCAACACCTAAACCATGTCATCGATATATTTGAAATAATATAATCGATATATTTCCTGTTTTGCTGTCATTCAATGTTTATCTCTTATGTATAAAAATCAAAAATTTGAAACCCGTCAAAATGAAGAGGGTAAATATGGGACATGGCAAAACAAATAAAATAACTTGCGGAGTTTTTCCGTACTGTACTGTAACTGTTCCGAAGTGTCTCAAGGGGATTAGGGAAACAGTCTTGTTATCGAGGTGCTCTTTTTGTTGAGGGTCGTGTTATCAAGGTTATTTTGGCTATTAGTCGTGTTATCGAGGTTAATGGGTGGTGTTTTCAAGTCTAGACTTGTTCAAGGTCTACCCATTCTAGTATAGAGACGCGTTATAGAGGTTGACTTCTCAAAACGACATTTTATAGAGGTTCTGAGTTACGTTGTGAATTGGAAAAAAATCCGTGTTATAGAGGTTGTTCGGATATTAATAGTCGCGTTATAGAGGTTAATTTAACATTAAGTGTTATGGCAATCTCAAAGGGAATTTGAAAATTGCACTTGTAATTGAGGTTGTCATGTTATTGAGGGTCGTGTAAGCGAGGTTCTACTGTATATTATAATACATATACAGCAAACGGAATATTTATTCAGTCGAAAACAACAAAATCTAATAAAAAATATGAAGCAAGTTATCAGATTTGTCACCTTTTAGATCTGTTATCAATTGATGATCAATGGGAAAAAAATATATTTACTACCTGTTTATGTAAATTGTAATAAATGGAATCTGGATTTTAAACATATTTGTGAATTTTACGCCTGCAACGAAATTAAGGATTGTATATTAATAGGAGATTGCAATGCAAGGGTTGGTAATTTACAAATTCTTCCTGAAAGTATCTTGGGAAATTATGTCTGTGAAAAAAGAAAATGTAAAGATAAAAAAACTAATAATGAGGGTTTAAAGCTATTGGAGTTTTGTGATGAAAACGATCTTTGCATAATTAACGGTAGGACTAAAGGAGATGAGGACGGTCAGCTAACGTATTATGGAGCAAGGGGTTGTTCAACTATAGATTTGTGCTGTGTCCCACATAATCTTTTGTCGTATGTGCACAATTTCGAGGTCTTGGCCGAAATATTCTCCGATCACATGCCAATAAAGCTAAGTCTAGACATAGGTGTACGTAGAAATTTAGCTAAGTTTGATGGTAACATTTTGATGCCTAAGCTAGCCTTTACATCAGAAGATACAAAAAACTATAAATGTAACATTGAGCATCACATTCTGGCATCGCCTAATTTGCCTGATGAGAACCAAGCGGCCGTCAACTTCTTAATAGATAATATTAGGAAATCCTCAAAACTGGGACGATTTGAAAGTCAAGAAAAGAAAAGACAAGGATTTAAGGAAAACTGGTTTGACTCTGAGTGTTTTAAACTGAGGAGAAAATCTTTTAAACTTTTAGAAATCAGTAGAAATAGTAATTCTTATCTTACCAAGCAACTGTACATATCAGCAATAAAACAATATAAAAACCTCTGTAAAAGTAAATTTAAATCTTATTATGAAAATGTCATTATTGAACTAAATAATATGAGAGATACTGCTAAATTTTGGTCTGTTCTAAATTCTTTTAGGTGTAGAAAAATATTAGTTTGTCCAAATTGTTCACAAAAAGAAGTACATAGCTATTTTAAAGTACTTTTTAACCCCAGCATCAATAGTACAGCAATAGAATTCGCTGAGCCGTTTGTAGAAAATTTGGAGCTTGATAGTCCCATTAAAATAGATGAATTAAGCTATGTCATAGCGAATTGTAAGCTGAACAAGGCACCTGGGCCTGATCGTATACCATACGAATTTTATAAGAATGCCTCGCATTCATTTTTACTAAAACTGTTAGAACTCTATAACAGAATATTTGATAGTGGTGACGTCCCTTCATCTTTTACCAAGGCAGTCATTTTTCCCCTGCACAAAAAAGGTGACCCTGAGTGTTTAGAGAACTACCGTGGTCTTTCTTTTATAGACACAATATCAAAAATATTCACAGGAATATTGCACAACCGTCTCACTAAATGGTTAGATCAAAATGGTATACTAAAGGAGTGTCAGGCGGGCTTCCGGGCAGGCTATTCCACGTTTGACCACATTTTTACGCTCGTAAATATTGTACAATTAAAATGGAAAGCGACCCAAAAGAAGAAAAAAGTTTATGCATTTTTCGTTGACCTTAAAGCGGCGTTTGACAGTGTCGACAGAAGAGCATTATTTTATAAACTTTCATGTTTAGGAGTTTCCACAAAAGTACTACGTTGTATAAAGGGATTATTTCGGGATACTACTGCTGCAGTTTGGACTAAGAATGGTTTAACTGATAACTTTGAAATAACTGTAGGAGTTAAGCAAGGCTGCACTATAAGCCCAACTCTGTTTAGTCTGTTCCTAAATGATTTGTATGACGAGCTTGACGGCGGCCTCAACCTGCATGGCATACAAATAAAAATGTTGGCCTATGCTGATGACATTGTTATTCTAAGTGATAATATAGTTACTATGAGGAGAATGATTAAAAATTTAGATGATTATTGCCGACGTTGGAACCTAACGTTAAATCTAGCCAAATCAAAAATTATGGTGTTTAAACCCAATGGTGGGAGAGTGTCAGCCATAGAAAAATGGCATTACCGTGGTCAGCCGATTGAAATAGTCAAGGAATACAAATATCTAGGCATAAAAATAACGCCCACTCTCTGTTTTAAAAATCACATCAAGGATAAACTGGCAACGGCTAAAATTGCATTAAATAATACAGGAAATGTTGTCTGGTCGAAAAGAAATTTTAACTTCGAATCCAGGTTACGCCTTTTTCACTCAGTGTCGAGATCAGTCATGTGTGGAGCTCAGGTTTGGGGGTGGAGTAGATTTGAAGAGGTGGAAAAAATTCAAAGGTTTTTTTTAAAAAAGGTTTTCGGCTTACCCCCAAATACACCTAGTTATTTTTTGGAGTTAGAATGTGGGCTTAATTCCATGTATATTTATACATATAAGCTCCATTTAAATTATTTGGAAAAAGTCCTTGGCCGTATGAGCAGCATTAGGTTACCGAATATTATAGCCAATTTAGTAATCAAAGAGAAAACATCATGGTATGGTCACTGGTTGAATTTAATGGAGTTTCATAGAATTGAATTAGAACCTGGGATAAGCATTGGAAATCAGTGGTCTAAGTACTCGACTCGGTTGCTAGATTCTATGATCAAATATGATAAGGACCAGTGTTTAGCAAAAGCTCGAGCTAGTGAAAATCACATGGTTTACAGGCACTTAGATTTCGAGCTCCGTGACCACTACTTAACAACCTCTAAGCGGTTTGCAGAGTGTAAACTGCTTATTAGATTACGCTCTGACATGCTGAGGCTATCTTACAATCCGTGGGTCCACCAAGATCATCCAGAATGTCCTTTGTGCCATCAATATATCAGGGAAGATATGCACCATTTTCTAACTGAATGCACTCTTCTAGCTGAATGTAGACAAGCATTCCTGGGAAAACCCGTATCAACATCTGAGGATATTATTCAATTACTTAATGGCACTGACTGGAACAAGCTTTACAGATTTGTAAGTGCAGCTACCGCTATAAGAAACCAACAATTAGATGCTTATCTGGAATAATATATGTACAAATGTACATAAGTGTGTATATGTGTATGAATTTGGGTATATATAATAAAACTTTTTAAACGATAAATATTGTAACCTCAATAAAAGGAAAGAAGAAAAGTTTTTTTGTTTTTTTATAATGTTTTGTGTTATATATTTATTTATCTCTATATTATGTATTCCTATTTAACTTTAATTATTTTATTAGTAGTTATTGCTAATCACCTGCTTTGTTAAAAGAATGTACTACGAAATTTTATTTTTTATTATTTTTTATTTTTTGTTATTTTATTTATTTTTTTATTTATTTTTCACATATTATTTTTTGTACCAAGAAAAACAGGGTAAAGAAGAAATGAGAGAAAGATACGTTTAGTAGGAGAAGGAAAAGAGGGAAAAATGGGAGAGAGAAGGAAGGGAGAGGAAAGGATAGAAAAGAGAAATAGTAAGGATAATTTTCTTGTTTATATTTATTTTATCATGTTATTTCGATGATTTTTTATGTATAAGTTTATATTTATGTAGATTTTCGTATGTATGTGTGCATACAGTGTGATATATCGTTCCTCACTACAATTATTAATATTGCTGTTAATATTGAGTTACTTTTTAATCGTTATTATTTTTTATTTTTTTAAATAATTGTATAAGTGTATTTAAATAATTGTATACATTGAGCCAGGTTAATTGTTAATAATTATAATTTGCATCTTATATAGAGAGGCCGAATCTCGCCTAACGGTCAAATGACCAAGGCTTTCGTTTGTGAAAATTTTATTATTTGTTATGAACTTATTGAATGAAATAAACGCTTAACTAACTACTTAACGCATAAATTTAAGATAAAAAGAACTTTTTGTATACTACGTTTTAAAATTTTCTGTTGAATCGTATGTAATTTTGATAATATAATTGTTATTTTCATATAATACCTATATAATGTTAGTGAAAAAAAAATAGTTCCGAATTTATTTACTTCACATAAATGACAACCATCTAGAGAGCTGATCTTAAACCTATATAAAAGGACAAATCTTTGTACAACCGATCTCCCCAACACCTAAACCATGTCATCGATATATTTGAAATAATATAATCGATATATTTCCTGTTTTGCTGTCATTCAATGTTTATCTCTTATGTATAAAAATCAAAAATTTGAAACCCGTCAAAATGAAGAGGGTAAATATGGGACATGGCAAAACAAATAAAATAACTTGCGGAGTTTTTCCGTACTGTACTGTAACTGTTCCGAAGTGTCTCAAGGGGATTAGGGAAACAGTCTTGTTATCGAGGTGCTCTTTTTGTTGAGGGTCGTGTTATCAAGGTTATTTTGGCTATTAGTCGTGTTATCGAGGTTAATGGGTGGTGTTTTCAAGTCTAGACTTGTTCAAGGTCTACCCATTCTAGTATAGAGACGCGTTATAGAGGTTGACTTCTCAAAACGACATTTTATAGAGGTTCTGAGTTACGTTGTGAATTGGAAAAAAATCCGTGTTATAGAGGTTGTTCGGATATTAATAGTCGCGTTATAGAGGTTAATTTAACATTAAGTGTTATGGCAATCTCAAAGGGAATTTGAAAATTGCACTTGTAATTGAGGTTGTCATGTTATTGAGGGTCGTGTAAGCGAGGTTCTACTGTATATTATAATACATATACAGCAAACGGAATATTTATTCAGTCGAAAACAACAAAATCTAATAAAAAATATGAAGCAAGTTATCAGATTTGTCACCTTTTAGATCTGTTATCAATTGATATAAACGTATAAACAAACAATAAGCCAATCAGCATCTATTATTTAACGTGGTAGTTCTTAAATCTGCCGCGTGAGTACTCTGACTGCTGTAATAGAACACTTAACTATCTCGTCAGACGAGATGGTGTGATGGCTGATAGTTCTATCGCGACAAAATCTATCACGTAGTCTACACGGTGATAGATGCAATTATGACCGCAACTATCGCGTCAACTATATCACCGTGTAAACAGGGCTTAAGGCTTAATTGTAAATACGATATCATATCTACAAAGAAGTGAGTCATGAAGAAGGATGTATGCTAGAGGTTAGGAAGTGATATTACTTGTATTAGAGTGGGGGGTAAGTGGGCGGAGCCTCCTTTACATGCAATCAAACCTAATTAAACACGACAACGTAAACAAGAGTTAGTAATATCCTCCAGTGTTCCCGTTCTGTCTCTACCTGGTGGGATTTCCCGCACAGGTGTATCAACTCAAATTTTCCACTATCCGTAATACATCCTAGAAATCCCCAAAATTCAATACAAATTTGATTCACATGATTAAAAATTTTAATTAATACATCAGTTTAATAAAGTAATATTGCTATACCTACGTAAAGTATTAATTATAAAACGTTTTGTATTTGGATTTTCCCATGGGAATAAATAAATTATTAATTTAAGAAAAATAATAAACAAAACAACTTTTTTTTAAAAGGTGTAAAAAGAAACGGAAGCTTTTTTTAAAGATTATATAATGTTGTTTCTTTTTTTTGTTAGTTTTTTTTTTAACAAAAACAACTTAAAAGAATAAACTAATAAATAAAACGTTTATATGAGCTATCATTATACGATGAATTATTTAAAAATAAGGATATTTGTAAACTTACAATATCCTTATTTTCTTTAAAAGAACCCACCTATACCCCTAATTAGGGAGGCTTTTGCTTCAATAAAAATTAAAGTGTCGACAAAGCTATTATTTATTTATTTATATACGCAGAAGAGAATTAAAGAAAGTTTTACTATATGTTAAAAAGCCTGTAGTGTAAAACATCGCATTCTATTATTAGTAGAATGGTTAATAGAGCATACAATATAATCAGTAAATAATTGCAAGATAAAAATAACTTTTTATACCTACACAACGTTTTTAAATTTTCAGTCATAAATCATAAATTTTGAAGCCTGTCAAAATGAAGATCGTAAATATGGGTCATGTCAAAACAAATAAAATAACTTGCGGATTTTTCCCCCAACTAACTTGCATACAGGAAAATTTGCTGATAACTAATTAAATTCTGCCTGAAGATGGCTAAAAGTGTTAAAATAATGCATTGTCATCGTGTTCTGAGCTATTCTAAAAGTTTCAAATGTCCAGCTACTCGGGAAGTTAGTTAAAAATCGATTGCAAGATTTGTACTGGACAAACAAACAAACAAGAAAGCAAGCTAATAAAAACATAGTAAAATAAAGATATTTGTAAACTTGGACAGAATAACAATATACGTTATTATATTATGTAGAAGTCTGAAATTTAAAACACGTAAAAAATACTTAACATTCCTAATATAAATATAATATAAATTAATTCTACAACGTTTGCACAATATTATACATTAGTAAGTTGTAATAGACAAGCCTATGTATAGAAGAGAGTAAAAGAATATTTTCCTATGTAAAAAACCCTATATTTATTTGTGAAAAACATCAATTTTTGCGAACTATCATATCTTAAAAACTGATCGTCCGACTTTAATGAAATTCGTATGGTAGGTCATAATTAGCTCATTATTGGTCTCATATAAGTTTTAACCTTCTGCACTTATATGTTTCTCTTCCACATGCACACAACCATACATTTATATACACCTATAGCTTCAAAAGTACTTATGCATATAGATCACATATGGTTACATATATAGATCACCTACTATTCCAATTTCACTAAGAAATGGATGAGTAATTTTTACAATATGATGGTTTGGAAATATGAAAGACAGACATGGGACCAAAAATGTTTCGCATGATGTCAAAAACGTTTTTATGACTAGAACTTCGGGGACAAAATGTTCTTCGAAATGAACACATTGCTTCCGCTATTTCTGGTAAGCTTGGAAGCAAGAATTAATGTTCTATTCAGAATCCAGATTATAACTAAAACTCATCATTATCATCATTATTATTAGACAAGTCACTCTTTTGTGTAACACCGATTAAAAAATGTTTACGCAACTTCCTTGCAAGATTATGATTATCACTTTCGATTCGTTTAAAAGTTACGTCCGTTTTAAGTAAGGGAATTAAAAACTCTTTTTTTAACGTTTAATTTTTTAAACGTTATAGAACACTTTAATTTGCCTTGTAAATACTTATTAACGAGTGTATTGCATTATAAAAAGCCTGGTTAAATATTTTACTTCCAAGCTTACCGAAGGTAACAGAAGCTATGTGATCGTTCTGATGAAACAAAATATTTTATCTACGATTGATACGAAATATAAACATTATATCTCTGTTTAGATGCGTAGAAAGTGATTACTACGTACTTGTATTCATTGTCTCATAGTTCTGAAGAATTCCTCTTCTTTACCACGCTAGTGCGGTAAAGAAGAGGAATTCTTCAGCTTTACGCGCGATTAGCGAGTTTGTTTACATTTAACAAAACTAATTTGCTGTTTTTTTTAATAAAAGTATCTTTTATATCAAGTTTTTTGTGAAAATCAATGAGTGATTTAAATGGTTAAGACGAATATGAGGAGAATAATACGCCTCCCGAAATAATTCGGCACACAATACAACTAATGAATTAATGTTATCTTTATCAAAAGAGAAACACGAACTTGTGTACTGGAAGTTTATTTTTTTCTGTATTTATTATTAAAATCTAACAATCGTAGATAAAGTACGGTACGCAACTCGTGCGAAAACGGCATTTTGCATTGCTCGTATGGTTTTACTACCCTCGCTATCGCTCAGGTGCAAACTCCACACTCGCATGCAAAATGCTACTTTCCACACTCGACGCGTAATGTACTATTATGTCTTCAATTAAAAAAATTTCAAGACTTAAATCTGTTTCAGACATCCAGGAACATTTTTGGTTCCGTGTCTGTCTGTCGGTCTGTCGTTAAATTTTTGTGAACTAACGTATCTTAAAAACTGCACGTCCGATTTTGATGGAATTTAGATGGTATAGGTCTCATGTAACTCATTGTTGGTCCTATATAAGTTTCAACCTTCACCGCTCATTTGTTATTTTTTCCACATGCGCTCAAACATACATTTATTTACACCTATAGCTTCAAAAGTACATATCCGATTTGTATAAAACTTTGATAGTTTATCGAAAGTAACCCGCAGATAGCCCCAAAGTAATTTCAACCATCTGGGGTCCTTAACTTTTGCTAAATTGGTACTTTAATTCATGTAAAAAATGATAACAATTTTGACAGATTAAAAAAAAAATGGGGAAACAATTAAACAAATTAGACAATAATGTCTTGTAAAAGCATAAAATCAATAAAGTACGTGATAGAATGCAAGGAAGCTATGTGCCACACTAATTGACAGTCTATTATATTAATCTAACCAGGTTTAGTTTTTAAAAAAATGATTAAGAATATTGACAAAAATTGAACTTCAATTTTCGATGTACTTGACTTATGATAAATAATTTCAAGATAAAAAGAACTTTTTATATACTACGTTTTTAAATTTTCTGTTGAATCGTATGTAATGTTGATAATATAATTGTTATTGTTATATAATATATAACGTTAGTAAAAAAAAAAAAAAATTCCGAATTTATTTACTTCACATAAATGACAACCATCCAGAGAGTTGATCTTAAACCTATATAAAAGGATAAATCTTTGTACAACGGATCTCCCCAACACCAAATCTAAAGCATGTCATCGATATACTTGAAATAATATAATCGATATTTCCTGTTTTGCTGTCATTCAATGTTTATCTATCACAAATTTGAGACCCGTCAAAATGAAGATTGCGTAAATATTGGATATGGCAAAACAAATAAAATAACTTGCGGATTTTTTCCGAACTAACTTTCCGCACAGCAAAATTTGCTGAAAACTAATTAAATTCTGCTGAAAGATGGCTAAAAGTATTAAAATAATGCATTGTCATCGTGTTCGCAGAGCTATGCTAAAAGTTTCAAATGCCTAGCTATTCGGGAAGTTAGTTAGAAATCGATTGCCAGATTTGTACCGGACAAACAAACAAACAAACAAGAATGCAAGCTAATAAAAACGTAGTAATAAGAGACAATATTAATTGTTTATTATTATATAATATATCTGCTACTATTAAATTGCAGTAAAAACATCTCATAAAAAAATAATAATAATAATAAGAAATGATTGGGAATTTCTTGCAATAAATACAGATATTTATGAGTAACAGCTGTATTAGATCACGTTTGAAAGCGTATTATTAATAAGTTAAAACGAGCAATTGTTTAACTGTTATATAACATTGTCACGGGGTTTTACATCTATAAGTTATTAAGACTAAAATGAGTTTGTTTTTATTTTTTTGTTTTTAAATTATAGTATTAATTATATTGAATCAGGTAAGTACAGAATCCGAGTCCCTGGGGATTTTGCTTACGTTCCGACTTCTCTGAATCATGTCTCACTTCCTATACCTGAACTATAAATACCGACTTCGTCTCTTTCTACTGTGTACAGAGTTTATATAATCACTGTTATTTCAACATTGATATTATGTTTAGCAAATTTTTGTGACAATTTAACTCTGTAATAAAAAAAGTTATCCTTATTTTTAGACATTAAAAACTAATTGATAATAATAATATATATACATCTTAAGATTGTATGACGTATTTTTTAATATTCTGCATAAAAATCTAACTAATTAAATATAACTTTGATAGGGCGAGCGTAGGCAAGTTTGAAGTGGGTGTAAAACGTGTCCCCCCCCCCTCTATCTTGCTTATGTGAAGTGCAAAAAATCTAAAAAAAAAAAATCCTGAACAACATTCGACCAAAATAAAGATACCACTTTTTGGAAATTTCGAAAAAAATTTTATTTATTTTTTATTGACAAAATACGTTGTTTTTTTTTATAATTATGGTCTTTTCGATGTATTTATATGGTTTAGTCCGGTTCAGTGGCAAAATACTACTTTATCAGAAGTTTGTTTATGTGTTTTGAGAATATCAGACCCATAGGATAGTTCAAAGTAAGCGTTTTTGCATTTTAAAAATCACCATCAATAGGGTACTATTTAAACTATGCAGGGGTGCCTACGGACCCTCGCTGTGTGTTGACTAGCACACACTTGACCTGTTTATTTAAAAATATAAATCATTTATATCTATGCATTTTGTTTGAGTGAAAGTTAATTTATTAATTAATAAATTTATTGATTAATTAATAAAATGTTTAAAATAAGTATAGCTTATATTTAAATACTGTTTTTATTTATTAAATTAAATAAATTTAACAATCGCAAAATCTCAATTTTAACAATGAATTTCGTTAATGAAGAATGTTGTATATATTGTAATTAATTTATTAATTAATTATTTTTATAAATAGTTTATATTTTGTTACAGAGTCCGTGTGGCAAGTTTCAGCTCGATTGGATGACTGGAAGAGGGTTAATTAGCCCTTCCAAAGTTTTTGACAACAAACGTCAAAGTCAAAGTTAATATAAAGTTTAAAACTAGGTTAAGCCTTGTACCCACGGAGTATTTTAGCGCTAATTAGCTCTAAATACTTAAAAATGCTTGATTTAAATAAATTAACTTCCAAGCTTATACCGAAGGTTGTAGAAGCAATGTAATCATTTTAACAAAATAGATTTGCTGTTTCCGATTTAAAAAAATCCATTTCAGACGACATCAGGCAATATTTTTGATCATATTGTTTCTCTTTCTGCTGGTCGACATTTTTGTGAACAAGTCGTCAGATTTTAATGAAATTTGGATGGTTTGTTGAAAGTACCACATAGATGGTCCCTTGTTAATTTCAACTATCTGTGCACATTTACTATTGAATAAAAATAAGTGTGATCCCGTCTGGAATCGAAACAATAACTTTTTTTTAATTAAAATCTATATCTTGAAAGGAACTCATCTGATTTTTAAATATTGCTTCCGAGCTTACCGAAGGTAACGGAAGTATTGTATTCACTTTTAAGAACAAAAATTCCAAGACAGAAATCCGTTTCAGACATTAGGGAACATCTTTGGTCTCGTGTCTGTCTGTCGGTCTGTGTGTCCACGAATTATGAAACGTGCGACGATAACTTGAGTAAATGTCGACCGATTTTGATGAAATTTGGTAGACATATGTTTATTTTACCAATGTCCAGGACGAGTTCGTTGGACAACGTTATTCGTCCAAGCGTTCACGAGCAACGCTCGCGTAAACTTGTACTTCAAATTCAAAATTGGAGTTTTAGGTCGGGAAAAAAATCTAACTTCACCTATTCAATGAGACAAACATTTTTTTCAAATACACTGTTTTAGTAAAACCAACAGCGACACCGTTATGATGTGTTAAAGATCGCTAAAACTATCAATAGTTTTTACAAAATTAAACAATATAACAATAATGTAATATAACAATAATGTTAATGTTAATATAACAATAAAGTACATGATAGGATGCGAGGAAGCTATGTGCCACACTAATCGGCAGTCTATTTTTGTTAGTTTGTCGAAACTATGATTCCATAATATCTAAGCTCGGAAGCAAAAACAGCTAAATTGATATACTATTATGAATGCAAAAAGACAACAATTCTGGCAGATTAATAAATTAGACAAAAAGGTTGTAAAAAGATAATTAAACTACGTGACAGGACGCGAGGAAGCTATGTGCCACACTAATTGGTACACTATTGTATACTATTATGGTACACTATTGTACTATTATGGTACACTAGTTTGTTCAGCGTCAAATTTCCTATAAGATCCTGAAGTGGTGTTTACTTTCGGGGAAACTCAGCCTCAGCATACTTTCGACTCAAGAAATGAAAACATAGGCGATCCTAAAAACTGCTTATATACATAGCTCCAAGCTTCGTGTATTATGAATAGGTAGACAATGTGGGCGTTGTAGGGCAATTTACTTTCCCAAGTTGCTAATCTTCAAAACTGTTTATGTTACATCGCTACCATCCTTACTTTTACGAGCTTATAACCACGAAATTCGACCAACATAACATAAGTAAGCGCTAAGTATTTTTTTTAAGCTTAAGGTTCCCTTGAAATATGCTTAAAAACATTTTGTTCATAAATACTCAAGTTGCAAGAAATAAAATATGGACATAATATGTAAAATAAAAACAATCTGCTACCACAGGATATTTACCATTTACGTTTATGCGAAACATGCCTGCACGCGTATTTTTCATTAATCTTTAATAAAATAGACTGCCAATTGGTGTGGCACATAGCTTCCTCGCATCCTATCCACGTACTTTATTGATTTTATGCTTTTACAAGCCATTATTGTCTAATTAGTCTAATTGTTTCCCCCGTTTTTTTTTAATCTGTCAAAATTGTTTTGATTTTTTACACGAATTAAAGTATAAATTTAGCAAAAATTAAAGAGCGCATATGGTTCAAATTAATCTGGGGCTATCTGCGGGTTACTTTCAATAAACTATAAAAGTTTCATTCTAATCAGATAAGTTCTTTTGAAGCTATAGGTGTAAATTAATGTATGTTTGTGCGCATGTGGAAGAGAAACAAATAAGCGCAGAAGGTTGAAACTTATATGGGACCAACAATGGGCTGATTATGATCTACCACCTAAAATTCATTAAAATTGGACGTGTATTTTTTAAGATATGTTGGTTCGCAAAAATTGAACGACAGACCGACATGGAACCAAAAATGTTCCCTGATGTCTGAAACGGTCTATTTTTAAATCGGTGACCTAAAATTTTTTCGTACTTCAGAACTTATCACATAGCTTCCGTTACCTTCGGTAAGCTCGAAAGCAAAAAAAAAAAAAACAATAACAATATTGTTGTAGTTAACTTTTAAAGTAATGATTGAAATATAAGCATATTTTTTACTTTAGTTGTCATTAGGTTTCTAATCTTAACTATACTGCGGAATGATTAAAAAGATAATTCACTATATCTGAAGAGAACTCCGTTTTGCGTACCTATGCATATAACGGATACATATATATAATAATCATAATAATAATGCAACAGTACTTAAAATATATACATCGCGAGGATCAACTGTTATAAAAAGTGTCACCGACATACATAATAATTTGTTAGGAACAAAGAACTTTCAGGTCTTATTTGGTAGATTTTTCTTATTAAAGCTAACAGACTTAAACTTATAGAAATCGAACTAAAGTTATATCAAATCTACGCATAAAACAAGCTCAGTGTAGATTTTTCTTTTCTCGCAATATTACCTATAGGTATATTTTATGCCTAAAAGGGTTTTAAATTTCACACTTAATAATGAGATTTATCAATAAAAAAAAAATTAAATTTACCTATTTATTACCGCACCTAATTATAAGTCCACTCTTATAATTAGGTATTATTATTACTTTTCTAAGAACTTTTACTTTTTTAAATTATGCGATAATTTACTTTGCTTTGATTATTGATAATTCTTAAATATCAAAGCATATAATCATGATGAATAAAAACAAAATCAGTTCTGTTAAAAGGTATTAAAGAACAAAATAAAAATCTAATATTTTCCCTCTCTTGATAAAAGTATAAATTATTATTATTTATTGTTTATTAATAACTAAAAGTTACATTGTGATAAAAAACATTTAGTAAAATGAAAATATATAAATTATAATACCATTAAAAAGTCAGATTTGCGTTTGATGTCTATAATATCCGTCTAGAATTATTAACGTAACCCCTATAGAAGTAACGTTAGATCATTTTAGAAACTAAAAGCTTTGATTAGAAGCCAATGTAATAATAAATTCATTGATGTTTATTTAACAATTATATAGATATAGATTCAACTATAATATAAGGTTTAGTTATAGTTCACTAAAGCAAATAATATGGGGTGAACACATAGATCATTTATGAAGCTAATGTATGAATAAATGCATAGAAATATGTAATAAATATAGATTGATTCAAATACACTATGAGGTTTAGTATAGTTTACTAAGGCGTTTGATGCAGACTCACTAATATGAATATGGGGTCAGCACAGATTGTATATTTGAGTTTTGAATAATTGTTGAGTGTAAACTTAAATATACACAAAACAAAGTAGCAATATAAATAAATAAAAGTAATTGATGAAAGTTACCTCTGATTCTCTACTTAGACGCCTGAAAAGTTCGTCTGATTCAAATTTGGCTTTCTGATCGGGAACTACGCGGGGCATTTTAAATATGAACCTGGGTTTAGGCTGTTCGTACAGTCCGAGAGAATCGAACGGTAACATCGTGTGATGATCGTTCATCGACAACATCACGATCACGTAACTTATACGATCGAACGCTTTATTATTTTATGAAAAAAAATTAATTAAATTTACGACGATGTTTAAATAATAGAAATAAAATAAAAGGACAAAATCTGTCACGAAAGGAGTTGCACACAGTTCGGTGGTTCTTTTACTACTGAGGAGATCCGCAAGAGGTTTACCGCTTGTGAGTGGGGGCGTGGTCTCTAACCACCAATCACTCCCCGACCGACCCCCTCCTCTCGCCCATAAACCCCGCCCTCTTCCCTACCACCGGGCAATCGATGCTTCAATTAAAATTCCGCAAAACCGGTCCGAAACTACCCCCTCCCATCCCCCTAATTAATATTAAAGCCGGCCTTGGGCCCCCAATAGCCCATAATTGGCCCTCCTGCTTTTCCACGGCCCCCCCTCGACGTTTCCTCCCCCACCCCTTACCACTGGTATCACATAATTTAGGATTTTAATTTAAAACACAGAATCCCCCCTCCCCTTCTTGTCTGGATTAACATAATTATGTAGCCGATTTCAAATAACTGTGGTCTACATCCTGCCTACTACCAGCTGATTAATTTTCAAATTTAATATCGAGAATTTGCAAAAAATTGGAAAAATGCCGCTTTCTATTGGCACAGTTATGTTCAAATATTTTATACTTTTATTCAAAGAGATTAATTTACTATAGAATAATATTTCTACGTAAAATTACAATATCAGGATTAATCAGAATAAATAATTAGCTAATACTCTACATACTAACCCTTATCAAATTGTGTCCATAAATAGTAGGTACGTATTATTAAATAGTACGTAAATAGTATTATTATTTATAGTACGTATTATAACGATAAATAATCCTTCATGATAAGGATATTAAAGAATAAAATTTTCTCAGCACCATGACATGGTAAAAACATTTATCTACGATTGATACGTAATATAAACATTGTATCTCTGTTTAGATTCGTAGAAAGTGATTCTTTACGCATATGTATTAATTGCGCATGCGTGTCTCATAGTTTTGAAGAATTCCTCTTCTTTACCGCACTCTAGCGCAGTAAAGAAGAAGAATTCTTCAACTTTACGCACGATTAGCGAGTTTGTTTGCATTTAACATAACTAATTTGATGTTTGTTTAATAAAAGTAACTGTTTATATCGTTTTTTTTTTTTTTTTAAATCAATGAGTGATTTAAGTGATTATGACGAATATGAGGAGAATAATACGCCTCCCAAAATAATTAATTCGGCACAAAATACAACTAATGAATTAATGTCATCTTTATTAAAAGATAAATACGAGCTTACATACAGGAAGTAAATTATTTTTTTCTGTATTTATTATTAAAATCCAACAATTGTAGATAAAGTACGGTACGCAACTCGTGCGAAAACGGCATTTTGCATTGCTTGTGTGGTTTTACTACCCTCGCTATCGCTCGGGTGCAAACTCCACACTCGCATGTAAAATGCTATTTTCCACACTCGACGCTTAATGTACTATTTACGCTTTTTTAGGCAGTACCTAATGCGTTTAAGTTTTTTATATTTTTAATCATAAATATATTCGTATACATATTACATACATAGTATTTATAGACTTACTAATGAAATAATTGAATCTCTAATTAGTAAAATATGCAGATGTATTTCAGATACACATAGAGTAGGGGAAAGTACCCCAAAACGGGATAGCTAGTGGTTTTTCTTGTTTATTTTTAATTGTGTGTAATAAAAATGAAAAAAATAAAACGCCATTGGATAAAGCACTTATTAAAGCAACATAAAAAAAAAATTCATAATTTGTTAATAATATTAACACATTAAAAAAAATGATTTTCTAAAGTCTTACACTATCCCGTTTTACCCTCCCTAGATTGGGTAAGACGGGATAGAGATTTTTTGGTGATAATTTTTTTTTTTTTTATCTTTTCTTAAATATATATTTTTTTTTAAATAAAAAACTTCCTAGTTTTTGTTAAAAATAATTGAATGAATGTAAACTTAAAATAGCTTTACTATTTTTAAAAAAATTGTATACCTATCTACTTACACTTTGGTTGTGTTTTTTATACACATTTTTGGTAAAAGAAGTCAAAGATTTGGGTAAATAAATGAACATACGTAACACTATATTTTTATTTGAAATATGAAACAACATGTAGGTAAATTAAACCATTTTACAATAGCTAGGCCCAATCGGAGCAACATTAATATTAACAACAACATTAATAGGAACAACAAATAAACATGGATCATTAGAAAAACTTAAAATTATTTAAAAAAATAAATAAAAATCTTCACCTGAAGTTATGATTAATTTTAAAAGCTAACGTTACATTTTTAAGAACAAAATTAAAATAATTATATCTACAGAAAAAAGCTCCAAGGAAGACTGACTATTTCCACATAGAACAAAAATGAGTCATCTTCTTCATTCGGTCTGGCGCAAGCTTGGTGAGCCCAAGCTTGGCAACTCGAGCACTGTATCCAGCCTTCTCCGGATTTTGATTCAAAATGGAGAGCGTTGAAGAAGATGCATCCTTCTTCTTTTCCATCTTCATCCGGAGGTTGGGTAAAACAGGATACAACAAAACTCTATCCTGTTTTGGGCGTATAAAAAGTATCCCGTTTTGCCCGACTGTGACGTTTTTCAAAACAAACATGCCTGAGGTCTGAACTGATACTCGCTAGGTATAGTTTTACACACTAAATTGTTCGTTAAAAACCATACAACAAAATGCAATACTTACCGGAATTGCAACCTCTGAAGAACAAGACCAATGAGAGTTTTTGTGAAGCAGAAAAAAGACTAATGCTAGAAAAAATCTTAACTAAAAACTTTAAAAATTCACTACACCTAAAGTAGAATTGCTTGCGACAAGCGATCAACTGAGAATGGTAGAATAGTGGCCGGGAACCAACTTAGCCCTTCTCGTGCGCCCTAGCAGCACTAGTATCGCTACAAGCCCCGCTATCCAGTTTTGCCCGCCTATCCCGTTTTGGGCAACTTTCCCCTATATTGTATAACTTTAGTTATAATTATTTAAAATACACAAATTTAATATTTCATTTATTTATATAGGTACACACATAAAGTATATTGTATAAGTTTTGTTATGTGATCACTTAAAATAAATACAGATTACTATTATATATATTTATAAGTAGACATAGAGAATTTCTTTACTTATGATTACTTTAATTACATTAAGGCTTACCTATGTTTGATAGGACGGGGCAGAAGTTAGACTTAGCCCTTAGGACAAAACAATGCGGTCTGGGTATTATAATATTTAGGTATTTTTTATTTTTAAAATTAACAATAAATTAGGCCAAACTGCATTATATGTTTGTGTTAAAGGAATAGTCTAACCTCTACCCCTTATTTTAATTTAATTAAAAAGAGAATTTATAACAAATGTCTCGGTTATTATCAAGAAAAGTTTGTGGAAAAGCATGGTCTTAGAGAATATTAAGTTAAAGGACTTTGGTTCGGGTCAAGAGGCACCATACCTAAGATAGCAACCGATTTTGTTTTTGAAGATGTTGGTATTGACAGAAAAGAATTGACGTGGATATATCTGAATCTATCATTCTAGACTCTTTAGGAGTCTTAAATAATCATATATATGGGCAATTGTAGTTTAATTTTATTTGACTATTTGTTCATTTCTTTTAGCAAAGTTTCGAAAAAAATTAAGCTATTGCAATCGCTTCAAATTTTTCTCAATGGAAATCCGTTTTAGACCAATCTGAATTGATTCCTGCAATTTAACACTTTTTTATGTATGTATATATATACATATATATATATATATATATATATATATATATATATATATATATATATATATATATATATATATATATATATATATATATATATATATGTGTGTGTGTGTGTGTGTGTGTGTGTGTGTGTGTGTGTGTGTCACTCCAGACGATATCTCACGCTAGGACGCACTTAAAAAATCCAAACAAATTTTAAAATGTCAATAATATCAAATGAAAGGATGAGTTCGTTGGCCAGAATTTTTGGAGTCCATTTAAGGGTCAAATTTTGACCATTTAGGGTCAAAAATAGCATTATAACATGTTTTTTTTCCATTTTACCTCCCTCTTATATGGAAATATGACAAAAGTATACATCACAACAATTACTGTATGTGTGCTCTTAAAGAGCTTTCCATCGACATGCATCTTGAAGCAGGGTTTATACTATTTTGACTTTTGTACCCCGTACCCCTGTGTACCAATTTTTTTTTGCACCCATCCAAATTCTAAACCAAAATTTTCCTGTATTAACTTAAGCCAATAATACGCAGATTTCTTTGAAAATTCGCTCATATGTCATGGTGCCTGACTGGACTTTTTAACTTTTAGGGTCCGTAGGCAAAACCAAGGACCCTTATATTTTCCTGCGTGTGTCTGTCCGTCCGTCCTGTCGCCTGCTCTCACGGCTACACCTTTCGTCCGATCACTTTGAAATTTGGCATGTATGTGTCTTGTACCTACCCACATATTTTAAAAATATAGCGACTTAAAAAAATATTTTTCAAAAATATTAGGGTAAAAAATCTTAAGGGTTAAAATTGTATAATTGTTTTTCGACACCGTGAGAGGTATCATATGAAAGGGTCGACGTCGAGCTGATTACAAAAATATATAATGCTATTTGTTAATGTATTATTGTCTGTATAGAGATTGATTAGTAAGCTGTGTACTAGCAACTCATTATAAATGAGCAGCCTCACAAATATTATAATTAATAAATATATTGTGTTTCTCTCTCTCCTGTACAATCAGTGCCAAATAAGTCTTATTACGTTGACAGTCAAAAGAATTTGGTGGGCAGCCAATGAGAATTAAGGATTTTAAAATCCTGACTTTTTCCCGCGCTGTCAACGAACTAAAACTTATTTAGGACAGACTATAGCAGTCTTTAACATTATTGTTCTTGCAGTATGAATAAACTACAAGGTTTCTATTGTCTTTCTCAGAGCATATTTTAAGGAATTTTTACTGGGCGACAAACTAGGACGTTCCGGAGGTCTGGGCGTTAGGATATGGAATTCCTCCAGCAGAGCGAGAGCGAGTGGTCCCCCGGAAAATTTTTGAAAATTTAAAGCTTCAATACGCAACTTTAAGCTGTTTTTAACTAATTGAATCTCTTCTACATTTCTTTAGAAAAACAAAAGCCATAACTTTAAGGAAGAAAAAAATTATTTATTAAAATTTGAACAAATATGTTTTTTTACAATGTAACTTAACTAACTGAAGTGCTATTGTAATAAAAACTATTTTTATAAAGAGTTAAAAATTACAACTTATAGGCCAAACATACATATAAAATAATAAATTCGCAATGAAATTCGGCCCTTTTTTAGTTCTTGCTATATACTAATCTATGCGTTGTTCGATGTTAGTTGCTCTTACTATTTTTAAAGTACAGTAAATTTGCAGCAGCATAAGCCCAACTGCAGCTCTGTAAGTCCAATAGTTTCCGAGATATGGCACTTCAAAAATGGAAATTTGAAGTTTTGCTCTCGTTTCGGGCCAAATATCGGCATAAAAATGCTTACCTACGAGAAATGTCATAAGTAATGAAGTTATAGTAAATTTAATTGCTTCCTTTTAAGTACAAAATAAAATCTTTAGGCCCAGTAGTTCTGTTGCAATCGTAATAAGAATGGAAAATTGTACATAACCACTTCTAATAACAAGTTGTGACCACTTGACAACAATCACTAGCTCTAACATAGTGCATAACAAGCCGTTTAACACACTACACACACAAGTACACTATACACACTTACTAGAACAATTACACACCACCCTTACACTTAACACTTTTTCACACTCAGTACACACCTTAGGACCACCGTTCCTAAGAACCGCAAGGTTTTAAATGGAACCTTGAGATTTTATATCACTATTGGTATTCTAAATAACTGAATAATTAATTGACTAAATAATTGAACTACTATGATGCTAGCACAAACAACGGAATTAGTACCCCAGGTGGGAATGCCTCTGGCTAAATCCCACCCCGAGCAATCGGGCTGCCATATGGATTCTGGGGAGGGCAAACTAGCATTCGCTACAGCGGCTCACTTGGCTCCAACAACAAGTGAAGAAGAAGAAAGAGGAAAGACAGAGATACTTCTCCTGGAAGATTTTAAAAGGAGGAAGAAGGTAGCCACACACCACCTAGAGAGAAAAAAGAGGCACCGCAAAGGGAGGAAGACGGTAGATCGGAGACCGAAAGGAGGATACTGGAGTATTTCCAGAAGAGGCAGTAGATAGCCACTCCACCTTAGAGGAGAGATGAGACAGCTAAAGGGAGTGATATTAGCACCCCAAAGCCTACTAGACCAGAAGGCATGGAGGACATCCAGGAGAAATCCCCCGTGAGAGCACACCTGGAAAAGACAAGACTAGAAGAATTAATGGAACTTCAAAGGTGCATGGCCCTAGTCGAAAAGATGAAGGCAGTAACCTGCAGGCAAAAAAATACTAGCACTGAGGTGAAAAACGGATTGGAACAGCTGGAAGAATCCCTTGAGGTGTCCTGAGGAAGTCTTGGCTAGAGGCGGAAAGGAGTCTCCAAGAGAAAGGTGCAGACCAGGGAGTTAAACCCAATGCAGCCTTATCGAAAAGGAACTTAGGTATCTCAAAGAAGAGGATGTTGTCCAGCCCCACAGATAAAGCACCTGGAAAACAAAATAAAGGACCCGGAGGACGAGGAAAAAAGAGAAGATGTGAAGGAGGAATGGAGTGAGATCGTCTGCAAGAAAGAAAGACGCCGGAGAAAGGATGGATGGAGGAACACCAAAACTGCATCAACATGGAACACCGGGGTATAACCCAGATGCACCAGGAAGACTACAAAAAACTCCTGCCTCCAACCAAAGAAAGAGAAGATAGATGCAACTTAAACCAAGGTCGGAAGCACTCCTCATCAAACCACTGGTTGGGAAAACCTATGGGGAGGTCCTTAAAGAAATCCACAGGAACGTGAAGCCCGAGGAGATATAAACTGAGTGCAAGACCTTCGATGAACCAGGTCTGGCAATGTAGGTCTTCGGAGATGCTTTAAGGAAAGCTTTAGGAGAGATGGCCTCAGTTCGATGCCTGGAACCAAGAGCTACATTAGAGATTAAAGACCTTGATAGCCTCACTACAGAAGAGGGAGTCCATGAGGCTATTAATAAAGAGGTGCCAGAACCTACTGGCGGAACCTCCAGAGAGCAATGCGAGGTCTCCACTCTGAAGTAATGCGAAAGCGGTTCCGGAGTGGTTTTCTTTTGCCCCGGAGAGGGGCGAAATATAGCCAAGTTTAAAGATTCACCATAGTAGAATTTGTTCATCTATTACCCGCTTAATCGACCCACCAACAACAAAGAAAATTAAATTTACTACAACTTCTTTTCTAATGACTTTTCTCGTAGGTGAGAGATATTATGCCGATATTCGGCCTGAGAGCAAAACTTAAAATTTTCATTTTTTGAAAAAAATTGCCAATTTTTAAAGTGTCATATCTCGGTAACTGTTGTACGTACAGAGTTGCCGTTGGCCGTAAAAGGAAGCCAATTAAATTTACTACATCTTCATTTATTATGACTTTTCTCGTAGGTGAGAGGCATCATGCCAATATTCGGCCCAAAACGAGAGCAATATTTAAAATTTTCATTTCTTGAAAAAATTGCCAATTTTTAAAGTGTCATGTCTCGGAAACTATTGGACGTACAGAGCTGCAGTTGGGCTTATGCTACTGCCAATTTACTGTACTTTAAAAATAGTAAGAGCAACTAACATCGAACAACGCATACTTTAAAGCACGAGTTATAAAGCAAGAATTAAAGAAAACAAGGATTTGTTTTCAGTTTTTCACGTATTACGCATCTAGCACAGGTTTTTCGAAGCTTCATACTTAGAATCACACTAGCCTAACTGGTCAGAATAACATATCAGAAAATCAGCCAAATCCGCAAATCCGCCGGCAGAGCCGAACTGATGTAGACGTGATCAATGGCACGAGCCAACGGCAAAATTATGCCGCGCGGCATGCCAACAGAAATCGCTCGAGTGTCGGTCTCCATCAAAGAAAGCCAATAGACAAAACTAGTGTGGACGTGCCGGCGGCATCTCGCGCGGCTTCAGTTGTCATTTAGACTCTTTTTTATATTTTAGCTCTTAAAATATTAAATATTATTATTAAATATTATTATATACTATTATTAAATATATATTATAAAATATTATTATTATTTAAATATTAAAAATGTCGATGGAGTGGACGAAAGAAAAGGTTATAAATCTAATCGATTTATACCGGGATCGACCGGTATTGTGGGACTGTCGTTTAAAGGAATTTAAAGACAGAAACAAAAGAACGGACGCGCTGATGGAAATTGCGATTAGTTTCAATGTAGAAAAAGAGGAAGTCGATCGAAATATCAAAAACTTAGTAAGCCATTTTTTACGTGAATTAAAAAAAGAAAGAGAAACTTCAAAGTCCTCCTCGGTGAACATTTCCGAACAGACTGAAAGCCAAAAGCCAATGCCAACACTAATGTGGACAGAGGTACAACCAGCGGCTTTGCCTATGCGGCTTTGCCGGCGGCATTGCCAACGGCTAGTGTGGACGCGGCTTAACCCGGGTTTTTTCGATGGGGCCACCTAAGTGGCCTGCGTCTTCGGGTGTAAAAGCCCCCGGAAATTAAAAAAAAAATTGTAAACTTTTGATTTACCGTATAAAAAAACCTGCCGGCACTTCCTCTAGCCACTGGGCGACAAAACCTTAGCACTGGGCGACACAAGTGTCGCCCAGTTAACATGTTAAAATATGCTCTGGTCTTTCTCCTAAATACACTGAAGAATAACTAAGTAGGTTAGCATCTGTGGGTGTATTGAATAATTGAAAATACTGAACCAAGATCTGCTTTTAGTATTACTTCTTTTTTCAGTATCGTATTATTAGATACAATTGGTGATTATTTGTCTTTCTTATATTGGTAAGACAGCTTTATAAAAGAAAAACAAAACAGAATAACCACAAAATATTAGAAATTCAAATTTTTAAGTTTTTGGTAGTATTCATACTACGGGCAGATTAAATTTTACTTTACTACGGAAAGATTAAATTTTACTTTAAATCAAATTATAATTATCAATAACTACGGGAGACATACAGAGAAAAATAGACCCCCGCACCGGGACTTGAACCACGGGTCCTCCTATTAATCCGTGACGGGTGCTCTTACCAACTGAGCTATTATACGGGAGAATGATTTTTCTCTGTCGTTACCGATACAAATTCCCCGAATCCAAGCTTTCAATCTTTTCTACAAGTCTAGCAAGCCAAATATTCACGGCAATAGAACTAGACCGAGAATTAACGCTTATAATTATAAAGTACTCAATTAGTACCTGTACCTAGTACAATCTATTAGAAATTCAAATTTTTAAGTTTTATGGTAGTATTCATACTACGGAAAGATTGAGACTTTAAATCCAAATAGAAAATGCAGTATAGCTCAGTTGGTATAAGAGCACCTGCAACTGCAAATTAATAGGAGGACCCGAGGTTCAGGTCCCGGTGTGGGGTCTATTTTTCTCTGTATGTCTCCCGTATATAGTTATTGATAATTATCATTTGATTCAAACACAAAATATTATTAGAATTTAGAGGATAGATTAGCGAACTTGTTGTTTTTCTTTTATTCTGCATTTTATTTTACATTAATTAAAGTGTCAATTGATCAAAGAGCGCAGACGGTTGAAATTAATCTAACGCCATCTGCAGGCTACTTTCGACAAACCATCCGAATTATAAAAATCATAAAAATCAGATGAGTGCTTTTGAAGATGTGGTTGTATATAAATGTATATGTTTGTACGCAGGTAGAAGAGAAACAAGTGCGGGCGCAAAAGCTTATAATTTTATGACCTACCATCCAAAATTTCATAAAAAAATATACGTGTGGTGTCGCGGGACACCCGGTAGGAACGAAGTTCCTTACATTTTTCATTAAATATAAATTATAAAATCACACTGCTAAGTACGTATACATTGCTAACTACTTATACATGGCGGAGTTAGAAAAGAGACAAAATTAAAAGTAACGAACTGATTGTACCTGTACCTAGCAAGTTTTAAGGAAAAATTAAAAGAAAATTATTATTTGTATCATTAAAGCAAGCGTCTTACTATAAATATATATTAAATATAAGAAAAAAGTTGATCATGATGAATTTGTAGTGAAAGAGTATGTTTGTTAAAGGATGTTGGATTGAAATAGGACTGTTATCTACCTACCCGGCCTATTAATTTAAAATATTATAAAATATATCTCTTCCCTACTCTAAAGCTTCTGCTTGAATCCGTTTGAAATTTTACATGCCTGTTTCAATTGTACTTTAAACTATGTGTAAGAAGTTTTATTAAAATCGTTATACGTTAGAACGGAAGATATTGGTTAAAACGGTGTTTTCTTTATTTTAAACGTTTAATAAATTTAGCGATCTTTATCACTTCATAACAGTGTCGGTGTTCGTTTTACTAAAAAAAATATTTAAAAAAGTTGTTTGTCTGATTAAATAGATGAAGTAAGAATTTTACGCAGTATTATAATAATATACCTAATATATTGAAATAAGCGTCAGCACAGATCAATTTTACTTTTTACAAGACTGTGATAATATTTTTAAAATCAAGTGACATTTTGACATGTAACAAAAATAAACAAGTCAAGTGACAGGCTTCCATAATAACATTTTTTCCCGTCTTTTTGAAGCTTACGTTTACGCGAGCGTTGCGCGTGAACGCTTGGGCGATAACGTTTTCCAACGAACTCAGCCTGGGCATTGGTAAAATGAACATGTGTACCAAATTTCAACTAACTCGGTGATCTTTTACTCAAGTTATCGTCATCGGTAGATTTCGTGACGGTGATTTTATAAAGGTTATTTTATAACGGTTATTTTGGTCGTTTTTTTTTGGATTCACTCCAGGGCTCCAGAACGTGCCATAAGGAACTTCGTTCCAAAAATCGGACGGGTAGATTTTAAGTTATGTTTGTTCGTAAAAATTGAGAGACAGACCTACAGACCGACACGGAACCAAAAATGATTTCTAATGTTTAAAATAGATTTTTGTCTTGGAATTTTTGAAATCGGAGACAAAAATTATCGTTGTACCAACGATCACATAACTTCCGTTACCTTCGGTAAGCTTGGAAACAAAATAAAATTTGATTGAATCTTCAATTGCAAATTCTCTTGAAAAATTTAATTGAATCTCCCCTGATAGACTGCTAGAGATAGACCTTAATTTCATGTTATAAGTTAATCAACTTTTGAAGTATATTCTATTCGTAATATTTAATTTAGAAGAATTATTCGCCCATAATATTAATAGAACTGCTGCCTCTTAATTTTAAAATGTTTAGGTGGGATTTCTTAGTTAATTTTAAATATTTATTTTTCGTTCCATCTAAGCACTTATCCAATTAGATAATTAGCTTCTCTGGCACTTTCATATTAATTGCGAGTTTATTACATTATTTCTCTTTAAACGTGAAACGTGATTATACATTTTTTGCTTTTACTTTCTCATATAAAAAGAAAGTATTGTGATGGCTCGAAAATTCTATTTTGATGGTTTTACAAGTTTTAAGGTCCCCTGAGTCCAAAAAAGTGGTTTTTAAAGTTTGTCGTCTGTGCAGACACCTGGAGCCTAAACTACTGGACCGATTTTGACAAAATTTGGTATACATGTTCAGAAAAATCATACCCCAAGGCGAACCCCCCTCCCCCCCCCAAAAAAAATCTGAAAAACGTGAAAAAAAAATTTCTCGAAAACGGTTGCGACGATTTTGATTTAATAGTTCTAAAATGTAGTCAATTTAAATGCGAATCTAACGATATAAGCCGTTTCCCCGGGAAAAATCTAGTTCCTGAGAAAATAGCTTAAAACGCGGACGGAGAGAGCCCTGGTTCGATTCTCCGCCCAAGAGAACTTATTTTTATGATAAATTTTGATGAAATATTCAATAATAATTAAATGTAAATACGAAAACTAATAAATGGAAAACACCGGGCTAAGTAATTATTAACTCTTATATAAGAAAGTTTGTCTGAGTTGTCTCGGACCGATTTTTTCAATTTTTAAAATTGGTGCTTGCTTTACTTAATTTATTTAATTTTTATTAATATCAACTTAATCAGTATATCTTATTGCGTAGGCTGCTGTGGTTGATGTGATTATTAAGTTCTTGATCTTCCGGTGGTGACCCGCGTCATCATTGATGTGGGAAAACACATGACGCGGTCACCTTCAATTGAATTTAGAAAATTAATTCCTTGCGAGCTCACCGAAGGTGACGGAAGCGATCTTTAACACTTCATAGCTGGATCGGTGTTGGTTTTACTAAAAAAAAAAAAAAAAAAATCTGAAAAGTTTGTTTCAATGGATAGATGAAGTTTATCCAATTTTACAATTGAAGTTTACGTTTACGCGAGCGTTGCGCGCGAACGCTTGGGTGGATGTCCAATGTCCAATGATCTCGTCCTGGGAATTGGTAAAATTAACATGAGTACCAAATTTCAACTCGGTCATCTTTTACTTATAAGTTATCGCTATCAGTCAATTTCGCGACGGTCTGATTTGTGACGGTTTTTTTTTTTTCGGATTCACTCCCGAGTTCCTGACGGTGTAAACTACCATAAGGAACTTCGTTCCAAAAAAAAAAAAAAAAAAAAAAAATGTAAAGTGAGGTTATAAAATCGGAATAAAAAGTGATTTTTTTCTTCTTTCAAAAGAATTTTAACTTTGGCACTCGTTGAAAAAGAAAAAAAAATGTAAAAAACCTTCTTTTATAAATTCCTTTTTATTTACTTTGAGTGTGTCCTACTGAAGGATATTTAAAAAACATCTACTGAGATTGTAAAGATAAAAGACAGCCTCATGTGACGACTTAGTTATTAGAACCGAGTGCTCTCGTTGATCAAGGGGGGGGGGGGGGGGGGGGAGTCCAACCGAGTGCTCTCTTTGGTCAGAGGGGGGGGGGGTCTACGTTTTAATTGAAGGAGGCTATCCTCAAAAAGAAGGGACAGATCGCGGCTGAAAGCTTAGAGTAATATAGATGCTTTGGCTATCTATGTGTCTTTGTCTATATCAAGAGTTCAGGTTGTTCATTGGTTCAGTGAAATTTCATTATTTTTTGTTTTCACCCAATACGATTTTTTTAAGTACTCAGAACACATTCTCTACTCCTTTGATCTCTTCGATATTTGATGGTAATAAAGACAGATTCATTCCGCTGATTCAAAAATACCCCTCCTCCCTCCTCAATCAAATGAAAAAAAGTGACATATCCAATCAGCTTGAAGCAATATAACGATTACGTTGTATTGCTATTGATATATTTAAATAAACAGGTCAAGTGTGTGCTGGTTAGCACACAGCGAGGGTCCGTAGGCCACACTGTATAGTTAAAGTAGTACACTATTGATGGTGTTACTTGAACTATCCTATGAAGCTTACTTTGAACTATCCTATGGGTCTGATATTCTCAAAAACTTCTGTTAAAGTATTTTATCTACGATTGATACGAAATATAAACATTGTATCTTTGTTTAGATGCGTAGAAAGTGATTATTTGCGTACTTGTATTCATTGCGCATGCGCGTCTCATTGTTCTGAACAATTCCTCTTCTTTACCACACTAGCGCGGTAAAGAAGAGGAATTCTTCACCTTTACGCACGATTAGCAAGTGTGTTTACATTTAACAAAACTAATTTGCAGTTCGTTTTTTTTATTAAAGTAACGGTTTATATCGAGTTTTTAGTGAAAAACAATGAGTGAGTCAAGTGACTTTGACGAAAATGTGGAGAATAATACTCCTCCAGAAATAATTAATTCGACAATAAATACAACCCAAGAATTAATGCCATCTTTATCAAGAGAGAGATACGAACTTACAGCAAGTTTATTTTTTTCTGTATTTATTATTTAAATCTAACAATCGTAGATAAAGTACGGTACGCAACTCGAGCGAAAAAGGCATTTTGCATTGCTCGTGTGGTTTTACTACCCTCGCTGTCGCTCGGGTGCAAACTCCACACTCGCATGCAAAATGCTACTTTCCGCACTCGACGCGTAATGTACTATTTTTGCCACTGAACTGGACTACAACCATATAAATACATTGAAAAGACCATAGTTATAAAAAAACGTATTTTGTCAATAAAAAATAAAATAATATTTTTTTTCGAAATTTCTAAAAAGTGGTATCTTTACCTTTGGTCGAAGAATGTTCAGGAATTTTTTTCCGATCTTTTGTACTTCACATAAGCGAGATAGAGGGGGGGGGGGGGGGACACGTTTCACACCCACTTCAAACTCGCCAACGCTCGCCCTATCAAAGTTATAACCAAAGAATTATATATTTTTGTAATCAGCTCGACGTTCCCTTTCATATGATACCCCTCACGGTGTCGAAAAAAAAAAAATTTTAACCTTAAGTTTTTATACCCTAATTTTTTTTTTTTAATATTTTTTTTAAGTCGCTATATTTTTAAAATATGTGGGTATAGGTACAAGACACATACATGCCAAATTTCAAAGTGCTCGGACGAAAGGTGTAGCCGTGAGAGCAGGCGACCGGACAGACACACGCAGGAAAATATAAGGGTCCTTGGTTTTGCCTACGGACCCTAAAAATATATATATATATATTATAAATATATAATTTAGGAACGCAGCAGCGTTCCGCCCCGCCAAGTCAAAAAGACAAAATTTCACAAAAGCTGCCAGTGTATATATAGGGCCGTTTCTAGGTGTTTTGCCGCCCTAGGCGAAAATTAAAAAAAAATCCGCCCCCCCCCCCCCTTTTACCATCAACTCCTTTTCCCTTTGTCATCCAGGCTAGAAGAAATTAATGTATTATAGATACAATAGAACTTTTACTTAACATAAATCCCATCAAAAATTAAATAATTAAATAAGGACTTTTATATTTTATTTCATTTCAAATATCTCTTATAACTTTAGTGGTATTTTAGGTTCTTTGTTTTAACTTTCTTTGGCTGTTTAGTACCTTCCTTGCCTATATTTTAGAAAAAGTCTTTAAGAAGATCTCTAGTGTCCAGGTGGTAAGTAATGTATTTTTCTAATAAAATAGTGGCTACTCTCACAAGTCTTTATTGGCTCATGGAACTGCGTAGATAGGTTTCTATTAATTTGAGTTTCTCATCAAAACAAAAATTTCCTCTCACTTGTTTTGGCCCATTTACAACCAAAAGAGTTGTTAATTTGTCTCCACTTGAGTTTATTTCGTCAAAGTAAACACATATTAAGTAATTGTTCGGTATATGCTTTTGAAAACAATAAAATGTTTCCTATAATTATTTTTTCTCTCCAAATTTGCTTGATTTCTTCATTTTTTGATTAAACATTGATTTTTACTTCTTCCTTTTGCCGCCCTAGGCGACCGCCTAGTCTTGCCTATTAGTAGAAACGGCCCTGTTTCTTTAGATAAGGAAAAGTAATAATGTCAAATTCAATCAGCTTGAAGTAATGCAACGTAATAAATAGTTAAAAAAAAAAAAAAAAAAAAAAAAAAATTAACCCTGAGTAATAAAATAAATGCTGTCAATACTTATATTATATTTACAATCATGATTTTAAAAAAATATTGAAAACATATTTTTTTACCTTGGTTTATAGTTTCTAGGAAAATTATACTGGAATGTGTCCTTCTGACATTGGCTTTTACCTGAGATAAGTCTAATGCTACTTTAAAGTATATATACACTATTCAAGTCTATAGAATGAAAAAATATCCTCGAAGCCATAATTCAATTACCATAAAGTCCTTGAACTATCAATTGTAACCCTAAACGGCTTAAAGAATCAGGAAAGTATGTTAAGATTAACTTAGAAAGGATTAAATAAAAACTGGGCACCATATCCAGGTAAATATTTTTAAAGCTTTAACTCTCATAAATATTTTTTGGTTTTTTAATCTCTACAACCTACGAAGCAGTTATATGGCTATATACAGATTTACCAATCCATTTATCTATAATATAAGTGGCAATGTCCTGATTGACTGACTGACTGACATAGAATCAACGCACAGCAAAATCTGCTTAACCGAGAGACTTGAAATTTTGAAGATATACTCGGTTCATATCATAGGCATCCACTAAGAAAGGATTTTGCGACATTTTTATTTTTGTACCCAGGGGTACGGGGTACAAATGTCAAAGTAATGAATACTTTTAATGATGCATATCGTTGAAAAGCTCTTTAAAAGTACAGTAATTGTTGTTATGTACAGTTTTCATTTAGGAGGGGGTAAAATGGAAAATTATGTATAACTACATCTTATATAAATGAAGAGTGTCTATGAGTGTCTTTTATCTTATATAAATGAAGTGTCTATGAGTGTACTGCTTACATGAGATTATAAAGTTAAAATGTTGGTACACAGGAGTACGGGGTACAAATGTCAAAGTAATTGATAGGTACCCTTTATGATGCATATCGTTGAAAGGGATGTAAAATGCCACGGTGAGGGGAGGGGGCGGGGGGGGGGGGGGGGGGGGGGTACAGAAGGAAAATACCACTGCTTTTCCTTTTTAAAAATTTAGTCGGAATGAATTACTAATTTGGGATATTAGCAAATTATCTTATCAAAGGGGAGGGATAGAATCTAGATATTCTCGCTTTGTAAAATAATTTAAATGTTTCTTGATGGTAGTTTATAAATCCATTAAATTGAAAATAAAACACCCCGTAGCGAAGCACGGGTATTCAGCTAGTATGTATATATAATCCTAACACTATAAAAAATTCTTATAAATTCGTTTTTGAAATAAGTCATTCAAATTTAGTCGTAGAAAATATTTTGCAAATTCAAATTTTTAAGTTTTAGGTAGTATTCATACTACGGAAAAATAAAATTTTACTTTAAATCAAATTATAATTATCAATAACTACGGGAGATATACAGAGAAAAATAGACCCCCCCGCACCGGGACTCAATTTGATTTAAAGTAAAATTTAATCTTTCCTTAGTATAAATACTACCTAAAACTTAAAAATTTGAATTTCTAATAGATTGTACTAGGTACTAATTGAGTACTTTATAATTATAAGCGTTAATTCTCGGTCTAGTTCTATTGCGGTGAATATTTGGGTGGCTAGATTTGTAGAAAAGATTGAAAGCTTGGATTCGGGGAATTTGTATCGGTAACGCAGAGAAAAATCATTCTCCCGTATAGCTCAGTTGGTAAGAGCGCCTGTAACGTATTAATAGGAGGCCCGTGGTTCAAGTCCCGGTGCGGGAGTCTATTTTTCTCTGTATGTCTCCCGTAGTAATGATAATTATAATTTTATTTAGAATGAAAATATTTTGTGTAAATAGGAATAGTATAAAATTAGTTTCACATGTATATACATACAATTAAAAAAAAATATATAAATAGTCTTCCAATTGGTGTGGCACATAGATTCCTCGCGACCAATTTCGTATACTTTAATGATTTTATGCTTTTAAAACCTATTATTTTTAAATTTATATAATTTTCCTCCCGTTTTTTAAATCTTTCAAAATTCTTTTAATTTTTTACATTAATTAAAGTATCAATTTAGCAAAGTATAAAGAGCGCAGACGGTTCAATTTAATCTGGTGTTATCTGCGGATTACTTTCAACAAACCATCCAAATTTCAAAAAAATCAGATGAGTACTTTTAAATATATAGGTATAAATAAATGTATGTGTGTGCGCATGTGGAAAGAGAAACGAATAGGCGCAGAAGGTTGAACTTATATGGTCAAATATATAATTCAACAATGGGCTAATTATGACCTATCATACAAATTTCATTTAAATCGGATGTACAGTTTTTAAGATATGTTAGTTCACAAAAATTGAGCTACAGACAGACAGACAGACACGGAACCAAAAATTATCCCTGATGTCTGAAACGGATTTCTGCTTGCGATAGGTACATAACAAAATTCGTTCTTCAGAACGATCACCTAGCTTTCGTTACCTTCGGTAAGCTCGGATGCAAAAAAGAGGGAAACATTTTAACAAATTAGACAATTTTGGGTTATAAATGCATATCATATCAGTACATCATATTCATTTGCATTAAGGTGGGTTCATAGCTAGCGGATACGTATTTGCGGAGGCCCGAAGGGATTCATCTATGGCAACTCTTTTGCGGTGCCGCAGAAAGTTGGTTCCAAACCATCTTTTTTGCGGTGCCGCTTTAAAACCTGTATGAAACCTTCACTTCGTCCTCTTCTTATTTTCTTTCTGTTTTTATGTTAAAATTGTTTTATTATAATATATTTGTATCTGTTCATTTGTTCGTGCATTATTTTTTATTATAATCTGTGTTTTTATCTTTATCTGTGTATTATGTCCATGTTTTTTATATCTGTGCTTATTATATCTGTTCCTACATTATTTTTATTGTATACCTATTTCTTATTTATATAATAATAAAAGTCCTAATCTATAATCTTATTATATAAGTTTTTTTAAGCAAGAGAACTAAATTCAAGTTGAAAAAACGATGTTATAATTGGCTTTGTTTATAATCTGACCGATCGTAACTCGAGGGGAGGGAAACTACGACTCCGTCCTCCGTCTCGGCGGTTCTCCGAATATTATATTGTTATCTATATAGCCCTCCGCAAATACTTATCCGCTAGCTGTGAACCCACCTTTATTCGATTTTAGGCATAGGCGACCACCTAGGGGCCCACACCACGAATGATTTTTTTTTAGGGTTTTGTAGATACTTCTCAAAACCCTTATACCGAGGGTGATGTGTCCGTCCTCTTTGGTTTATAGGGCCCGAACCGTTTAAGCGATAGTACTGAAATTTGAAACACTGGTGCAACTTTTTGACCCAACCACAGGAAAAATATACAGAAGTTCATAAATAGATTTGCGCATGCGCAATTCGAAAAAATGTGGTAAACTCAAAAATTTATATTTTTTAAATTTTTGAGTAGGGTATCAAATGAAAGCTGCTGAAGAGTAGGACACAAATATATATATGATTTTTTAAATGTTGCATTCCTTATTGGTTAAATTAATCAAAATATGTATACCCAAAAAAAATCCCCCCCCCCAACCACTATAGATCGGCTGGCGCTAAAATTTTGAAATAATTCATGCTAATATCTTATTGTGGGGCGATGAAAATTCCGGGAGTTCATCCCAAATTTTCCAAAATTGTTAATTTTGGGCGCGAAAAAGTGAAGTGCGCCCAAAATTTTATTCTTTTAAAATTTTGAGTTGGGTATTAAATGAAAGCTGCTGAAGAGTAGGACACAAATATATATATGCATTTTTAAAATTTGCATTCCTTATAGGGGAAAAAAATCAAAATATACCCCAAAAAAATCCCCCCCCCCCCCAACCACTTTAGATCGGCTGGTGCTAAAATTTCGAAATAATTCATACTAATACCCTATAGTAGGACGATGATATTTCCGGGAGTTCATTCCTAGATTTTAAAAATTACCGATTTTGTGCGCGAAAGTTTGGAGTGCGCCCAAAATTTTATTTTTTAAAAATTTTGAGTTGGGTATTAAATGAAAGCTGCTGAAGAGTAGGATACAAATATATATTTGCTTTTTTAAATTTTTAATTCTTTATTGGTTTTATAAGTCAAAATATACCCCCAAAAAAATCCCCCTCTCCCAAATTTCATATAATGGCTGGTCTTAAAATTTTGAAATGATTCATGGTTACACCGTATGGTTGGGCGATGAAAATTTCCTAAAAAATGTAATTTATCTTGTCGTTATTACCTATAAAAAACAATGTGACCTCTCGGGGGATCCAACCCGGGACCCTTAGGATCGAAGAAAAAAAAACATAATTACACAACGGGTATGCTTAATCAATGATTAATAATCATCTACAAAACCCTAAAAAGTACTTGGACGCAAGTACTTCCCTGTGATTTTTTAATGCTTCCATTAACTTGGGTACTCTTGGAAATTGGAAGGAAGTCCTACTTATTCATAGAGAACGTGACAAAAATCTTCGTTTTAATGTAAAAAATATTCAATCTTAGACAAATTAACAAAGGAAAGATTGTGGAACTAAATCAGAAAGTTTCGATTTATGGCATAGTTTTGTGATAGATCATTGATTTTTTAAATGGAACATATCAATTGCTGAAAGTCTGGCTTTAATGTTGGAGAGTAGTTTCAATTTTTTTAAAAACAAATATCCATAAAAAGATCAGCTTTACCTAAAAAGTCATTTAGGTAACTTAATTAAACATGATTTTTTCTATGCAAATAAGGTCCAAATAATAAGTTCAAAAACTTTTTTTTTTTGTTCCATTTTAATTGGAAATAAGAATTCTAATGGTATAATTTTCTAAGGTAAATCTTCTGTATTCGACGCAACTTTTTACTTATCTTAGCCCTTAATAAAACCTAAAACCCTTAATAACCCATATAATTGGGATAAACAGAAAAATTGGACCAATTTCCTACTAAATTGGTCATACTAAATTCATACTAAATTGGTCTCATGAATTTCCGAACCATTGATTGAACGAGCGTAGTGAGTTCTTTATTTCAGAGACTTGGGATTTGAAAAGTTTGTTTGTTTGTTTGTTTGTTTGTTTGTTTGTTTGTTTGTTTGTCTAACGATAACTGGAGTAAAAATTGATCAATTTCAGCGAAATTTGGCACGTAGATGCATCTCAGCATTTTTGAGAACTGTATAGTTTTTGAAAATTCCTCACTAATTATTTCCAAGATGGCGGCCAATATGGCGGACGACTAAAAAAAAGTTTTAAGCCTGCATAATGTGTTATACATCGTTTTGAAGGTCTTTAAGAGAAGGAAAAGAATATGTAACTAATCAAATTTCACACTTCATATTTTCAAGATGGCGGCCAATATGGCGGACGACAAAAATAAAAAGTTTTAGTCAGCATAATGTGTTATACATCGTTTTAAAGGTCTTTAAGAGAAGGAAAAGAAAATTTAACTAATAAAATATCACATTTAATATTTTCAAGATGCCTGCCAATATGGCGGACGACTAAAATAAAAAGTTTAAGTCAGCTTAATGTGTTATACATCGTTTTAAAGGCCTTTAAAAGGAGGAAAATAATATTTAACTGATAAGATTTAATACTTCACACTTTCAAGATGGCGGCCAATATGGCGGACGACTAAACAAAAAGTTTTTAGTCAGTATGGCATGTTATACATCAATTTAAAGGTCTTGAAGTTTAGGAAAGGAATATCTAAGTATTAAAAATGTCACACATAATATTTTCAATATGGCGGACTATTAAATAAAATTGATCTGCTTGGCATGTAATACATTAATCTAAAGGTCTATAAAAGTAGGAATAGAGTCAATAACTTTTCAAATTTCATAATTTATATTTTCAAGATGGCGGTCAATAAGGTGAATGACAAAACGTTTTTCGTCCGTATGGCATTTTATACATCGTTTTAAAGGGTTTAGAAGTAAGAAAAGAGTAAATAACTATTAAAATTTCACTCTATATATTTTCAACCAATTGTAGATAATTATTATTTAGTATAATTATTGCATACTAAGCAGTTTAAACTGGAAATTTAGTTGAACGTTGTTTAATAGAGGTATTGCAGGCTCGCTATGATCGCACGTTTATACAGGAGTTGTAATAATGTTATTGTTGGCTCACTGCGCTCGCCCTGTATAGACAACATTTAAAATTAGTTTTCATTTAACTGGGTATATATTGAAGGTTCGCTGCACTCACCAATTTATTTAGTATTTCTGGATAATGTTATGCTGTATAAACTTGCGAGTGCAGCGAGCCTGAATTAATTATATTAAATAATGATTACGTACAAATACTTTATAAACAGGCGAGCGTAGCGAGCATACAATAACTTTATTTAATTATATTTACTACAAATTCTGAATCAAACCGGCGAGCGTAGCGAGCCATCTTTAATTTGATTAAATAATTACTATATTAACTGTATAAACAGGCGAGCGAAGCGAGCCTGCAATAACTTTATTTAATAAATACTTACTACAAACGCTAAATCAACAGGCGAGCGCAGTGAGCCTACAATAAATTCATTTAATAAATATTTTCTACAAATGCTAAATCAACAGGCGAGCGCAGCGAGCCTGCAATAACTTTATTTAATAAATATTTACAACAAATTCTGAATCAAACAGGCGAGCGTAGCGAGCCTTCTTTAATTTGATTAAATAATTACGATATTAACTTTATAAACAGGCGAGCGTAGCGAGCCCACAATAACTTTATTTAATAAATCTTTACTACAAATTCTGAATCAAATAGGCGAGCGTAGTGAACCTTCTTTATTTTATAAAATAATTACTATATTTCCTGTGTAAACAGGCGAGCGTAGCGAGCCTGCTATAACTTTATTTAATACATATTTACTAAAAACGCTAAATCAACAGGCGAGCGTAGCGAGCCTACAATAACTTTATTTAATAAATATTTACTACAAATGCTAAATCAACAGGCGAGCGCAGTGAGCCTACAATAAATTCATTTAATAAATACTTTCTACAAATGCTAAATCAACAGGCGAGCGCAGCGAGCCTGCAAAAACTTTATTTAATAAATATTTACAACAAATTCTGAATCAAACAGGCGAGCGTAGCGAGCCTTCTTTAATTTGATTAAATAATTACGATATTAACTTTATAAACAGGCGAGCGTAGCGAGCCCACAATAACTTTATTTAATAAATATTTACTACAAATTCTGAATCAAATAGGCGAGCGTAGTGAACCTTCTTTATTTTATAAAATAATTACTATATTTCCTGTGTAAACAGGCGAGCGTAGCGAGCCTGCATTAACTTTATTTAATAAATACTCACTACAAACGCTAAACCAACAGGCGAGCGCAGTGAGCCTACAATAAATTCATTTAATAAATATTTTCTACAAATGCTAAATCAACAGGCGAGCGCAGCGAGCCTGCAATAACTTTATTTAATAAATATTTACAACAAATTCTGAATCAAACAGGCGAGCGTAGCGAGCCTTCTTTAATTTGATTAAATAATTACGATATTAACTTTATAAACAGGCGAGCGTAGCGAGCCCACAATAACTTTATTTAATAAATCTTTACTACAAATTCTGAATCAAATAGGCGAGCGTAGTGAACCTTCTTTATTTTATAAAATAATTACTATATTTCCTGTGTAAACAGGCGAGCGTAGCGAGCCTGCTATAACTTTATTTAATACATATTTACTAAAAACGCTAAATCAACAGGCGAGCGTAGCGAGCCTACAATAACTTTATTTAATAAATATTTACTACAAATGCTAAATCAACAGGCGAGCGCAGTGAGCCTACAATAAATTCATTTAATAAATACTTTCTACAAATGCTAAATCAACAGGCGAGCGCAGCGAGCCTGCAAAAACTTTATTTAATAAATATTTACAACAAATTCTGAATCAAACAGGCGAGCGTAGCGAGCCTTCTTTAATTTGATTAAATAATTACGATATTAACTTTATAAACAGGCGAGCGTAGCGAGCCCACAATAACTTTATTTAATAAATATTTACTACAAATTCTGAATCAAATAGGCGAGCGTAGTGAACCTTCTTTATTTTATAAAATAATTACTATATTTCCTGTGTAAACAGGCGAGCGTAGCGAGCCTGCATTAACTTTATTTAATAAATACTCACTACAAACGCTAAACCAACAGGCGAGCGCAGCGAGCCTGCTATAACATTATTTAATACATATTTACTACAAACGCTAAATCAACAGGTGAGCGCAGCGAGCCTGCAATAACTTTATTTAATACATATGTACTAGAAATGCTGAATCAAGAGGCGAGCGTAGCGAGCCTGCGTTAATATAATTAATAAATAAAGATAATGGACAGAATCTTTTTAATGATCTTTTCAGGTTAAATAAGAATGTCAGGTTTTACTGAAATATTATCCTGATATCATTATTGAGAACATAGTATGGCTGATATAAAAGCACCTTTCTACGCGAGTTCTTTATGCACCGCATCACTAGTATATATTCATTTACACACATCAATGAACGACTATGCCAAATATCCAAACTTTCCGATTTAGATCCACAATATGGCCAAATCATAGCTTCGTATACGGGACTTAACTGTTTTAAAATGTGGCTTAATATCTGTTTGTTTTTAGGAGTATCAGGGAGCCAGGAGAGGAAAAATATTTTATGAATATTTTTTTATAAATAAAATGTTTTTATCTACGATTGATAGGAAATATAAACATTATATCTTTGTTTAGGATACGTAGAAAGTGATTATTTACGTACTTGTATTCATTGCGCATGCGCGTCTTGTAGTTCTGAATAATTCCTCTTTTTTACCACGCTAGCGCGGTAAAGAAGAGGAATTATTCACCTTTACGCACGATTAGCAAGTTTGTTTACATTTAACAAAACTAATTTGCTGTTCTTTTATTAAAGTAACTGTTTATATCGAGTTTTTAGTGAAAAACAATGAATGAATCAAGTGACTTTGACGAAAATGTGGAGAATAATACTCCTCCAGAAATAATAAATTCGGCAAAAAATTCAACTAATGAATTAATGCCATCTTTATCAAGAGAGAGATACAAACTTACACACAGGAAGTTTATTTTTTTTCTATATTTATTATTTAAATCTAACAATCGTAGATAAAGTACGGTACGCAACTCGTGCGAAAACGGCATTTTGCATTGCTCGTGTGGTTTTACTACCCTCGCTGTCGCTCGGGTGCAAACTCCACACTCGCATGCAAAATGCTACTTTCCGCACTCGACGCGTAATGTACTAGTAAGTTCTTATTTCTTAAAATTACCACCAAGGAGGACCCCCTAATTTTCAAACCCCCGATGGATTTACCCCCTATAATATTTGGTCAAAACTAAAAGCAGGGGGAAGGGGGCCCGCACCACATAATTTGCCTAGGGGCCCACACATGAGTGCCCATATGAATTTTTCCAGGGGGGGCACCGAACCGGGGAGAGGGTGGGGGTAGATTTCTTGAAAGCAAAACACCTGACTTGTATACGGAAATATATATTTTTCCTCTTTTCCTGAGAGCTAGGGGGGGGGGGGGGGGGGGTAGGCAGCCCCCCCTACCAATAGGTATGGGCGCCCATGCCCATGAGCCCACATCCTCTAATTTCGGCTCTGGTAACACGCATAATTTTAAAGTTCCTAAATACGCAATAAAGCCAAGTAATCTTATAGCCTCAATCGAGGATATAGCTAATGGAACTATAAGGATAAAGTTCAACATAATTTTCCTAATAATAAAATGTATATCATATTTATACTATTATTTATTTTATTTTAATTAATATAAATAAAATAAAACAAGGCGAGTTCGTTTTAGTAGTAGATTCTAGGCCTGGAACGATTTGATAATTCTTTTAGTACGAAAACAAACCTTTAAAAGTAGTAGATTTGTCATAAAATAACAACAAAATTAAAATCAAACAATAATAACTAATCTATAATATAAGTGGCAATGTCCTGATTGACTGACTGACTGACATAGAATCAAGCACAGCAAAATCTGCTTAACCGAGAGACTTGACATTTTGAGGATATACTCGGTTCATATCATAGGCATCCACTAAGAAAGGATATTGCGAAATTTTTATTTTTGTACCCAGGGGTACGGGGTACAAATGTCAAAGTAATGAATACCCTTCATGATGCATATCGTTGAAAAGCTCTTTAAGAGTACAGTAATTGTTGTTATTTACAGTTTTGTCATATTTTCATTTAGGAGGGGGGTAAAATGGAAAATACAGGAAAAATATATCTATATCTTATATAAAAAGATAGGGTGTCTTTTATATTCAACAATTTTATTACCATTGATGAATATTTGCACACTTGACCTTAAAACCAAGGGGAAGATCACTGTTTGCATGATATTACGTAATTTAAATCATGGTACACAGGGGTTCGGGGTACAAATGTCAAAGTAATGAAAACTCTTTATGATGTATATCGTTGAAAAGCTCTTTAAGAGTACAGTAATTGTTGTTATGTACATTTTTATTTAGGAGGGGGGTAAAATTGGGGGAAAAAGGAAAAATCTCAAGGCAAAGTCCTGATTGACTGACTGACATAGAATCAACGTACAGCAAAATCTGCTTAACCGAGAGACTTTTTAGAATATACTCTATTTATATCATAGACACCCACTAAGAAAGGATTTTCCGAAATTTTGGTTTTGAAAAGTCAACTAAACGTAGAAATTTACGTAGAACAGTCAACGTATGTGTGTGCACGTGCGAACGCGTGCGTGTGTGTGTCCTTAATTCAAATCTACAGTTTTAGTCACATTTCGATAAAAATGTACACACTTGACCTTCAAAGCAAGGAGAAGGTCACTGTCTACATGAATTTTCGAAATTTAAATGTTGGTAGACTGGGGTACGGGGTAAAAATGCCAAAGTAATTGATACCCTTTATGATGCATATCCATAAAAGGCTCTTTAAGAATACAGTAATTGTTTTAATGTACGTTTTTGTCATATTTTAATTAAATGGAAATCTCATCGTATAGGACAGTTTTAGTCAGATTTCGATGAAAGTTTACACACTTGACCTTCAAAACAAGGGGAAGGTCACTGTCTACATGAATTTTCGAAATTTAAATTTTATACACAGGGGTACAGGGTACAAATGTAAAAGTAATGAAAACCCTTCACGATGCATACCGTTGTAAAGCTCTTTAAGAGGACAGTAATTATTGTTATGTACATTTAGGGGAGTAAAATGGAAAAATATATCTATATTTATGTATAACAAACTATTAATTGTTGTGTCTGTACATTAATCCAATTGGGCTCAAATTTTGTATTTACACTGAATTAGTAGTCCTGACAACGAATTTAAGTTTAGAAAATTTTATATCTGTTTGTCTGTGCGTCAATCATGCCCAAATGGCAGAATAGATTTTGGAGGTTCTTGGGTACAATGTTAAGCTCAATTCTGCGGGTGATATAGGCTATAAAACGTTTTGGTAGCTTTATATGGGACGGACAACGGGGCTTCTAAATAGATTTCAAAATTCTAATTTTATTTTTTATAAAAAATGTATTTAACCAAAATTACTTTTTAATCGCTGTCAAAACATATTTAGATTTATTTTTAGATATTAACCCAATAGTTAATAAATCACGCCTTACCGTGCATAAACCTTTACTAACTTAATCATGACCACTTCTTTAAAATTCTAAAATAGAATCTAAGAGTGTATACGTAGTATAATAATTTCTAAATTATATTGATATCTGGCAATAGAGATTTTCTACTAAAACACAGAAGAAAAATACCACAGCTTTTCCTTTTTAAAACTTTTAAGATTTTTTTTTTCTCAATAGTTGGAATCAATTACTAATTTGGGATATTAGCAAATTATCAAAGAGAAGGGGGTATAGAAATAAGGGGGAGGGATAGAATCTAGATATTCTCGCTTTGTAAAATAATTTAAATGTTTTTGATGGTAGTTTATAAATCCATTAAATTGAAGATAAAACACCCCGTAGCGAAGCACGGGTATTCAGCTAGTCTTATATAAATGAAGAGTGTCTATGAGTGTACTGCTTACATGAGATTATAAAGTTAAAATATTACATTTAGGAGAGGGGTAAAAAGGAAATGTCAACGTAAGTGTGTGTGCGCGCGCGCGCGAACGGGCGTGTGTGTGTGTGTTCTTTATTCAAATCTACCGTTTTATTCCGATTTCAATGAAAATTTGCACACTTGACCTTCAAATCAAGGGGAAAAGGGGGACGGTCACTGACTTCATGCTTTTTTGAAATTTTGATTTTGGTACACAGGGGTACGGGGTACAAATGTCAAAGTAATAAAAACCCATCACGATGCATACCGTTGAAAAGCTCTTTAAGAGTGCTGTTGAGTGCTGTACAATTATTGTTATGTACATTTAGGGGGGTAAAATGGAAAAATAAATCTACATCGAAGTATAAAAACCTAATAATTGTTGTGTCTGTACCTACGTTTATCCGATTGGGCTAAAATTTTGTATTTATTCATTTATTTATTTATTTATTTTTTTATTATTATTATTTTTTGTTAAATACCTTTATTGAATAAAACATATTGTACAGAAGGAAAATACCAATGCTTTTCCTTTTTAAAAATTTTGTCGGAATGAATTACTAATTTGGGATATTAGCAAATTATCTTATCAAAGGGGAGGGGGTATAGAAATAAGGGGGAGGGATAGAATCTAGATATTCTCGCTTTGTAAAATAATTTAAATGTTGCTTGATGGTAGTTGAACGAGCGTAGTGAGTTCTTTATTTCAGAGACTTGGGATTTGAAAAGTTTGTTTGTTTGTTTGTTTGTTTGTTTGTTTGTTTGTTTGTTTGTCTAACGATAACTGGAGTAAAAATTGATCAATTTCAGCGAAATTTGGCACGTAGATGCATCTCAGCATTTTTGAGAACTGTATAGTTTTTGAAAATTCCTCACTAATTATTTCCAAGATGGCGGCCAATATGGCGGACGACTAAAAAAAAGTTTTAAGCCTGCATAATGTGTTATACATCGTTTTGAAGGTCTTTAAGAGAAGGAAAAGAATATGTAACTAATCAAATTTCACACTTCATATTTTCAAGATGGCGGCCAATATGGCGGACGACAAAAATAAAAAGTTTTAGTCAGCATAATGTGTTATACATCGTTTTAAAGGTCTTTAAGAGAAGGAAAAGAAAATTTAACTAATAAAATATCACATTTAATATTTTCAAGATGCCTGCCAATATGGCGGACGACTAAAATAAAAAGTTTAAGTCAGCTTAATGTGTTATACATCGTTTTAAAGGCCTTTAAAAGGAGGAAAATAATATTTAACTGATAAGATTTAATACTTCACACTTTCAAGATGGCGGCCAATATGGCGGACGACTAAACAAAAAGTTTTTAGTCAGTATGGCATGTTATACATCAATTTAAAGGTCTTGAAGTTTAGGAAAGGAATATCTAAGTATTAAAAATGTCACACATAATATTTTCAATATGGCGGACTATTAAATAAAATTGATCTGCTTGGCATGTAATACATTAATCTAAAGGTCTATAAAAGTAGGAATAGAGTCAATAACTTTTCAAATTTCATAATTTATATTTTCAAGATGGCGGTCAATAAGGTGAATGACAAAACGTTTTTCGTCCGTATGGCATTTTATACATCGTTTTAAAGGGTTTAGAAGTAAGAAAAGAGTAAATAACTATTAAAATTTCACTCTATATATTTTCAACCAATTGTAGATAATTATTATTTAGTATAATTATTGCATACTAAGCAGTTTAAACTGGAAATTTAGTTGAACGTTGTTTAATAGAGGTATTGCAGGCTCGCTATGATCGCACGTTTATACAGGAGTTGTAATAATGTTATTGTTGGCTCACTGCGCTCGCCCTGTATAGACAACATTTAAAATTAGTTTTCATTTAACTGGGTATATATTGAAGGTTCGCTGCACTCACCAATTTATTTAGTATTTCTGGATAATGTTATGCTGTATAAACTTGCGAGTGCAGCGAGCCTGAATTAATTATATTAAATAATGATTACGTACAAATACTTTATAAACAGGCGAGCGTAGCGAGCATACAATAACTTTATTTAATTATATTTACTACAAATTCTGAATCAAACCGGCGAGCGTAGCGAGCCATCTTTAATTTGATTAAATAATTACTATATTAACTGTATAAACAGGCGAGCGAAGCGAGCCTGCAATAACTTTATTTAATAAATACTTACTACAAACGCTAAATCAACAGGCGAGCGCAGTGAGCCTACAATAAATTCATTTAATAAATATTTTCTACAAATGCTAAATCAACAGGCGAGCGCAGCGAGCCTGCAATAACTTTATTTAATAAATATTTACAACAAATTCTGAATCAAACAGGCGAGCGTAGCGAGCCTTCTTTAATTTGATTAAATAATTACGATATTAACTTTATAAACAGGCGAGCGTAGCGAGCCCACAATAACTTTATTTAATAAATCTTTACTACAAATTCTGAATCAAATAGGCGAGCGTAGTGAACCTTCTTTATTTTATAAAATAATTACTATATTTCCTGTGTAAACAGGCGAGCGTAGCGAGCCTGCTATAACTTTATTTAATACATATTTACTAAAAACGCTAAATCAACAGGCGAGCGTAGCGAGCCTACAATAACTTTATTTAATAAATATTTACTACAAATGCTAAATCAACAGGCGAGCGCAGTGAGCCTACAATAAATTCATTTAATAAATACTTTCTACAAATGCTAAATCAACAGGCGAGCGCAGCGAGCCTGCAAAAACTTTATTTAATAAATATTTACAACAAATTCTGAATCAAACAGGCGAGCGTAGCGAGCCTTCTTTAATTTGATTAAATAATTACGATATTAACTTTATAAACAGGCGAGCGTAGCGAGCCCACAATAACTTTATTTAATAAATATTTACTACAAATTCTGAATCAAATAGGCGAGCGTAGTGAACCTTCTTTATTTTATAAAATAATTACTATATTTCCTGTGTAAACAGGCGAGCGTAGCGAGCCTGCATTAACTTTATTTAATAAATACTCACTACAAACGCTAAACCAACAGGCGAGCGCAGTGAGCCTACAATAAATTCATTTAATAAATATTTTCTACAAATGCTAAATCAACAGGCGAGCGCAGCGAGCCTGCAATAACTTTATTTAATAAATATTTACAACAAATTCTGAATCAAACAGGCGAGCGTAGCGAGCCTTCTTTAATTTGATTAAATAATTACGATATTAACTTTATAAACAGGCGAGCGTAGCGAGCCCACAATAACTTTATTTAATAAATCTTTACTACAAATTCTGAATCAAATAGGCGAGCGTAGTGAACCTTCTTTATTTTATAAAATAATTACTATATTTCCTGTGTAAACAGGCGAGCGTAGCGAGCCTGCTATAACTTTATTTAATACATATTTACTAAAAACGCTAAATCAACAGGCGAGCGTAGCGAGCCTACAATAACTTTATTTAATAAATATTTACTACAAATGCTAAATCAACAGGCGAGCGCAGTGAGCCTACAATAAATTCATTTAATAAATACTTTCTACAAATGCTAAATCAACAGGCGAGCGCAGCGAGCCTGCAAAAACTTTATTTAATAAATATTTACAACAAATTCTGAATCAAACAGGCGAGCGTAGCGAGCCTTCTTTAATTTGATTAAATAATTACGATATTAACTTTATAAACAGGCGAGCGTAGCGAGCCCACAATAACTTTATTTAATAAATATTTACTACAAATTCTGAATCAAATAGGCGAGCGTAGTGAACCTTCTTTATTTTATAAAATAATTACTATATTTCCTGTGTAAACAGGCGAGCGTAGCGAGCCTGCATTAACTTTATTTAATAAATACTCACTACAAACGCTAAACCAACAGGCGAGCGCAGCGAGCCTGCTATAACATTATTTAATACATATTTACTACAAACGCTAAATCAACAGGTGAGCGCAGCGAGCCTGCAATAACTTTATTTAATACATATGTACTAGAAATGCTGAATCAAGAGGCGAGCGTAGCGAGCCTGCGTTAATATAATTAATAAATAAAGATAATGGACAGAATCTTTTTAATGATCTTTTCAGGTTAAATAAGAATGTCAGGTTTTACTGAAATATTATCCTGATATCATTATTGAGAACATAGTATGGCTGATATAAAAGCACCTTTCTACGCGAGTTCTTTATGCACCGCATCACTAGTTTATAAATCCATTAAATTGAAAATAAAACACCCCGTAGCGAAGCACGGGTATTCAGCTAGTACAAAAGAAGAAGAAAAATAGTTTTTCTTGATGATATAGATAAAACAGCTGATAATGCATCCGTAGATTAGGTCCAGGTGAGTCAGAGTCAGTGGCCAGACAAGTACAGTCTGTTCCGATTGTTTTATGCCCGAGGGTAATATTGAGTTAAGAAGGAGGGATTTTTGTTGTTGTTTGTTGGCACTACTGAGAAGAAAACAGTGTTTAACTGATAACCTCTCTCTACCCGTCATCGTCGAATTTTCGTTGTGTTTTTCTGTTGTTTTACATTTTATATTTATGGTTTTATTTGTAAAATGAGTGATTCTAATCAAAGTGATGGGATTTCCATCGATCCGGGATCACATTTAAACGGTAACATTACTTTGTATTTATAAATTCCGGTCTTTGCATCCTTATCATTTTTTCGCATTTGTATGGCGCAATATCTTTAAATATTAATACTTTATCAACATACTTTTTTTTTTTAAAGTTGTTATTGGATCTCTGCTTGACGCAGCTGGTGACAAGGAAGGCGTTGTCCGCGATTCCGTTTGCAATGCACTCAAGAATTTATGCAGAAACTATGCGAAACATATCGTTAATGCAATTTTTCTATACAGACCCAGGAATCCTAAAGTACGTTGTTTTCAACTTAGTTCAATGCATCTAATGACAATCTATTAAAATTGTAGATGAAACTGAATGTTATTTTGTCATTTTTCTAGATGTCAACGAGTCATATGTTGGTATTACTTAACGTAATCGAATCTGTAGCACAAGACAGGAATCAGCTTCTGGATGAAGACGATGTCAATAAACTTGTTGAATTATGTGTTAAAGAAATTACCCGGAACGATTCGCAGAAGCAAGTTCAAGGCATTGCTTCCTGCGTCCTTATCTCATTGGGTACTAAACATTGCAACCTTGTAAGTTTTTTATTAATCGTATAATACTAGAATTTAAAATTATGTTATTTCCTGTTTTTCTGTTATGACCTAATATTACCGGTTCAAAGATACATGTTCTTTATTCAATTGATAAATTCCTTCACTAGTTTGAATGTTTTAAAAGAAATATCCTTGAATAAATGAGTCATAGCTTGGTCCAAACTTGATTACATAATCAGCTATTGTTTAGCCAGTTCTGTATATTAGGTGTTTTTGTCTAATTATAGACTTCTATCTTCTATCTCTTATCTATGGCCTAACAGTTGTAATGGCTTTGTCCAATTCAAAACCATGGTACACCTGCCTAAAATATAGATAATTTTTTTTCCAAACAAAATTAAAATTAATAAAAATATATTGGAATACTTGTTTCACTATTTTATTAACTCTAAATAAAATGTTGTTGCAGTAGTTAAGGTTGTAATAACTGATATACATTTGAGCTTATTTCACTTATATAGTTAATTATAGGCTTTTCTGAATGTTTATGAAGGCAACTGGGAATTACAGTAGAAGATGTAGTCCAGTTTAAACAACACTGTTTTTCATCTGTGTTGTGTTATTTTGAAGAATAAAAATCTATTACACACCAATAAATAGTTATAACATGTGACACAACTGCCTGTGTGATAGGTTTAGACCTGCACATTTATTATAAAATAACATTTAAGTTAAACCCACCCCACAGTTACTCTGAAACACTCAAAGAAAATTGATGAAGAGTGGAGTTAATGTGTCCGTCCGCTCATTGGGCAACTTTTAATCTCTGTGACTAAATATTTAGTCGCCTGGCAGTTGCCCACTACTCCACCAAGCGCACACAGGCAACTAAATAGTTGATCCTTATATATAGTTATAGTTATAGATAGGTTGTTCCCTGGTTTTAAGAAGGAAAAAAACGTACAGATTTTGGAAATCAAAAATTTTTTGGATCCATCCACTAATTAGCAGAATACTGATAGAAGAATAATTTCATAAATTGTTTGACAGTTAAAAATTAAAAATAAAATTATAATTATTATTTTTGCATTTGCGAGGAAAGTTTAGAGAATCTTTTGATGCTGGTAGGACCTCGTCTTTCATATCAGGATACAAATTTACGAATGGGAATACGACTTGAGGAAATATTGGCAGTAATTACACGAACAAATTGCCAATTGACTGCTTTGAGAGAGCAACTTTTAATCGCCCTTGTGCTGGGACACGTCTAAACCTGTATGTTTTATTCCGCCGGCAACAGTTGACTCCCCCAATGAATCGGACAAGTTGGAATTTTTAAATCGGTGCAACTATTTAATTGTTCGTGAAAGTTTAAATTATATAAGTAAGAAGTTATAGAGAATATATAGAGGCAGATAGAAGTTAGAATATATAGAGGCCTGTGGTTCAAGTCCCAGCGCTGGAGTCTATTTTTCTCTGTCTGTCTCCCTTTGTTAATAAGGGGAGTAACAATCTAAAGAAGGTGTTAGGAATGTTATTCTTTAGACTGTCACTCCCCTTATAAAACAGAAGTGTGATATTCCTTTGTCCAGAAGTACATTGGACTAAACATCACTTTTTCTTAATAGTTATTTAGTCAAAGTCATTTATATACTAAAACAACATAGGGGAATAACAATCTAAATAAGTACCAAATTTAAACTTTCTGTAGTATGAATACTACCTAAAATTTAAAAATGAAGTTTCATTTCTAATTGATTGTACAAGGTACAGGTACTAAATGGGTACTTTATAATTATAAGCGATACTTCTCGGTCTAGTTCTATTGTCGTTAATGTTGAATTCTAGACTTGTGGAAAATTGAAAGCTTAATTCGGGACTAGGTATCGTTACTGACAGAGGAAATTATTCTCCAGTGTAGCTCAGTTGGTAGAGCGCTATACTGGAAATATAGAGGCTCGTGGTTCAAGTAACGACGCTGGAGTCTATTTTTCTCTGTCTATCTCACGTTGTTAATAATAATTTTAATTTGATTTAAATTGAAATATTTGTTTCTAGGTGTTATCAGGATTGTTACCACAATTGGAAGCAGGGAAGGACCCGCAGCCAGCTGTCATTACTACCCTAGGTAGCTTAGCTTCGACTAATGTCAGTCAGTTTGTACCTGTTATAAAGGGATCTCTTCACATTATGATAACTCTGATGCCTCTAACTCGCAATGATGCTCTGAGGATAGCATTTTCTTTTGGTAAATTTGAAATCATTTAGTTATCTCTATATTCTAATTGTATGCTACGCAAACTTTCAAGATGTTTAATAAATTGTCCAAATTCAGTGTCTATGTTGACATATTTCCCCTCTGGTGTTATTGGTTAGGCATATTTTCATACTATATTGTTAAAGCTGCATCATGAATTACTTTTCACAATGCACGTAAGAAGTTTAGTCGATCTTGTCCAAGATCTTGTCCTAACGATATCAGTTCTGAATTTTGTAACACATGATAAAATTGTTTGCTTGAAGGACTTTCAAAAAAGAAAATGTTGGATAAAATACTGAGGCTATACCTTTAAAAGTGAACTTTCTTTATTACACAATTTTCTTTAACGTTTCAGCTGTTGGGCGATTCAGTGAGGCCATTATAGAATATCTTTCTTCAGATATTGACTATGAAGATTCATTGTCAGCAGATACATTTTCAGAAGAAGTTTGTGCCGCTTACGATGTCATTGCTAACTCGTGGGTCCAAGCTAAGGATGTAGAAGTAAGTTGTAATGAATTACCGCTGTAATCAATTCACAAACCATGCTTAAACAGTTGCTTACTATTTTTTATCTTTTCGAGAAATATTTGATGAAACTTACATTGGTTATAATACACTCCCTATGTTTGACAGTAAACTTATTCTGATTTCTCTATTCTCTTGTTAGGATTTTATTCATTATGAATAAGTTCTTGAAAAACTCAATAGAATTAAGTAACTTAGTTTATTAAATATGCCTTTTCACACTTATTCTTTAATAAGGGGATTCTATTCAGAGCCACTTGGGGCTTCCATTTATGAAGAGGTACCCTACTATTAGTTGTTAGGCGGGTAGGATAAACCACTTGTTCAAACCTAGCAATTAGGCCACATTGGACCCATTTTACTAACCACCTGGTGAAGAGTTGCAGCCACTTCACACATCATACCTTTACCGCCGAAGCGAATATGGTCATTAGTGAGCCATATAAATCAGAGCATCACTGCATGGGATTGAACTCAAGACCTTGATTCATTGATAGCTGGGCGAGTGCCTAGAGCACCTTGGCCACGCTGGCTCCCTAGGAAGTATCCAAAAAGAGAATACAAATTATTTTCTGTAGACAGATGGGTTGGCAGTGCTGCCGTCTCCCCCTGGGTACATTTTCTCTCCCTGCTCAGTTTCTCTAGTAGAGTCCAGAGAAACCGTCACAGCGTACAGAGTGATTGTTTTTTAAGTCTCTCCCAAAACTCTCTGTGATTTTGCTTAATGTTTTCTTGAATAAAAAAGGAAGTAATTTTTTCTCGGTTTTTAGATACCCCCTCGTAACATATTAATTGTAATTTATTAATGTTAACATGCTTAATATTTATAAAATGTATTTACTTATATTATTTGTTATGATCTTTAATTTTATTTATTTGATGTTACTCAAGGTGGCTGAGAGTTCAATAAGAGCACTTGGGTGTTTATTTGGATTACTACCAGGAGATAAGTCGATGGCAGTAACCCAGAGAGCGCTAACGTGCTTACTCAACGCATACAAGCGTCCTGTACTGTCCAGTCATGTGATAACTCAGTGCCTTGCCTCGGTTCTTAAGGCAGCTCCACCGCAGGCTATACAGCTAGCTTTGGACGCTGTTCTCTTTTCTTTAGGAAATATGGTGAGTGTGTCTCCTTGATTTTTAGTTTACATGTTGATGGCAGACAAACAATTGCTTGGAACAACAAATTACGGAAGAATAAAAAAAGCTAGAATACAGCGGAATGTATGTATATAATTGTTCAGATGCGCTCAATAGGGCTAACTGGTTAGATAGAATCTACTGTGGGTACTAAAAATAGATAGAATTATAGTTGGGAGAGCAAGATCCCGGAATGTGGTTCGCCATCAACATGAATTTAGAGATAGAGATCTGTGATAATATTTATTTATTTACATATTGACTACCTTAACCCTTTGACTGCGGAGGTATGACCAGGTGATATCTAGCATTTTAAACTGAGTGGTGGGAGGTATCACTTGGTGATACCGCATGGTATGGAAAGGCGTGTGTTATTCGAGAGAGGGGATAAGGGAACTTCTTCAAACAGGTTCTTTAGTTGTGTGGCCGCCTCAGAGATAGACCCAACATAATTTCACTCGTTTACTCCTGCTATGCTGGTTTGCGGACCCCTTTTTTTCAGACCCGCAACACTTCAGCCCCTGGATAGACCTTAAGGGAAAGGTCCCGCAGTCAAAGATTTAACTATACTTTACTAGAACAGGTAATTAGGTACAAGTTTTTGCATAGTAGCAAGTAGTTAGTTTGCATAGTAGTAGTAGAAGTTATCTAGTTCTTCCTACTAGAACCGGTAGGACGCACCATTTGTTGGAACCTAGCAATTAGGCCATCTTTTAAGCCCATTTTACTATCCCCATGGTAGAGAGTTACAGCCACTTCACACATCATACCTCTGTACATTGTACTGCCAAAGCGAGTATGATGTGATCATTAGTAAGCTATGTAAATCAGAGCGTGCATCAACGCGTTGGGGAAGAGAACCACTTAGAGGTGTCCCTCACCCTTTCCCGTCTGCGATTCATAGATGCAAATCAGAGTATTATAGCAGGGGATCGAACCCACGACCTCGATTTGCCTTGACTCATTGATAGCTGGGCAGGTGCCTAGAGCCCCTCGGCCACATTGGCTCCTGTAGATTTTATAAACTGAATAATTTTCCATTAATTTGTAAAAAAGTAAGCCCAAAACAAATCGAGATGCTTTATTGAGGTACAATTGAGGTTTGGATTTTTTTCAATTTTGTTGCACATTTTTAATGTATTAATGAAAATAGTATAGAAACCATTTAAATATTTCTCTATATTTTTTTTGCTTTGTTTTAGGTGATTGTTCCTCCTGACTATACACTGCCACACACAGTAAAACAACATAGTGAAGTTCTCCGATGTTATGATCATATTGGTGAGTAAAATATATACATATATGTTTTAATGTTAGACTTAATTATGTATTTTTTCAATAAAAAACTGCTTTTTAATTGCTCATAATTTTTTAAAGAATTTTTATTGAAATTTCTATTTTTAACATAATGCCTTAACAATATTGAGCTGTTATTCATCTACACTAAATACATCTCTTCTTCTTTATTTTCCCAATGCTTAATTTCTCTGTTCCTTGCTTGGACTTTCCGAATATAAATAAATAAATTTTGACGTCACACATCACAATATATGAGGCACAGATCGCAGTTCGGTACGCTCTTGTTCGGTATTAACCTTGACTTTTGACTTTTACGAAGGAGTCGACACCATTTTGAGTGAGCTACTACTTGTTATTTTCACTTCCTAGTGCTTGTTTGTAATGGCTAAGTTAATTGAAAAGTCAACCGGCGTAATAAATAGATATATAAGAGATTGTTAAAGTTGGTAGTAGTAGTAAGGTACATTAGGATGAACCACTTGTTGGAAGCTAGCAATTAGGTCTTCATTTGGGCCCTTTTTACTAGCCCCGTGGTGGAGAGTTGCAACCACTTCACACATCATACATCTGTACATTGTACCACCGAAGCGAGTATGATGTGATCAATAGTGAGCCATATAAATCAGAGCATCACAGCGAAGGATTGAACCCCGACCTCCTGATCCATTGATGGCTGAGCAGACGTGGTTTAACCCACACGGCCACGCTAGCTCCCAATTGTTAAAGTTAGAACAGAACTAAACTTTTATTCCATTTATACAAATTAATATCAACTTGACACAATGTTGTGACCCGAGTCAAGTTAATCTACATCAATATATTTCCCTATCTACAGTTATATATATTTTTATTTATTAAAGGCCATTTACTTTTTGTGTAGCTGTTAACACAAAATGCATTCCTTAGATATTATTGTTATTTATTTTTTTCTTAGGAATGAAATTTAATGAAAGGTTAAGTGATCTGATGGTTAAACATTTAAGAATGGGCGGAGAAAAAGATAAAGTGGAAGCACTTATTGTTTGTGCTCATCTGATATCTTCTCATGAAAATACACTTAAAGGCAAAATACAGGATGTTTCCAGTGCCCTCCGTGCTGTACTTCAAGACCCTTCAATTAAGGTTTGTACAGTCTGGCATTTGAAAGCTATGGCGTAACAATTATAAAAATATATATTTGATTACTATGATGGTTTGGTCTTTATTTAATTATTTGTTTTACTTGATATGTGTCACGATGCCACTACACATGGTATTAAGTTGTCTTTTGACACCAAATCACTTCAAAAATTATTATGAGTTTTTTCTTATTATGAAATTTTGTTTTATTATATCATCTAGAATTTTAGTGCTATATCATAGATTTTTGTTTTCTAAATTGTCCGTTCTTTCATTTGTCTTCAGGGCACTTTTTTACTTTAGCACCACCCTTGGTTCTCAACAATAGTCTGCCCTACAAAAGTCTCAAAGGTTTGTGTATTAGTCTCCCCAAGATATTGAGACTCCTGGGGAAGTTTTATATTTAATATTCCTTTATCTTAATAGTTGATTAGACTAAGGGATATGATCACAATTATATACACAAGTGTGATATTCCTTTGTCCCAAGGTACATTGGAATAAATATCCCTTCGTCTTAATAGAAATTTAGACTAAGTAATATATGCTACTCTGTATATGTTCCTTTGTCTAAATAACTATAAACACAAAGGGATACAGGGGGGTGCTAAAGTAAAAAAGTACCGTCTTCAAAATAGCAACAAGTAATTCCAATTTTTTTTTTGTTTTTAATTTTTATCTTAAGCTTCTTGCAAAAGATTGCTATTAGTAATACAGATTACAATGGTTAATTAGCATGGTGTATCACGAGAGGAGAGGCTACCCACTGTAGTACTCCTATCAGGTATTTTACATTATTTAATTATTGTAATAAATCTGTTGGCCAACACCTCTTCAGCCGACAGGGAGGGTGGTCGGGGATATGAAGGGAAGCCATGGATTCGACTAAAGGATTAGGATGATGGTTTAGGGTTTCATGGAATTTTGTGTAGCGGGAAGAAGCGAGGTCTTGTACAAAGGGAATTTTAAGGTCGTTGTGGATTATGAGATTGGAAACGTATGGGGGAGAGTTAGTAATTTTTTGAAGGATCTTTGATTGAAGGGATTGGATCCTATAAGAATTTGAGCGCTTGGTGCTACCCCAGAGCTCAATTCCATCGGTCCAAATTGGTTTGAGTATGGAATTGTAGATAAGGAATTTATTAGAAAGGGATAGGTGGGATCTTTGGTCGAGGAGTCGGAGTAAGAGTTTGTACCGTCTGTTAGTGTTTGTAATGAGCTGTTTCCAAAATAATTGTTTTTATCATTATGGGGCACTTAGGAATGTATGGACACCTTTTGTCTATTCAATATTTGTTTAGTTAAAAAAATTAAAGAATAAGCATCAGTTGTTATACAACTAGGTGTGCAATGCAGTTGTCTGCTTGAAATATTGAGCTGAGCTTGCATTTTAATCTTAAACAATTTTTTATTTTATTTATAAACAGCTGAAATCAGATCAAAAATAGTAATATTTCTAATTTTTAATTAAAATAAGAATATTTTCCCTGTTTTTCTACTTGACCCCCCTTTTCAATGAAAACATGACAAATGTGAACATAACAACAATAACTGTACTCTTAAAGAGCTTTCCAACGACATGCATCATGTAGGGCATATACCCCGTACCCCTGTGTACCAATTTGGGCCATTTTATATTTATAGCTTCCTCTGATTAGTCAAATTGACCGTGCCGAATTTTGTGTGGATCAGTTCAGACGTTCAGAAGGAAACTTTTGTACCCCGTACCCCGTACTCCTGTGTACCAATTTGGACCATTTCAGATTTATACCTTCCTCTGATTAGTCAAATTGACCGTGCCGAATTTTGTGCGGATTGGTTCTGCCATTCAGGAGGAGTATGCGTCCAAACAAATGCAAAGTGTAGTATAAGAGCTTCGCTTCGCTCTGCTCAATAATCAGTTATTGAAGGCATGCGTTAGAAGACATCTGTGTTATGGGAAAATACAAAAAACCACATTCAATTTTTTCATTTTTAATTGACAATATCAATTACCTTTGTAAAAATTAATGTAAAATTTATTAATTATATTGTAATCTTTCATGCTTTTTTTTTAGGTAAAGAAAGCTCTGGTGAAAACTATTATATCTTTGGCAAGCAAAGGATATGCAACGGAAGCTTCAGATTTTGTTGAGTTTCTAGTGAGGCACTGTACGATGATGCCTAGTGTTATTGTAAGCATATTTTATATTAATTTTATTATTTACTTTTTATAACTAAAAAAAAAAAATATATATATGTATATGAAACATATTCTTTTATGAATTTATATGTATGTATAGTTTTGCTTCTGAGCTTGCTGAAGGTAACGACTGACTATGTGATCATATTTTATGTCTCCAAATTCAAAAATTTCAAGGCAGAAATCCATTCATTAAATCCATTAAAATTTTTGGTCCTGTGTCTGTCTGTTGGACTCAACATACAACCCAACATTATCTTAAAAACCTTGTAAAAGTAAAACATCAACGGATGAGTACTTTTAAAGATATAAGGGTAAATAAAAAAAATCGGTCCGAGACAACTCAGACAAACTTTCTCTTGTACGAGTTCATAATTACTTTGGGGCGCCTTGGGGTATGATTTTTCTAAACCTGTATGTCAAAATCGGCCCAGTACTTTAAGCTCCAGGCCGTAGCACAGACAACAGACAGACAATTTTTAAAAACCACTTTTTTGGACTCAGGGTGACCTCAAAACGTGTAAATCCATCAAAATTGAATTTTCGCACCATCACAATACTTTCTTTTTATATGAGAAAGTAAATAATTTAGTGCGAATGTGCAAGAGAAAGGAATGTGCAAAGAAGGTTAAACTTTATATGGAACAACAGTGGATTACTTATGACATACCCTCCAAATTTCATTAAAATAAGGATATGTTCATCATCATCAACTTTCCTTTAATCCCTTGGGAGGGAGTCAGGATAGCCGAGCGTCTTAAGGCGATCGCTCAGCTATCAATAAGTTGAGGCAACTTGAGGTCGTGGGTTCGATCCCGTGCCATGATACTCTGAATTACATCAATGAATCGCGGTCGGTGCAGGGGGAGGGACACCCTTTATGGGGACTCTTCCCCCACTCTTTGATGTGGGTCCGATCCGTGTCATGATGATGTAATTTGTACCCATGGTTTGAGGACGGAGCAGGGCGAGGGACACCCTTTATGGGGACTCTTCCCCCACTCTTTGATGTGGGTCCGATCCGTGTCATGATGATGTAATTTGTACCCATGGTTTGAGGACGGAGCAGGGCGAGGGACACCCTTTATGGGGACTCTTCCCCCACTCTTTGATGTGGGTCCGATCCGTGTCATGATGATGTAATTTGTACCCATGGTTTGAGGACGGAGCAGGGCGAGGGACACCCTTTATGGGGACTCTTCCCCCACTCTTTGATGTGGGTCCGATCCGTGTTATGATGATGTAATTTGTATCTATGGTTCGAGGACGGAGCAGGGCGAGGGACACCCTTTATGCGGACTCTTCCCATAAAGGGTGGCTTATATAGCTTACTAATGACCACACTATACTCGCTTTGGCGGTACAATGTACAAATGTATGATGTGTGAAGTAGCTGGAACTCTCTACCGCGGGGCGTAAAAAGGGCCTAAGTGATGGCCTAATTGCAAGGTTCGAACAAGTGGTTCGTCCTACCCGTTCTAGTAGGAAGTACTAGACTACTACTAATCCCTTGGGGGGCATAGAGCTGCAACAAAGGATTTCCACTCGATTTTGGGCCGTGTCCAGCTCTCCTCAGGTCTTGCTTTCTTCTCTTATTTCTTTCTCCACTGTCCTCCTCCAGGTTGTTCTGGGTCTGCCAGGTTTTCTTTTCCCCTCTGGGTTCCATTCCAGGGCTTGTCGACTGACTTTGTTTTCAGTCCTGAGGGTGTGTCCAATCCAGCCATACTTCCTTGCTTTTATAGTTTCCCCTATTGGGATTTGTCCACACTTCCTCCATAGTTCTACATTTGTCATCTTCTCTGGCCAGTGTACATTTAGGATTCTTCTGTGGCAGTTGTTGGTGAAGATTTGTAGCTTATTTGTAACTGCTTTTGTTGATTTCCGTGTTTGGCATCCGTAGAGCAGAACTGATTTTACATTGCTTTCCAAGATCCTTAGCTTGGTTCTTTTTCTGAGCGACTGAGACCTCCATATTGGCCTTAGTTGTGCAAATACTCCTTTTGCTTTCTTGATTCTCTGCTGAAGGTCTTCATCCATTCCACTGTCTTGGGGATCAAACTGCCAAGATATTGGAACTGTTCCACCTGTTCAATGGTTCTGCCGTTGACCACCAGATCTACCGTGCTCCGAAAGTTAATCCTCATTTCTTTGGTTTTTTTCTACATTTATCATTAACCCTACCTTTCTTCCTTCTGTGCTGAGTTCTTCTAGCTTTCCTGTCATATCTGACAGTTTGTGTGCCATGAGACAGAGGTTGTCTGCAAAGTTTATATCTTCAAGTCTTTCGGCCAGCCTCCTTTGTATTCCTCTGGGTGTCCTTGTGATTTTCTGCATAATTCCATATAGTACTATTAGGAATATGATGGGCGATAACATACACCCTTGTTTCACTCCTGTTTTGACTTCAAATGGACTTATCAATTTACCCTTGTGGATGACTTGTCATTTGTAGTCTTTGTAGGTCAGTTTAATGATATTGACTATTTTGGGTGGTAAGCCAAAGTTCGTTAGAGTTTTCCACATTGCTTCTCTGCTTAGGGAGTCAAATGCCTTTTCAAAATCTACAAAAGATAGGTAGAGGGGTGTCTGGAACTCTGAACTTTGCTCGACGATAATCCTCAGAGTGTTGATCGTGTCAACACATGATCGATCCTTTCTAAACAGGATATGTTAGTTCGTAAAAATGTTAAACTACAAACAGACTGACAGACAGACATGAGATCGAATATGTTCCTTGATGTCTGAAACAGAGACATAAAGAAGTTATGTTCTTCAGAATGATCTCAATGCTTTCATTACCTTCTGTAAGCTCGGATGCAAAATAAGCTGATGTTGAAAATGAAAGCAAATTATCTATGACTTTACATGTGGTTAATTTATTTTGTAGGGGAATGATTTTGGAGAGCTTGTTGGTATGTGTGAATCTGCTCTGCAGTTGTTGAGTACAACAGTTGATAACATGAGTAATCTACTCTGGTTGACTCTATTGAAGCTTCTCACTGATCCTTCTTACGACCCAGCTGTACCTGTTATTACTCAGACACTGGCTGTTGTTGCGCCCAAAATCAGCAGCAATGGTATGCTATTATTCCCCCCTCCCTTTTTACTTTTATATGAAATTTGAAACCTTGAAAGTTCGCAGTGTAATTTAAGTAAATTCAAAATGAAATCAAAGTTGAGCTAGACTGTTGACCAATTTGGATGTTACTACTTAACTTTTTAAAGACATTTGCATCAAAAGTGCGATGAGCAAATAATGTGTATGAGACTCTGACGCCCATTAGAAGTGAAACTTAAGTTCTGGAAACAGTTGATTTTATGTTCCCTCCTATATATTTATACAATATAAATTTATAAATACGTCATATGTATAATTAAGAGTTTAAATCCTTCCTAAAAGAAGCACGTAACTCAATTTCATTTGAATATCAAATCAAATTGCTCCACTTATACGCTATGTTCATTGAAATGAGGATTTTCTGAGAATAGATAAAGAAAACACTAGAATTGTTATTACTTAGATTAAATTAATAATGAAATAGCACAATAAACCTTATTAAAGTAATGCATATTATATAAATAATTTATTAAATACGCAACATACATATTTATAAACAAGAGTTTACAATGCCGCCACAGTCAGATAACTTCTCAAAAAAACATAGTTTTAATTAATAAAATATTTTCATAATATTTTAGAGTATAATGCAGAAAAATCATGAAATAGTATATAATGTTACTAGATTGTAAAGTGAGTTTTTTCTTTATCGCGGTAATTATATTTACTGTCAAGCGAAGTGAGACAGTAAGTATAATTTTTATTAAATATTAATCAATATAATTATAACAAATATTAGTACATACTTTAGATTTTTAGAAAAAGAAACGTATAAGAGGTTGCACTATAAAAAAAAAGATAAAAAGCATTGACATCTAGTGGATTTTAATCGTACTAAGAAGAATGTCTACTTGATTGCAGCGCTAAAAACGGCACTTTTGATAACTACCCAAGATTTTATTTTTTCTCCCTAGGATGTAAAAAAAAATGTTCAATACAGTTTAGGAGTAATGAAAGGATTTTTTAAGTCCACGTAGTAAAAAAAAATGGATTTTAGCTATGTTTTTTAGGCTCTAAAGTTACTATTTCGCCTACTATGGAAAAGGGAGCCAGGGTGTCCGAGGTGTTAAAGGCGCCTCACAGCTATCACTGAGTCGAGGCAACTCGAGGTCGTGGGTTTGATCCCGGGCCATGATACTCTGAATTGCATCTATGAATCGCGGACGGAGCAGGGCGAGGGACACCCCCTGAGGGGTTCTCTTCCCCCACTCTTTGATGCACGCTCATATAGCTTACTAATGACTACATCATACTCGCTTCAGTGGTACAATTTACAAATGTATGATGTGTGAAGTACCTGGAACTCTCCACCACGGGGCAAGCAAAATGGGTCCACTGTAGGCCTGATTGCGAGGTTCGAACAAGTGGTTTGTCCTACCCGTCTAGTTGGAAGTACTAGGTAACTACTACTGCTACTACTACGGAAAATAGTATATTATGTTACTAGGCTGTGAAGTGAGTTTTTTCTTTTCTGCGGCAATTTCATTTACTGTCTCGCTTCGCTCGACAGTAAATATTGCCAAGGTAAAGAAAAAACACTTCACAGTCGTGTAGCATATGCTATTTTTTCCGTGGTAGCAGACAATGAAAAATCATTAAATATTAATCAATAATCTATATAATAATAACAAATATTAGTACATACTTAAGATTTAAAATAAAGAAACCTTAAAAAGAGGTTCCACTATAAGAAAAGATAAATAAAACGCATTGACATCTAGCAGATTTTACTCGTACTAAGAAGCTATCTACAAAGATTGCAGCGCTAAACGGAAGTTTTGATAACTACCTCCTCGAAAGAAAACAAATCTTTTACGTCCCAGGACGTATAAGGTTTTTTTCTTTACAGCTAGGAGTAATGAAAAGATTTTTAAGTCCACGTAATGAAAAAATGGATTTTAGCTATGTTTTTTAGGCTCTAAAGTTACTATTTCACTGCCTACCGCGGAAAAACAGTATTTATATATACTATAGTATTATAATGTATATAATATTACGCTTATATACCAATTCTGCGTATTGAAAAATCATTACCTCCGTGGTGCAATGTTTAGCGTGTTGGCTTGCTGATTCAGAGGTCGGTGGATCGAGAGTCATACATGTGAAAGATTTTTTACAGGTAAATCAACTGCCGACTGTCTGCTGGTAGTTGATATCACTTATACGAGTCTCAAAACACAAACTTTGTTGCATGCAATTTTGTTAACTTCACTTAAAAGATCTTTCACTTGGACTAGTCTCGAAACACTAACTTTGTTTCACGACTTTAGTTTCATTCTTTAACTTTAGTTTCATTCAATCAAATTTACTCTACCACGCCTAAAGAAGTTTCACTTAAAAAAATGAATGCTTTGTATGTTCTATTATTTCATAACTGGTCATATGTTTGATTCAGGTGTTGCAGGTGAACCTTGTCGCCAGGCTGTTCTGTGCAGATGTTTTATGCTGCTTGGTTCTCCTCTAAATAACAACAGAGGGCCTCCGATCCTGTCATTTCTTCAACAATTCTCTTCTTTCATTTCTGTCCATATCTCTGATCTCTGGGCCCACAAGCTCCCTCAGCTTGAAAACTATTTACTAGGTAACCTTTTCAAGAATCATTTAATTTTTAAGTATTTATTATTATATTAATAATATAGCAGTGTTTTGAACAATCAAAATATATTGTGGTGAATTGTTTGCCGATCAATATGATTTGTTTGGTTTATTCACGGAGTAGCTGTCGAGAAAAACAAGAATTATGTAAACACATCACTATACTGTAAAAAATGGAAGTATCTCGTTTAGTTTATTTCAAGAACTAAGCTACATTGGGCACTTCTTTCGATTGTTACTCCCCTATGTTGTTTTAGAATATAAATGAATTTGACTAAATAACTATGATGAAAAAGGGATGTTTAGTCCAATGTACTTTTGGATAAAGGAATATCGCACGTTGTTTTTACAAGGGGAGTAACAGTCTAAAGAAGAACATTCCCTACACCTTCTTTAGATTGTTACTCCCCTCTGATTTTTTTTTATATATATAAGGGGAGGAACACTCTAAAGAAGTGCCCTACATTGATATTGGACAAATTTGAAATATACTCAAAATAAACTATATATAAAGGGGCCCTCACTCGGTCAATATAATTGCTCCAATATCGTATTTCTGTCAATTTATTGATCGTCTGAAGGGCATATTGTGTCAATAAGATTGTTGTCAATTAAATTGAGACATATCAAATAGATTTGGTTTTTATTGAAGCTCTTTCAATGTAATGAAGCATTGTCAATATTTATTGTCCATGGGAGGGGTATATTGACAATATTTTCTTAATTTTGCCTGTCGTAACTTACCAATTATTGAACCAATTATATTGACTGTGTGAAGAGCATCTAAATATTTTACCTCCAGCAGGGAGAAAAAGTGAACTTTTCTCCCTAGTTTACAGGGAGGAAAGTTACTCATTGCACCCGGTCGGGTTAAACAGGGAGTAATGAAAAATAAGGGAATCATGAACTCTCATGATTCCGTCCAGTGTTGTCTTAAATAAAGCACAAGCAAATAAGGTTGGTGCTAATACACATTTCATTTACTAACTTTTGTATAATGTCTATATCTATAATGTTATCTTCACACATGTCATGTAGTAGTGATTCATCAGTAAAACAAACAAACAAGTTAAAAGGAAAATTATAATTTCTAAATGTAGATTAACAAATCCATATGTAAAAAATACATCAGTTGTCAACACAATTCAATACACGACTCAGCTTCCAGCTGATTCTCCCATTTAATTTTAGCATTGAAATTCGGATAATTACTATCTATCATTTAATTTTAATGTGATAAAACTTATTTAGAAAATTGATAATATTATATCTAACTATTTTTTTTTGTTTTAAATAAATAATAATATGTATTTTTTGTTGAATAAAATCATTTAAAATTAAAATTTTTCCATATTTTTTCTCCCTTTTGGAGGTAAAATCTTGTATGTACCTTGGGAGTAAAAATCACTTGCACCCTCGCGATAATAAACTCCCTCGGCTTCGCCTCGGGAGTGCACGTTATGGTTCCCTCCGCTTCGCCTCAGGAACCAACTTCATCGCTCAGGGTGCAATCACTTACTTTACTCCCTTGGTGTGTAAATAACTATTTCCCTTTAAAAATATTTATTCAATAATATTGAAGAAATTATATCGACCTTGTGAAGGGGCTAATGTTCAAAATAAGTGGCGGCTATTAATTTCTTCCATTTCTATTAAGAATTTAGTTCAATGTGACAGTGGATTCCTCTTGGTGAATAATGTAATAGTCAATTTTAATTCAAAGAGAGGAGAAGCAATATAACAGTGGAATAGCCAACGCTGACAGGTTTTTATTTAGAGTATTTTTGTTAAAATTTGACAAATAAAAAGCATGCAATAGTATTTAAAAGGAAAAACATTTACCGTCTTTGCATGTGTTGATAGTTGATAATGCATCTGAGTTACAGTAGAAATTACAAAGTAAATATTTAATTTGTGTAGATTAGAAAATAATAAATCAGTAAAAATACTAACTGCTTCTACAGTATATATGTGTTGTGAGTTGTGATTTGACACACAGATTGGCCAACCTATACGAGGTCTGTTCAAAAAATACGTGGACCAATGTCTCTTGAGAAGTTACAAGTCTGGGTCCCCTTCAAAGTACTCTCCTCCCCTACGCACACACTTATCCCAACGGTGTTTCCACTTTTTGAAACAGTCCAGGTACGCTTCTTTTGTAATGTCCTTCACCTCCTTCGTTGCATTTGCCTCAATCTCGGGAATCCTCTCAAATCTTTTTCCTTTCAAGGGTCTTTCCAGCTTGGGGAACAAGAAAAAGTCACAAGGAGCAAAGTCAGGTGTGATATGAGCCTTGACAAGAAGTGTTCACCTTCTTCTGAACGATCAAGCAGTTCCTGACAAACCCGGAAGCAATTGGCTTTTTGGTCGTCCGTCATCAGGCTGGCAAAAATTTCGCAGCAATGCGGTGCATCTTCAATTTTTCGGCCAAATTCTCGTAACAAGATCCAACTGATATCCCACACTCTTCAGCAAGCTCCCTGATGGTCAGACGTCGCTTTGCCCACACCAGGGTGTTGATTTTGTCTACGTGTGGGTCGTCAGTTGACTTGGAAGGACGTCCAAGACATTCATCATCTTCAGTCGACTGTCTATCACCCTTAAAACGTTAAAGCCCGCTTCATTACAACATTACACTTCATAGCAACATCACTGTAAGGCGTGTTAAGCAAATGTTTCAGTTGCAGATTTTCAAGTTTATCACAAAACTTCACAGCAAGTCTTTGTTCTTTCAGGTCATTCATTCTGAAATTCGACAAAATAGAAAATTCCCACTTCACTAAAAACCATGTAGCTAATCAACAAATAAAGGTATTTGCAATTGGAAAAAATGTTGTTTTCATCAGCTAATCTATACAAACACAAACCTAGCGACACCAAGCCAATTCCACTGGGACCAACTGGAGCCTCACAATTCAAACAGTCCGCGCATTTTTTAAACAGACCTCGTATGAGGAAAAAATTAAAGCCACTTGGCCTGTGGGAGGGGTGGGGCCAGTGACATTTTTGTTTGTCTAGTTGGCCCTACCTTCTAAAATTCAAACTCCTCACCTCTCATTGGCTCCCCACCCCAATTTGGATTTTCCCACGCTGTCAAAAGTCACAACTCTTAACGCACATACTTTAGCACCTTAAGATAAGATGAATTAATCTTAGATTAGTATTTTTTATTAATATTCCCAACTCATTGATATTTAATTTTAAGTTGTATTTGGTCGTAAGTTGTTATTTATGATTAGTTTCAGAATGGAGTGAGAGTGAATGGGAGTCTCTACTAATAGAACTGATTCATAACACTGTGAGTACGATATCATGTCATGATAGTGGATGGCCTGTCGCTGCGGCTAGTCAGTTATCCTGTCTTCTTCCTACGGCGACCTGTCCTGAGGAGGCGACCATTGCTCTCTCAGCCCTTGCAATCGCTACAGCTGTTATTGAAGACAAAAATATTGTCTCAGGACATTTAGACACTATACTCAACAAACTTAAAAGTTATAATTTGGAGTCTAAGGTTAGTTTAGTCAATATTGTTTTAAAGGTTTTGTATTTCTTTTATTTAATTTATTTATTAAGGGGGAGATACACATGCCATCAAATTGGGGAAGTAGCTTGCATGCCAAAAGAGGGTATTTGCCAGTAACTAGCATACTAAGGATTTTTATTAAGTTTTTATCTGCTTGCTTGTCAGCTACTGGCATGCCATTTAACATATAAACGTGCAAGAAGCTGGTATGTTTTTGTGCAAACTACAGGCATGTGTATCTCCACGTATACAGTAGAGTCTCACTAATCCGGACCCCGCTAGTCCGGACATCCGTATATCCGGACGGGCCAAAAACGATGTACAATTTGGAACCAGAGCCTAATCAGATTTATGAATTGTTAAGATCATCGGGGTTTCTGCTTTTATTGTCTAATAACATTTATAAAATTGTTCCTAGTGTAGTTTACAGGTGTACATTGTACATTCAAACTGTTAAAAATAAACAGATTTAGAATACTTATTAATAAGTAAGAACATCGATAAATTTGTAGATATGGGAGCGTCTATGGAGGTCATCATAATGGATAATAGAAATAGTCTCTCCACGTTAACTGGCTAATTTGTTTATTATGATTACATAGCAGCTTTCAGCCTTCATAAGGCCATCATCAGTGCCTAGGAACAAACAAAAGTTAGACTAAGTACTGAAATCTAAACAATAATTAGAGCGAAACACTTTACATACAATAATTACAAAATAACTGTCAGCATTAGAATGAGGCAAATATCAAAAGCCAAATAAAAAATAAAAGACGAATGAACAAATAAATAAAAAACAAAGACAAGTTAAAATAAAAATAAAAAAAATAAAAATAAAAAGTTACAAAAAAAAAAATAAATAAATAAATAAAATAAATAAACAAAAAATAAAAAAAAAATAAATAAATAAATAAAAAAAATAAATAAAATAAAATAAAATAAATAAATAAAAATGAATAATTAAAATAAATAAATAAAAATGAATAAATAAAAATAAACCAAGAATCAAAAATATAGTGTCGTATAAAATAATGAAGGCTTTATGAAGGCTGAAAGCTGCTATGTAATCATAATAAACAAATTAGCCAGTTAACGTGGAGAGACTATTTCTATTATCCATCGATAAATTTGTTTCGGTTCCATAGAAATGTAGGACGGAAGATATATAGGTAGTGTCCAGGAAATACAATTATATATGACTGAGATGTGGAGAGGATTTTAAGAAACACGTAGCGGCGCGGCGGTTCAACGGAGTTCCGTGAAATTTTGCCATGCCGCCAGTGTACAATGTCTTAACTTTTTGTGAAATAATTAGCCTTTGCTCGAATTTCATTTCGGAACACAGCTTGTTTCCATGGAAGTCCCTTCTATACCTGCACCTGCGTAATAGATTGCCATTTTAATTTTATTTGTTGTATATTCAGAGAGGTGACAGACTAGACCTTAAATAGTGTTTTTTTTAGACTAATAGAACTCATTTTTACGATAGAAACATTGATTTTAATAGTTTTACCCAACTAAAACTTGTTTTACAAACATTTTAAAACTAATTCCGTTTAATCCGGACTGGGTTCGGTCCCGTCAAACCCAGATTAGCGAGACTCTACTGTACTCTTAAAAGTGATATTATTATTATTTTTGCTTTACCTTAATTGGTTAGAAGTGCTTTTAAAATAAATGATGTTCTTGTAATTGAAGTGAGTGCAGCGTTCTTCCGAGATACACTTGTGTCTGTTTGTCTTTCTGTTAGTGACTCTCCGATTTCCTAGGATAACTTGAATAAAATACAATAGATTTAAATGAAATTTGGCATACAAGTTCTTTACTTAAAGATGGGTAGTCGAATTCCAAAAGCAGCTATACCCAAAAAAATGAAAAATTTAGATATTGGTACCCCTGGATTTGTTTTTTTAAAGTTCTACAAGGTTCTGCAGTCAAACAGTTCCAAAAAAAAATTATAAACCTAATAAAATCTAGATTGAAATATGAGTAAGGTAGTATATCCCTACTGTACTCGGATTCAAAAGGAGCTATATCCATAACTGATCCAAAAACAGGTATATCCTATGTACACATTATAGAGTTGCTCTGAGTAAGGTTGTAAAATCATCTATGTCCTTCTTTACACATTAAGAACAAAACAGAAAAAAAATATGATAGAAGAGAAAAAAATGTAGTGGCTACACTGAATAAATAATAGTTTAAATAACTTGGTGCGTTTTCTTCCGCGGGTAGACTCATACTACACAGCTTGGTTTTCCAGTGGAATCCGCGCCACGAAGGGGGTGTTTCACTTCCTCTGCTGGAAGCATCTTCAGGGATGTGGTGCATCGTGGTGTTGACTTGAAGCGAACACAGGATGTACTGACGACTGGAGAGAAGAACAGCGTATTTATACTGGTTTCCTAGACCTTAGATTGTACCTGGGTGTTGCATTACTCGAGGGTGTCCTTTGTCGGGATGATGAAATCATGCAGGTGCTGCCTTTGTCGGTGTTTCTTTGTGGAGATGATGCAATCTGGCAGGTGCCGCCTTCGTCGGTGTCCCTTTGTCGGGCGGGTGATGTAATATGTTGAGAAGTGACCGCGGCGCCGCTCCTTGCTTTCTGCTTGGCACAGGTGCTAACCAGAGGTTTCCAGGTCCGGGAGAGAGTGAAACCATCCTCTCTGTTGAAGTTCTCCGGTTGTTTCTTGATTTCAATAGCCTCCCTTACCACCCTGCTGTGATATCTGTTGTCTGAAGCGAGTACTCGTATATCCTCAAATTTTATAAGATGGCCGGTTTCTTCTGAATGTTGAGCTATTGCTGATCTGTGGTCGTTGTTCTTCACTGCTCTCACGTGTTCTTGAAGGCGGGTTGAGATCATTCGTCCCGTTTGGCCGATGTAGTTCTTGCCGCAACTGCATGGGATCTGGTATACACCACAAGTCTTGAGATGAAGGTGGTCTTTTGGTGACTTTAGAAGGCTTCTGGTAGTCATGTTTGCGTTGAAGTTGGTCCCGATGCCATGTTTCCGGAGAGTCCGGCTTATCTTATCAGTTGTACCTTGGATGTATGGGAGATAAGCCTGATAACACAATTTAGTGAATTGCTAGACGTTTTTCATGCTTTGCCAAAAAAAAAAAGTTTCAAGTGGATATAGCTGCTTTTGGAATTCAGCTACTCAGATACAGGTTTAGTTTTTTAAAAAGCATCATTGGTCCAAGTGTTCATGTGTAAGGCTTACATAAACATGGGCTTCAAAGTTATAAGAATCTAACTTCATCTAACTTTCCATTGAGACAACATTTTTTTTAGTTACAACTTTTTTTTGACTAAAACCAATAGCGAGACCACTATGAAGTGATAAAGATTGCTAAATCCTTTGAATCGGATCTAAATGTTTTAAAACGAACAAAAACTTTTTCTTACCAATATCTTACGTTTTAACATAGGTATCAATTTTAGTAATACTTCATATTAAATTGTCTAAAGTACTATTAAACAAGCATGTAAAATGTCAATTCCAGCAGAAGTTTTTATGTGGTGAAGTGATGAGATAAATGTGTAATAATTGTTGAGAAGGAGCTTCAGGCCGGTTAAGATATTTGTTGGTTAAGATATTTGTTGGTTAAGATATTTCCTGGTTAAGATATTTGTTGTTGGCTAAGATATTTGTTGGTTAAGATATTTGTTGGTTAAGATATTTTTTTGGTTAAGATATTTGTTGGTTAAGATATTTGTTGGTTAAGATATTTTTTTTGGTTATGATATTTGTTGGTTAAGATATTTGTTGGTTAAGATATTTGTTGGTTAAGATATTTGTTGGTTAAGATATTTGTTGGTTAAGATATTTTTTGGTTAAGATATTTGTTAGTTAAATTTTATTGTTGGTAGCTCGGATAGGAGAGTGTTGGCTGTTCTGTCAATAAAGTTAAGCAGCATCGGGCCTGGCCACTATTTGGATGGGTGACCACAGAAGCTGGGTTCAATTCTCAGACCCTTTGTTAGGCCTAGGACTTTCATAGGCTGTCGAGCCACAGAGTTGATTAGTTATATAGTTATCAAGGTAACCCGGCACCCCCATTCCACTTACCTCTTCTATATATTTTCCACTGATCATCTTTAACTTTGTTTTATTTACTACTTTTTTCTAGTAGTAGTAGTAGTAGTAGTAATAGTAAGGGGGCGGGGAGGCCAAGCCTGGCAACTAGACCGCATTTGGGTCCTTTTTGCCAACCCCTGAGCTCACCTATCGAACCACCACAGAATTATCCTCAAATCTCCTTGTTTGGGTCACAAAGGAGAGAATGTCTTGCCACTTTAATGTGACCAGTTCCTCTTCCTTGATTTCCCCTGCTCCTAATAAATGAAAGCGTATTCTGCCATATCCTTCACACACTCCCACAAAGTGGTAGGCTGTTTCCTCTTCGAGCCCACACAATGGGCATGTGGGGTTGTCTTCCATCTTTAATAGTGCCAGATGTCTTCTGAGCTGGCAGTGCCCTGTTAAGACTCCAACCATATTTTTAAGATTGGGTTTACTCAGTCCATAAGCCATCTGGTTTTCCTCTTGTCAAGGTCAGGCAGAAGCATTTTTGACTGCCTGCAGCCCTCTGTTCCTATCCATACTAACCTTGCTTCCTCCCAGATCCATGCCTTGATGGCTGACCTCGTTTGTCCTCTAGACCAGTGTTTCCCAAAGTGTGGTACGCGTACCCCTGGGGGTACGGGAAGAGTTTGGTGGGGGTACGTGCTGCACCGGGCTTTGACTGCGCAGTCAATTTTATCCTTAGAAGGATAAAATTGTTTATGTTGAGGTAACGGTTCATCATAATTTGATTCCCTGTTAATTTTGTTCTTAAATTGAATATTGGTTTTCGATTATGTACTAAAAAAAAAAATGTTTATATTGTTATTGAAGTATTCGCATATTTTATTATTATTTTTTTATTCATCCTATTTCTTGTTAGACTTGTTCCATGACGACTAGAGTCGTGGGACAAATCCCAATGAGTGAAGTGACTCACATTATTAGACCTGACTCCTTGGTTTTAGTTGTTTTGGTTTTGGACAAATTACTTTTTAAGAGTAATAATTTGTAAATATTTGACAAATAGAAAGTGTTAAAAAGGATTAAACCTAAAGGGTTGACAATGTTTCAATATAAGCGGGAACGAATTATAACTGTTTTACAGAAAGAAAGTAGTTTATATTTATATTATTTCATTTTTTTAAAGAACAATACCCCGCAATTGACACAATTAGAAAAATAGAATTAAATATTTTTTTTAACGAGGTGTACTTAGTGTTACGAAAATTATAGAAAGGGTACACAGATGTTAAAAGTTTGGGAAACACTGCTCTAGACCCATCAATGGCGGGTTCCGGTCCACAGAATGGCATGGAGGCTCCTGTCTTGGCTACTTCATGTGCCTTCTCGTTCCCTGGAATCCCTGTGTGCCCTGGGACCCAAAACAGTGTAACCTCTTTCCCTTCTGCGAGCAGTTCTAATGCCTCTTGGCACTCCTTAACTAGTGTTAACTTTTTTCTAAATATTCAATATAAATCACAGTATGCTAACTTTGATATATGAGCCACGTCTTGCTTGTCTTAGTAATTTTAAGTAATAGATTTAAAAATAATTTGGATCAATTTTATTCAACACTTTTAAGCTACAGTAGAGTCTCGATAATCCGAGTTTCCAATAAGTCGAGTCAAAAGAGAGTTCATGGAAAGAGAGTTCATGGAAGAGAGGGAGCGACTTCCCGTCATAGGTAGATCCGTATGATTTTATGGAATTCTTTTCCTGTCTGAGCAACTGTGTTTACATTCAAATTCATAAATTTATTTCTTCTTCTTCAGTTTTAAGTAAGATCTTAAACCAAAAGCATCCTTTTACACTATAATGTGTAAACGAAAACATACCGAACTTCCTTTAGCTGTGAAAATAGATACTTTGTTGCGTATAGATAAAGGAGTGTCACTGCAAACATTTGCATAGGAGTTAAGTGTGTAACAGTGGGTCATTGGAAACAGATTAGAATGAAATTATTTGAAAACCTAATGAAAATAAAATATGAATGTAAGTGTATTATTTTTTTTTTAATTAATAGTTAAAAAGTAGAATTCCAAATTCACTTTTTTCGTGAATTTCCAATAATCTGAGTTAGTGCCGGCCCCATCCAACTCAAATTAGCGAGGTTCTACTCTGTATTAATTATTCCAAACTTATTTGCCTTAAAAAACTTAAATTGACATACTTTTATATCTCTTATTAAAGTAACAAATGTAAATACTTATTAATGATAGGAACTTATTTTCAGAGTTGTGCAAGAGCTGTTGGTATTTTATCGACTGCTCATTTGGAGATGGTCCTCAGCAGATTGGAGTCTATTGCTCATTCTGAGTTGTCAAAAAGAAATTCAAGATTACTAGGTCTTATGAAAGACAGTAAAGCTGAAGCGGAGGTTCGTACAATATTTTTTTTTTTTTTTTTTTTTTTTTTTTTTAGAAAATCTCATGAAAATAAATAAGCTAAATCTTACATAGGAATGTATAAAATTAATAATTGTTTTTGTTGTATTTTTCTTGCTAGATGGAGAAATGCCGTGAAGCTCTTCTACAGTGCTATGCTTCTATAGCTCAGCGTTGTCCTTTAATGGAACTTCTTCCTAAGATGGACTCCCTTACTCAGTGGGCAATGACTCAAATTACTATTGCAAAGGTAACTTTATTTGTTATCTCCCAAAAATAAATACTTACACTTTTTTTTTTTTTTTTTTTTTTTTTTGGCATTGGCTTGTGGAACCATACAGCCATAATTCTATTACAACCATTTAATAGGTTCTTAATTTATATTAAGAATATATAATATTGTATTATAAGAATATATAATATATAATATTGTCACCACAATTTTATTGTGGTGACAATAAAGCTTTTATAAAGCCATCATCAGTGTTGATTTCGTTAGAACTAGAGTGGCATTATATAATGAAAGTATGTAGTGGGTGAGTCATATGATGTCGGAGACTAACATAAGACATCTTTAATTTGTTTTCTTACAGGAGGCTAAAGGAAGAGAAGCAGCTCTCGAGGCAATACTAAACTGTGCTGAGAGTTTAGTGAGACATAAGACTGAAGCTAAACATAGTATTAAGGCAAGAAGTCAGATCCTAGATGTTGTCATGAGACACCTCCAAAATAACAAACCCGACGCTATATCCTTACAAGTCACTTCTGCTTTGGTGTATCCTTTCATAAATAGTTTTAATTTATTTTATTATTTTAGAACATGAGTTAAGTAGTTGATTGTTAACCATAAGCTTATTGAGTTCTGTTGTTTTTGTTAATTAAGTTATTAACCCTTTGCATAAGTTTATTGAGTTCTGTTGTTTTAGCTAATTAAGTTATTAACCCTTTGCATAAGTTTATTGAGTTCTGTTGTTTTAGCTAATTAAGTTATTAACCCTTTGCATAAGTTTATGATACTTTAAGAACTAAAGACATTCTGCTTTTACTTGACATATCCTTATACTCCAGGAGATAGTGTGCAAAAAAGTGTCTTACTAAGATCAAGCTAGAATTTTGTATACAAGTCAATCTTTTACCGCCTTTTAAGAATATGTGGTCGGCTAAGTTCGTCTGCGGGACATAGCTTGGCAAGAGGCGTTTGAAAAACACAAACCGGTAGAGAGCGGCCATAAAAGATTGACGGCGCTAAAAGATTGACTTGTATACAAAATTCTAGCTTGATGTTTGTCAGACACTTTTTTGCACGCTATCTCCTGGACTATTAGAAGATTATACTTAAAATATACAAACAATTAACATATTAAAAATTGTTTGCTATAATTCTCGAGAGAATTTGAGTCCATGTGATTATATAATCTAACAGAGATAGATTATTTGGAATTGTTTGTATGTTTTAAGATGTGAATTAAGTATTGGAATAGTGATAGTGATAAGAGATGTAAATGGCTGGAATTTGGTGTAAAAAGCTTGTAAATGATCCAAAGGGGTTGAAATATAGCATTTGATGAAACTTGTTTGGAATGTAAATTCTTGAACTATTATTGAGTACTAATAATCCATGAGAAGAAATCCTGAGTCTTTTTTTACAAATATACTTTATTTTAGGGTAATAAACTATTATAAAAATATATTTGTTTACTCTGCTTTATTCCCATTATTTATTTCCTTAATGAATGAAATAGAAAGTTACCTCCTGCTCTTGTACCCGAAGCTAGAGTTCATATACTGAAGACGAGCTTTGATTCAGTTCTTTCACAAGAGCAACCTGCAAATGGTTTTGACAGTTCCTCCGCCATGCAAACTTTAAAATGTTTAGGTAAGAATTTTCTTCTTAAAATTTGATATACATTTGTTTTATCCCAGATCCCAGTGCAAATGAGCTTTATATGAGTAATAAGGCAAAACCAAAAGACCCTTCAACAATGTTTCATTACAGGAATTCCTCAGTCCAAAACATAAATGTTTTTTCTCTCTAAAACGAACTGGTTTTTATTACAATGAACTTATTATACAATTGAACCTCGCTTACACAACCCTCAATAACACGACAACCTCAACAATTACAAGTGCAGTTTTCAAATCCCCTTGCCATTGCCATAACACATAATGTTAAATTAACCTCTATAACACAACTATTATTATCCAAACAACCTCTATTACACAGATTTTTTCTAATGCACAATGTAACTCAGAACCTCTATAACAAGTTGTTTTGAGAAGTCAACCTCTATAACGTGACTCTATACAGAAATGGGTCGACCTTGACCAAGTCTAGACTTTAAATCCCCGCCCATTAACCTCGATAACACGCCTGATAGCCAAAATAACCTTGATAACATGACCCCCATAAAAAGAGTACCTCGATAACAAGACTGTTTCCCTAATCCCCTTGAGACACTTCTTATCGAGGTTCTACTATATTACTCATTTAAAAATATTAGTTTTATTCGAGATTTTATATAAGAGTTTACCAAAACAAAATCAAAAGTTTTATTTCTGTCTATAAATTTATTAAAATCCAATTTTAAATTTGAAGCTTACGTTTATGCGAGCGTTGCGCGTGAATGCTTGGGCGGATAATGTTGTACAACGAACTTAGCCTGGGCATTGATAAAATGAACATGTGTACCAAATTTCAACTAACTCGGTGATCTTTTACTCAAGTTATTGTCATCGGTAGATTTCGTGACGGATTTTGCGTGACGGTGATTTTGTGACGGTTATTTTGGTCGTTTTTTTCGGATTTACTCCCGGGCTTCAGAACGTGCCATAAGGAACGTCGTTCCAAAATTCTAAAATGTAGTCCATTTAAATACGAATCCAACGATATAAGCCATTTTCCCGGGAAAAATCTAGTTCCTGAGAAAAAAGCCTAAAACGCAGATGGAGAGAGCCCGGGTTCGATTCTCCCCTCAAAAGATGTTATTTTTATGATAAATTTGATAAAATTTTCAATAATAATTAAATGAACATACGAAAACTAATAAATGGAAAACACTGGGCTAAATAATTATGAACTCTTATATATGAAAGTTTTTGCTGTGAAGTCTTCTGTTGATTTTTTTATTAATAAACATACGAGATAGATAGTTACTCCCCTTATAAAGAAAACAGAGAGGAGTAACAATCTAAAGAAGGTGTACGGAATGTTCTTCTTTAGACTGTTACCCCCCTTATAAAAATAACAAAGGGGAGTAATAATCTAAAGAAGGTGTATGGAATGTTCTTCTTTAGACTGTTACCCCCCTTATAAAAATAACAGAGGGGAGTAACAATCTTAAGAAGATGTATGGAATGTTTTTCTTTAAACTGTTACTCCCCTTATAAAAATAACAGAGGGGAGTAACAATCTAAAGAAGTTGCACGGAATGTTCTTCTTTAGACTGTTACTCCCCCTTATAAACATAGAAGTGTGATATTCCTTTGTCCCAAAGTACATTGGACTAAACATCTCTGTGTCTTAATAGTTATTTAGTCAAAGTACCTGATAATATATTTGAACTTTATATTTTTATTCTCTTCTCACCAATATGATATGGTTTAGGTGAGCTTGTGGAAGAGATTCTTCTGGACAGTGTTACTCCAGACAGATTGGATGAAGTGGTCACTTTGCTAGAGCCCTGGGTCAAGCATCGGAACTCTCATCAGAGACACTCAGCCATCATTATTTTCCGCTCTTTACTACATTCCTATTATAGGCATACTAAACCAGGCATTCATGTAAGAATTCTTTACTGCTACATCTTGAAACATTGAATAATAAATATATTAAATTATAATAAATTGAATAATACGTAGGCTGTTCGGAAAGTAACATCTGATTGGCCACTGTGTGGTGAGTAGTGGGAGTAGCGGTGCCATTGTTGTACTGATGTATGCGGCAGGTCAGTCTACATTAAGCTGTGGTCAAGTGAAGGTCGCATGAGCGCTATTTAGGTTTTTATAGCATCTTGAAATGTGCCCTGCAATTGAAAACTGGAAGGGTTTCTTTGCGAAGTGCACTTTTTGAGTGAGTTTTTTGGTGCTCGGTAGGAATTATAGGCACCCATCAACCAAAGAACTTCTGAACTTCCAGTAACCTAACCTCTCTGTCATTACCTCATATAACATGGTCCTAAAAATATGTGGAAATTCATTAGACAGCTCCGAAATTGTAAAACGTCGATTTTCACGAACTTTTCCATCAATTTTCTGAACGAGTTCATCGGTGGCTGATGGTGGCCTACCACTTCTCTCTTTATGATAAATGTTTTTTTGTCCATTTTTAAATAAACAAACCCATTCACGTACAACTACTTCACACATAACACTTTGTCCATACACGGCACAAAGTTCTAGATTTTTAGATTTAGTAGAAATTTGTCCATTAAGTTTTCTCCTTGAAAACATTAGGATACGTCATATTAACACTTATTTAACTTAAAAACTATTACAATTTAGGAAGTCCTTAATATTGTAATACACATTTTCTAATAATAATTTTTTTACACTTTTTTTGAAAACTAAAAAAGGTAATTCTTTGATATTTATACTAAGCTTATTATACATTTTCAAACCTAAAACAAACTGACCCACTCCAGACTTAGCCAAACGATGATGTGGTATGGCTAGTTTGTCTTTGCTTTTTATATTATAATTATGTTTATCGCTATTTACATTATAGTTATTTACATTTAGTTTTATATACAATATTGAGTTATATATAATATATACAAATTTACAATTGTCATTATTCTTTCCTTTTTAAAAACTTCCCTACAAGATTCTCTTCTTTTTGCTCCGGTCATTATTCTCATCACCTTTTTCTGGAGTATCAGTAGGTGCTGCAAGTCGGTATGTCCATATAGAATTATTCCATAACTAAATACACTCTGTATCATAGCATTGTAGACTGTTTTTAAGGTATTGACTGGAAGTTCTTTTCTCAATTTCCTCAAAACATATAAATATTTGGAAACTTTAGCATGCATTTGTTCCTTGTATGGCTTCCAAGTTAGCTTACTGTCCAGTAATATGCCGAGTACTTTTACAGGTTCCTTTGTTTCCCTTTTACCTCTTAGACTAAAGGTAAGTGTCTGTGTTTTTACTGGTCTTATATTACTTTGCTTTGTAAGTTTCATCGCACATTTCCGTTTCCCCAATTTTGAACCACTTCCCGTGATTCAATCTTCCCCAAATTTTGCACATAGATACAACTAAGGTGAAGAATACAAAAACCAAAAAAACAAAAAAATAAAAACAAAATGGCGTCAAATTTATTTGCTTTTTAAGTTTCATCGCACACCTATTACCCCAAGTCGGTATGTCCATATAGAATTATTCCATAACTAAATACACTCTGTATCATAGCATTGTAGACTGTTTTTAAGGTATTGACTGGAAGTTCTTTTCTCAATTTCCTCAAAATTGAATCACTTCCCGTGATTTAATCTTCCCCAAATTTTGCACCCTGCCAGTTTTCTATTGCAGCACACATTTCAAGATACTATAATAACCAAACTAGCTCTCGTATGACCTTCACTCGAGCACGGCTGGAATGCCGACTAACCTGCCACAGACATCAGTGCAACAATGGCACCATTACTCCCACTACTTCGTGCACAGTGGCCAATCGGAGGTTACTTTCTGAAACGGCCCTTATAAATATAACATCAAATTTTCTGTTTTGTAAGTGAGATTTTTTTCTATTGCTTAATTTGCTATTTATTAATTTATTGATTTGTTATAATTTAATTCCAGAAGCCGACCAACTTCAATCAATCAGGTGATATGTTAGGGTTGCTGATAGTGAGGTGTTTTGATTCAAGTAGTGATGTCGGCAAGATAGCTGCCCATTGTGCCGGCATTGTCCTCGCTATATCTGATTTGTACGAGGGTCTCTCTCATGACAATAAGACTGAAATGATTTTTGAAGTTTTACCTGATGAAAACACTGCTGGTCACATCACTAAGGTAATCTATTATGTCAAAATTATTATTTTTATGAGGAAGATCTCAAAGATTATCTTTTATATTTGGAGGAAAATGTTTGCTATGGTTTATTGTACAGTAGAACCTCGATAAGAAGTGTCTCAAGGGGATTAGGGAAACAGTTTTGTTATCAAGGTGCTCTTTTTGTTGAGGGTCATGTTATCAAGGTTATTTTGGCTCTCAGTCGTGTTATCGAGGGGGTGGGGCGTTATCGAGGTTGACTTCTCAAAAGGACTTGTTATAGAGGTTCTGAGTTACGTTGTGAATTGGAAAAAATCCGTGTTATTGGGGTTGTTTGGATAATAATAGTCGCGTTATAGAGGTTAATTTAACATTATGTGTTATGGCAATCCCAAGGGGATTTGAAAATTGCACTTGTAATTGAGGTTGTCGTGTTATTGAGGGTCGTGTAAGTGAGGTTCTACTGTATTATAAGAGCCCATTTAAAATTAATAACAGATGATAATGGATACCCGTGTACTACTGAGCGTATTAAATAAATTGATAATAGTAATGATGGAATGAATAGAAGTTTATATCAAAGGAATAAAACAAATAAGTAAATAAAATTATGGAGTGGCAAAAGGGCATAACCAAGGGAAAAATAATATATAAACGTTCATTGGTTATAAAATAAAAATAACATAAAAGAATAAAGAAGAGAGAAGAATTTGAAAGAATACAACAACAAAATAGGGTAATAGATATTTAAGAAAGAGTAGGCGCCAATACCCTAAGCTGTGGAGGTGCTCCTACCTTTTAGCCATAGGTGTATGGTGGGAGACACCGGGTGATAGGCGATATATGTTCAAAAATAAATAGAATGATTCTAAATATCATTGGCTACAAAAAAAGTCATATAAACCATGGATCTATTTTCAACCGGTTTCCCTTAAGGTCAAATTTTATGATTTATTTTAAGATCGCATGCATACCTTTGCTCATAAAAACACTTATTGCTTCAAAAGTATAAAAGCTAAAACAAAATTTTTGGTTTCGTTGTAATGCTGACTAAATTTCTTACAAGAAAAATTTAACAACATGACAAAAAATTTATACAAATTTTATTTTAAAAAAAAATTGTGTCCATAACTTGGTAGAGAACAGAGCTTAAACTTGTCTGACTTGAGGAAAAACTTCCTTACTTACTAATGTTTCAATCAATATTAATATTATTACCCAAGAAGATAGAAGACAAAATTAGGTATAAGGCAAAATGTTTAGTAAACTTCGCTGAAAGTAAAAAAGAAACGTGTTTATTATTGACTTATAGGTGAGTGAATAATTAAAAGCATATTAAAAAAAAAAAAATATACCGTCCGCTACCTTGGGATATACCTTGATCGTAGACTCACATGGGCACATCACACATCAACAATACGCAAACGCATCTACACACGGTATAAACTTTTACAGAGACTCCTCAACAAGAAATCAAAACTCAACACACATAACAAAGTACTCATATACAACACAATACTCAAACCTGCATGGACATATGGCATCGAATTATGGGGCTGCACCAAACGTTCCAACTCCTACCGCATCCAATCCTTACAGTCAAAGATCCTCAGAACCATAGTAGATGCACCCTACTATGTCTCCAACCAAACCTTACACAACGACCTCAACATCCCATTCGTCCAAGACCTAGCCATTTCTCGCTACAGATCCTTTCACCAGTCAGTTTCCTTCCACAAAAATCCTCTTATCCAAAATCTATCATCCGAAACCATTCCTGATAACCCTCCCAGGCGCCTGAAGCGGCAATGGCCTCGTGACTTATTGACACCATAATAAAAAAACAAAAAAACAATGTAAATTAATTAATTATTATCACAGCCAATAAGCTCTGTCACTGGACAGCTGTCTTATACCAGTTAATGTCATGCCACATGTATAAACAATGTTATTATTATTGCTTATAACAATCAAATTGTAGTTGCTATATACAATAAAATTAAAAAAAAAAAAAAAAAAAAAGAAATATTAAAAGAAGCAATATTGTTCAGTATACTCACTACATGTAAACAATAACAACAATAAACATGTTTCTTTTTTACTTTCAGCAAAGTCTACTAAAAATTTAGCCTTATGAATGGGTAATAATATTAATATTGATCGAAACATTAGTAAATAAGTAAGTTTTTCCTGAAGTCCGACAAGTTTAAGCTCTGTTCTCTACCAAGTTATGGAACCACAAAAAAAAAAAAAAAAAAAAAAAAAAAAAAAAAAAAAAAAAAAAAAAATTATAAATTGTTTGTCTTGTAATTTGAGGGTATGAAAATTAATATTACACTTTTCTTGTAAGAAATTTAATCAGCTTTACAACAAAACCAAAAATTTTGTTTTAGCTTTTATACTTTTTGAGCAATAAGTGTTTTTATGAGCAAAGGTATGGGATCTTAAAAAAATCATAAAATTTGACCTTGTGGGAAAACTTTTGAGAATAGACCCATGGTTTTGTAAGAAGTTTTTTGTAGCCAATGCGGTTTAGAATCACCCTATTTATTTCTGTACATATATCGCCAATCGTCTTTATAAAAAATGTTTCCTTTTTTTAAAATTCATTTTGTATGTTTGTAGTACAATGAGAGTAGCAGTCTCAGAAAATTTGAGATAAAAATGAAATTATATTCCCTTATAATGTTATTATATTTAATTTGTTGAGTAATATTCTTGTTGTTCACAGTGGGTTATTTTTATTCAGGTGCTGTTGAGCAAATTGCCCCAGAGTCAATATCACAAGCTCACCGCTAGATTGTTAGATGGACTCACCGATGCAGATCCTACTGCCTGTTCCAATTCATCAGATATTCTCACTGCTGTTTTTAACATAAAGGGAACAGAACTTTTCCATTATGTTAATGATATTATTGGTAATTTTATGACAGTCTTACCGTTTGCACTAGTGTGGTCATTTTGTGTTTTACACCCCTTGTTTGATTTACTTTTGATTTTTTTACTATTTGTATTAGTATTATTATTATTATTATTTATTCTTAGATTGATACTCCAAACTCCAAACCCAAATGCTGTTTATAATTTTAATTTGCTCACCTTTTTTTTTTTTTTTTTTTTTGCTTTTTTTGGCATGATATATGATATACTACTTTTTATTTATTGATGTTTTCTTTATATTTTCAATAATTTTATTGTAGTTTTTTTTGTGTTTCTAATCTTGTAATTAATTAACCTAATTTATTTTTATTTATTCTGTGGTAAGTATTGTAATTTTATTTTTTTTGTAAAGATTAATTTTGTTTAGGTTTAATACTGCTGTCTTAAGTTAGTAGCACAGTTTTTAGAAAGAAATTGAACTGAAGTTGATTAAGAATATTTTTATTTATTGTGTTTTTGCTTGATACATTTTTTTTTATGTTATAACATGGATTATATCACATAAATATCACATTCAATTTTAAGTTTTTGGTAGTTTTCATACTACGGAAAGTTTAAATTTTAATTTAAATCAAAATATTATTATTATTTACTACGGGAAACAGACAGTGAAAAATACACTCCCGTGCCGGGATTTGAACCACGGATCTCCTGTATTTCCAGTACAGATGCTCTGGCCAACTAAGCTACGCAGGAGAATGATTTTTAACTGCCGTAATACAGGAGACCCGTGGTTCAAATCCCGGCGCGGGAGTGTATTTTTCACTGTCTGTTTCCCGTAGTAAATAATAATTATAATTTGATTTAAAATATAAATATCACATTGGTTTTTCTTTAATTACATTTTGTGGAGTTTATTCTTACTAAATAATAAGCAAAAGGTAATTTTGATCTGATGGTTTTACCTCAAATAAATATATTTATTATACACTGATTTGATCCATTCTGTATAGTTGTTATCGATAATAACATCTAAGAAACTGGTATGTATTAAATAGCTTTTATTGTGGTTTTAGTCCTTGAGTTTATTTTCTCTTTCTCGTTATAAAGTGAAAGTATTGAGATTTTGATGGATTTACACGTTTTGAGGTCCCATAAGTCCAAAAGTGTTATTTTTTTTTTTTAAAAAAAAACGTCTGTCTGTGCAAACGCCTGGAGCCTAAACTACTTGGCCGATTTTGATGAAATTTGGCATACATGTTCAGAAAAATCATAACCCGAGGCGAAATCGAGATATCAATTTTAGCCACAAATTTGGGGGCGCTACCCCCAAAAACTTTGAATAAATTTAAAAAAAAAAATATTTCTTGAAAACAGTTCCGACGATTTTGATTTAAAAAATTCTAAAATGTAGTCCATTTAAATGTGAATCAAACGATATAAGTTGTTTTCTGGGAAAAATGACCTGATAGTTCCTGAGAAAATAGCTTTAAACGTGGACAGAGAGAGGCTGGGTTCGATTCGCCACAAAGGAAAAGTTATTTGTATGATACATTTTTGATGAAATGTTCAATAATAATTTAACCTACTGTAACATAGGGGTTTTAGGTCCTATAGAAAAATATATAACCAATTAGGTTAAATTATCGTTTTAATTAATTTTGATATACTTTTTAATATAATTTGATCAAGCCTGGAAGTGATGTCTTTCGTCGACCGATGAAGGAGCCGAGATATGATTATTAGCCGGTTGAGTTGGTTTCAATGAATTGATCCGCCTTGGGGATTTGCACAGGTAACATTTTTATACATGTAGAGATGTTAGATTTTCTTATCATAGGAAACGGGCCCAAACTGTCTTCCTTTCGTTATCAGGTTCAGTATGTTCTGATAATCTATGTAAACACGGATATTCTTCTTTAATAAACTACAACCCTAATCTTAAAATACATGTGGAATTCTTTTATTTTCCTCTCTCCCCTGCTTACCTTTGTTCCGTTATACTACCTATGAAAACATGAAAATTAATAAATGGAAAACACTGGGCTATGAAATTATGATCTCACTCGTATATGAGAAAGTTTGTCTGAGTTGTCTCGGACTGATTTTTATAACTAATTTTTGTTGTTATTAACGGTTTTAGGGTCTCTGTTGTTACAACTAACGTCATCTGGTACTGATATGACTAATGGAGTAAGTGCCGTTATCGCTCTGGCCAGGCATCATCCTAAACAAGTCATAGGAATACTTCTTAAGCAACCTTTACCCTTCCATGTGTACGTTTTTATCATTATTATTATTATTTAACTAATTTATAAGTTTAATCTACTCCTTTCAAAATGGATTCATAGAGATTTTAAGCATCACAATTTCAAGGGGGGGCTGAGAAAATATCACGGTTCATTTATAATAGTCCAGAAGATAGCATGCAAAAAAGTGTCTGACTGACATCAAGCTAGAATTTTGTGTATAAGTAAATCTTTTGGTGTCTTTTAAGAATATGTGGCTAAGTTTGTCCAAATCAAAGACGTGACCTCTTTCATTTGGAGTAATATTTGACTAACTAGCCTATTAAGTGACAAACTACCATCAACTTGATTATTGGTCTACTAACTAAGTTCTTACTTAGGATCATGAAAATCACAATATCTACCATAAAGGGCAGCAAAAATGGCGGGACATGGTCGCTCTCCACCCGTTTTTTTATTTCAAATGCCTATTGCCATGCCAAGCTATGTCCCGCAGACGAACTTAGCTGACCATGTATTCTTAAAAGGCACCAAAACATTTACTTATACACAAAATTCTAACTTCATGTTAGTCAGACACTTTTTTGCACTCTATCTCCTGGACTATAAGTAGCTTCTTGAAAAAAGGTTTTTGTGATATGCATTAAAAGTAAAGTGGTTAAACTTAAGGGCACTTCTTTAGATTGTTACTCCCCTTGTAAAATAAAACAGAGGGGAGTAACAATCTAAAGAAGGTGCATGGAATGTTCTTCTTTAGATTGTTACTCCCCTTATAAAATAGATGTGTGATATTCCTTTGTCCCAAAGTATATTGGACTAATCATCCCTTTGTCTTAATAGTTATTTAGTCAAAGTCATTTTTATTCTAAAACAACATAGGGGAGTAACTATCTAAAGAAGTACCAACTTAAGCCGGGTCCACACCAATAAAAAATTACATTGTTCAGGCTGTGAGTATTGACTGGGCATAGCAGTGTAGACACTTTAAAACAAAATTTATTAGTTTGTGGTAATTTTTTTTTCTGTTAAAATTTTTGCCGCTCAGTATACTCAACACACAATGCAAATTTTTATTGTTGTGGACCCAGCTATGTACTTAAAACATAATGGAAGAATACAACCTGATTCTTGCTGTTAAGGCTACATATTTGTCAATCTAACTATTTTAATAGGAATTATTTTTTTTTTTAAACTTTAATTGTGTTAACTTTTTTAATCTTACTTTTGTTATTGTTTGTTTAGGAGTATATGCGATTGCTGGAAGATGATTGCCCACGATAGTGAGTTAAATTGTTTTGCTCTTGACTATTTGATTCAAGTCATAGTAACGTCAGAACTGTACGATGATTATTCCAATACTAGTCCTAATAGACCGAAGATTGCTGCTCTTCAACCTTTAGCTGTGAGTATTGATTACCAATTAATAGTAAAATTAAGATAAGTGAGCTAGTTCAAATTAGAGGTGGGTAATAACAGTTATTTGACGGTAACATGTTATTTCTGTTCTGTTATCAGGCAATAACATGTTATTTGAATAACAGGTAACAGCCCCCTTTCGGGCCTCCAAGGGTGGGGGGGGGGGGGGGGGCTTTCAATGCCAAGCCAAAAAACACAAATAATGTGAATTATGAATTATTGTTTTTAGTAATTTGTTAAGGCCAAAGATAAAGGGCGAAATATAACTCTACACAAAAAATAATTTCATAATAAAACAGGGTTCCTTAAACTTAAAACGTGAACGAACCGACAAGCAAAATAAAATTAAATCCCTTTTTCAAACCGATATGAGTCTATGATGATACATCAAAAATAGTTGCAGTAATGTGACGTCGTAGGGAGGTGTAATATAATTATAATGAAAGTTGTTCGAGGAAAATCGGTTCGGTAGAACTGGAGATAGAGTGTATCTTAGATACCCGGAAGTGCGGGCCACCTCAAAGAGAGGCGAGACTCTCTGGATAGGTAAGGCAAAGAGGAGTTGGAGTTAACACTAACGCAACACAGATAGATATAGGTGATAAATAGCCCTAAGCCATGAGGTAAGGGACATTGGGACTCGGAACAGGACAAAGGTTCCATGCAAGTTAGAACCGAGCTCTACCCTACAACAGCGAAATCTTTACAGTTTATAATCAAATTATTTAAACTTTGATTACAGTAACAGGGCAGAGTACAGAAAGAATCAGGATAACATTATCGAAACGATAACAATAACAGCATAAAAGTGTTATCCTATAACAATAACAGCATAAAAGTGTTATCCTATAACAATAACAGCATAAAAGTGTTATCCTATAACAATAACAGCATAAAAGTGTTATCCTATAACAATAACAGCATAAAAGTGTTATCCTATAACAATAACAGCATAAAAGTGTTATCCTATAACAATAGCGCCCCATCCACTGTTGTTCTTTCCGTAAGGAAAGCCGATTCCGTCAAGAAAGAGTGTTAGTGTAGGGGGTTCAAGAGGAAAGAACGGCAGGATTATAATCTTACTAGATCATCCCGTCGCGCCATCCTCTCCATTCTTGTCAACCGATAAGTTTCATGTGGATGGAATAGAGATAACTTTAGAGATTTACTGTCATTCTTTCCGTAAGGAAAGCCGATTCCGTCTAGAAAGTGTGTCAGTGTATGGGGTTCAAGAGGAAAGAACGGCAGGATTATAATCTTGCAAGTTTCATGTGGATGGAATAGAGATAACTTTAGAGATTTACTGTCGTTCTTTCCGTAAGGAAAGCCGATTCCGTCTAGAAAGTGTGTCAGTGTATGGGGTTATAATCTTGCAAGATTATTCTAGTTAGGCAACAAATCCCAAAGGTTTGTATGACACGACCCGCTTTCCTTTGACGAGACAACATTCCCTTGGAAAGTGAGAGGAAAGAGACCACCCACACGCGTTCTTTCCTTCTGGCCTTACAAAATTGAAAAACAAACAGGATTATGCTATTTCATGTGGATGGGCAACGAAGGGATTGTAGTCACACGACAAGCCTGCAGGATGGAATGAGCGGATTGTCTCACAGGAAAGAGTGCAGGAAAGTGGTTGTGTGGATGGTAATGAACATGATTATCAATCATGCCGTGCTTTCCTTCGCGATTAAGAAAAAGGAAAGTCTGTCGGGAAAGAATGACAGTGGACTGGGCGCTAATAACAGCAATGAAGTGTTATCCTATAACAATAACAGCTCATTGCATCTTGTTCTTGTTACTTGAAATGCTATTGATTCCATCTGTTATAAAATAACAATAACAGATATGATCTGTTATTGTTATCAAATCATGTCTGTTATAATGTGAATTGTTATTCGATAACAGGACTTTTTTCAATAACATGTTGTCAGACGAACTGTTATTCTTCAATAACATGATATTGTAAACGGTTCTGTTATTTTCTACCTAGTTCAAATATGCGAAAGATGAGATGAGGGGTTTGGCTGTGACATGTGCTAAGTTTTGCTTGTAATGGTGTGTATTTTTGGTGCATTACTTCCCTGCAGTAGACGTTCGACATATCTTTAATTTGGCGATGGTGTGAACTCACAGCTATCGAGAGGTAGGGGTGTCACTTCCACCGTCACTTTTATTTCTACTTTGACATGAATTATAGATAGATATTAATGCTTGTAATTTTTAATTATTTTATTAATTAGACTAAAACTTTATAAATACATTCACTTACTTACCTTTAATTTTATTCTTCGGTTAAATAATCCAAATGAATTAGGCACAAAAGAAATAAATTTAGAACTTAATTATTTTTGGATAATTTGTTTGAAGATCATTAAAAGGTGAGTAAAATTAACAATTAGTTAATTTGAAAATAAGTTTATATTTCACCCATTACGGGCATCATCAGACCACAAGTCTACGATTGTGTCTAAAATGTTACATATTTTCTGAACAATTTAATAGTACATTACGCGTCGAGTGCGGAAAGTAGCATTTTGCATGCAAGTGTGAAGTTTGCACCCAAGCGACAGCGAGGGTGGTAAAACCACACGAGCAATGCAAAATGCCGTTTTCGCACGAGTTGCGTACCGTACTTTATCTACGATTGTTAGAATTAAATAATAAATACAGAAAAAAATAAACTTGCTTCATATAAGTTCGTATCTCTTCTCTTGATAAAGATGGCATTAATCTTGAGTTGTATTTTTTGCCGAATTAATTATTTCTGGAGGAGTATTATTCTCTACATTTTTGTCAAAGCCACTTGATTCACTCATTGTTTTTCACTAAAAACTCGATATAAACAGTTACTTTAATTAAAGAATAGCAAATTAGTTTTGTTAAATGTAAACAAACTCGCTAATCGTGCGTAAAGCTGAAGAATTCCTCTTCTTTACTGTGCTAGCGTGGTAAAGAAGAGGAATTCTTCAGAACTATGAGACAAAGTACGTAAATAATAACTTTCTACGCATCTAAACAGAGATATAATGTTTATATTTTGTATCAATCGTAGATAAAAGATAATACATATATGTATTTAAAAAAATAAAAATAAAAATACACCATGATATCTGATTATTATATGAGTCACAAAGTGTTTTTTTTTTTTTTTTTATACATATATGTATGTATTATTTTGTATTTGTTTTTGTTGCAGGCTGTGTGTGCAGTTGGAGAAATGGCTGCAATTGCTACTTTATCAGATCATCTTAGGGCAAGATTACACCAATTAGTATCTTCGTTATTAACTCTTACCGCTGCTTATATTGGATCCTCACCTCCTGTATTAGCTCCGAGCCCTACCAAATCTTCCCTTGTCATTACAAACAGGGATGCTTACCGAATTCAGCCCGCCAAGTAAGTTTGACTACATTTTTACTTTCTCATATAAAGAGAAAGTATTGTGACGGCGTGAAAATTAGATTTTGAGATTTTGATGGATTTACACGTTTTGAGGTCCCCTTAGTACAAAAAAGTGGTTTTTAAAAAATATCTGTCTGTCGTCTTTTATCTGTGCAGACGCCTGGAGCCTAAATTTCGTGGTAGATTTTGATTAAATTTGGCATACATGTTCGGAAAAATCATAACTCCAATCAAAATCGAGAAATTAATTTTAGCTCCAAATTTGGGGGCGCTACCCCCCAAAACACTGAAAAAACGTGGACAGAAATTATTTCTCGTAAATGGTTCTGACGAGTTTGATTGAAAAATTCTAAAATGTAGTCCATTTAATTAAAAATCTAGATATAAGCCATTTTTCCCGAAAAAAATCTAGTTCCTGAGGAAATAACTTAAAACGTGGACAGAGAGAGCCCGGGTTCATTTCCCCGCCCAGAAGAAGTTATTTTTATGACAAATTTTGATGAAATGCTCAATAATAATTGAATTTACATATGAAGACTAATAAATGGAAAACACGGTGCTAAGTAATTATGATCTGGTACAGGAGAAAGTTTGTCTGATTTGTATCGGACCAATTTTTTTTGTTGTTGTTATTTCCAGCATATGATCAAGGTCAAATAATGCTGAATCTAGTATTATTATGTAAAATCCAAGTTTCAGAAAATAATATTAAAAATTAATAAAGGGGGAGCTTAGTATCAAAGACGGACAAGAGCACATAACAAAATTTTACCGGAGAGCCGAAAACTGTAGCTCAAATTCTACAGGTGCTAGAGCTATGATTTTTTTCCTGTAGATTCTTAATAGACTCAAAACTAGTTAGAAGTACTGAAAACGTGAATTTCTTTGATATTTTAGCTGCTAAATGGAGCTAAAAAGTGGAGTTGTCCACTTTTGAAACAAAAACAAGGTTTTGACGTAGCAAAATGACATTGAAAATAATGGTTAGAATAATAATATTGGAGAAATAATTTTTTTTTTCACGTATTTCAGAGTTCTTAGGGGGTAGTGCCCCCAAATTTAGAGCTAAAATTGATTTTTCGATTTCCCCTCGGGGTATCATTTTTCTAAACATGTATGAAAAAATGTTAGGAGTAGGTATTCAGATGCTAAAGCCTGCAATGCATTATAGGAACGAGTTAGTAAAATGCAGCCTCCTGATTGGCTGTTTCGGTTATGTCCACTTTTGAAGCAAAACGTTTGTTGACTTGTTCGTATTTGAAACAAAACTACAACTATTATTGCATTTTTACCCCTTTTCTGGTTGTTTTTGATGCAAATGGATAGCAGAATCTGATGCAGCAGCCAAAAATCTATAAGAAACAATCGATAACTGAAATTCGGAAAAAAATGTCGAATGTCCGTCTTTGATACTAGGCTCCTCAAATGTTTGTGCATGTTTAATCAATAATCTAGATTTGGCCAAATTACAAAAATATGGCAGCAGAGTACTTTAAGGGACATTATGTTTGTCTTTTAGTCAGTGAAACAAGAGCTGTTTCACGTATTAACGACATTTAGTTTTAAGCAGTTAGTTTTCTTTATTACACCTCTTTAGAAATATTTTTTATTTTTATTACAATTTTTTTTTTGTTAGTTGATAGTGACTTATGAAATGTTTTAATCTGTAAAGTGAAGGTAATTTTAAGTCCTTTTACCCGCCTATTGCATGAACAAATTTAGAAATTAATATGAACAAATTTTATTTATTTTTTATTTATCTTTTTATGCTTTTTTTTATTTTTTTGTAGATTGCCTTCGCCTATTAGCCTTAGTAATATTTTTATCATTAATATTGTTGCTTTAATATTTTGTTATTCCAAAAATGACAAACAATGTTAATGGAAATAAATTTAATTGCTAATATTTTTTTTTTTTTTTTTCAGAGTTATAAAAGACTGTCTGCAGAAAGTATTAAATTGTGTTGGCTGTGAAAAGGGTGAGCAATCGTTAGCATCTATTTCTCAGGTTCAGCAAATAGACACACTAATCTCTGTAGTGCCTCAATTAACCCTGTAAGTAATGTTTCCATTTTATTAAAAATATTGTTTTTTTTGCATTGTTTAAACCCAGCATTGTTTAAACAAGTGGGAAGCTCCTAGAAAGAGTAGCGCCACCAGGTTTCGGCCTGGAAACCATGACGATGACACTCCTGGTTGTAATACAACTAGGAGGGGGAGTCATGGTTGACGACCATATCTTCACACGACAGTGTGAAGATTTCGGTCCCTAACCCGAGTTTTATGAATGGGCCCACCTAAGTGGCCTGCATCTTCGGGTGTAAAAAGCCCCCTGGTATATATAAAAAAAAAAGGTAAAAAGGAATAAAAAAATAATATACCCTTTTAATAACAAAAACATTAGTTATAAATATTTTATCCAATATATTGAATAAATTTTATAATCTGCTTGTAAAAAGTTGATCAAAAAATCGCCAAAAATGTGATGCTCTTTTTTTTCTTTTTTTTTTAAATATATTACCAGGAAGTTAGGAGCTAACACTAGTTAGCTTGTTTTTCACTTTTTTAGTACTCTATTTCACCAATAGAAGTGCTAAAGTAATTTTTTTTTTTATATATAGTACCCTGAAGTTAGGAGTTAATAGAAGTTATCATTGTTTTTCCACTTTTTAGTACTATATTTCGCCAATAGGAGCACTGAAGTAAATATTTTCTACATTTTAAATAAAATGATATCAGAGCTCCTAGTGTACCTTAACCGAATTTCTTCTATTACGGAAAACAGTGCTTTTTCGCAACAAGGCACCAACTTCAGAGGGGGAGGAGTATAAGTTGGCTGCACATGATTTAATGGTTTTCCATGAAGCGGAGAAAATGAGATTTTAATAGGACTTAAAGCTCAAAAATGAGCCACGAAAGAAAACCCCACTTTTTGATCCAAATTATTGGATTCAAGGGTATTGTAAAATTTCAAAGCTTGCATACTCTTGTTTCTCTTTAATATAAACAATTTAAGAATTTTATGGCGTTTAATTATACATTTTAAAAGAAATATTTTTTAATGCAGATTTTTTCTTTTTCTTTTTTTAGCATTATCAATATTGTAACAAAATTAGCATTGTTTAGTTATGCTGTCTTTCAGATATTAAAGGGTTGAACAATCAACCACTTTACTCAATGTAAGATAGAGAGCCAGTGTGGCCGTGTGGATTAAATTACTTACCTGTCCATCACTGAATCAAGGGCAGCATGAGGTCATGGGTTCGATTCCTCGCCGTGATGCTCTGATTTATATGGCTCACTATTGATCACATCATACTGGCTTCGGTGGTACAATGTACAGAGGTATGATGTGTGAAGTAGCTGCAACTTTCTACCACGGGGCTAGTAGAATGGGTCTAATTGCTAGGTTCCAACAAGTGGTTCATCCTTCCCGTCTAGTATTAGTATTAGCACCTTACTACTACTACTCCATGTAATGTAATTACACCATTATGTGATTGAAACATCTGTCAATGTAATTATTAGTATCAAGCATTTCTCATCAGTTCTTCTATTTAACTTACCAGCATATTAATTATCTTTTAATTTGCTTTTGATATGTTACAGAGCATTGTGTCAGTTTTTACCGTCTATGTTACCCAAATTATTAACTTCAATGAAGCAGTACGTTTCAAGTAATGTTGAACCACAAAGGATTATAATTGCTGCTTTTCATGCGGAGGTATTAATTGATCATTTAATATAGTTAATATTATATTTCCTTAGGGTTTTTTATACAATTTTGTCGTATACAAACGTTGTTTATATGATTGTATTTGTTAACAATATTTCTTTTCTTTTTTTTGTCAAGTGCCTAGCTGTTGAAAGCGCTAACATGCATGGAGATGCTGGAATAGTAAATAATTTAATATCAAGTCATCTGACTGGAGTGACTGATCCTGATCCTACTGTTAAAGCTATTTCACTCAAAGGTCTTTCATCAATTGCAAACCTTCCACCATCACAGGTATGTTAATTTCATTCCTAAGAATTTTGGTTTGTTTAAGAAATTATTTTAAGTTTTAAGTCCATTAGATCAAAATACTGATAATATCACTAGGAAAAATAGACAGCCATTTAGTGTGGCACACAGCTTTCTCACATCCTAACACATAACTTATTGATTTTCTGCTTTTACAAGCCATTATTGTCTAATTTGTTTAATTGTTTCCTCCGTTTTTAAAATCTGTCAAAATTGTTTTGATTTGTACGTTTATTAAAGTATCAATTTAGCAAAATTTAAAGAACGCAGATAGTTGAAATTTATTTTGAGCTAACTGCTGGCTACTTTCAACAAACTTTTGAAGATATAAGTGTAAATAAATGTATGTTTGTGCACATGTTGAAGAGAAACAAATGGGCGCATTAGGTTGAACTTATATATGGAACCAGCAATGGGCTAATTATGACCTACCATACAAATTTCATTAAAATCGGACGTTTAGTTTTTAAGATATGTTGGTTCACAAAAATTGAGCAACAGACCGACAGACAGACCACGGAACCAAAAATGTTCCCTGATGTCTGAAACGGATTTCTGTCTTCCATTTCAGACATCAGGGAACATTTTTGGATCTGTGTCTGTCAGTCGCTCAACTTTTGCGAACCAACATATCTTAAAAACTATACGTCTGATTTTAATTAAATTTGTATGGTAGGTCATAATTAGCTCATTGTTAGTCCCACATAAGTTTCAACCTTCTGCGGTCATTTGTTTCTTTTCCGCTTGCGCACAAAACACTTATAGCTTCAAAAGTACTTATCTGCAATTAATTTGAACCGTCTGCGCTCTTTGAACTTTTGCTAAATTTATACTTTAATTCATGTAAAAAATCAAAATAGTTTTGACAGATTAAAAAAACGGGGGAAACAAAAAAATTAGACAATAATGGCTTGTAAAAGCATGAAATCAATAAAGTACATGATAGCATGCGAGAAAGCTATGTACCACACCAATTGGCAGTCTAATTTTATTTGCCTGCGTGAGAAATCGCATGAAAATAATGTTATTATTATTATTTTAGTTTTAAATTATTCTCTTTTATCTATCAAATATTTTATTAATATTAATTTTCTTTGTTACAGTTCACGAAGCATGAAGATTCAGTTGTAAATGCTCTCATGCAAGGTAATTTTTTTTTTTTTTTTTTTTGCATGAGATTATAAAGCAGATAAATTATTTCTTATTAAAAAATAATGTGACATCCTATTGACAGCTGCTCTTCAGGTTATTACAGTAGTTCAAAAGGCTTTTTATAGAGGTGAGGATACTCAAGAGTAATTCAAGCGGATCTTAGGAGTTTTAGAGCCAGTTAGAAAAGTAAGGAGGGGGGTCGCCTTCAAGTGTAGATTGCAACAATGTATAGTCTCCTGCAGTAAATGTGTTAATTCTGCAATTAGAACAGAAATTATTGTCTATTATTTCAAAACATTTTGGCTACTATCCTTATTTTTAATTTCTAGAGTGCATATTTAATATTTTTATTTTCCACTATATTCAATCCATAATTTTAGGCAAATTATTAAGTACAGTCGGATCTCCTTATAACGAACTTCTGTATACTGAAAATCTCTGTATAATGATTTTTTTTTTTATTCTTTATATAAAAGTGTTTCTATAGATCAAAAATAATTTCTCTACAGCAATCAAAATTCATTGAAATAAGGATAAAGATCCGACAGACAAACTTTTTGTAAATTAATATAGGCTGTATTTTTGCATTCCTTTATTTCCTTAGAACCATTTTTAGAAGTTTCTTGCCCTAGCACTCTAATCATTTTGCTTATTCTACCTCCATTTTGTTTAAGTGAAATTGGAATCATCTTTGCACAGTATAAAGAAATCTCTTACTCTCAGTTTACAATTTGTTTTTTGACGTGTATAAAGCTCTTTTATTTATTTATTTATCAAAAAGTGCTCAACAGACAATATATCCAGCTAATTGCACAGTCAACATTTCGTATATAAGAACAATATGTGTCAAACAAAACAATAATAATAAACTAAAATAATAAATAAAACAAAAATACAAAACAATCCTTACAAAAATAAACTCTTATCGGCTATCTTTTTAACAATAGTTTTAAAACTGTTGAAATTTGTAATGAAGGGGTCTAGGTCTTCTAAATATTTATTATAAAATGACATGGCTTGTTCCATGGTCCTCGCATTACCATAGTTCGTTTTGTGAAACTTGCATTGGAACATATTTGTTTTCCTAGTAATTATCATAGGTACCTTATAACTGCATTGAAACAATAGATCAGGTCAACATAGTAGATATTACTAGTTATTTTGTACAGAAAGTACAAAAAGGCATGCACCCTTCTATCCATTAATGAGTCCATTTTCAATAAGTTTAATCTTTCTATATAGGATAATGGGGATGATCCATTGTTCCGAAAACTGAGGAGATGGTTAGTGAACCGTCTTTGAATTTTCTCAATGGACATAATGTGAGAGGAGTATATCGGAGACCAGACAATATTTTCATATTCCAAAATGCTACGAACTAGAGTATTGAACTGCAGTATCAGGCTATTTGTATCTCTAAAGTCTTTCATTACCCGTAGTATAAACCCTAGATTGCGAAAAGAACGGGAACAAATATAATTTCGATGTTCTGAGAAAGAGAGTTTCTCTTGACTTTTTATTGCGTAATTTACTCACCATACAAATGTATAAAAGAAAATCAATTTAACAGAAATTAATTTATTCATTATTTATTTCTTTCATTATTTATAAAGGATTAAAGAACATAGAAGTTTCCCATGGATATGAAATCGCTCTGAGTTCAGTATCTACCTTTAAAATCTGAGTGGAGATTTAAAGAAAATAAAAATCTAGGGATTCTAAGTTTGAAGACAAAGCAGAGGAGTTGAAGCAATTCTGAAATGGGTGAAAATGGTGCAGGATGAAAATCTTCCGCTTTCAGGAACACTTATTTTTCCATCTATTTCATTACATGGAGGACTGAATGTGCTTAAGGCGGAGATACACATGCCGTCAAATTGGGGAAGTAGCTTGCATGCCAAAAGAGGGTATTTGCCAGTAACTGGCATGCTAAGGATATTTATTAAGTTTTTATCTGCTTGCTTACCAGCTACAGGCATGCCATTTAACATATCCATGTGCAAGTAGCTGGCATGTTTTTGTTCAAGCTACAGGCATGTATCTCCGCCTTAAGAATATAATGCTCTGCTGTATTTCCACCTTTATTATAAATTAATTATTGGCATGTATATTAATAGATAATTTATTAAGAGTAGTTATATATTGGTATATTTGCAGGATTGGATGATAGTGAAGGTAATGTGTTCACTCGTTTACCCCTGGAAGCAATGAGGAGCATCTCTAACTTGATTCCTTCACTTGCAGAGTCCACTCTCCTTAGGATACAAATACCTCTAACTCTCAGGCTTAAGATATTTTTTGAAAAGGTAATCTTAATTTTTTTTTTTTTTTTTTTTACTGTAGCCTTATTTTTGATTATCCTTTTTGTTAAAAGAGCTATCATAATATCAGTGTAAATACTACCAGGATGTGGTTTTTCAGATTTTTGTTTTTTTTAAATTCATGATGCATATTCCACTTGCTTGTTAGCTCCATTTTATTTAATATGTATTAATTTACTCTGATGTTTATATATTTTACCCAAACCATTAAATTCAAAATTAACATCAGCAGATAGTGTGCAAAAAGTGTCTGACTAACAACAAGCTAGAATTTTGTTTATAAGTAAATGTTTTTGATGTCTTTTAAGAATATGTGGTTGGCTAAGTTCGTCTGCGGGACATAGCTTGGCAATAGGCATTTAAAAAAACAAACAAATCTGTGGAGAGCGGCCATGTCCCGCCCATTATAGTGGACAATGTGATTTTCATGATCCTGAGTACAAAATTAGTTATTAGAACTTAGCTGACCACACATGCATAAAAGGCACCAAAAGATTTTAACTTATATACAATATTCTAGTTGATGTTAGTCAGACACTTTTTTGTACGCCATCTCCTGGACTATTAGCAAAACTTTAGGGGCTTTTCTTGTTTTGTTTTACTATACATATATGAGTCATTACTATTTTATTTGTTATATTATTTTAATTTCGCTGTATTGTATGTTGTAGGAGGAGCTAGCAATGCGAAGTGTCAGTATGAAGATGGTGGGGGAAGTCTGTCGAGGAGGCAAGTGTGTTCAACAAGGCTACAGAGACCAACTTCTATCTTCCTTTGTATCCCTCCTCCTGCACCTCTCTGAACCTGAACCTTCTGTTGTTAAGGTACACATAAAGGAACTTATCAATGTTGTTAATATATATTTCTTTTTTTATATAAATTATTAATGTATTTTATCTCGACTGACAGGCTTGTAAATATACTTTGAGAGAAACGAGCTCAGTTCTTGGGGCCGAGAGATTGGCAGCTATGTTAAGGGACCACCTAATAGACGAAGCAAATCTTCAATTTGATGCATTTATATCAGCAATCGCTGTTCATATGGTAAATAAATTAAAACTACTTTAATGCTTCCAATATAAGGCGCTTTTTTGATAAACGGGATGCGTCCTATATTTGAGGTACATCTAATAATCGATGAATTCTAGTGTGATATATCTAACAACCTTTTTTACAAACTTCTCTTTCATGAGTATCACTGAGATTTTGTTTTTACTTTTCAATTCCACCAAGTCTCTGAATTTTGCCAGGATATTATTGTCGGGCCCTTCTTTTTAGGGTTTAGTGGGTAAAACCAAAAAAAGAAACCCTTATAGTTTCATTCCTGTGTCTGTCTGTCTGTCACTCTTAATAAAAACATGAAACTTTCTAGTATTAAAGATCCTTTTGACACGCTCACAGGAAAAACGTAGTGAACTCAAATTTATCAGCTTTTAATTTTGAGGTATCAAATGAAAGGTATTGAAGAGTAGATTACAAAAATATATAACACTTATGTGTTTAATTTAATGAAAGTGTTTAATTTTTAATGCCATTTGAACATAAAAATTTTGCGAGATTTTGGGTGGAAGTGGTTTCGTTGTACCTGTTTATGTCTTGTTAGCTTAAAAAATGCATTTTAAAAAATCTAACCTTGCTATGTATTTCTCTTCCATCAAGGCATTTAGCTTACATCTAAAAAAAGATTTAATATTTCAGCAATATCCATGGTAGACTCCCTAAATTTAACTTGTGAACAGGTTGGTAAAAAGAGAACGAAGATTTTCCCTTTGAAGCAGGGTGTGTCTTATATTCAGTGCATTGATGTTTTTCCCAAATTTGTGGTGTGAAAATCGGGATGTGTCTTATATTTAAAGGCATCTTTTATTCTAATCAATACGGTATATTTAACAAAAGAAAATTTGGTCTTGAGTAAGATACATTTTTTAAAAAAATGGTTCATAACTGGAATTTTTTTTTTGGTAATATACCACTGACATAAAACAAAATATTTCTTTGACGTACAGTTGAAATTTGTTTGGTAGAAAGAGAAAAATTTAATTATTGTTTAATTCATAATCATTAACTTATATAACTGTGTAATTAAATGTATTTAATTTGTTGAAGGTGTCAGAGCTAGATGAACATGTTAACAACTTTCTATCTACCTGTCTTACTTACACTAGAAGTACCTGGAATCACATCAGAGGCAGTGCTACTTTTCTTGCTGGTATTTTCATTATTACATATTAATATCCTTTTAAATTATTTATTAGTTATTTGTTAGGTTTATAGTGATAATTTTCAGCAAAATCATCTGTGCACATTATTAAAAAAATGTCAGAATTTGCATAATGGTGAGAAATTATGAGTTTTCATTGTTCAGTCGATTTCTCTGTAAATTTACAGATTTCTAAAATCTTTTTAGAATCGGAAAGGTTTTTTTTAAGGGGTGTTTTTACCACTCTTATGGATGTTTTTTTTTCTGAAAAACTGTTTCAATTTGACTTTCAATAAATACTAGGCATCGCGTGGCTCAATCATTGAAGCGAGCGTATTGCAATAAAATACTGAATATTAAAATTTGTTAATCATGATGAATGTCATAGTTGAAGATAAGTTACTCGGTACAAAGCTTTACTTCATAACAAACCTACACACAAAACGACTATAAGAATCTTAACCACCCGGAATAGCTTTTAAACTAATATTATAAATGTATCACTTCATTACTCAAATACTACTGCATGTATCAAGTTGAAATTTTACATACTTGTTTTAATTGTACTTTAGACGATGTACATGAAGTTTTATTAAGATTGTTACGTTAGAACGTAAGATATCGGTAAAAAGGTTGTTTTCTCTATTTTAAACGTTTAGGTCCGCTTTAATAGTTTTAGCGATCTTTATTAAATCATAGCAGTGTCGTTGTTGGTTTTACTGAAAAATGTTATTTGAAAAAAATGTTCGTCTCATCGAGTAGGTGATGATAGAATTTTTTCCCGCCCTGAAATTCCAATTTTAAATTTGAAGCTCTCGTTTACGCGAGCATTGCGCGCGAACTCTTGGACGGATCACGCTGTCCAACGAACTTAGCCTGAGTATTAGTAAGAAGATCATGTATACCAAATTTCAACTAAATCGGTCAACTTTTACTCAAGTTATCGTCACACGCGTAAACGTTACTGACAGACAGACAGACAAGATGCATATTTCGTTGAATGTAAGAAGCTCGCTTACGCTCGCTTCAATTAAATAGCTTTCTTGTAGCTTAATAACTTCATAGGCTAAAAAAAACAACTTAAATAATGACTTAATAATGTAAGTTATTGATGAATATGTATCTATAGCTTATATATTGGAAAGAATCTGAAAAAAGATTTTCCCTTTATGAGAGGGAAATATTTTTCCATTTTTTTTCTATAAATATAACTTAATAAATTAGATGTGAGTTATTAGTGAAGTCACAGATTCCAAAAGCCTCATAACAGTAGTCTCATAAGAGATAATAACAGGACTAGGTTATTAAAGGTGTTTCACAAAGATATTTTTTCAATGTTGATACAACTGGAGGATAACTACAACTCTGTCTGGTATCTTTCTGATATTCCTGCTAATAGCCATAGCTGCTGAAGCAGAGAAAAAAATAAACCAACTCTGGATTACTTATACAGTAGAACCTGGATAAGAAGTGTCTCAAGGGGATTAGGGAAACAGTCTTGTTATCGAGGTGCTCTTTTTGTTGAGGGTCGTGTTATCAAGGTTATTTTGGCTATCAGTCGTGTTATCGAGGTTCAAAAAGTATCCCCCCCCCTTAACTTTTGAACGGTTTGAAATAAAGAGAGTAGAATAAGCAAAAATGTGGATTCACCCCGAAGGGGCCCACCAGTAAACTACCAACCAAAAGAAAAAGAAGAGATAATAGAGCAAACGAATAAAGAAAAAAAAATTATTATTTTATTTTAAGAACCATGGAACTTGTGACCCTAGAGTTGAGACTTGGCAATGGAGGGTTAAAGATGTTTATGTGGCCACAACTCTCCCCTCACCAGAAGCCCATGGTTCTGCACACCTCAACCAAATTCTGTAAAATGCCTCCAATGCATCTTTAGACAGCCTTTTCAAAAATTGGTTTAAACGATTTCGACCAACACTCAGATCCTTTAATAGGGTGTGCACAGACTTAGCTGGGAGACCTCTGTTTTTAATGAAACTTGGGAGATCCGTACCATGTAGAGGGAAGTTTGTTTTCATGCAATCGTGTACTAGGGGCAACCATCCATTTTGCCCCCAGGCCACTTAACTTCAAATTTTTTATTCTACTGTGAAAAATAAGAATATTTTACTTGTAACTTTTTTTTCCATCTCCAATATTTTGCCCCCTACATGAGGCAGAAGTATAAAAATGGTAGATTTCAGCACCTGGGGGAAAAATGGGTGGTTGTTCCTAGTACACGAGTGGATGAATATACACTTCCCTTTTCCATGGTACAGATCCCTCAAGTTCCATTAATTTATTTCAAACTGTTTAGATTTTATAGTCATATAAGTGTTATTTTTTACTATTTTCGAAATTATTTTGCTATCTTTACCCCCCCTATAGGGAGAAAAATATTGGAGATAGAAAAAAGTTTCAAGTAAAATTTTATTATTTTTCACCGTAGTATACAAATATCCTATCAAAAATATAAACTCCATTTTGAAGTTGGGTTGCCTGGGGGCAAAGTGGGTGGTTGCCTCTAGTGCGCGATTGCATGAAAGCAAACTTCTGTTTATATGATACGGATCCCCAAAGTTTCATTAATTTATCTCAAATGGTTCAAAAGTTAAGGGGGGGGGGGGGACTTGTGGACCACCCTGTATAATATGTTTCTAGTTTAAGTCCCAGAGAGTAGTACGATTAATCGTATTTTTTTTTAATTTTTTTTTTGAATGGCGGGAAAGACACAACGGCGCCTGCAGGCAAAAGTATTATGCCCCAGGGTGCATGAAGCTAAGCTAAGCCACCCTGGAGCCTCGCTATCCTAATTATTGATTAATCGTATTAAATAGACCTCTGACCTTGAATGACTTAAAATTGTTTATGAGCAAATAAAAAACACCTATTAAATATATTGAACAATTAAAATGCAATAATGTTTTTAAAATTCTATAAACACTAATTTTCTGTTTTTCCTTAGGTGTACTTTTTAGAGAAATGAAAGCTAGGAACAAGGAACTAGTCGATCTAGATCAAGTCACTTGTCGATTAATACAATTGATGACTGATCAGTCTAAAGAAGTAAGATCCAAAGCCGTCCAAGCTCTAGGAACTTTTTTTGGGAAATCCTAGCCGTACGTAGACTCCCGTATTAATCTGATACTGAACCATCCTTCTTATGAGCAATGCATTCGCCGTTGCTAGGCAAGCCTTCAATCTAATCAATATTCTGTATATTTTTGTTATTTTATACTCTGTTCTGTACTTTTAATTTTTATGTTGCGTTTTCCATCTAATATTGTTTTATGTGACAACACCGGTTACGCTTAAAAATGTTTATTGTTTTATTCATCATATTTGTAATTTAATTATTTTTATTTTTTTATTTTTTATAATTATTGGGAATAGTTTTTTTAAACTCAACTCTTAATGTGTTCAATTGTGTGATACAGGTGAGGCTCTCTAAGAAAGAAAATGTTTTGTTCAGTTTATTTTTTTTTTTCTGTATCATCAAAAATATTTGACACATTTAAAGGATATGAAGTAATATCCTAAACTTTTAAAAGCATCTAAATGCTTTAATTAACAAAGTTACTTCTTCGTGAAGTATATTCATTAATGCTGTGAAATTTTAATAAATTATACTTATATCGATTGTTATTTAGAAAAGAAAGAAAAAAAAAATAAATAAAATAAGTGTGAACTTTGAATCTGTTTTAGATCTAATAACTATTTAGGTTCCACTAATCCTGTTTAAATCAAGTTATTATTATTATTATTTATTTATTTTTATTTTTTAATTAAACATCTACTGTAGTTGTCCAATATATTATTATGCATTGGAGGTAATTAAGGAAAAGTTACTAGTTTAATATGCTTTGAATTGAATTAACTGTGGTTAATAGATTGAACTCTTGGTGAGACTATTGTTATTATACCGTAAAATCTCGCATATAATATGCACTTGCAAATAATATGCAGGCTCAATTTAGGGCTGACATTTCAGGAAAATTAAAAAATTGTATACAGGGTGGAGCGCGGCAGACGTATGAATTTGAAAATGTAATAAAACACAGAATGTTACAAAATAATTTTTTTCCTGATTTAATAACATGGGAAATTTAAATTTACCTCGATTTAAACAAAGTATCGGATAAGTGGTTCTCCTCACACTCCAAACACTGATTAAGCCTTTTTTCGAAGTTTTTGTGCACTCTTTCGAGCATTTCCACAGGAATGTAGGAAATTTTGGCTCGAATGTTGTTCTTGAGGGCTTCCAGGGTTCTGGGACGATCACTGTACACCAAGGATTTAAGGTATCCACACAGAAAAAAATCACAAGGAGCCAAATCAGGCGATCTTGCTGGCCAGTTTAAATCGCCTCTTAAAGAGATGAGACGCCCGGGAAATCTGTCTTGCAAAAAGTTTGAACGGACCACTCCATTATAGCGACTGAACCCACGTGGAACATAAACTTCCCGTCCCCCTCTTTCAAACTACCCTACTCTCAACCGTCTAGCACCAATAGGAAGGGAGCAATCCCCTCTTCAAATTCATACGTCTGCCTCGCTCCACCCTGTATAATACCAACCTGAAATTCAGGGATAATTTTATGGTTGTGTGCTTTTTACAACAGATTTGATTTCTTTTTATTGTTATTTGGTATCTTTAAAAGGAAAAAAAATAAACATAATTTTATTTAGATTTAGTAAGCAGGGATGGATGGGGGGATGCTGGGAAGACAGAAAATTTCCCGAAGCGCGCCGCCAAGGCGCTCATAAAAATGAAACATTAGCCCGACAAATCAAACAACATTTTGTCATATCAATATGATATTGCTTAAAAAAATGTGTAAGCGACATTTCTGACAGCAATAGATGGCTCTTAAAGACAGCTGAAGTTTTACTGGTTTAGTATATGGGTGGAGCATAATGAACCACTTTTCAAATCGCATTGCTCCCTCTACCCCTTCCTTGCTCTGAGTAATTTGGTATCATTTTAACCTGCCATAGAGGTACCTTCCTGATTTGGAAGACATGTTGGAAAGGGTTAAAAATAATTATGGGGTCTTTTCTGTTATTCCTACCGGGTGCTTCGCATATACAGGGTTGCACTCTTCAACTTTTATGGGGATTTCAGATTTCCCAAAACCGTTGAGTGCACAAAAAGCTAAAAAACCACGTGTTAGGTTGATCACCTCATTATTTATTGATACATGAGGAGCTATCACAGACGGACAAGAGCACATTTCAAAATTTTACAGGAGAGCCGAAAAACTGTAGCTCAAATTCTACAGGTGCTAGAGCTATGATTTTTTTTTCTGTAGATTCTTAATAGACTCAAAACTAGTTAGAAGTTCTGAAAACGTGAATTTCTTTGATATTTTAGCTGCTAAATGGAGTTAAAAAGTGGAGTTGTCCGCTTATGAAACAAAAACAAGGTTTTGTCCGTTTTTGAAGCAAAATGACGTTGAAAATAATATTATTGGAGAAATACTTTTTTTTCACGTTTTTCAGAGTTCTTAGAGGGTAGTGCCCCCAAATTTAGAGCTAAAATGGATTTCTCGATTTCCCCTCGGGGTATCATTTTTCTAAACATGTATGACAAAATGGTAGGAGTAGGTATTCAGATGCTAAAGCCCGCAGTGCATCATAGGAACAAGTTAGTAAAATGCAGTCTCCTGATTGGCTGTTTCGGTTATGTCCACTTTTGAAGCGAAACGTGTGTTGACTTGTCCGTATTTGAAACAAAACTACAAATATTATTGCATTTTTACCCCTTTTCTGATCGTTTTTTGATGCAAATGGATAGCTGAATCTGATGCAGCAGCCAAAAATTTATAAGAAACAATCGATAACTAAAATTCAGAAAAAATGTCAAATGTCCGTCTTTGATACTAGGCTCCTCATATATATATATATATATATATATATATATATATATATATATATATATATATATATATATATATATATATATGTATAAATACTTTTTTGAACCTGTCCAAAACTATGATATGCAGATATTGTTGTTATCTCATTAGTGTTTTAAGGAAAACTCAACTTAGTTGTCTGCTAAGGAAGACAGACATAAAAGTTGAAGGGTGCAACCCTGTATATATGAAAACGCGCCTGGTAGAAATGGGGGGGGGGGGGGGGTGGATAACAGAAAAGACCCGAATGATGTAACTAATCGGGTTCAAATTACTCTTGCAATATAAATACTTCAACTTTTATTTCTATTTGATTTAATTTAAATCAAATTATAATTATCATTAACTACGTGTCGGGGTCTATTTTTCTCTGTATGTCTCCCATAGTTAATGATAATTATAATTGGATTTAAATTAAAATTTAATCTTTCCGTAGTAAGAATACTACCTAAACTTAAAAATATTTGATTCAATGTTATCATAATTTGTAAATATTTCTAATTTTTATTGAGTCCTTTCTTTAACTTCTTTATACTTTTAGAGGTTCAATAATTACTTCTGCAGCTAGTTACATTCCTTATTTTACCTCCTAATTCAGACTGTGATTAAATTTAAATCTTGATATTGGAACAATACCATCCTCAAAGTATTATTAGATTATTTTTAATTATTATTATTATTACTACATTTTATAATATATAAATAATTATTGGCAATTCAAAAATTCCATGTTTCAATTAATTCAGTTTGAAGTTTTAAAAAAAAAAAAAAAAAAAAAAAAAAAAAAAAAAAAAAAAAAAAAAAAAAAAAAAAACTTAATTGTTTCAATCTAAGTCAATTTTTAAAGTCCGCTAAGTGTGATCTCGGATTTATATTTTTATTATTAATTATCAAATCGGTATTAATTATCTAATTAATACCGTATTAAGCTTATTAACTTTTGCCGATCAACTTTCAAATATTTTATTATTAAAAAAATTGATTTTTTAAAAAAAAAAAAAAAAAGAAATGAAACAATTGACAATAACTATTATTGCTGTTCATATTTTTGTCGAAGGGTTTATTTTACTATCATTTGTGTTTTGTTTTTTTGGTTATGGTTAAATTTATTTAAATTTTATGTTTAATGTTGCTAAATTTTACTAAAATTATAAAAAATGAAATAAACTTATGTATTTTTTATTTATTAAATATTATATAATAATGGATGTTAGTTTAAAGTGTGAGTGTGAAAATTTGAAGTATTATTAAGTGTATTTGTGTGATAATTTTTATCCGTCACAAGTGTGAAAAATTAAATTTGTTATGGAAAAATGAGGTAGGGTGAATTTATTGTTTATATATTTTTTTTTATTTGTATTTTAAAATGTTTTTTTGTTAAAAATATTATTTTGAGAAGTTACATTGGTAACAAAAATCTGTAAAAAAAAAAAGAAGTTTATAGAGCTGATATTTTATTTTATTTTATCATTGCTTTTAATTTAATACTGAGCATTAACAGTATTTAGAGTTACAGTTCTTCTTTGTAAAGTATTGGTATAGGTGAGTGATTATCACCCTTATAATCTCTCGCCACTATCGCCTTACCAAGTTCAGTTGATGGTGTTTCAAATCCCATCAAATTAAGAGATGTTTCTCACAGATTATCATATTATCTATGGATGTTTGTAAAGGTCTATCCTCTTCTGCCCTGTATTAAACAGGACTAGTTCCAAATTAGCTTAATGAATCTACACGATCTATGTCTTTAGGTTCAAACCTCATAGAGCAGATTAAAAAAAAAATCCTTCTTTGTAAATTTAATAGCTTTAGTAATTTTTAATACTGATGATGCTCAGTTTTGATGATAAAAGTTATCTTACTTCTAATACTATTGTTATTTATATATTTGTTTTATGATTTTTCTTTTTTCCTATGCTTTTTTTAATATTGTAAACTAATATTATTGTTGGATATGGGAGCGTGTATGGAGGTCATCTTATAGAATTAAAACAAACTGTCTCTCCACGTGAAATAAATACTTTAATCGCAAAGCAGCTTTCAGCCTTCAAAAGGCCATCATCGAACTAAGAAAAACATACATAATAATTAAAACTTACAAACATAAACAGTAGGCTAACAAAAACAAGTAACTAACAAGGTCAAGCAAAAAATTAATCGGTAAAAATACAAACAAAATAAGTTAACAAGTTAAAAGTTAAATTTGATGAGTGTGATCATGTTTTACTCAACTTTGACCTTTTAACTTGTTAACTTATTTTGTTTGTATTTTTACCGATTAATTTTTTGCTTGACCTTGTTAGTTACTTGTTTTTGTTAGCCTACTGTTTATGTTTGTAAGTTTTAATTATTATGTATGTTTTTTTTAGTTCGAAATATTTTTGCTTGTTCTTAGGCACTAATGGCACTATAGATGATGGCCTTTTGAAGGCTGAAAGCTGCTTTGCGATTAAAGTATTTATTTCACGTGGAGAGACAGTTTGTTTTAATTCTATAATATTATTGGATTTTTTTTACTCATAATTATTTAAAAATTTACATATTTTTTATTTTTATTTTTGTTTATTTATTTTTTTCAAATATATATTTTCTGCTAATAAGTAATAACTTCTTTGAGTATCTGCTACTATTAAGTAGCACTGAAGTATTATTATTAATTATTTATTTACTGTTTATATTAGAATGAAACTGTGGCAACCAGTGTTGCCCACACTATTTTTAAAACGTTTTTTTAATTGTAACCTCAGTGGATACTATTAATGTACAAAATATTTATTAAATTACTAAGACAAATAATTTCAGATTTTGTCACAAATAAATTTTGCTTTAATAAGCATAAATTATGACATAATTAGTTGATATTTTACAGTACCATTCACGAAAGAAGACGTGCGTTGACAGCACGGGAAATCAGATGACACTCAGATTAGCCAACCTATGTGAGGGTAAAAATAAAGCAACTAGGTCTGTGGGTGAGGGTGGTGCAGTTAACTTGTTTGTAAACAAAAGAAGGTTATGTTACTCCTACCAAATCGCGCAGAACAATAGTTATAGATAACTATTGTTATCTATAGATTTTCACATCTTATTACGAATATATTTTAATATTTCTTTTAAGAGTTCTTTTTTCTCTATCGCGATAATAACTAAACAACAAGGAGAAGGGAAATGTAGGAGCGGTGGAGGTTACGAACCCTTTTTATACGGTTATCCCGAGGGCCGCACCCCTCCACTAGAGATTTTTATTTTTACCTAGTTGGCTCAACCTATTGCCCGCCAAAATCTCGAGCTCTCATTGGCTCTCCCCCCAATGTGTCAAACTTTCCCGCGCTGTCAACACACGTCTTCTTTCGTAAATGGTACTGTAATCAATTATACCTTTTTTATCTTGATGTTACTTTAACCTTGTACTTAGTGTAGAAGTATCTAAACCATTTAACAAGGAAAATGTTAAGAGTTTCAATATAAAACAAATAAGAATTGGAATTAAACTCAAATAGAAGGTTATTTAGATGCAGGTTATAAACAATGATAAACCTTGGTCGAAAAAGCAGTGTCGCCAACCTGATTTCAACAACTTCACTTTATTTGCCATTCATTCTCTACTATTTATAAAATAATTGAGTTGGCAATCCTTCTTTTTCTCCCTGGTTTTACTTTTTCTCCATACTTTTACTTTTTCTCCCTACTTTTTGAGTTCAGGGAAGAAAAGATTTACTTTAGTCCCTCTAAAGTAATCCAAAATCATAACTTTTTCTCCCTACTGGAGATAAAAACAGTTTAATGGTTATATGCTATGGATACTTCCACACAAAGTTATTCTGGCTCTCTTCCACTTTGAAGATTATGGTTTTTTGTTATTGAAGCAAGCGTAAGCGAGCTTCTCACATTCAACAAAATATGCATCCTGTCTGTCTGTCTGTCAGTCAGTAATGTTTACGTGTCCTATGATAACTTAAGTAAAAGTTGACCGATTTAGTATATAAGTTGAAATTTAGTATACCTGTTCCTTTTACTAATGCTCAGGCTAAGTTAGTTGGACAGCGTTATTTGTCTAAGAGTTCGTGCGCAACGCTTGTGTAAACTTGAGCTTTAAATGTCAAATTGAAATTTCAGGATGGGAAAAATTCTATCATTACCTATTTGATGAGAAAAACTTTTTTTTTCAAATAAAAGATTTTTTTTTTGTAAAACCAACAGCGACACCGCTATGAAGTAATTAAGATCGTTAAAACTATTAAAGCGGACCTAAACGTTTAAAATAGAGAAAACAACGTTTTTACTGATATCTTAAATTGTAACGAAACAATTTTTATAAAACTTCATATACATAATCTAAAGTACAATTGAAACAGACACGTAAGATTTCAACGTAATACAACTAGAAGTTTTTGATTAGTAAAGTAATACATTTTATAATAGTTGAAATGAAGATGTTCTGAAAATGTAAGTTAAGGAATATATAGAAAGGTACCCTTCTCGCCCATTACACAGCTCTCTATTACAATCATCCTCTTTAACTATCAACTCATCATATTATTTATTTTCTTAATATCTAAAATTTATTGCATTACACTTGCTTCAATGATAGAGCAGTGTGATGCCTAGTTTACTGGTTAATAACTGGCTTCGTAGAGTTCTTATTTTTGTAAAAAAAACTATTTATGCGAAACTAAATTATTCAACTGCTTATTCTTCTCAACTTAAAAATAACTGTTTAAAGTAAAAAATAAAATTCACAATAATTGGCATTAGTAGCACTAATTATCCCTATCAATGTTGATGACAATATTAAGTGAGCTTGCTATTTACTTGTTTCTACTATCCATGATTCTTTTTTTGTATAATGTTCATTCTCACGGCAAATAAAATACAGTTTGTGCCAAATGTTTGTTAGTGCATTGAAAGGAGTGGGGAGCCAATGAGAGTTGAGGATTTTAAAATCCTAAGCTGTCATTGACTCCCCACCCCGTCTTTTTTACTTTCCCACACTGTCAACACACTAACAAACATTTGGCACAAACTGTAATAATCATTGTTTTTGCCAAATGTTTGTTAGTGTGTTGAAAGGAGTGGGGAGCCAATGAGAGTTGAGGATTTTAAAATCCTAAGCTGTCATTGGCTCTCCACCCCGTCTTTTTTACTTTCCCGCGCTGTCAACACACTAACAAACATTTGGCACAAACTGTAATAATCATTGTTTTTGCCAAATGTTTGTTAGTGTGTTGAAAGGAGTGGGGAGCCAATGAGAGTTGAGGATTTTAAAATCCTAAGCTGTCATTGGCTCTCCACCCCGTCTTTTTTACTTTCCCGCGCTGTCAACACACTAACAAACATTTTGTTCTTAGTAAAATTGATATGATGTAACCTTATTAGCTACTTTTATCTAAATTAGGTAATATTAAATATTGATAATAAAATAATGATTAATTTTATTTTGATTTGTTTTTATTGTCATGTCTAATATTCTAGGGATTGTGTTAGAAATAGAAGTCACAGTTTTAGACTTATCTGACAAATTAAATCTTCATCTCTTCATAATTTAAATATTATTTTTAACTTCCTTCTTCTTTTTGTTTATATACCTTCACAAATTATAATTTTTATTTGTTGTAGCTAATACATATATATTTATTGTTCATATTATATTAATATATAAAGCATTTTTCTTGTTTTCTTGTTTATAATTATTGTTCATTAAACATGAATGTAAACGGTTGTTAATGATTAACAGTTGATAATCATTAACGGTTGTTAACCATTAACGGTTAACTATTAACAGTTGTTAACCATTAACGGTTAACTATTAACAGTTGTTAACCATTAACGGTTGTTAATCATTAACAATTGTTAATCATTAACGGTTTTTAATGATTAACCAATGAAAGTTTGCCATACAGGTTACTCTTACTACGTGGCTCCTACCATTTATAATTTTTTGTGAACTGTAATTTACCTATTTATTCTTGTTATTTTTTATTTAAATGTTACCCAATTATAAAATCATTTTTTATATTAATAGCTATTGTGGTACTTTTTTACTTTATCACTCCCCTATATCCCTTAAAAGTTATTATGTTAAAAGTTATTTAGACAAAGGAACATATACAGAGTAGCATATTTATATTCCTTAGTCTAAATTACTATTAAGACGAAGGGATATTTATTCCAATGTATCTTAGGACAAAGGAATATCACACTTGTGTATATAATTGTGATCATATCCCTTAGTCTAATCAACTATTAAGATAAAGGAATATTAACCCATTCAATGCGTAATCCAATTCATGAACCTACCTTACTTACCGTATATATCTAAACGAATTTAAAAGTTAATTTAAAAATAAAAAAATAAAATAAAATAAAAAGTTTGGATCCACTGTGGATACAAACGTGAACGGGCCTGACGAAGCCTTGCAAGATGGTTCTACTCGAAGCACGGAGAATAGAGCTACAGAGGACTGAAAGGGAGGGCTTGGATCCACTGTGGATCCACCCGCCAGGCGCGTTAGCACGGCATGGATCCACAGTGGATCCACCCGCATTGAATGGGTTAAATATAAAACTGCCCCAGGAGTCTCAATGTCTTGGGGAGACAAACACACAAACCTGTGAGACTTTTGTAGGGCAGACTATTGTTTAGAACTAAGGGGGGTGCTAAAGTAAAAAGTGCCTCTATTGTAAAGGTATTCTATTATACCTTCAGGTAGGCAGATATGTAAAATATTCTCATTATGAAATCATGGTTTCATTAAAATACCAAGTGTTAAAAGATAATTGTTTATTTTCTTGTTTGCTGATGTATTTATTACTTCTTACGATAAAATTAAATTTGTTTAAAAGCTTCTGCTTTAATAAAATTAGATTAAATGTACAAACTCATTTACAAGACATTATTTTTTAATATTTCTTCTATTTATTTGGTTTTTAAAATGTATATAATTATCATATTTTATATATTTATTCCTTTAATCAGTTATTTTAAATGAGACTGATATGTTTCCAAATTTAATGAATGGATATAAATTTTTATGTACGGCCAGTAAGTTGTAGAAATTTAAATTTAATGGAAATAGTAATTTTAGAAGAATTTAAGAAGTTTTTCTGTGCTTCAAGAGTGTGCGTGACAAGAGGGTGCGGGGGAATTTTACAACAAGGTTGTACAAATTCTAATTTACTTTTTAGATTAAATAAATTCAGTGTTTTTTATATTTTTGATAATGATTATCATATTTATAAATCATTCCATTATTAATTACATTAGGTTTGAAAATTGTTTAAAAATTCCCATGACCAGATAAATATTGTAATGTACTAACTGTAATAAAATAATTTTGCATTTTATCAATTTCTTTTATATTTATTAGTAGTAAAACTGCTCATCCAAATATTATGAAGCATAATAGAATAATAAAGATAATTAATCAAAGATAGACACAACAATGTGAATTTCAAAATAAAAAATTATATCTGTTAGCCAAATGTATGTATTGAATGAATAATTTCATTCATGTTTGCTTCTAGGTTTTTTAAGAGGTGAATTCATTTTGATTAATTTTAATGTTAATTTTGAAAGTTTTCCTAAAAATATATTATATTTATATGTTAGAAAATGGGAGGATCCTAAAGAATTTTTAAGAAATGGTCTTTTTCCATTAAAAGTTTTATTTTTGATCCCAAAACAACTTTTTAACATCACCTTCAGGAGTAAACATGGAAAGTTTCATGACAAAAATAATTAGATAAATGTGAGTCTATATAATGATTAAGAATCCGGAATTTAAGCCACTGTTAAGTAACTTAGATAAAATCCACTTGGTCCAAGTAGTTGTGGAACTTTAGAAGCCTGGTTTACACGGTCCAAGTGGTTGTGGAACTTTAGAAGCATGGTTTACATGATCCACATATACTTGGTCCAAGTGGTTGTGGAACTTTTAAAGTGTGGTTTACATGATCCACGTATACTTGGTCCAAGTAGTTGTGGAACTTTTAAAGTGTGGTTTACACGGTCCAAGTAGGTGTGGAACTTTTTAAGCATGGTTTGCATGATCCACGTATACTTGGTCCAAGTAGTTGTGGAACGTTTGAAGCCCGATTTACATGATCCAAGTACGCTTGATCCAAGTGGTTGTGGAACTTTTGAACTGTGGTTTACACGATCCAAGTATACTTGGTCCAAGTGGTTGTGGAACTTTTGAACTGTGGTTTACATGATCCAAGTATTCTTGGTGCAAGTGGTTGTGGAACTTTTGAACTGTGGTTTACACGATCCAAGTATACTTGGTCCAAGTGGTTGTGGAACTTTAGAACTGTGGTTTACACGATCCAAGTATACTTGGTCCAAGTGGTTGTGGAACTTTTGAACTGTGGTTTACATGATCCAAGTATTCTTGGTGCAAGTGGTGGAACTTTTGAAGCGTGGTTTACACGATCCAAGTATGCTTGTTCCAAAATGAGCAATTTTGATACACTGTCTAAGTGATAATCTATCACTAAGTACTGTGTCATTCTCAGTTGGGACCATTTACTTTTTTCCATCAAAATCTCTTGCTAGATCAAAAAATAAGTTGAACTTCATCTAACTCAACTTGGATATCCAAGTGGAATTGGAAACCCTGTTTACACAGGCCAACTAGAGTCAATATTGAGTCCAATTGGACTGTGTAAATGGCTTTAATAGAGTCCAAAAACCACCTAAAATTATAAATATTATTTAAAAGGACAAGACCCTTTCTTAAAAAAAAATTACTTTTAAGGTAATCAAATTATACATTTATTACTTAAAAAATAAATAAATAAATCGGAAAAATAATTAAGCCTATTGAGACTGATCTTATGTGGAAAATTTTAGTTATGGTTGTTAAAAAAAAAAATTTGCAAACCCAAATTTACTTTCTTTTAGATGGTAACCAATACTTAAACATTTAATATTCAATTTATTCCTAGTTTTTAATAACTGAAACCTTATTTAAAAAATATCTAGGAGGTAGACTTAAATTTATATGTACATATTTAACCGGCATTAGCTCTTTTGAATTTCCGCATCTTTTGCTGTTATTGCATTGTATTTTTTTTTTGTATTTTTACAATATTATTTTTTCATGAGCATTCACAATTTACTATTAAATTATTTATTTTTTTACTGTGTGAAAAAGAAAAATCTACCTTATAATTAAATTTTTTAATAACTAGAAAATTACTATTATAAAAAAAAGAAGAGGATAAATAATCAATAGTAGGAATTTAAAATAAGCAGTAATTGCTTCATACTAAAGTATTTTAGCATCAAAGTTATTACTTAAAAAAAAAAAAAAAATCATTAATTTTATTTATGTTTTTGCTTAGGTGAAGCAATTGAGTTGATTTTTTGTTTACTGGACAAATAATTCCAATAAGTTATCAAAAGATGTCAACTATTGTAAGAAAATAGTTACATTTATTTTTTTATTTTTTTAAATAATTATTTGTTGATTATTATTTTATAGCATTTATAACTTAAATATTAGTCAAATATTCAAGACATAATCGTTACTTTATAGTAATTTATTAAAGACATATATTTATATATTTTTCTTTATTTAATGCTTAAAATTATATTTAGTTTATTTTTTATTTATATTTTTGTTGTTGTTGTTGTTATACTTTTATCATTTAAAGCAACAATAGAAGAATCGTCAAGTGCCACGGCATAAGGCCAATTTGAAAATGCGTTAAATAAGTTGATTTACTTATATATGTTATTTATAAAAATTTTATTTTCAATAAATTTGCAATTAAATTAAATTAAATAGAAAAATCATAAGTGAAATAATGTATTTTTTTTGATAATTAATGTGTAAAAAAAAAAAAAAAAAAAAAAAAAAAAAAAAAAAAAAAAAAAAACGCCTTTTTTTGTTGTTTTTCTACCGACTGTACCACCGAAATATGTTATTTCAGCCTTTGTTGCAAATTGAAAAATTTAGAAAAATATTTATATAATATATATATTTATATTTTTGCCTTTTAGAATGAAAAATAAAATTTTAATAAATTTATTAAAGCTGTTTTATTTATGTTGTATTAAAAATATTTTGCTATTTACAGTAGACACCGGTTAATATCATCACTTTGGGACTTACAGTGTGCGCTTTATAAGTTGTGACTTTGACAGCGTGGAAAAATCCGAAAAATTAGGGTGGGGAGCCAATGAGAAGTCATGGTTTTGAATTATAGAAGGTCGGGCCAACTAGACAAACAAAAATGTACCTAGCCCCACCCCTCCTACAGACCTAGTGGCTTTATTTTTTTTCCTCATTTAGGTTGGCCAGTCTGAGTGTCAAAAGTCACATCTTGTAGCCCGCATACTGTAGACTAATGCTATAGAATGTAAATAAACGTACCAACATGATCATGACGTTTTGAAGGGCTCATTCTTCGATTAAAAATTAAACTTAAAAAGCCGTGGCGGATCTATATCTAGCGGGGCCCTGGGTGAGACAAAATGGCGGGTCCCCCTAGGATAGAGCAGGGATTGCTGATAAAAAACAATAAACTAACTTAATAATAAACCACTTATAACTTGATCCTATTTTACGGCTGATTCCTTTCACTTAGGGCCATGAGTCAAACGTTTTTGCTCTCAAAATAATTCAAACTTTAAAAATAATTACAATTCTGCTCATGATTTTAATCTAACATATTATTTGAACATAAACCCCTCGCGACTATTATATAGTTTTCAACTAATCATCTACGGTTTCCCGTTATTTGCCCCTGAGTTAAGCTCTTTTTCTTTTTTAATAAATAATTATTCTTTGACTTAAAATAGTGAAGGGAAAAACATATTAAAATTAAAATTAAAAAAATACAAACAAAATTTTTTAAATAAATAATTTTGAATTTATTTAAAATTTCAAATAGATAATATTCTCTTTATATCATTTAAATACAATAATATTTTACATATTGCGGCAGAATGCATTAGGCTTTTTATTTCTTTAAATATATACCATGAGTCTGTGCTCATAATCGTATGACAAAAATTTTTTTATATCTTTTTTTTATAACAAAATTTTATTTTAAAATGCACAAAATTTTATATGAACCTTTTACATATTTCTTTTATATCCTTTATCCCATTGTACATGTCTTATTTGTTTAAAAAAATGAAATCCCTACTGAGAATTACCATGAGGTAGGGACTCTTAATTTGAACTTTGATAGTTGTTCAAAAACGGCGAATATCAACCAAACTAATGGAAAATAATTAACTTTTAAATCTAAAATTTTCTGATAATCGTAGGTAGCTGTTTTAATTGGAGAAACTCATATGATCGTTGGAGTAAACTGTGCTGAGTAGAGAAATGATCTCCTTAGATCAAAATTATAAATTTGCACCGATGTGGTGAATTAATGGTGAGACTCGTGTCACGAAGATTTGGCTCTATAAAAATTAAATGACCAAAAATTAGTTTTCTTTGACTTACTTTCTCAGACTACTTTTAAAAGAAATCTCTACTCAAAATTAAATAAAAAATTTGAATGAAATTAAAAAAAATTTATGTTTTAATACTTACGATAAAATCAGCAAAGTGTGGCTCTAATAGTAGAAAAATTAAATTTGGATGAAATTAAACTTGTACAAATCTTGTACAAACCTTGTACACTAAACAAGACTCGACACAACAAGAAAATCCAGGGCCGCCGACAGGGGGGGGGGCAAGGGGGGCAAATGCCCAGGGGCCCGGGTCTCTAGGGGGCCCGGGCCTCCGGGGGACGGCTCTGGCATTTTACAATAAAAAAAGGCAAGATGGATATTGTAATTAGTGGCATAACTATGGGCCCGAATCGCGGGCAGACCCCGGTACCAAGGGGCCCCCAAACCCAAATAAAACATGAAATTACTATATTTGTACCAATGTCGGTAGGGGCCCCTTAAGAGCATAATAAAATTTAACTTGAAACTATACTTCTATACTATTGTAAAGGGGACCCCATTCAGTTCTGAATGCAAATGTTTTTTTCTTTTCTTTTCTCATCAATTTTTTTTGGCGTGGGGCCCCTTATGCCCTAGCTAAGTTTGAAAGGGACAGGCTCGGGCCCCCTTGAGCCCCGGGTTTCCAGGGGCGGCTCTGGATTTTTAACAACTAAAAAGGCAAGATGGATATTGTGATTAGTGGCCAACTATAAAGTGGTAACTATATATAATAGGCCCGAATTGCGGGTGGGCCCCGGAGCCAAGGGGCCCCCAAATCTAAAAAACAAAACATGAAACTACTATCTTTGTACCAATGTCGGTAGAGGCCCCTTGGGAGCATAATAAAATCTAACTTGGAATTATACTTCTATACTATTGTAAGGGGACACCATTCAGTTCTTAACGCAAATGTTTTTTTAAGATTTTTTTTTTTTGCGACGGCCCCTTATGACCTAGCTAAGTTTAGAAGGCAAAGTTGATTCACGCAATGGAAATTAAAAAGAACACAAATACAAACTTAACCAGCAGTACAAATGTATTTGAAATTCGTCCCCACCAAACATATTTTTTTTAGGACAAACTTGCCCTCAGAAATTCTTAAAACTCATCTTTTTGCTCTTAAATTTTAAAAAATTTTCCGGGGGAGGACCCCCGGACCCCCCTCCGTTATTTGTTCAAAGGGGCCCAGGTGCTAAGTTCATCACTAATTGTGAAGAACATAAAATTATTCCAAATGTGTCATAAGTATGGAAGTTTGAACTTTAGTGTTTCATTTAGTTTTGTACTTAGATTTTTATCTTATGCAATATGGTCGATGTTGATTTATAGGAGAGAAACTGACAGACAAATCAAAATCATATTGGCATACTGATATTAATATTTTTTCCTATAGAAATGCAACTTTTGTATAAAAACAAGATGCGTAACTTAATCATTTTGATTTGTTTTTTCTTAATCTCACTATTTTAGCAAACAATTTATATTATGTTTTATTTTATATAATGTATTTTATAAAGTGTAAAAGAAGGTTTTTTAATGATACCAGCTACAAAACTACTCAATTATTTTTTTTTTTAGCCCATCTTAGTTTAACATTAAAATTTGTCACCACCAAACATCTTTCCCTCAAAGGACAAAGATGCCCTCAGAAATATTTAAAACTCATATTTTGGTAATTAAAGTTTAAAATTTTTCCGGGGGTGGACCCTCGTACCCCCCCCCCCCTTTATTTGTTCAAAGGGGCCCAGGTGCTAACTTGCCCAGGGGCCCGGAAATCCTCTCAGCGGCCCTGAGAAAATCTTGTATTAACTAAAATTACAAAAATGGTGAATTAAAAGATATTTATCGTCTCTCCAGACGGACTTCCCAGGTGCCCCTTCGCAACGAGACCAGCCGGATCATTGAATTTTCCTATGAAAATCACAAGGTACCTAGGCTATTTCCCCTTCCCTAAGATGACGTCAGAACGAGTACAATTTCCAAACAGGCTAGCCAAACTAACAAAATGACTAAACACAGATTTACAATCATAAATTTTCAAATCTGGGGCAAAATTCACAACAGCCCCCTAAAAAATCTCAACTAAATAAAACAATGGAATTAACTACAATTAACAGGTTTAATTAATATTCTAGGTTCATCACATATACCTTATAACTAAGTGAGATACCACACATCATTTTCTTTGCAACGTTATCGAAAAGAAACATTTTTATTGTAATAATTAAGCTCTGTTATACTTAACTATTTATTCTTCTTCGTGATATTTTAGGTTTTATGGTTAAATTATCATAGTAAATAAAAAGTTAAATTGTAAATTTGTGATCAGTCCTATAATTTGAAATCTACACTCAAGCACATTAAATTTACTCCCAGAATTCATATTCTCAGCTTATAACTTTCCATTTTAGTGTTAGTGCCGAGTTTTCAGTTTAATCTTCAAAGACACATTTTAAGGGGGGACCTCCCCTGTAAAATTTTGTAAATATGACCTCTCAAAACAACGTTTTTATGCATCTCTGAGGTGAAGTTTCTCTTTGACATCAATTGGTAAAACTACACTAATTGACCCAATTATTTCGTACTGTCCGATATACTTAGTTTTTTTACTATTCCTTTTTACAGGATTTGTCTTTTTTACATATCTCTGTACATTGTCAAACGATTAAGGTTATGTAGTATCTCGATAAATTCAGTTATTTATTTATTTGTTTTAAAAAAATACACGAAATGTCACGTTTTATAGGGTAATGATAGAAGGTTATTGTTAGGTCAGGTCAAAAAGTACTAAACTCAACCTAAACTTACCATAACCTTCCATACTTTTCCCTAAAATTAAAAAAATTGAATAGGTATATCGAGATGCTACAACCGAAATCGTTTTTGTAATGTAAAAAGGAACAGTTTGAAAAAAAACCGAATTAAATTGGACGTTTAGATATAGGTGAAGATAACACACAATAAAACATAATAGACATAATGAAGATTTACCCCACAGAATAAATAACCAAATCGTCACCATTTTGAAAAGGGGGAGGGTGAGAAAACACTAGGACGTTAACTCACTTAATTTTATATGAAGCGGGCTATCTTAAACATAAAAAAAAATTATCTATATTTTATAACTTATTTATTTGACTTTTTTATAGCGAGGAGGCCCGCAAAAAGGTAGTTGAAGCGAGCGTAAGCGAGCTTCTTACATTTAACGAAATATGCATCTTGTCTGTGTCTGTCTGTTTGTAACGTTTACGTGTCCGACGATAACTTGAGTAAAAGTTGACCGATTTAGATGAAATTTGGTATACATTAATTAAGGATTTTTTCGGAGTAAATCCGAAAAAAACGACCAAAATAACCGTCACAAAATCTACCGATGACAATAACTTGATTAAAAGATCACCGAGTTAGTTGAAATTTGGTACACATGTTCATTTTATCAATGCCCAGGCTAAGTTCGTTGGACAGCGTGATCCGTCCAAGAGTTCGCGCGCTGTGCTCGCGTAAACGTGAGCTTCAAATTTCAAATTGGAATTTCAGGACGGCAAAAAATTCTATCATCACCTATTCGATGAGACGAACATTTTTTTCAAATAACATTTTTTAGTAAAACCTACAACGACACTGCTATGAATTAATAAAGATCGCTAAAACTATTATAGCGGACCTAAACGTTTAAAATAGAGAAAACAACTTTTTTACCGATATCTTACGTTCTAACGTAACGATTTTAATAAAACTTCATGTACATCGTCTAAAGTACAATTGAAACAAGTATGTAAAATTTCAACTTGATACACGCACTAGTATTTGAGTAATGAAGTGATACATTTATAATAATTGTTTAAAAGCTACGACGGGTGGTTAAGATTGTGTAGGTTTGTTTAGGAAGTAAAGCTTTGTACCGAGTACCCTTATTCTACTCCACACTGCCCTCTTCCCCTTATCTTCAACTATGACATTCATCATGATTAACAAATTTCAATAGTCAGTATTTTATTGCACGCTCGCTTCAATGATAGAGCCACGCGATGCCTAGTTTTAATTTTCTATGGCGCGGGGCCCTGGGCGGTCGCCCCCCCCCCCCCCCTGGATCTGCCCCTGTTAAAAAGTTTGCAAATCATCTTTGAACTCATGTAAATTTATGTATGAAAGATTACGAATCATTGAAAGACTGAAGCCCCGTTTATACGGGGACACGGAGATAGTTCTCCCCCGATAGAACTATCATGTCAGTCTTAGAACTATCGCGGAGATGTGCAGTCTACACGGCGATAGTTGACATGTGTCAAAACTTATTGTCTTATCCTACTCAGATTAACTCAAACGATTTGCGTGTTTGCTTAGACAGGTAATGTATTCCAATGAACTTAGCATGAGCATTAGTAATATGAACAAGTATACCAAATTTCAACTAAATCGGTCAACTTTTACTCAAGTTATCGTCGGATACGTAAACGTTACTGGGTGTGCATATTTTGTTAAATGTTAGAAGCTCGCTTTAATAATTTGATTAACTCTATTGCATCGAATATAAGACGCATCCCGATTTTTTAACTAAAAGTTTCAATGTTGTTTCAAAGGGAAAATCTTACGTTCTCTTTTTAGGGTCCGTAGGCAAAACCAAGGACACTTATATTTTCCTGCGTGTGTCTGTCCGTCCGTCCTCTCGCGTGCTCTCACGGCTACACCTTTCGTCCAATCACTTTGAAATTTGGCATGTATGAGTCTTGTACCTGCCCACATATTTTAAAAATATAGCGACTTAAAAAAAATATTTTTCAAAAAAATTAGGGAAAAAAAACTTAATGGTTAAATTTTCTTAATTTTTTTTCGACACCGTGAGGGGTATCATATAAAAGGGTACGTCGAGCGGATTACAAAAATATATAATTCTTTGGTTATAACTTTGATAGGGCGAGCGTAGGCTAGTTTGAAGCGGGTTTGAAACGTGCCCCCCCCCCCCCCCCCCCTTCTATCTCGCTTATGTGAAGTGCAAAAAATCTGAAAAAATTCCTGAACATTCTTCTACCAAAAGTAGAGATACCACTTTTTGGAAATTTCGAAAAAAATATTATTTTATTTTTTATTGACAAAATACGTTTTTTATAACTTTGGTCTTTTCGATGTATTTATATGGTTGTAGTCCGGTTCTGTGGCAATAAATACTTTATCAGAAGTTTGTTTATGTGTTTTGAGAATATCAGACCCATAGGATAGGCCAAAGTAGGCCTTTTAGCATTCTAAAAAACACCATCAATAGGGTACTACTTAAACTATACAGTGTGGCCTACGGACCCTCGCTGTGTGCTGACTAGCACACACTTGACCTGTTTATTTTAACAACTTGTTCAGACCTCAAATTTAAGCAGTCTGCCATGAATACAATTTTGAATCTTTATTTAGATGTAAGGCGCATTTGAATCTTTATTTAGATGTAAGGTGCATTTAAATCTTTACTTATATGTAAAACAGATGACATGCTGGGAGAGAAATAGCAAGGTTAGATTTTAAAAATACCTCCCACAGACCTAGTGGCTTTATTCTTTTCCTCGTTAAGGTTGGCCAATCTGAATATCAAAAGTTACAACTCGTAACGTGCATACTGTAGTATATAGAATGAAAATAATTGTTATTTACTAACACTAAAGTAAAAAAAAAAATAAATAAATAAATAATTCCTCACAGTAAATATTATTTAAAATCTAAATCCTGTTTTAAAAGTAAAAGTCATTCAAACAGTACTGATTAACGGTACTGGTAATACAACTGATTAACGGTACATTAATACTTACTGATTAGAACCAGTTGAGAACCGTGTTTCACTATATCACTGTATCTGTGTTTCTTATTACTTAGTTAGTTACCAAGGTTAGTTATAGTCAAATATTAGGGGAGAGTTGGGCATGTTGTCACAAATTTAACAATTTATTTTTTTTAATTTTTTCTATTCGGTACATTTTCAATTTCTAAGTACTATTGTTTATTTTAAACTTTCAGCTACATGCGGCACAAGTTTCATTTATCTAGCATTAGTAGAAGTATTTTTATTTTATTTTTTTAAAGTTAAAGTTTTTTTGTGACAACATGCCCCATCAAGGGGCAGGTTGTCACTTGGTATGGGGTAAGTTGTCACAAGATATAAATTAATTATCACCACTTTGATTTAACAAAATGTAAATACCTTAAGCTACAAGATTTGGCTAGTTAATATAATAATTATTATTATTTATGGGGCTATCAGTCTTGTACAGGCAAAATATTTTTCTTATAGGAATCATTTATGTTAATTTTACTGAAGTACCAATGCTAGGTTCTGTAATTTATTAAAAATGCTTCCTCTGCGTAACGAGTGGAGCAGCCTCTAAATTTTAGAACCCTAACCGCCTTCATGAGCATGAAGCATGAGCACTCCTGGAGCATACCGTCCTCTAGTGGTTTTTGCCTTGTAATTGCTCACCATTTTGCCTAGAACAGAACAGCTTTGCTAAAATCGTTATTTCGTGCCTGTACCTAGCACCTAGCTAAGAGTACGGTAAGGGAATCAATCAGCTACCTCGGTAAGGGAATCAACACTGCGTTTGTAAGTATATAAGGATGGAGAGGGTCTTTTAAAAAATAAATTTGTATTTCTTGTATTAAAAATAATAGGGGAAAAGTGTATCATTTCTTTAATTTTATATCAATAGTTAGCATATTTGTTTAACTTATTTTAACTGGCAATCCTTATTTCTTCTTTATCCGCTTTCCTTCTTCTTCACTTTCCATTTCTATTTAAATATAGAAGATTACTCTTATGTAAATATAGCATTGGGGCTAGTAGTCACAAAAGGTATTGGATGTGACTACTTACCCCTTTTACTTTGTGACAACTAGCCCCAACGCGCCATTTTTAATTATAGTGAAATATTTTTTTCCTGCCGCAATAACTGATTGATTTAACGGTTTAGAAAAGCAATGCTTAAACTACTACGTAATAATAATCATCGAATATAGCACCCTAGATAAAAAATACAAAACAGAAAACATGATTTAAAAACAAAATAATAATTAATATAAAAATGCCATTTTTCAAAACTGGTCTTATTTTCAACCATTTTTTTTTTTTTTTTTTTGTTTCTGTATTGTTCACCTTAGTTGTATCTATGTGCAAAATTTGGGGAAGATTGAATGAAGGTAAGTGATTCAACATTGGTGTAATAGGTGTGCGATGAAACTTGAAAAGCAAATAAATTTGACGCCATTGTTTTTTTTTTGGTTCCTGTATTGTTCACCTAAGTTGTATCTATGTGCAAAATTTGAGGAAGATTGAATCACGGGAAGTGGTTCAAAATTGGGGAGACGGAAATGTGCGATGAAACTTACAAAGCAAAGTAATATAAGACCAGTGCTTTTTTATAATAATAAAAAAGCAGTGAGTGACTTGCCTAAAAAGTTTATGTTCCATAGATGACAGACGGTTTGTTACAGTGACACCATTTTTCGTAAAGTTTGTCTACATAATGAAGCTTATCTTCAGTAGCCGCGCGAGCTTTCCCTTATCACTCTAACCCCTTAAAATTGACCCTGTGACAACCTGCCCCTGTGACTTCTTGCCCCACTCTCCCCTACTCCTAATCAAAGAGGTCACCTATTAAGTGACAAACTACCATCGACTTGATTATTGGTCTACTAACTAATTTCTTACTCAGGATCATGAAAATCAAAGTGTCCACCTAAATGGGTGGGACATGGCCGCTCTCCACCGGTTTGTTTTTTCAAACGCCTATTGGCAAGCTATGTCCCGCAGACGAACTTAGCCGTCCACATATTCTTAAAAAGCACCAAAAGATTTACTTGTACACAAATTCTAGCTTGATGTTAGACAGACAGTTTTTTGCACTCTATCTCCTGGACTATAAGAAGTGTGGTTTCATCAGCCTGAGTCACAGTCAAACACTCAGAACTATTATAAGTGGCGACTGGTCTTATTAATTAGCGTCTTGTTTGCTCTGAGCTTTATCTCTTGATAAGTCGGCTCTTGGCTCTTGAATAGATGGATGTCAGCATAATATGCCTTATTACTTTAATACCCTGCCTGTAATCTATTACAGAAAGGGTCTTAAATAAAACATCGGTCCGAGACAAATCAGACAAACTTTCTCATATACGAGTTTATAATTTCTTAACCTAGTATTTTCCATTTATTAGTTTTTGTAGCTACATTTAATTATTATTGATTATTTTATCAAAATATATCATAAAAATAACTTCTCCTCGACGGGGAATGGAATCCGACCTCTCTCCGTCCGCGTTTAAAGCTATTTTCTCGGGAACTAAATGTTTTCCCGGGAAAACAGCTTATATCGTTAGATTTTTTATTTAAATGGGCTACATATAAGACTTTTTTTAATCAAAATCGACGGAACCGATTTCGAGAAATAATTTTTTTTTTTAGAGTTTTTGGGGGGTAACGGCCCCAAATGTAGAGCTAAATTTCATTTCTCGATTTCGCTTGGGGTATGATTTTTCTGAAGGTGTATACCAAATTTCGTCAAAATCGGCCCAGTAGTACAGGCTCCAGGGTCCAGGGCACAGACAGACATTTTTTAAGAACCACTTTTTTGGGGACCTCAAAACGTATAAATCCATCAAAATCTCAAAATAAAATGTTACGCCATCACAATACTTTCTCTTTATATGAGAAAGTTAAAAATGCATTCATAGAGAAGTAGGACAGAAAAACATGAATAAAAACTAATATTTTTTCGACCTTGGGTTTTGTTACCTTCCTGTCGAATCGTCTGGAAGTGAGTAATTGGAAATGCCTGAATATCTGTAATATTCTATAATCATAACAAGTTCTGTGAATCTTACAATGTCACGTGACATCAATTCACATTGCAAGATAAATAACGCCCTATTAAACACTATCTTTTTATCTTTTCGTCGTAATAGAAATTCTAAACACATTTCCTTTAAGGACGTTATTAAATAAATCAAGGACATTTGGAAAAATAATATAAATTTTTTTTTTATCTTTCCTCAAGCAAGAAAATACTATTTCAAGGTTACAAAAAAATAGTTTGTAAGGTTAGTTTTACATTGGATTTAATATAGAGATGGAATGTTTTAATGTATCAAAGTATTCGCTCAGAAATTCTATTACATATTAGTGAACTAAGTTACTAAGAGAGAATGTTACAAGTTACAAAGAGAAAAAGTTACAAATTACACATATAGAAAGTTACTAGTTACAAAGAGAAAAAGGTTTCAAGTTACAAATATAGAAAGTTACTAGTTATGAAAAGAAAAGGTTACATTTTACAAATATAGAAAGTTACAAGTTACAAAGATAGAAAGTTACAATTTACAAAGACAGAAAGTTACTAGTTACAAAGAGAAAAAGGTTTAAAGTTACAAATATAGAAAGTTAGAAGTTACAAAGAGAATAAGTTACTAGTTACAAAGGTAGAAAGTTACAAGTTACAAAGATAAAAAGTTACTAGTTACAAAGGTAGGAAGTTACAAGTTACAAAGATAGAAAGTTACAAGTTACAAAGATAGAAAATCACAAGTTATAAAGATAGAAAGTTTCAAGTTACAATGATAGAAAATTTAATGTTACAAAGAAAGGAAGTTACAAGTTACAAGAGCATATAAGCTATTCAAGAGTATATAACCTAACCCCAAGAGTAATAAACTGCACTAACATTTTTATTTTTAAACAATAACTGTTATCAAAAGTTTATTTATAATTTTCACCCGTAATCTACCGTATCTCCATGGCCAGAATTATCTGAACGATCTAAGATTTAAGATTTCCGTCAAGTAGGTACTAGAAGCTAATGCTTTTAATTTTAATATAAAATATAATCTTAAGGAATCAAAAGCATTCCTGAAGGAATGGTCATAGTGTCTTTAGTAAAAATCTAACTATACATTTAGTAATAAGTTCTGCAAAAAAAAAAAAGCACCGGAATAAAAAAGTATTATTTTCCGTGGTAGGCTGTGAAATAGTAACTTTAAAGCCTTAAAAACATAGCTAAAATCCATATTTTCATTATGTGGACTTTAATAGTACATTACGCGTCGAGTGCGGAAAGTGGCATTTTGCATGCGAGTGTGGAGTTTGCACCCGAGCGACAGCGAGGGTGGTAAAACCACACGAGCAATGCAAAATGCCGTTTTCGCACGAGTTGCGTACCGTACTTTATCTACGATTGTTAGATTTAAATAATAAATACAGAAACAAATAAACTTGCTGTATGTAAGTTTGTATCTCTCTCTTGATAAAGATGGCATTAATTCATTAGTTGTATTTTTTGCCGAATTAATTATTTCTGGAGGATTATTATTCTCCACATTTTCGTCAAAGTCACTTGATTCACGCATTGTTTTTCACTAAAAACTCGATATAAACAGTAACAGTTACTTTAATAAAAGAACACCAAATTAGTTTTGTTAAATGTAAACAATCTCACTAATCGTGCGTAAAGCTGAAGAATTCCTCTTCTTTACCGCACTAGTGCGGTAAAGAAGATAAAAATCTTTATCTACGATTGATACGAAATATAAACATTGTATATCTGTTTAGATGCGTAGAAAGTGATTCTTTACGCACTTGTATTCATTGCGCATGCGCGTCTCAGGGTTCTAAAGAATTCCTCTTATTTACCACCCTAGGGCGGTAAAGAAGAGGAATTCTTCAGCTTTACGCACGATTAGCGAGTTTGTTTACATTGCTGTTCTTTTATTAAAGTAACTGTTTATATCGAGTTTTTTTGTAAAAAGCAATGAGTGAATCAAGTGACTTTGACGAAAATGTGAAGAATAATACTCCTCCAGAAATAATTAATTCGGCAAAAAATACAACTCAAGAATTAATGCCATCTTTATCAAGAGAGAGATACGAACTTACATACAGCAAGTTTATATTTTTCTGTATTTATTATTTAAATCTAACAATCGTAGATAAAGTACGGTACGCAACTCGTGCGAAAACGGCATTTTGCATTGCTCGTGTGGTTTTACTACCCTCGCTGTCGCTCGGGTGCAAAGCTCCACACTCCATACTCGCATGCAAAATGCTACTTTCCGCACTCCACGCGTAATGTACTATTCCCGTATAGCTCAGTTGCGGTAAGAGCGCCTGTAACGGATTAATAGGAGGCCCGTGATTCAAGTCCCGGTTAGGGGGTCTATTTTTCTATGTATGTCTCCCGTAGTTAATGATAATTATAATTTGATTTAAAGTAAAATTTCATCTTTCCGTAGTATAAATACTACCTACCTTTTTGCTAATCTCTTAATAGAAATTTAATTCATATTTTCAATTTTGACTCAATGGAACACAAGTTGAAGTATTATTATATTTTTTGTAACTCCGGCTATTAAGTTATTGTAATTGTTTTATGATGAAGTTGTAATTATAGGCGGCTAATGGCCTGAAGGCTAAGCAGCCAAAAAATAAAAAATAAATAAAATATAAAATACTACTTATTACTCTTACTCTTAAAATATACACCTCGGAGTATAAAAATCTTATTTTTTGAGCATGAACATGTATGCCAAATTTTGTCAAAATCGGCCCAGTAGTTTAGGCTCTAGGAGTCTGCACAGACGACAGACGACAGAAGACGGACAGACATTTCTTAAAAAACACTTTTTTGGACTCAGGGGACCTCAAAACGTGTAAATCCATCAAAATCTCAAAATCTAATTTTCGCGCCATCACAATACTTTCTCTTTATATGAGAAACCATCACAATACTTTCTCTTTATTTGAGAAAGTAAAAAATCCTTTGCTTGACGTAACTTTATTTTGTTTTAACCTAAATATTAAATGAATAGCGTAGAATTTATTTGTTTTTGTAATTAGTTCTCTCTTTCAAGCCATTGAACGCCCATTCATTTCAAGTAAACTTATTTTTTATACTTAAAATCGATTAAGTGAATAAAAGTGTTTATAATAAGTAGGGGAAGTAGAGTAGTGGGAGGTGCAACAAGTCGGAACTGTAGTCACGTTATCGAACATGTGACTTGAACGAAGATGCCCGAGAGCCGGAACGATGAGTTCCGAGCTATGACGCACTAGTTCAGTCTACAAGGTCTCTACACGTAACCGGCTAGTGCAGTTCGTCCCCTCAGCGTTTCCAAATGATACAAATTTGGGGCATATGCCATCTCATCGTGACACTGATCTGATACTGTTCAACACTTAAACACAATCCTCTGTGAGTCTTTTAAGAGCATGTTCACTAAATTCAAAAATGTTTTTAACAATCTATACACGTTTGTTTGCGTTTTATTTCACTTAGCAATGTAGTGTTTTTAAAACTCTTTTGTAAAATAAATGAATGTGGTATTTGTAGTCTCAAATTTTGGCGTATTGTACATGAGTGTATAAAAATTTATTTATGGTATTTCTATATTGTTGTTGTGTTTTATCTATGTATGTTTATTTACAGTGGTATTTCTATAATATATTTGGGTATGTATGGGTACTTTTTTAGATTGTTACTCCCCTATGAATTTTTAGAATATAAATTACTTAGACTAAATAACTATTAAGATAAAGGGATATTTAGTCCAATGAACTTTGGGACAAAGGAATATCACTCTTCTGTTTATTTTTATAAGGGAAGTAACAGGCTAAAGAGGAACATTTCGTACACCGTCTTTAGATTGTTACTCCCCTTGTTTTTATTTTATAAGGGGAGTAACAATCTAAAGAAGTGCCTGTGTATATAGTTTTTTTTATAACTAGCAGGTACTACGCTCTTAAAAATGTGTAATAAAATTATATTATGTGTAGTTTCTTTTTTAAATTTGTCTTTCTTACCTTGACTCCTTTTTGTTGTTAAAATAATGATAAATTCGTATAATAACCCTATTAAAATTATATCACTTGTGGCACAATAGATTTCATTTGTGTCTATTAAACCAAAATTATTACATTAGGTTCCCTTAAATAGTTTACTAATTCTATTATTTTATTTAAATGTATGGAATATTATTGCTCTTTTTTTTTGTTAATATCTTAATGTGTACTCTATTATAAGTAGATCTATTTATGTAAATAGTAAAAATCAATTAATATCCTATAGTTGCTACTCATATTCAGTAATCTATATATACTCGTCCATATATCTTATAATTAATCTATTATGTAGAAATTTAACATTATTTTATTGATTACAATTCAAATGTACAGTGTATTTTTAACTACGTTTTATTAGCTTGCTTTCTTGTTTGTTTGTTTGTCCTGTACAAATCTGGCAATCGATTTCTAACTAACCTCCCGAATAGCTAGACATCTGAGACTTTTAGCATAGCTCAGAACACGATGACAATGCATTATTTTAATACTTTTAGCCATCTTTCAGCAGAATTTAATTGGTTTTCAGCAAATTTTGATGTACGGAAAGTTAGTTCGGAAAAAATCCGCAAGTTATTTTATTTGTTTTGCCATGTCCCATATTTACGCAATCTTCATTTTGACGGGTCTCAAATTTGTGATAGATAAACATTGAATGCCAGCAAAACAGGAAATATCGATTAAATTATTTATCGATTATATTATTTCAAATATATCGATGGCACGCTTTAGATTTGGTGTTGGGGAGATCCGTTGTACAAAGATTTGTCCTTTTTTAGGTATAAGATCAGCTCTCTAGATGGTTGTCATTTTATGTGAAGTAAATAAATTCGGAACTATTTTTTTTTTTTTTTTTTTTTTCACTAACATTATATATTATATAACAATAACAATTATATTATCAACATTACATACGATTCAACAGAAAATTTAAAAACGTAGTATATAAAAAGTTCTTTTTATCTTGAAATTATTATATTGTATACTGTATGAATATAGTATTCTTAAAAATCTTATTAAGATATTTCATAATTATTTACTGCTGAATATGGTGCTTATAATATGACACCCTTTAACTTAATAATTAGTGCAGCTGAATTATTCTCGTTAACAAAAATTTTGGTTAATGTTAAGCTATGGGTCCACACCAATAAAAATTGCGTTGTGCGGGCTGTGTGTGTTGAGTGATGTGCGATGTGCGTGATAGTGCAGGAGATAGCGTGCAAAAAAGTGTTTGACTAACATCAAGCTAGAATTTTGTGTATAAGTAAATGTTTTGGTGCCATTTAAGAATATGTGGTCGGCTAAGTTCATCTGCTTAACATAGCTTGGTAGAGGTCGACCAAGAAGTCATGAACACGGGAAAAACTGAAAGCTTAGCTTCGTTTAAAGTCGGAACTTCCGAGTATTGCCGAAGTTTGTACAGTCGGGTGCTGAGACAATACCCATTTCTTGTTTGTACGACATGCGCGGTTATGTCAAATCTCACGAATAACAACAGGAAGGTTTCCAATCTGTTAGGTTTCCTGTTTTCTTTGTTTTTATACAGTACGAATTATAGTCACAACTATCCTAAACAATTTTTGTATGATCCACAAATCCACGGGATGATGCAAATGCAAAGGACGCTACAAATAACAGGGTTGAAACAAACCTAAAACGTATTTGTTATTATAAAAATGATTGCTCTCCGTGACAATTAATCAAAATAATAAGCGAATTTCTAGTTTGTTTTGCCCCATTATATTTTTTATAAATCAAATAACCAATAACCGTGAAACTTATCTTAGAATCTCATTAATTTTATAATGGAATTTTGAAGTTATAAAATAGATATTAATTTTATTGTAATACAAATAACTTTTAATATTACAGGACTAGATAAAGTTTACAAACTATTTACAAACAGAAATAAAAAAGTAACAAATCAAACTCAGATATAAAGAGGAAGAAAAAATAAGATTAAGAATGAAGAAAATCTATTTAGATTTAAAGAATATTACTATGAAAAATCAATAAATAATAATATGTATAAAGATATTATGGTATATTATTAGAGATTTCTTATCAGGTACAGTGTTGCCTGTTGCAAAAAAATTTAAAAAATATTGAAGTTATCAAAAATTAAATTATTAATAACAAAAGAACAACACTGTGTTTTTTGACAGTGTTCTATTTTATTAAAACCTGACTATACATGACACCAAAAAACGATACTAGCGCACTCCTCAGATTTCCATGACTTCTTGGTCGACCTCTAGTAGGCATTTGAAAAAAAAAAAAAAAAAAAAAAAAAAAAAAACCGGTGGAGAGCGGCCATGTCCCACCCTTTTTGATGTTTGGTGGACAATATGATTGTCATTGTCATGATCCTGAGTACTATACTAACTAAGTTAGTAGACCAAAAATCAAATTGATGATAGTCTGTTACTTAATAGGAAGCCTCAAGATTTGGAGTAATATTTGACTAACTAACCTATTAAGTGACGAACTATCATCTACTAAGTTCGTACTCAGGATCATGAAAATCACATTGTCCACCAAAAAGGGCGGGACATGGCCGCTCTCCACTGGTTTGTTATTTTCAAATGCCTATTGCCAAGCTATTGTCCAGCAAATGAACTTAGCAGACCACATATTCTTAAAAGATACCAAAAGATTTACTTATACACAAAAATCTAGCTTGATGTTAGTCAGACACTTTTTTGCACGCTATCTCCTGGACTATGAGTGGCAGTGTGGACGCTCTGACAATAAAAACAAAATTTATTGACTCTTAGTAGTTTTTGGTAATTTTTCGTCGAAAATATTTTGCCACACAGTAAATTTAACACGCATTTTTACTGCCAGATATAATGAAAATATCGTAATTTTTTTTTCAACTAATTATCAACATTTTTCAATAGTTATTTATGTAACTAGGCAGCAAAATGGAATTTTACTGACGAGTGATTAGATTAGCCTCCGAGCCGAAGGCAAGGACAGGCTATGATAATTATCTGCCGAGGCCTAGTGGCCGAGGCGAAGCCGAGGCAGGCAATGAATAAACGAGGCAGAAATGTTTCCTTTGCTGCCTTGTTGCATGTTAATATTTGATCTACTTGCGGCAGAAAAATGAAGCTGCTAAAATGTTATCTTTATTAATATAACATAGTTAATAACTAAGTGTCATATTAATAAAGATAATAACGTATGTATTAAAAAAAATTAATGTTCAATAAGAAACTTGGGAATAATTACAATAAGTGAAAAGCAAACTCAATCTATAACAACAAAATACAAAACACAAGTAACTTCTGAATGAATAATGCACGCAATATAAAATATTTATTTATATTTTTACCAACTAATTACTAAAAGTATTAAAGATATCTTCTATTGCTTAAAAGAAAAGAAGTAACTAGAATAAATCAAGAAAAGTTGCTAGTCTAATCTAGAATTACTTCAATAATAAAAATATGGATGTTCAATGTTTACATGACGCTGCAGTATAGCCAGTGACTCTACTATTTTTTTAATTAAAGATCTACTAATCATTGAACTTATTAACAGAATTAACAAATATAAACAAATTATTTTATAATTAAAACGTTTATTTATTAAATATTACTTATTAAACTATAATATATGATGTTATAAGATAGAGATAATAGTATAAACTGTCATTGCCAACATTATAAGTAAAATTTTTCCTGACTTTTACCGCCTAGGCAGTAAAATTACATTTTTCTGTCCGAAATCGGTTCAATAATGCCTCATTTTGCTGCCGCAAGTAGATAAATATATATTTCATAACATGCTAAAGTATGAAAGAGAAGAAGAAGGTGCTGATAAAATAAATGGGTACAACAAATTTGTTTTATTTGGAAAATCGTTTAAAAGAGTTTTGAGGTAAAATAAACAAAATGAGGTAAGAAAGAGAAATTTTTGCATTTCAAGTAAAATTGCTTTTTGAATTTGTTTGTTTTTCTCTCTTGTATATTCTATCTATAGACTTGATCGATTTAAGCATTATGCTTTTCTGCTGACGATTGCATTTAGCTTAAAACATTCTAGTGTTTTACAACCTGCTTAGCTAGTATATTAGCATATGGTGGCATATGCCACCTTAAATTCAACATCATGAGAGACGAGAGAGGTGTGGTTCAATAGTCAAACAACGTCTTCACTAAAAAAAAAACAAAAAAGAAAAATGTATGAACAATTTACGGCTTTCGGCTGTTCTGAAGCAGCCTTCTTTTCTGTCCCCCCCCCCCCCACTCTTACCGGGCGATTTTTCGCATATACAGGGTTGCACTCTTCAACTTTTATGGCTGTCTGCCCTACAGTGGCGTATCCAGCGGCTAGGTCGGAATCATGAGAATCAGTGGCGTATCCAGCGGCTAGGTCTGGAGTGGGCAATTTTAAGTCATCTTAGATTGGGGGGGGGGGGGATTCGTAGTGGAAACAAGAAAAGGGAACTACTTATTCAACAAAGCAGCTGCCCCCCCCCTCCCAAAAAGAAAAAAAAATCTCCGCGCCCAAGTAACAATAACTGTTTTAGAACGTATTCGTTAGAAAATGTTATGCTAATGCTTACTGCAGTACAAAATCTTACTGTAAGTCAAGGGCGTCGTCTTTTAATTATTGGGGGGGGGGGGGGGGGGGGCACATCCATGGTGGAGGGTCCGGGGGTCCTCCCCCGGAAAATTTTGAAAATATGTCCCTTCAAAACAGCGCTTTTATGCATTTCTGAGGTGAAATTGAATATGAGGTGAATGTAAAAATGTAAAATACGGCGTATTTTTTTTTTTTTTTTTTTTTTTTTTACTCTATCGGGTCTGGGCCCGTCTGGGGGGAGGGGGCACGTGCCCCCTGTGCCCTCCCTGTATACCTCACTGATAAGAATGGTAGCAAATTTCCATTCAGTGGGAAAGTGGGTGGTTCTAAGAACAGAATTAGGATGTATGTGAGGAAAAGGATTCCTTTTTTTGGGAGACGTTTAAACTATTGTCTTCTTGATTTGTTTAAAAAATTAATCTAAATATTTTTTGACAACGATTGAAAACTTATTTCTTTAACAAATCTTCCTACAGAAATTTTCACAAAACATAAAATATTGCCTGTAGCTCCTTCTACAACTTTAGTTAAATACATTTTCTATCAAAAATAAAATTTAAATTTTGAAATTTATTTATAACCCCCGTTCTCCGCTCTATATAGAGCTACCAAACAGTTTTATTAGGGTCCGTAGGCAAAACCAAGGACCCTTATATTTTCCTGCGTGTGTCTGTCCGTCCGTCCTGTCGCCTGCTCTCACGGCTACACTTTTCGTCCGATCACTTTGAAATTTCGCATGTATGTGTCTTGTACCTGCCCACACATTTTAAAAATATAGCGACATAAAAAAAAATGATGACATGGTTAAAAATCTTAAGAGTTAAATTTTTTTTTTTTTTTTTTTTGACACCGTGAGGGTTAGGGTGAGGGGTATCACATGAAAGGGTACGTCGAGCTGATTTCAAAAATATATAATTCTTTGGTTATAACTTTGATAGGGCGAGCGTAGGCAAGTTTGAAGTGGGTGTGAAACGTGTCCCCCCCCCCCCTCTATCACGCTTATGTGAAGTGCAAAAAATCTGAAAAAAATCCTGAACATTCTTCTACCAAAAGTAGAGATACCACTTTTTGGAAATTTCGAAAAAAATATTATTTTATTTTTTATTGACAAAATACGTTTTTTTCATAATTATGGTCTTTTCGATGTATTTAATATGGTTGTAGTCCGGTTCAGTGGCAAAAAAATACTTTATCAGAAGTTTGTTTATGTGTTTTGAGAATATCAGACCCATAGGATAGTTTAAAGTAAGCTTTTTAGCATTCTAAAAAACACCATCAATAGGGTGTACTACTTAAACTATACAGGGTTGCCTACGGACCTTCGCTGTGTGCTGGCTAGCACACACTTGACCTGTTTTATTCTATATCACCCGCAGAATTGAGCTTAACATTGAACCCCAAAAAAACCAACAAAATCTGGTCAGCCGTTTAAATGAACGTGATTGACGCTCAGACAAACAGATATAACATTTTTTGAATTTAAATTTGTTATCAGGACTACTCCAATAGAAGAAATACAAAATTTGAGCCCAATCGGATAAATGTATAGATACCACTCCAATCTTACAATATATATTTAATATTACAATGAATATGGCTGGAGTTTGCGTATAGATATAGATAATGGTAAATAGAATATTGTAGAATGTACTACGTTATTATTGATTTACCTCTGGTTAAGAAATCCAACTTTGTTCGAATATCTACGAGTATTGATCATAAGATAAAATAAGCTGCCTAATGTAATGGATTATAAAATGAATGCAGAAAAATATCATGGTATGAATTCAACAATGTATTAAATACATTTATCGACGGAAGAAAGAAGTTTTATCCCATTGACGTCATACAGTTAACTTTATTGAAACAAAGAAGATTTTCACTAGAGATAAAAATAGCTTCAATGTAATAACAAATGTCCACCTCTATTAGATCCCGTTACGAAATACCTTTTCCCTATTTTCATTTCCCTTCCTCATCTCATATCTACCAGACTTTGTAATTGACATTATATTATAGACATTTTCTTATTGACAGCGGATGAGGGGTAAGAATGAAATGAAAAATGAAAAACATATCTTAAAAACTATTCGTCTGATTTTATTTAAATTTAGATGGTAGGTCATAATTAGTAAATTGTTGGTCGTTGGCTCCATATAAGTTTTAACCTTATGCGCCCATTTGTTTCTATTCCACATCCGAACAATTTTACTATTTAATTGCACCTATATCTTCAAAAGTTTCTAATTATCTGATTTTTAGGAAATTTTCTTCAAAAGTAGCCCGCAGATTAATTTCAACTGTTTGCGCATTTTAAATGTTGCTAAAGCCACGTTTACACGATCCAAGTATACTTGGGCCAAGTCAGTTTTAACTCTACTTTGACGCTACTTGGATCGTGTAAATAGAGTATCAAAGTCAACATGGACATCAAAATTGAGTTGGATGCGGGCTCCATCGAAGTAGACGTTGATAAAAACAAAAATGGCGCCCACCTGATAAATTATGAGAACGAGCTGTCAAAAAATGACAGATAAGAGGTTGTGCTGGGTTTTGTTTACTAGATGGTGATATATCACCACTGTTTTAAAACTTAATAAGTACAATTTCACTGGAAAGTTGTAGAGGGAAAATCATGTCACACAATCTATCTTAACCTCCACTTTATAGTGTATCAAAGTTCCACTACTTGGACCAAGTATATTTGGATCGGGTAAACCTTACTTCAAAGTTCCACAAACACTTGGACCAAGTGAATTTGATTAAAGTGACTTGGACCAAGTATACTTGGATCTTGGATCGTGTAAACCAGACTTTAGTGATACTTTAATTCATGTATAAAAATCAAAACAATTTTGACAGTTTTAAAACATTCAGGAGGAAAATTAAATATATTTTACAATAATGGGCTGTAGTAGCATTAAATCATTAAAGTATACAAAATAGGACGCCAGGAATCTATTTGCCACACTAATTGACAGACTATTTTACATGAATAAATGTGATTTATTGTTATAACGGTTCGTATATAATAACCGCATACCTGGTTTTTAAGAAGCATGTTTCAGCTGCAGAGACCGGAATGTTTAGACTTATGTAATTCGTCAAATTGCAATAATTTCGTCTAATTTGGCAAGATTATTAATGCTATAGTGTCATCTTGGAAAATATCATGTAGAGAGAAGTTAATGCGCAGTGAATAAAGCCCCAATTATTTATTTACTTGATTAAGTCTCAAAATTGTTCAAAAGATAAACAAAGTACCGATGTGGAAATTCCACACATGAAATGTGTGGTGTCAATACGTGAGCAAGAGAGAACTCAGTATAAACTACATCGTACAAACAGCTAATATCGATTATAGTTTTGCAACAAAAGTCCAAAATTAAACAAAAATAATAATAATAATAAACACAATTAAATATATAGTTAACATAAAAATAAAATGTTACCTTATAAATGTCGGTAGAGTGTAAAAATATTAGAGAGAAAGGAGGTTTGTTTACATCTAGAGTTCAAGGTAAGTTTATATGCAAAAACAAAACAAATTTGTTAATCTTTATCCTTTATAACAATAAACAGGTCAAGTGTGTGCTAGTCAGCACACAGCGAGGGTCCGTAGGCCACACTATATAGTGTTTAACTGTAAAGTATATAAACAGTGTTTTTTTAAAATGTTAAAAAGCTTACTTTGAACCATCCTAAGGGTCTGATATTCTCAAAACACACTCTGATGAAGAAATAAAAAAATTTTAACCCTTAAGTTTTTTTACTCTAATTTGTTTGAAAAATATTTTTTTTTAGTCGCTATATTTTTAAAATATGGGGGCAGGTACAAGACACATACATGCCAAATTTCAAAGTGATCGGACGAAAAGTGTAGTCGTGAGAGCAGGCGACAGGACGGACGGACAGACACACACAGGAAAATATAAGGGTCCTTGGTTTTGCCTACGGACCCTAATAAAACATGGTTTCAGTAGACAGGGCAGGAATATTATGTAATTCAAATAAATCATAATTGTTGCGTAAGTGAAAATGACTTTGCAATGCCTTAAAAATGGGTCACGAAGGGGACTGAAATTTTAATTAATTTCTTTGTATATTTTTCAAAAATCATCCTAAGAAAATTATTGACGAAAGAACAGAGAACTTAAATTGTAGAAGTTTTGAGGAAATAATAATCCCTAAGCAACAACAAACTGACCGTGAAAAGGGGCTAAGTTTCAGACCCCCTCCCAAGAAGTCAGGCTATCAGAGTAGCGATATCTACATTGTAGCCAAGTCTGCTCTTTCTTTTGTCTATAACCTCATTTTACTCCTGCTTTCATGAGCAAGTCTGCTCTTTTATTTGTATTACTTAACACTTACCCAGTTTCTGAATGAGGCATAAGGCAGACTTGACCACACTGTAAATATCACTACTTTGATGCTGACTTTTTAGAGAGGGTGCCAGGAAAATATTTCTTTTCTTCTGAGTTCTCTCATTTCAACCACCCACGTTACTCCTATGTGTGTACACATGATACCGATGTGTTTTATTAGCAAAATGGATTAATGGCGTCACAAATTTATGATTTTCCGGGCAAGCACAACTGCATGTTAGGACTGATTTTTGTACCAAAGTTTTAACTCTCTAGCTTTAAAATTGTAGGAGTTATGTGTGACTGACAGACAACACTGTTTAAACAGACACTAAAATCCACTCAAATGTTTTAAACAATACCTAAAACCATTAATTCCATTGAAATCTCAGATTCGGATTTTTTGGATGAAACAAATACTTTACTTTTAAGGTGAGGAAAATTAAATATAATTGTATGGGGTTAAAGTAAATTAATAATAATTCTTTAACGTAGAGAGGTGTCTTAGTGGTCTAATAGGGCAACAATATACAGTTAAGACGAATTTCCATAGGTAAGGTGTGTTACGAGAAGAAGTAGTGATAAAAATCCCGGTGGTAGAGTTTAGAGACCCAGAATATTGCGTCTCAATCATCAAAATAAAGAGATAAGATTATTATGTTGGAAGCAAAGATCGTGAAAAATGAAATCATATTTGCAATCGGGAAATGATAATGCTGGTGGTGAAGTTAGAGCAACTTAAGCTTATCGAATGTAGAGGGATATCCATCTGTCCAGATAAATGGTTGATTTTTCTTTGTTAAGATGGTATGAATAGTTTTGACAGAGTAATGGTCGATTCATTTTCTGTAACAATTAGGCACTTCTAAAAATGCTCGTATATATTTTTGCAATTGTAGAATCGGGAAAATCTAAGTGCTCTCTTAAACCAAAAACTTACATTTATCTAATTGAATACTAAAATCTGGAATCTTTAAATCTTTTTAGTACTAAAACAATTGAGTTTAAGTGGTCTTCGAAAGTGTTGACATTAAAAATGTGTATGTCGTCAATATAAATATGTAACATTCTTCGCCTATCAGCCCCGATAAAATTTCGTACATTCAGCGTTGGAAAATGGCTGGACTGTTCTTCGTTCCGAACGGTAAAGATTTGAACTGTCGAAAGGTGAAACGAAACTTGTCATAATTAGTATTTTAATGGTCATATCATATTATCTTATTAATATAAAGAGGGAAACTAGTCTTCAGACGAATGAAATCTATCATACGAATTGCACGACCGTACTTTAGTTAAAACGACCTTGAGCCTTGAAACCTATGATTAGCAGTATCATTCAACTTCTCAACAACTTTTCAAGAATTTTCCGCCTAACTCAAAAATACCTTAGTGCATGTGCTTTTTAAATCAGGAAAATGTTAAAGTAAATTAAAATAAAAGTATTAAAAGTTCTTTTCTTTTTTACTGCGTTTCAAAGCAGGTTCTAAAGGCCTACACGTAGGTACTTTTTATCCGTTTTAAACGCCGTTTTTTTTTTTTGTTTTTTTTTTGGAAAGAATGTACGTTGTTCTAAGGTGCCCTTGTACGGGTAAAGCTGACAATTTTATTGGCGATTCAAGAATTATGTTGACCCTTAATTAAGAACCTTCGGTTTTGAACAACAAGGCCCAATTCTATCCATGTAAATATATTTTAAAGGAATTTTTATTAATTAAATTAATTACCGTATTTCATCGAATATAAGACGCCCTCAAATAAGATGGAAAGCATGAGGATATCAAGGTAATGGGAAGGAAATTTAAATATGTAGATGATAAATTTAATTCATTGGTTGTTTTGGTGGAACATCAAAGCAAAGGACAGAAATAACTGGATAAAATTAGGAGGCTTTCGCTCAGCAATGAGCCTGGTTTCAAGAAATTTTTTTGTCGAATGCCAGAAATTCAAAAACTACCCCCTAAAAATTCTCTCCATATGTACCCTACCTGGGCCTTTTCCTTGGAGAATTTACCTACTCTTTAATCCTAATATCCATAATGCCAAGAATAGTTTAACATTTGCTTTGTTATAATATATGTACATATTATTATAGTCATAGACATATATATTTTTGTTAAGTTCCTTGTTACACCCTACTGCTTATTTCTTATAAAATCAAATTTATAGATTTATATTACCAAAACACATCCTTATCATAATCAAATACACATTTAAAAGGATAAGTTGACCTTTCATATGTACATTGCGGAAAAAAAAAACTGAAAAAATGACCTTCGTCTATATAAACCGCTATTACCGGGTGGGGTTGGTCAAAGACCTTATAGATTGTTCAGCAGTATTATCATTCATCTTGAAGTAAGAATGTAACGGTTACTGTTATGTTATATAAGTATTATGCCTATATACATTTGCAGAAATAAATGAAAGTATACAATATATATGGATATATTTTTATAATTTACATAAAACAAGTTGTGTGAGTTAACGGTATATTTCTTCTGTACTTATGACAAATATATGTCTTTGGTTTACACATGATCAAACTAGTTTTCATTTTAATTATGTAAATAATTTTTTTTTTTTTTTATTTAATTATTTAATCTGTTAATGAAGTAATAGAAATAGTCTTGCCACTTTGTATACGACACGTAGCTTTAGAACACAGAGCTTAGAATGTTCACATATTTTAATTCAATATTATATGTTGCGAATACGGTTAAAATTAATATGGGACCATCGGTGGTCTACTTTTGATAAACCATACAAATTTCTTCAAAATCGATAAAGTACTTTAGAAGCTATAGTTGATATTAAAAAAAAATTTGTGCAGATGAAGAAGAAATAAACAGGTCAAGTGTGTACTAGTCAGCACACAGCGAAGGTCCGTAGGCAACCCTGTATAGTTTAAGTAGTAACACCCTATTGATGGTGTTTTTTAAAATGCTAAAAAGCTTACTTTGAACTATCCTATGGGTCTGATATTCTCAAAACACATAAACAAACTTCTGATAAAGTATTTTTTTGCCACTGAACCGGACTACAACCAAATAAATACATCCAAAAGACCATAGTTATAAAAAAACGTATTTTGTCAATAAAAAATAAAATAATATTTTTTTTCGAAATTTCTAAAAAGTGGTATCTTTACTCTTGGTCGAAGAATGTTCAGGAATTTTTTCAGACTTTTTGCACTTCACATAAGCGAGATAGAGGGGGGGGGGGGACACGTTTCACACCCACTTCAAACTTGCCTACGCTCGCCATATCAAAGTTATAACCAATGAATTGTATATTTTTGTAATCAGCTCGACGTACCTTTTCATATGATAACCCTCACGGTGTCCAAAAAAAAATTGAACCCTTAAGTTTTTTTACCCTAATTATTTTTTTTTAATTCGCTATATTTTTAAAATATGTGAGCAGGTACAATACACATACATGCCAAATTTCAAAGCGATCGGACGAAAGGTGTAGCCGTGAGAGCAGGCGACAGGACAGACGGACAGACACACGCAGGAAAATATAAGGGTACTTGGTTTTGCCTACGGACCCTAAAAAATTGGCGTAGAAGGTAGGGGTGTAGCTAGAACGCTCTGGAACTTCGTTCCCGGTACTGCTTCAGTGGATGAAAAATTAGTAAAAAAATCACTGGATGTTCCATAGAGTAAAGAACTTCTATTTTAATTTTTACGTTTTACTTGACAATTCAATGTAATTTCCTTGTTTGAATATGTATTGCTAAAGTAGCATAAAAAATAAATTAAAATATAGATTTATCAATTTCTCGTTTTGGGATTTGTAGTAATACTACTGTACTAAAACTATTGTGGCATACTCGTAAAATTGTAGAGGAATTAAATTTTCGCTAAATTCATGAACAGCATTATAAAAACTTATTAAAACAAGTTTTAGTACATTTAGTTTTATAGCTCATTCGTAAAGTATTCTACTAAAGTAGACTTAATTTTGTTACTAATCATGCCTTGAGGAGCTGTGGTAAATTTTACCTCAAGAATGCATGAAAACACGTTTTTAGAGGTTACATTATATCACAAAATATTTTGGCCTGGACTACGATCTTTCATCATTATCAAATAAGTTTATTTTATATTATTTTCATTCTTTGATATTATACGATTTCCCGGGAAAGCTAATAGCTTTCCCGGGAAATATATATAAGCTATATTCCGGGAATGGTACCTAGAAGAATGGAAGGATGATAAGAGACCGGGGGTAGGGGGGAAGGGGGGATGCAGAAGGAAAGTATCTATGATTTTTGCGGAAAGTTAATTTTTCAAAAAGTTTCTCCAGTAATCGGAATTAATTGCTTAGGGATTATGGGAACTTATTAAATCCATGGAGAAAGGAGTAGTTAAACTCTTTGGCAATCAAAGTCAAACATTCTCGCGTGGTAAAATAACTGTAATTTTTCTTAACGGTAGTTTATAAATGTATTAAATAAAAAAAATAAATAAATATGTGTGAGACTCTCAGGCATTAGAAGTAAAACTTAAGTTCTAGAAACAGTTAATTTTATGCATTGCTCTCTTTGCATTTGTTAACGATTTTATTATTTCAGGATTAAGAAATGGTTAGGTGGAATTGTATTAAAATAGTACATTACGCGTCGAGTGCGGAAAGTAGCATTTTGCATGCGAGTGTGGAGTTTGCACCCGAGCGATAGCGAGGGTAGTAATACCACACGAGCAATGCAAAATGCCGTTTTCGCTCGAGTTGCGTACCGTACTTTATCTACGATTGTTAGATTTAAATAATAAATACAGAAAAAAATAAACTTGCTATATGTAAGTTCGTATCTCTCTCTTGATAAAGTTGGCATTAATTCTTGAGTTATATTTTTGGTCGAATTAATTATTTCTGGAGGAGTATTATTCTCCACATTTTCGTCAATGTCACTTGATTCACTCATTGTTTTTCACTAAAAACTCGATATAAACAGTTACTTTAATAAAAGAACAGCAAATTAGTTTTGTTAAATGTAAACAAACTCGTTAATCGTGCGTAAAGCTGAAGAATTCCTCTTCTTTACCGCATTAGTGTGGTAAAGAAGAGGAATACTTCAGAACTCTGAGACGCGCGCATGCGCAACGCATACAAGTACGTAAATAATTACTTTCTACGCATCTAAACAAAGATATAATGTTTATATTTCTTATCAATCGTAGATAAAATAAAATATTTTCATATCATTTTAGCGAATAATGAAGAAAAAAATAAAACAACATTTATATATATATATATATATATATATATATATATATATATATATATATATATATATATATATATATATATATATATATATATATATATATATATATATATATATATATATATATATATATATATATATAAATATATATATATATATATATATATATATATATATATATATATATATATATATATATATATATATATAATTATTATAATGAATATAATATTACGCTTATATACCCATACTGAGTATTGAGCACTAATGCCTGCTAAATCAGAGGTCGGTTGATCGAGACTCGTCCAAGTAAAAGATTTTTTGGCACTTTTATAGAAAAGGGCCCCCCACTTTATTTTAATCTAATATACCTTCTGACAACCGAATACACACTTTTTTTTATGTAAAAGTGTGATATTCCTTTGTCCCAAAGCATATTGGACTGAATATCCCTTTGTCTTAATAGGTAGTTAGACTAAGGGATATAAATTCATCTGTATAAAAAACAAAATGGGGGGCCCTTTTCTATAAGAGTACCGATTTTTTACAAGAAAGTGAACAAGGAAAGTTACAGGTTAAACTTTCTCATATTCGAGTTCATAATTACTTAGCACAATGCTTTCCATTTATTAGTTTTCGTGTTTTTGTAGGTAAATTTAATTATTATTGAATATTTCATCTAAATTTATCATAAAAATAACTCCTCGGCAGAAAATCGAACCCACAATCATAATACCTTCGTCAATATAAGACCTATAGTTTAGGCTGCACAGACGACAGACAGAAGACAGACGACAGACAGAAGACAGACATTTTTTAAAAAAAACCACTTATTTGGACTCAGGGGACCTCAAAACGTCAACATCGAATTTTCGCGCCATCACAATACTTTCTTTTTAAATGAGAAAGTAACAATGTAATGGAAATAACACACACCGTGGCGCAGCAAGGAAATGAAGCTAAATTTTCCACTATGCATAGGAATCTCTAGTATTCTATCATACCACTTGACGAAGAGAGTAGTAGTTATGAAGTAATTTAAAATTTAGAAGTTAAATTTGCGTAGATAACTGCAGTAAAAGTATTAATGATTTTAAGCCCAAAAAAACTTAATTGTTGAGTATCTTCGAATTAAAAAAACAAATCTCAGGGATCATGATCATTGTTTTATCATTTAAATCTAAATACAACTTTCTTCCAATAGATTAACATAATTTCTTTTCTTTTTGAATTCATATTTAAACTAAAATTTAAAAATAATTTTATAAGAATAATTATTATTTATTCTTAACTATTATTAACTATTTCATTGCTTATATCTGCCTTGCGGACAAGTAATTTAATACTTAAATATGCAAGTCCTAGAAATTCTCAAGTCTAGTAGAAAGTAGTTAATATAATCAAGCCTGTACTTATCATCTATAATTCGACCTTGTACACCCAAATGGGAAAGTAAGAAAGACATGGGCAAGGACGCTTGACTTCATGTATTCAATACTATACGTAAACGTATGGGACTTAGCAAGAACCAGTTCAAGTTACTCTATATCATTTAGTTGTACTTGATCTCTCATATTGATCGTATCGTGTTTCATAAAGGATAAACTTCGCTGTTTATCTTTGTTTGACTCGTGTATCGATTTGATTTTTGATTTATAATGATTTTTACTGCTTGTTTTCGCTCTTAATTGATATTTCGTAAAATGGAAATTTTGGATTAAATTCATCTTCTATAATATGGATAATGAAAATGACAATGGATGAAATAAGACTTTATTTTTAATTTGAGAAATAAAGTTGTGGATTATAAAAATTTTATTTTTTAATGTTATCTTTTGAATAAAATAATTGCTGATTTCTGGTTTTCAAGGTAAAATTTTGCAATAATAATTTTGCTTTTAAATAACATTTCTAAATAAATAAAAAAAATAAATAAATAAATAGTAGCTTTTTTAAAGATAACAATAAATTCATTATCTATATATTTGTTGCACTTAAACATTGTAAGAGCGTTACGAATTCAGTGAAATAAAATAAAAAGACATGACTCAACAGGAGCAATCAATACCTGGTGATGATTCAGATGAAGATTCCGATTCTAAAGTCAACGACTTAAAAGATTATTTATGTTTGATGGTTGATAATATGCGAATTAATGAACACAGTCAAGAATATTCGTCAAGTGAATCGAGCACTCTCTGCGCATCGACAATTTTTAACGAAGTAGAACTCAACGAAACAAATGTAATCGAACAGATTGAAGGTGTAAAACAAACGAAAAAGAACATACTAATTAAGAATAAACCGTTGACGGTACAAAGCGACGATGAAAAATACTTATCGACGAAAGTGAAAACTAAATCCAAACGTAAAACTAAAAATAAAAACAGATTCCATTCGGTTAATTGTGATGATATTGAACAAGCGTTGAGACAGATTAAATTAACCGATGAAAAAACTGGTGAAATCGTTACACTAAGAAGAAATTACAATTCGGTTGATAAAAACACGGAATTTCTAAATGAAGAGTATGTGAAGAGAAATAATAAAAGAATTAATAAACTGAAAGCGACAACACCAACTGTTAATTTTATGTTTTGGAGTAAGTTATAATTTTATTTATTTTTACTATGTTTTTATTAGCTTGCTTTCTTGTTTGTTTGTTTGTTTGTTTGTCCGGTACAAATCGGGCAATCGATTTCTAACTAACATCCCGAATAGCTAGACATTTAAAACTTTTAACATAGCTCAGAACACGATGACAATGCATCATTTTAATACTTTTAGCCATCTTTTATCTAAATTTAATTTGTTTTCAGCAAATTTTGCTGCTTAGAAAGTTAGTTCGGCAAAAATCCACAAGTTATTTTATTTGTTTTGACATGACCCATATTTACGATCTTCATTTTGACAGGTTTATGATTTTTTATTTTAGTAGCTGGCAGTATGGCTGATAAAATTGTTACAATGATCAAGAATGGTTATATCAGGCCTTTTTGTTATGTAAAAACTAAATATATTTTTACTGCGTTTTTATTAGCTTGCTTTCTTGTTTGTTTGTTTGTTTATTTGTCCAGTACAAATCTGGCAATCGATTTCTAACTAACTTCCCGAATAGCTAGACATTTGAAACTTTTAGCATAGCTCAGAACACGATGACAATGCATTATTTTAATACTTTTACCCATCTTTCAGCAGAATTTAAATCATTTTTAGCAAATTAGGCTGTATGGAAAGTTAGTTCGGAAAAAACCGCGTTATTTTTTTTTTTATTTTGACATGACCCATAATATTTACGATCTTCATTTTGACGGGTTTCAAATTTATGATTTTTTATTTTAGTAGCTAGCAGTATGGCTGATCAAATTGTTACAATGATCAAGAATGACCATATCAGGCCTTTTTGTTGTGTAAAAAACTAATTGTATTTTTATGAGATAAACATTGAATGACAGCGAAACAGGAAAAGTAAACAAATTAATAAAAAAAAGTTAAATAAATTAATTGACATGTGACAACCAGGTTTGTTTACACTTGTGTCCTAGGTATCGGTTTAATTTTTCGGGATCTGTACTTCTTTACTTGTACTCATTTTTCTTCTCTTTTCTTCTCTGACCGTCCCCTAAACGGGGGCATATTGGCATATTGATGACCCGGTTTAGATTTGGTGTTGGGGAGATCCGTTGTACAAAGATTTGTCCTTTTATAGGTTTAAGATCAGCTGTCTAGTTGGTTATCATTTATATGAAGTAAATAAATTTGGAACTATTTTTCTTTCACTAACATTATATATTACAATTACAATTATATATTATCAACAATACTTATGAACTTATTAGTCAACAGAAAATTTAAAAATGTAGTATATAAAAAAGTTCTTTTCACTTTCTCATATAAAAAGAAAGTATTGTGATGGCGCGAAAATTCGATTTTGAGATTTTGATGGATTTACACGTTTTGAGGTCCCCTGAGTCCAAAAAAGTGGTTTTTAAAAAATGTCTATGTCCGTCGTCTGTCGTCTGTCGTCTGTCTGTGCAGACGCCTAGAGCCTAAACTACCGGGCCGATTTTGACGAAATTTGGCATACATGTTCAGAAAAATCATACCCCGAGGCGAGATCGAGAAATGAATTTTAGCTCTAAATTTGGGGGCGCCACCCCCAAAAAACTCTGAATAAACGTGAAAAAAAACTATTTCTCGAAAACCGTTCCGACGATTATGATTAAAAAATTCTAAAATTTAGTAAATTTAAATACGAATCTAACGATATAAGCCGTTTTCCCGGGAAAAATCTAGTTCCTGAGAAAATTGCTTAAAACGCGGACGGAGAGAGCCCGGGTTCGATTCCCCGTCCTGGAGAAGTTATTTTTATGGTAAATTTTGATATATTTTTCAATAATAATTAAACGAACTCACGAAAACTAATAAATGGAAAACATTGCCTAAGTAATTATGAACTCGTATATGAGAAAGTTTGTCTGAATTGTCTCGGACCGATTTTTATATCTTATATAATTATTTACTCTTCATTTTTAATAAGGGGGGGGGGGATCTCTTCTTTTTAATCTGAGAAAAATATCATGTTGTGATCATTTAATCGTGCAAAGTATGTCTGATTGACATCAAGCTAGAATTTTGTGCACAAGTTAATCTTTTAGTGCCGTTTAAGAATATGTGGTCGTCTAAGTTCGTTAGACATAGCCGTCATAGTTCGTCAAAGTTCTGCGGGACATAGCTTAGCAATAGGCATTTGAAAAAAACAAATCTTTGGAAAGCGCCCATGTCCAGCCCTTTATGGTGGACAATGTGATTTTCATGATCCTGATTACAAACTTAGAAGACCAAAAATCAAGTTGAGGTAGTTTGTCACTTAATAGGTTAGTTAGTCAAGTATTACTCCAAATCAAAGAGGCCACCTATTAAGTGACAAACTAACATCAACTTGATTTATGGTCTACTAACTAAGTTTGTACTCAGGATCATGAAAATCATATTGTCCACCTTAAAGGGCGCGAGACATGGCCGCTTTCTACCCGATTGTTTTTTTTCAAATGCCTATTGCCATGCTATGTCCCACAGACGAACTTAGCCGACCACATATTCTTAAAAGAAACCAAAAGATTTACTTATACACAAAATTCTAGCTTGATGTTCGTTACACACTTCTTTGCACGCTATCTCCTGGACTATTATTATAGATTAAAATAGACTGCCAATTGGTGTGGCACATAGCTTCCTCGCATTCTATCACGTATTTTATTGACTTTATGTTTTTACAAGCCATTATTGTTTAATTTGTTTAATTTTTTCCCCGTTTTTTTAATCTGTCAAAATTGTTTTGATTTTTTCTATGAATTAAAGTTTCACTTTAGTAAAAGTTAAAGAGCGCATATGGTTCAAATTAATCTGGGGCTATCGGCGGGCTACTTTCGATAAATTGTAAAAGTTTCATACAAATCAGATAAGTATACTTTTGAAGCTATATGTGTAAATAAATGTATGTTTGTGCGCATGTCGAAGAGAAAAAAATGAGCGCAGAAGGTAAAAAAGAATGGAAAATAAGAAGGGAAAATAAATAATCATGAATCATGATTAGTTGATATATAATGGGTATGGGTATAGTAGTAGTACAGCGGCTAGTAGTAAGGGAACCACTCTGCATTCTTACTATTCCTCTAACCACACATCTCCTTTTCAATTATTATAAAATGTATCTCTTTGGTACAAACAAACTACTGCATGTATTAAATTGAAATTTTGCATGCCTGCTTCAATTGTGCATTAGTTGGTGTATATGAAGTTTTATTAAAATCGTTACGTTAGAACGTAAGATATCGGTAAAAAGGTTGTTTTCTCTATTATAAACGTTTAGGTCCGCTTTAATAGTTTTAGCGATCTTTATTAATTCATAGCGGTGTCGCTGTTGGTTTTACTAAAAAAATGTTATTTAAAAAAAATGTTCGTCTCATCGAATAGGTGATGATAGAATCTTTTCCCGTCCTGAAATTCCAATTTAATTTTTGAACCTCTCGTTTACGCGAGCGTTGCGCGCGAACTCTTGGACGGATCACGCTGACCAACGAACTTAGCCTGAGTATTAGTAAGAGGAACATGAATACGAAATTTTAACTAAATCGGTCAACTTTTACTCAAGTTATCGTCGGACACGTAAACATTACTGACAGGCATACAGACTTACAGACAGACAGACAAGATTAATAGTTTGTTGAATGTAAGAAGCTCTCTTATGCTCGCTTCAATTAAATAAAATTATTAGCAGCTCCGGTGAAATCCGCGTCACGAAGGGGTTGAAGTCCTTGGTTTCGCTTCCACTACTGGAAGCATCTTCAGGGGTGAGGTGCAAATAAGTGATGTAAATTCGAAGCAACAACAAGACATACATTACAGACATGTAGACATGTTTATGACGAGTCTACCCGCGAAAGCCTACACACCAAGTTAAATAATGTTATTAAGTTTTATTGTGCATTAGCGTGGGATTGGTTGAAGTCCTTAAAAAATCTCAGTGACGTAGATTTCACCAGCAACTAACAGATGTACTGTCGAGTTTCCTCTTGTTTTTTTTGTACGAAAATAATTGTGTTTACAATAATGTTTCAGCGGTTACTTTTGTGAAGGAATTCGAAGTCTGCAGTTTATGACAAGTAGAAATAGATACTGTCAATGAAATGATTTGGTTTATTTGGTTTGTTTTACGTAACCAGGTAAGACGTAAGCCGCAGGGTAGCTTGCGGACAGTGAGAAACGTGATAGCCCGGCACGTGCTTCATACTATTCCCATTCCACCCGCTATTCTTCTGCACTTCTCACTTTCCCTATCCTTTCACAATACCACAATTATCCTAAATTATTATACATTTTTATAAATAAAATTAATTTATTAAATTATAATATATATATATATATATATATATATATATATATATATATATATATATATATATATATATATATATATATATATATATATATATATATATATATATATATATATATATATATATATATATATATATATATATATATATATATATATATATATATATATAGCGGATTTCTGTCTTGGAATTTTTGAAATCGGAGATCTAAAATGTTTTGGTTCTCCAGAACGATGACATAGCTTCCGTTACCTTCGGTAAGCTCGGAAGCAAAATTATCAAATATATATATATATTGCTTCCGAGCTTACCGATGGTAACGGAATCTATGAGATTTATTTGAATAATATTTTATGTCTCCGATTTCAAGAATTACAAGACGAAAATCCGTTTTAGACATCTGGGAACATTTTAGGTTCCATGTCTGTCTGTCGCTTAATTTTTGCGAACCAACATTATCTTTTAAACTACACGTCTGATTTTCATGAAATTTCGATGGTTGGTCATAATTACCCCATTGTTGGTCCAATATAAGTTTAACTTCTGCGCTTATTTCATTCTCTTCCACATGCTCACAATCATCCTTTTATTTACACATATCTTCAAGAGTAATTATCTGATTTGTATGAAACTATTTTATAGTTTATCGAAAATATCCTGAAGATAGCCCCAGATTAATTTGAACCGTCTGCGCTCTTTAACTTTTCTTAAATTGATACTTTTATACATGTAAAAATAGACTGCTAATTGGTGTGGCACATAGCTTCCTCTCATCCTAACCACGTACTGTATTCTATTGATTCACGTACTGTAGTCCAATTTGTTTGTTTCCCCGTTTTTTAATCTGTCAAAATTGTTTTAATTTTTTACATCAATTAAAGTATCAATTTAGCAAAAGTAAAAGAGCGCAGACGATTCAAATTGATCTTGGGATATCTGCGAGTTACTTTCGATAAACTGTAAAAGTTTCATACAAATCAGATAAGTACTTTTGAAGCTATAGTTGTAAATAAATGTATGTTTGTGTGCATGTGGAAGAGAAACAAATGAGCGCAGAAGGTTGAAACTTATATGGGACCAATAATGGGCTAATTATGACCTACCATCTAAATTTCATTAAAATCAGACGTGTAGTTTTTAAGATATTTGGTTCGCAAAAATCGAACGACAGACAGACACGGAACCAAAAATGTTCCCTGATTTATGAAACGGATTTCTGCCTTGGAATTTTTGAAATCGGAGACCTAAAATATTTTCGTTCTTCGAAACGATCACATAGCTTCGGTAAGCTCGGAAGGAAAATCAAAACAATTTTGACAGATTAAAAAAACGGGGGAAACAATTAAAAACAAAATAGACAGTAACGGCTTGTAAAAGCATAGAATTAATAAAGTGCGTAATCAGATGTGAGGAAGCAATGTGCCACATCAATTGGCAGTTTATTTTTAAAAATAATGGGCTTACGACAAGCCAGAGCTCTTCACGAGTTAAAAAGTTACAAGTTACCTACATTTATCTATAGATATAAAACTAAAAACCGAAAAAAGGGCAAATACGAATTCATTTTAGAACTTTTTTACTTTCTCATATAAAGAGAAAGTATTGTGATGGCGCGAAAATTCGATTTTGAGATTTTAATGGATTTACACGTTTTGAGGTCCCCTGAGTCCAAAAAAAGTGGTATTTAAAAAATGTCTGTCCCTCGTCTGTCGTCTGTGCAGACGCCTGGAGCCTAAACTACTGGGCCGATTTTGACGAAATTTGGCATACATGTTCAGAAAAATCATACCCCGAGGCGAATCGAGAAATTAATTTTAGCTCTAAATTTGGGGGCGCAACCCCCCAAAAACTCTGAAAAAACATGAAAACATTATTTCTCGAAAACGGTTCCGACGATTTTGATTAAAAAATTCTATAATGTAGACCATTTGAATACGAACCCAACGATATAAGCCGTTTTCCCGGGAAAAATCTAGTTCCTGAGAAATTAGCTTAATACGCGGACGGAGAGAGCCCGGATTCGATTCCCCACCCAGAAGAAGTTATTTTTATGAAAAGTTCAATAATATTTAAATGTACATTTGAAAATTAATAAATGGAAACACTGGGCTAAGTAATTATAAACTCGTATATGAGAAAGTTTGTCCGACTAGTCTCGGACCGATTTTTAAAACGTGTAACCCTGAAAAGATTTCTTTATTTTTTATTGGAAGTATTACAATAAGGATTGCATAATTACTTTTTTTATTATTTGTATACATCCTATGACCAAATAAACTAATCGGTCAGCTGGTTCTAGTTGCTAACATATGTTTGGCCTTCGAAAGTCTCGTTCACCTTGATTAATTTTTAGTTTTTTTAAAAACATTACTTAAGTATTACTGTAAAATAAAAACACGACCCGTTAGTCAGGTACATATGACTTATTTTATTTATTACAACTCTAAAAACGTTTTAAATTATATAATAGGCATGGATATGATATATATTCTTGTGCTTATTATACAATGTGGAAATTATGCAGCTAAATTATACCTTGATGGTCCACGAGCAAAGATCTTTATACCTGCTTCTTTCTCTTTTAATATTTGACCGCCAATTAAGTGTATTAACTATTTCGTATACTTTAATGATTTTATGCTTATAAAACCTATATTTTGTTAAATTTATTTAATCTTCCCCTCGTTTTTTTCAGATAGTCAGATTTGTTTTAAATTACTTTAGCTCTTGGCCTAACTCAAATAAGGACATTAACGGGAAAAAATTCCGATAAAGCTGAATTTTGGTTTATGGCTTTATTTTGGTCCCCTGATCAACATATTAATTTTTCCCCCTCAAGGGAGGTCTGATTTGGCCACCATTTGAAATTCGAGTTTTGGCTAATATCTTCGTTCTCATCGATGATACGACAAAAATAGATTTTATCAAATTTGTAGGACTTTAAATTGTCAACAAAAAAGGTTCAATGTCATTATACGCTAAAGTCAATAGTTTTGAAGCTATAGCTCTGCGAAGTATGACATATTTCTGGACCCGCATGAAATGGGAGTTTTTCTACTCCACGACTCGCTCGCGGCACCGGTAGGAGGGAAATTTGACTATCGAATTTTTATACTAGAAAAAATAAATTTGGAATAGTATCTTAAAGAAGTTATAAAGAATACTTTTTTCTTGTATAGTCGAAATTTGGACCGGTTTACTCTTGTACGATTTTAGGAAATTGTACTCTCTGGGTACAGGGTACATTTTGAACGAAAAGTAATACTATTAATCTTCATTTAAGAACATGCAGGAGATTTTATGAAGAGTGACTTTTCTTCGAAAATTGAATTTTTTTTTAATTTACACGTATAGGCAACTCAATCCGTGGACATACTGTATATAAACTAATTTATTGTTATTTTGTTACAATTTACTAATTTTTGTTTATTTCTGGGCCAGTTTTCAATGAACTCTAATTTAAAATTAATTTTATCTACGATTGTCACCAAATATTATCATTGTATCTCTGTTTAGATGCGTAGAAAGTGATTCTTTTCGTACTTGTATTCATTGCGCATGTGCGTCTCATAATTCTGAAAAATTCCTCTTTTTTACCGCCCCAGGGTGGTAAAAAAGAATTCTTCACCTTTACGCACGATTAGCGAGTTTGTTTACATGTAACAAAACTAATTTGCTGTTTGTTTACTAAAAGTAACTGTTTATATCGAGTTTTTTGTAATTAATGCGTGATTTAAGTGATTATGACGAATATGAGGAGAATAATACGTTTTCCGAAATAATTAATTCGGCACAAAATACAACTAATGAATTAATGTCATCTTTATCAAAAGAGAAATACGATCTTGCATACAGGAAGTTTATTTTTTTCTGTATTTATTATTTGAATCTAACAATTGTAGATAAAGTACGGTACGCAACTCGTGCGAAAACGGCATTTTGCATTGCTCGAGTGGTTTTACTACCCTCGCTGTCGCTCGGGTGAAAACTCCACACTCGCATGCAAAATGCTATTTTCCGTACTCCACGCGTAATGTACTATTATATAATATCTAATAATCTTTAATAGGATAGTTGACCTGAGTTGGTTCCAGTGGGGGGGGGGGGGGGGGGGGGCTGTGCTCGACTTGGTGGATTCATGTCCATAAAAAATACCAAGTTTGCTTTATAATACCATTAATATAACATAAGATGTGCCGGCAAACAACTGCTTTATATAATAATATTATTCTTTTGATTACTAAGATGCAACGTGTTCAATCACATTTCATTGTGCATCTTGAATCACGTTGGAATTTATAGCAGAAACCATCTTAAATTGCGTCTTATATAGAAGTAGGCGTGACTGACAGACTGACACGTTGTATTGAAGCATTAAATTCTTCGTGTCTGGCTATCTAGGTTGGTTGTATTTTCTTTGTTCCCACGTGCTTTGTCTTTAATCATTATGGAAATGCATGGGAGAATGTAGTTTATTATGATTTTCTTTTTATAATGCCGTGGAAAAATAGAAAAAGCGGATATTAAAGAGCCTTGGCATTCTAATATTTTCTTTAACATTTCTTTTTTAAGTTCACCTAATGATGAATAACTTTTAAAGTCCGTATTGAATACAAAAATCCAATTTTTCTTTGAGCTCCGCATAATGTTGAAATAATAACGTTTAAGAAAATTAATTTTTTTAACGGATTATGTAGACTTTATCAATGACAAAAAGACGTACAATGAGTATAGGTAGGTGAGGTATAGGTAGGGTAGGGTAGGTTAGTAGGTTAAAATGTAGTCCATTTGAATAAGAATCCAACGTCATAAGCCGTTTTCCCGGGAATAATCTGGTTCCTGAGAAAATAGCTTAAAACGCGGACGGAGAGAGCCCGGGTTCGATTCCCCGCCGAGGAGAAGTTATTTTTATGATACATTTTGATTAAATGTTCAATATTATTTAAATGTACGTACGAAAAGTAATAAATGGAAAACACTGGGTTAAGTAATTATAAAGTCGTATATGAGAAAGTTAGTCTGAGTTGTCTCGGACCGATTTTTTCCTTAAAACTGTAATGCCATATATTGAATATCTTCATAATATTGTTTTCGACAAAGGTCGAAAAAAGTGTTTATATATATATATATATATAGCAATAAATAATGAGGTGATCAACCTATAAGCGTGGATTTTTAGCTGTTTGTGTACTAGACAGATGTGGGAAATCTGAATACCCCATAAAAGTAACAGGGTTGCACCCTTCATAAGCGAAAAAGCGACCGGTAGGAGTGGAGGGGGGGTCACAGAAAAGACCCGTAACGTAATTTATAATAAAGGTTTAAAAGACATTGTAGACTACAGTTTGCTTTGTGTTGCTTTGCGTTGTTGACTTTTGACAGCGCGGGAAAATCCGAAAAACTAGGGTGGGGAGGCAATCAGAGATCAGGATTTTGAATTCTAGAAGATCGGGCCAACTAAACAAACAAAAATGTCCCTGGCTCCACTCCTCCCACAGGCCTAGTGACTATATTTTTTTCCTTATTTAGGTTGGCCAAACTGAGTGTCAAAAGTCACAACTCGTAACACGCTTACTATAAATAATTAAACTAATTACTGATTAAGCGGCATGTATAGAGTATTGTTGCTTAAGTGTTAATGACACAATTATCTTAACCATTAACTCAAAAAAGCTTTCTTAACAGATAAGTAATCGTTCAAAATACCAGTATTCTCCAATACTTTGAACAATTAACAGTCAATTATCGAAGTAACAAATATATTGCTTCATTGTTTTTATTGTTGCTACATAATAATTTAATACATTAATAATAGTGTGTACATTTCTCTCGACTTAACCCTTTTTATTATGAGTTTTATGGTCGTCATCTAAAATCTAAACTGCTTTGCCGTGCTAGATTGTATTATCTTACTATAATAATAATAATAACCATTTATTTGCTAAATTAATCACGTGCTTTTTTCTTTTTTTAAAAAAAAAAAAAAAATAACAATACATACATGCAAATTTAGCTCTTGGCTGTGGTTGCCTACAAAGGCGGAGTTTCCTCTTTAATTCTTGTATACATAATAATAATAATTATCATATCTATTTAAACTTTTGTTTTAAATTGATATCCTTCTTGGCTAGTATGTTATTCTTTTACATGACATTAAATATATAAAGTAAACAAATAATTAATAATTAACAAATTAAGGACTAGACCCATTCTCCTCCATTCTATTCTGTCTCGTGCAATACGTTTCCAGGTAACACCTCCATATATTAATCTCATTTCGTGATCCCATCTTCTTATTGGTCTTCCTTTCTTCCTTTTCTTTCCAACTGGCCACCAATCTAACACTTTCCTTGACCATCCTTTATCTTCCACTCAGTGTCGTAACTATGGGCCCGCGCGGGCCCGCATTGCTTGAAATGGGTACGAAACGAATGGGTATTCGTTTCTTTTTCTTTCCTTTCTCGATACTTCTATCATATACCTCTCCATGTCCCTTATGGTTACGCGCAATTTATTTAAAACCTTTTTTGTCATTACCCACGTTTCACATCCGTAAATAATATTAGGTAACATTGTACTTTTTCAGAGTTTGCATTTCTTTTGCAGGTCGATTCTCGATTTAAATATTCTTTTATTTTTGTAGAACGTACGCCATCCTATCGCTATTGTTCTACATACCTCTCTCAATGTATTCTCATATATACCGATTAATCTGCCTAAATATATAAATTCCTCGACTACTTCTACTTCTCGTCCATTTATCTTCACAGGCTCTTTTGAATTACAATTAAACTTCATTAATTTAGTTTTATTTTTATCTTAATATAGATTAATATATTAAGTGAGACGACACTGCTATTTTTGTTTGGTGTTATTAATTAAGTAAAGCTTTATTTTTTTCTTTTTTCAGCGCAAATGGACGTAAAGTCCAAGATGGAATGGTTACTGGTGAACCCCCAGATCCACACCATGTTTGCATCTCTTGGGTCCTTCGTGCAGGATACTTACGTCATCAACCCAGACTGCCTTAGTAAGTAACCTTCAATTGAAGACTTATTTAAGTAATCAAAATATAACTTAATTTTACCTTTTTATGAGTAATCTGTGTTGCTTATTCCGAATGAGATTGTCTAGCGAAAAAGTCAGAGATAATTAACGTTAGTATATGATACACGAGTTTCCATCCATGTGCCGTAAAATATTGTTACCTTTTAAGGGTTGTATGCATTTTAGGGGATGTAGATACTTCTCAAAACCCTTATGCCGAGGGTGGTGTCCGTCCGTCCGTCGCTCTTTGGTTCATAGGGCCCGAACCGTTTAAGCTAAAGAGCTGAAATTTGAAACACTGGCGCAACTTTTGGGCCCAACCACAGGAAAATATACAGAAGTTAAAAATTAAATATGCGCATGCGTAATTCGCAAAAATGTGGTAAACTCAAAATTTTTGATTTTTTTTAATTTTCAAGTGGGATATCAAATGAAAGCTGCTGAATAGTAGGTTACAAATATATATGACATTTATGATTACTGTGCCTTATTGCCAATATTGCGTTTTTAGCAACAATATTTCACCCCCAAAAAAGTCCCCCCTCATCCACTATATAACGGCTGGTCCTAAAATTTCGAAATAATTCATGCTAATACCTTATTGTGGGGCGATGAAAATTCCTGGAGTGCATCCCCAGTTTTCAAAAATTGCCAATTTTGTGCGCGAAAATGTGAAGTGTGCCCCAATTTTTTATTTAAATTTTGAGTAGGGTATCAAATCAAAGGTGTTGAAGAGTAAGACACAAATATATATATATATATATATATATATATATATGCTTTTTTTAAATTTTGCATTTTTGATTGGTTTTATAAGTTAAAATATACCCCAAAAAATCCCCCCCCCCAACCACTATATAACGGCTGGTCCTAAAATTTCTAAATAATTCATGCTAATACCTTATGGTGGGGCGATGATAATTTACTGAAAAAATTTAATTTATCTAGTCGTTATTACAGATAAAAAATATTGTGACTCCCCGGGGGATCGAACCTGGGACTGTTAAGATCAAAAAAAAAAAATCATAATTACATAACGGGTATGCTTATTCATCTACAAAACCCTAAAAAATACTTCCCTTTGATTTGATTTTTTAACTATTTACGATTACTTTTACTCGCATTACCTCCAGGGCCGGATTTAGGCATGGGCGAAATCGAGAAAAATTAGAAAAACATAACAAAACATAAAAATTAGAAGAAGTGAAGGTTTGATTCGGGTTTTAAAGTGGCTCTAAAGAAAAGTTGTTTTGGAACCAACTTTTTGCGTATCCGCTGTAAGAAGGTCATAGATGAACCCGTACGCGCTGAGCTTCCTTAGTTGTGAACCAACCTTTAGGCAGGATTGATAAGATAAAGACTCTGAGGTAGAGACCTCTTAAGGTGGGTTCACAGCTAGCGGATACTTATTTGCGGAGGGCTATAGAGATGATTAGTAATGACGTCACAAGATGGCGTAAGCTTTCGATAATTTATTCGATTCTGTTTGTTATGTTCCTTTTCCTTATCACCTGTTATCAATCCCATGTAAAATGAATGGGAGAATTTTCTCAACTTTTTAAATAATTAATTATTAAATTATTATTAATTTATAAGACTTTTCAACCTTTGAACGTTATTATACTAAGTCTATTTTAACAATGTAAGATAAGAAAACATTAAATATTGCCGTTCTAGTGGTTTAAAAAAGTATTATTGTGAGTGTGTTTTATTGTGGTGATACCGTCCGGGTCCGTTCTTATTTATTGTTTATTTTTTAAATCGTTTTTCTATTTTAGTTTGTATAATATTATGTCTTCCACCTTCTCTAGCGTTATGAAAATTTCATCTATACTTCATTTTTTTCGGAGGACAAAGCTATTCTTCGTAAAAGTATGTCAGAGTACTTAAGTAATATTAAATTAGTTTTTTAATCAACATTTTAAACAAGTATACATGCGAGGCACTCATATCTTATATTATTATACTCGTATATATAGATAACAAAAAATACACAAATAATAACAGTCTGCTCTTTGTCTCGTCATCACAACTTTTTCCTAGGCTGATCAGTGATCTATTGTATAGTATATAATTATGTTCCAACATCGGTTAAATATAATGCACATTGTAAGTAACTAGGAACAAAATATTATTAGCAAATAATCTTTTATTACCTGGCAGATTAAGTATCACTATCTTTTTACAAGTCCTGTACCCTGAGTATACTGCATTGAGTTTCAAAACTTGAGGAAAATTTATTTTCGGACACACAATATGAACACGAACACACCCTGTGAATTTTTATGGCAACAGGGAATACAAAAAATCAAGTATAAAGATTAATAACTCAAATAGCTTTTTCGATGATATGACCCTTCACACAAATACTCATTTTAAATAACTGAAACGAAAGTTTTTAATGTTTTCTTTGTTACATTCGTTAAAAAAGACTTACAATGGTACAACAATGTTCAAAGGGTTAAAACTCTTATAAATCAATAATAATTTAATAATTAATTATTTAAAAAGTTGAGAAAATTCTCCCATTCATTTTATATGGGTTTGATAAGAGGTGATAAGAAAAAGGAACATAACAAACACTGAGTTAAATTTTCGAAAGCTTTTGTGACGTCACACTAATCATCTCAATATAGATAACAATATATTCTTCGGAGAACCGCCGAGACAGAGGACGGTGTCGTTGTTTCCCTCCTCTCGAATTTCCGTCGGTCAGGTTATAAACAAAGCCAATTATAACATCGTTTTTTCAACTTGAATTTAGTTATCTTGCTTAAAAAAAACTTATATAATAAGATTATAGATTAGGACTTTTATTATTATATAAATAAGAAATAGGTATAATCAAAATAATGAAGGAACAGATATAAAAAAAAACACGGACATAATACACAGATGAAGATAAAACACTGATAAAAAGTTATATTAAACACAGATGCAATACAGATTATAATAAAAATAATGTAGGAACAAATTCAGATACACAATATAATATAATAAACAATTGTAATATAAAAACAAAAAGGAAATAAGAAGAGGACCGCAAAAAAAGATGGTGTGGAACCAACTTTCTGCGGTGCAGCAAAAGAGTTGCCATAGATGAATCCCTCCGCCTCCGTAAATACGTATCCGCTAGCTATGAACCCACCTTTAAACCTTAACTGTACCCGCTTAAGCGTGTTTCTTAATTAGTTAATTAATTAATTTGATTATTTCAGTGACCTTAGATGAAATCTGGAAAAGATTGTCTGTTGAAGATGGAACCCTAAGGACCTTCAGAAGAGCAATTGGTCTATCCCAAGTTGTTAAAAAGGTAACCTACTTTTTATGATAATTACATAAATATATTTATGTATTACTCACTATTTATTTATTTATTTTATAAGTTAGTCGTACACAAAAGTGAGAATCACGTGTATAAAATAACATGTGCTTACGAGATTTCCTTTTTAAACAATTAAATTTTTCAAGGTTACAGGTGAAAGTCTCTAGCATAACTTACTCCAGCTAACTTTAATTCGTTTAATCACGTGACACAAAGGTCTTTATTTAGAAAATAGTTTTAAACCTCATCCTGATCTATGATTTCCAGGGTCAAGTCTAGCACGTTTTCTTGAAAAAAAACAAAAAAAAAATACACTAGGAATATGTATAAAACAGTTTATTCTTTTTTGTCAATTATCTCCAGTTGCATACTGCATTATTGTATATATATCACATTCGACCGTAATTGGGTGAAAGGTGTTTCATATAATTATTTTACCTAAATTATACGTTTACAACCCCGTAATAAGTAATACATTTTTTTTTTAAATGTAGGTACCTTGCAATACTTAATTCTTAAGAAGTCGAGAACTTCGAATTCCGCAAAAATTGCTTTAACACCTTTCCTATCAAACTACTCATAATAATTACTGCATTTTTTTTTATCCAATACATCGATGTTTTTCGATACATCGTTGTTTCTCGATACAGCGATGTTTTTTTATTCAATACATCGATGTTTTTCGATACAGCGATGTTTTTTTATTCAATACATCGATGTTTTGCGATACATCGATGTTTTTCGATACATCGATGTTTTTCGATACATCGATGCTTTTCGATACATCGACATCCCAACCATAACTTCATAAGTATTTTTAATTGCATGCTAAAACTTTTAAATAATTTAGCATTTAGGAAAAAGTTCCTTTTTGCTCGTTACAGCGTTGGGAGTCTAGGATTGAATCCGCAAAAAACGACAGTCACGAAATCGACCGATGTCGATAACTTGAGTAAAAGTAGAGAGTTTTAGTTGAAATTTGGTACACATGATCATATTACCAATGCCCAGGACAAGTTCGTTGGACACATTATCCACCAAAGCTTTAGCGCGCAACTCTCGAGTAAACGTGAGTTTCAAATATAAAATTGGAATTTCTGGACGGGAAAAGATTCTATTATCACATATTCGATGAGACGAACTTTTTTAAAAATACAAATTTTTATTAAAACACACAGCAACGAAGCGATAAAGATTGTTACTGTAACTAACTGAAGTAACTATTGAAGTAGACCTAATGTTTAAAATAGAGAAAACAATTTTTTTTTTTACGATATCTTACGTTTTAAAAGAACGATTTTTAATAAAAATTCATATAATACGTCTAAAGCACAATTAAAACAGGCATGTAAAATTTCAACTTGATACAGGCAGAAGATTCTGAATTACATAACATTAAAATATAATTTTATCAAAGCAAGAACATAAACTTTTTTTTTTATCAATTTTCATCCAACTGTAATCATATATTCATCAAATTTAAATAAAGAAATGTTCACAAACTCTAAAAGTTTTGCAGAATAACTGAATAACACGCAGTCAATATCAACGCTTCAAATGATGCTGATAGCACTAATTTTAAAATAACTTTATACTGATGTGAAATAACTACTAATTAAGACTAAAATAGACAGCATATAAGGTTATTAAGGAATCATGAAAATTGTATAATGCATCCGCATACCTACAGTACTCGTACAAATGTTAAACCGGTATGAGATATGTATTACATATTATCGTCTGATGAACTCGCTTACGAATGTTACGTTAAAAAACCGGTCTCTCTATATAGTATAATATATAGTTAACCTTGCTTATTTTTCATCTGCACTTTACTAAACCTATAATGATTGCAATATTAAATAATTTCTTAGTTTCAAGGAAATATTATAGTTTGTTAATTAAAAACCGAATAATATTTACGGTTGGTACATCGATTATTTCGAATTCATCGACATCCACCCCTCGACCTGAAGAGCAAAAAAAAGGCCGCTATTCTTCTAAAATTTTACCTCGAGTAATAGAAAGCTCGCCGATTTCGAAATTTTCTTTATATTTTATACGATGTTCTTAATTTCGATCTTTCTTCGAGACAGCATCGATGTTGCAAATACATCGAAACTCCAACATCGATGTTTTTTGATCCAATACATCGCTGTTTTTTGAACCAATACATCCATGTTTTGGGATACATCGATGTTTTGTGATCCAATACATCGATGTTTTACGATACATCAATGTTTCTTGATCCAATACATCCATGTTTTTCAATTCAATACATCGATGTTTTTTGATTCAATACATCGATGTTTGTCAATACATAGATGTTTTGCGATACATCGATGTTTTTCGATACATCGACATCGATATCCCAACCCTAACTTCATAAGTATTTTTAATTGTAGTTGATTTTTATTTATTTATTTTTTTTTTTTAGGACTTTCTGCCTCTTCTGATAAATTGTAAGGACGATGAAAGAATTACTGATCTCACTATTAAGTAAGTTAATTCTATTAATCAAATAATTTGAAAATTACTGATTATTGAAACTAAAATGATTACTGAAATGATTGAGTGAAACTAACTAATATTTCTTATGTACTATTTAGATGGCCCTAAATAATTTTATTTATCGCCCTCCACTTGTAAACATTCCTATCCAGAACAGCCGGTAAAGTTCCATTTTACAGCCCTGGGGCCTGTAAAAATGCTTGCTTTATCTTTACAGGGCCGCTAGTAGTTCAAAAAGCGGCCGCTTCCTGGCCGGGCCCCGGGCCACGGCGTGCAGGAAGCGCTAGTAGTTCTCAGCGTCAGCTGTTCAATTAGTAACAATCAATATTTTTATAACCGGTTTGTTTTGGTATACTGAATACTGATGTAACATTAATATTCATTTATTGTTTTGAAGATTACGGCAAAATAGTTTGAATGTTTAGTAATTAGTTTACATGTGGTGGGCGATAAAATAGTGTACGCACCACGAGCAGTAAGCGACATGACAGGCCTCGGGCGTTAAAAGCACTCGTACTCAGGGCCGTTTCTAGGTGTTTTGCCGCCCTAGGCGAAAATTAATAAATTTCCCCCCCCCCCCCCCCCCCACTTTACTGTCATCCAGGCTAGAAGAAATTAATGTATTTGTCACAAAAGAACAACATAAATCCCATCAAAAATCAAATAAGGTCTGTTACATTTTATTTCATTTCAAATATCTCTTATAATTTTAGTGGTATTTTAGGTTCTTTCATTTAACTTTCTTTGGTTGTTTAGTACCTTCCTTGGTAAATCTGCACTATTTTTCCCACCAATTTCTAACTGTCCGATTCACTTGCATTTTTTTAAACTGTTCCTTTTTACATATTAAAATCAATTCCGGTTGTACCACCTTAGTAAATTCAATCGTTTAAAAAACAAAAAAAAAACAAAAACGTAAAGTGTCACTTTCTTAGGGACATGATGAAAGATTTTGCCGAAAAGTACAAATCTTAACCTAAACTAACCATAACCTTCCCGTATTTTTCTTTGGAATTGACACTTTACGTATTTTTTTGGCTAGAGTGAAAGTGATAATTAGGCAAATTTTTTACTTCGATTTGGACCTCTACCTAGTCCTAGTCTATAAGCAGCAATTCATGAACATTGCAGGGTTGTTTTTCTTCAGAAAATGAGCGGAGCACCGCGTTGCAGAGCGGCCCTTGAAAATACTTAGATTCTGTAAACAGCACTGTACAATTCACTTTTACGTATTAAAAAAAAAATACTACTGAATTTACCCAGATGGTACAACCAGAATCGTTTTTAATATGTAAAAAGGAACAGTTTAAAAAAAATCGAAAGTAAATGAGACAATTAGAAATTTGTGGGCCGCAAATAGTGCAGATTTACCCCTTTCTTACCTTTATTTTAGGAAAAGTCTTTAATAAGATCTCTAACGTCCAGCCGGTAAATAATGTCTTTTTCTAATAATATAGTGGCTAGTCTCACAAGTTATTTGCTCATGGACCTGCGCAGATAGGATTCTATTAATTTGAGTTCTCATCAAAACAAAATTTTCATCTCACTTGTTGTGGCCTATTTTCAACCAAAATAGTTCTTAATTTGTCTCCACTTAAGTTTTTTTAGTCAAAGTAAACACATACTAAGTAATTGTTCGGTATATATGCTTTTGAAAACAATAAAATTTGTCCTATATTTAATTTTTTTTTCTCTCCTAATTTGCTCTTTTTTATGTTTTTTGATTAAACATTAATTTTTTCCCCTTCCTTTTGCCGCCCCTAAAATTTTGCCGCCCTAGGCAGCCGCCTAGTCTTGCCTATTAGTAGAAACGGCCCTGCTCGTACTTTCAAACTTCACCCTCGGCCTGTAATAACGCCCTTACTGCTCTAGGTACGTAAATAGCTATTACATTCGTTAGATGTTCTGAAATCATTTAAAACAAAATTGTAAAGAGTCTTCTTGGACGAAAGTTTCCTGTTATGTTCCTGCGGTAAATGAACTAGTTTGTTTATTTTATGGAGTAAGACTTAATATTTGCTACAATATACATATTTTCTTTACATCATTACTTTTATCTTTTAATTAAATTTTTGTCTCACATATATCCTTCTTTTAATTAAGGAAATGAAGGGGTGGGTCGGGTGGCGCTTGCAGGGTCAGCTTCTTACTAGGCCAATAGATTTATTTTGAACTAGCCTTCACCCCGTGCTCCGTGCGGGGCTCATGCTAGAAATTATTGGCAATTTTTTTCTTATTATCATGTAGACCTAGAAATGAAATTAAATGCCTAAATAGTTTTGTTTCCAAAGCCTTCGAGGAATAGAATCAGGACTATATTATACATCATTCATTCCATTACTAACAATATAATACTCTCCAAATCGTAGTTTGGTGTCGATTTATATATATATATATATATATATATATATATATATATATATATATATATATATATATATATATATATATATATATATATATATATATATATATATATTTATTTATATAGATAGCCAATCGAAACTAAGTAATATAGTAATAAAAAACAATGCTAAAGAAAGGTAAAATAAATGAGTAAGTAATCGTAGAATCACACTGGGAAGTCATAGAACAATCATCAACCATTGGTGCATTAATTTAATTACCAGTCTCATCTCTCAATACGGCAGTAGCACCAGTAAATATTTATATAATAACTCTGGTTCTAGGTCAAATTAATAAAATAATAAATACTCGATTTAAAGAGCATTAGTGTGCAGTAGCGTACACAGAAAATTTTTTCGGGGGGGGCCCAACCAAATTTAACTTATATGCGGGTTTAGCATACCCCATAATTTATTATAATAGTAATTTCTCCCCCTTTTCAACACTCTAATTTCAATTTCTAACCTCATATTTAATTAAATTAACATCCTATGAGGTAACACCTCACTATGTGCTGTGATCGTTCTAAAGAACTATTATGTCTCCGATTCCAATAATTCCAAGACATAAAATCTGTTCCAGTTATCAGATATTTGATCCCGTTTCTGGCTGTTAGTCTGTCGCTCGCTCAATCATTGCGAACAATTCTTAAAAACTACTCTTTCGATTTTAATGACATTCGGATGGCAGTTAATTAGCATATAAAAAGTCCATTGTTGGTCCTATATAAGGTCCAATTTTCTGGTCCCATTTTCCTCCACCACATTTCTCCACCTGCCACCATTTCTCTTCCACATGTGCACACACATACATTTATTTACACCTTATCTTCAAAAATATTCATCTGATTTTATAAAACTTATCTGATAGAAGCTCACAGATTAATTTTAACTCTCTGCGCTGTTTAAATTTTGGTAAATTGATACTTTAAATCATGTAAAAATCAAACCAATTTTGACTAATTTAAAAAAGGAGGGAAAATTGAGTAAATTTAACATGAATAAAGTATCAATATAGCAATATTTTAAGAGCGCAGACGGTTGAAATTATTCTTGGGTTATCTGCGGGCTACTTTAAACAAACCATTAAAATTTCATAAAAATCAGATGAGTACTTTTGAAGATATAGGTGTAAATAAATGTGTCTGTGCGAATGTGGAAGAGAAATAAATAGGTGCAGAAGATTGAAACTTATACGGGATCAGCAATGTTATAACCTGGCTAATTATGACCTACCATCAAAATGTCAATAAAATTGGACGAATAGCTTTTAAGATATGTTGGTTCGCAAAAATTGAAGGACAGGCGGACAAGGGACCCAAACTGTACCCTGATGTTGAACAGATTTCTGTCTTGGAATTTTTGAAATCGGAGACTTAAAAATTGTTCGTTCTTCAGAACTGTCACATATCTTCCGTTTCCTTTGGTAAGCTCGGAAGCAAAACGTGATCCATACTGCAAAAGCAAACGTGGATTTGGAGCACATACGAATTTCAAATTTTTATCTAGAAGAGAATTCTTCTCTAAGAAAATTAAATACATATTGCAAAACAAAAGAATCATTCGCTGGGTTACAGCGAAATCGCGGGTTATCAGCGCTGGGTTTATTACATGGGACATTTAACATCAAATGTTTTCTGAACGCTTTTTGAGTTTTTAGATTTAAATTTACTATTACTATGTAATATGAATCAGTTTTTTCACAAAATGATAAACCGATTTATTTATATTGCCTCTGTTTTCCCACTACACATCGACGAACACTAGTCGGACCTGAGTCAGCAAGAGGGAAATGCCGCATAACAAGGACCCACGTAGCGTTCTACACACAATCCTGGTCCAAAACAAAAATTTGCTACTGAAATCCACAACCATCATTTTCCCGTTTAAGCCAGTCTAGTGTGCATATTTTAATTCAATTAATTTAATTGAAGCGAGCGTAGCGAGCTTCCTACATTCAACGAAATATGCTCAGTGTCTGTCTGTCTGTCTGTCTGTCTGTCTGTCTGTCTGTCTGTCTGTCAGTAACGTTCACGCGTGTGACGATAACTTGAGTAAAAGTTAACCGATTTAGTTGAAATTTGGTATACATGTTCCTCTTACTAATACTCAGGCTAAGTTCGTTGGACAGCGTGATCCGTCCATAAGTTCGCGCGCAACGCTCGCGTAAACGAGAGGTACAAAAATTAAATTGGAATTTCAGGACGGGAAAATATTCTATCATCATCTATTCGATGAGACGAACATTTTTTTCAAATAACATTTTTTACTAAAACCAACAGCGACACCGCTATGACTTAATAAAGATCGCTAAAACTATTAAAGCGGACCTAAACGTTTATAATAGAGAAAACAACATTTTTACCGATATCTTACGTTCTAACGAAACGATTTTAATAAAACTTCATATACACCATCTAATGCACAATTGAAAAAGGCATGCAAAATTTCAATTTGATACATGCAGTAGTTTGTTTGTAGCAAAGAGATACATTTTATAATAATTGAAAAAGAGATGTGTGGTTAGAAGAATAGTAAGAATGCGGGGTGGTTCCCTTACTACTAGCCGCTGCACTACTACCAGACCCATTATCTATCAACTCATCATGATTCACGATAATCTATTTTTTCAATATTCAATACATATTTATTACTATACGCTCGCTTCAATGATAGAGCTACGCGATGCCTAGTTCTATAATGCAACCTATGCTATTGAACTGGACTAAAACCACAAAAAAATCATTGAATTCAATTGGCGAAAAATCGGGCCCAGCCGAAATCGGGTCGATCAAGTTTAATGCTTTTAGTTCCACTGGCAAAGATCAAGGCCTAGTCGGCAAATGAGCCGATTTATTTCATGTATCCTAATTTAATTCAATAAATCTAATTCCATCAGCAAAAATCTCGGTCCAGCCAAAATCGGGCCGCTATAGTGTTTAATAGTTTTAGTTTCATCGCCAAAAATTCGGGCCCAGCCGACAATCGGGCCGGTATAGTGTTTAATAAATTAATTTCCATCGGCAAAATCCGGGCCCAGCCAGCCAACAGTCGGGCCGGTATAGTGTTTAATAAATTCAATTCCATCGGCAAAATCCGGGCCCAGCCGACAGTCAGGCCGGTATAATGTTTAATAAATTCAATTCCATCGGCAAAATCCGGGCCCAGCCGACAGTCGGGCCGGTATAATGTTTAATAAATTTAATTCCATCGGCAAAATCCGGCCCAGCCGACAGTCGGGCCGGTATAGTGTTTAATAAATTCAATTCCATCGGCAAAATCCGGCTCAGCCGACAATCGGGCCGGTATAGTGTTGAATGAATTTAATTCTATCGGCAAATCCGGGCCCAGCCGACAGTCGGGCCGGTATAGTGTTGAATGAATTTAATTCTATCGGCAAATCCGGGCCCAGCCGACAGTCGGGCCGGTATAGTGTTTAATAAATTTAATTCCATCGGCAAATCCGGGCCCAGCCGACAGTCGGGCCAGTATAGTGTTGAATGAATTTAATTCTATCGGCAAATCCGGGCCCAGCCGACAGTCGGGCCGGTATAGTGTTGAATGAATTTAATTCTATCGGCAAATCCGGGCCCAGCCGACAGTCGGGCCGGTATAGTGTTGAATGAATTTAATTCTATCGGCAAATCCGGGCCCAGCCGACAGTCGGGCCGGTATAGTGTTGAATGAATTTAATTCTATCGGCAAATCCGAGCCCAGCCGACAGTCGGGCCGGTATAGTGTTGAATGAATTTAATTCTATCGGCAAATCCGGGCCCAGCCGACAGTCGGGCCGGTATAGTGTTGAATGAATTTAATTCTATCGGCAAATCCGGGCCCAGCCGACAGTCGGGCCGGTATAGTGTTGAATGAATTTAATTCTATCGGCAAATCCGAGCCCAGCCGACAGTCGGGCCGGTATAGTGTTGAATGAATTTAATTCTATCGGCAAATCCGGGCCGAGCTTATTTGGGGTGATTAAGTGAATACACACCATAAGATAATACTTAATTAATTTCTTTTATTGGAAAATATTTACAGCCAATTCGAATGCATCTGTCATTACTGTGTTTTTTTGGTTTTAAGTGTATGGCGGGTCTTAGGTATGTAATCATTTCGGGGGGGGGGGGGGGGGGGCCAAGGCCCCTTGGGCCCCCCCCCCCTGTGTAAGCCACTGTTAGTGTGAGTAAGCACCCCATCAGAAATTAAATCGGTCAACAATTGTGGACGTCATAAGAGCTAAAAGTAAAAAATGTAAAAAAAAAAATCAAATGTAGCTCTATTTAAGGTAGGACCGATGAAAGTACGACAAAAGGTCATAGGCCATGGGCACAACATTTTAGACCTTTTAAAATCAGCTACTGCTAATACGGCCGCCATGTTTAGTTTTTTAGTAGGGTAAAAATAAAAATGTGGGATTGTTCGGTTTTTTTCTGTCGGTTTGGGCCAATTTCCGACCAAACGCAAAAAGCCACGAGTCTCTAGGTGGTCTAAAAGTACCCAAACATTTTGATTAGCGAATCAGTGGGTTTTGTCACTTATCACTTATATATTATATTTAATCAACCTAATTTTTTAAAATAAAATTGTTAATAACTTTGGTAAGGAGATTGGTGACGGAAGATACTAATAATTAGTTATAAATGTTTAAAAATATTTTTTTTGTGATGATTAATTTTGAATGATTATAGTCAGGGTACCCATGGGCAAAAAAGTAACTTATACATACATTTTCCAAACCTTTTTGTATGGCTTGTTTAGGCCAAGTCTGACACCTTTTTCCTCTGAGACTTTTTTTGGTTTTGGGGCGTTTTTCATTATTTGGGCCCTATAACTTTGACGCCTCAGAATGGAAAATCGAAAAAAGTTCTGCGTCAGACAATATTAAAATATTGAGTAATAGGGTTCAAATAATGTATCTTGAGAAAATCAGCTGGTTATTAATCATTAATTATTACATACAAAGAGGTTTGGAAAGAGTATGTATAATTGACTTTTTTGCCTATGGGCACCCTGACTATTATGATGATGAGTAATTAATAATTTTGTGTTTTTCTTCCGAGGTAAAGGAAAGGAATCATTGTGACCATCTTGTTCTGAAGAACGTTATTATTGAAAACTACCTACTTCCTTAACTAAACCACGTCCTATTTTAATAAAATTTTAATGATAAGTCATAAATAGCCAATTCGTGGTTCCAAATTAATTTCAACAATCTACATTCAACGACATTCCTTTCTACAATTTATAGTGCAATCATTACTTCTGTTTTGAGCCTAGTGTTCTCATACCTACTCAATTTATAGTGCAATCATTACTTCTGTTTTGAGCCTAGTGGTCTCATACCTACTCAATTTATAGTGCATCATTACTTCTGTTTTGAGCCTAGTGGTCTCATAACTACTCAATTTATAGTGCATCATTACTTCTGTTTTGAGCCTAGTGATCTCATACCTACTCAATTTATAGTGCTTTACTTCTGTTTTGAGCCTAATGGTCCTCATAACTACTCAATTTATAGTACATCTTTACTTCTATGAAAATGTAAGAATATTTTTTAAATGTGGTGGATGAGTTTTAACGAGTAGTTTTCGCAGGATATTAGCCTACTTAACGATGCCCGTCGAGTGTCTTCTCCCCATGGAAGTTATGCTTAAAACTGAAGCCGGAAGAAACACAATATATGAGCTGAACATGTTTCTTAGTTCTTGTAAAGAAGCGTTTTTGGATCCTCGAGCTACAAAAAGAGTCGTCGAACATATCAAATCAATTCTTGATAAAGTCAACGTGAGTAATAATTACAATTGTTAATACAAATGATTAGAAAAAGTTTTAACTAGTTGTAAGCGACTAGTTCAGAAGACTCACTGGATATTTACAGTAAGTACAAGTCTTACATTTTAATTAATGTATCAATATAAATGATAAACATTTTTAATCATAAGAAGATATAATAGTTATTTACGCACCAAGGGAGTAAAGTTAGGCATAATTCCCTGAGTAATGAAGTTGATTCCTAAGGCGACACCCGAAGAAATCATGAATTTTAAGTCTCGAAGCGAAGCCGAGAGACTTAATTGTTGGTTCCCGAGGCGTAGCCGAGGTAACCATGTATTTAATTCCCGAGATGAAGCCGAGGGAATTAAGTATTGCTCTGGGAATTATGCCTTTTAGCTCTCGTGGTGCGTACAAGATTTTACCTTCAGAAGGGAGAAAAAAAAATACAAATTTAGAACACAAGATATTCCTTATTTATCTATTTTACGTAACTTTATATTTAAATAAAAACGGGCAAATTTAAAAATGAACTAATAAATTTAACCAAAAACAACTTTAATTAATAGAACATTTACTCAAAACACGAAGCGTTTCAAAACAAAACAAAGAAATATTTAGAAACAGATGATTGCGAGTCATGTTTGTAATAAACAGTGTTGCCAACTTAAATCTTCGTAAAATCTGTTTAAACGTAGTTCTTTTACTAGAATTAAGTTGGCTGCATTAAATTTACAGGGAGTTATGCCATAACTCCCTGTGGCTCGTCTAAGCAGTTAAATGACACTTAATACCCTAAAAACCAGGCTAAGTTAACTCCTTCTCCCGCCTGGAGGTGAAATAAATGAATAATTTTTAACAAGAGCTTATAGTCCAGGAGATAGCGTGCAAAAAAGTGTGTGACTAACATCAAGCTAGAATTTTGTATGCAAGTCAATCTTTTAGCGCCTTTTAAGAATATGTGGTCTGCTAAGTTCGTCTGCGGGACTTGGCAGTAGACGTTTGAAAAAAACAAACCGGTGGAGAGCGGCCATATCTCACCAATTATGGTGGACAATGTGATTTTCATGATCCTGAGTACAGAATTAGTTAGTAGACCAAAAATCAAGTCGATGTTATTTTCACACTTGATAGGTTAGTTATTCAAATATTACTAAAAATCAACGTGGTCACCTGTCAAGGGACAAACTAACATCAACTTGCTTTTCGGTCTACTAACTAATTCAGCAAAATTTGCTGAAAACGAATTAAATTCTACTGAAATATGGCTAAAAGTATTAAAATAATGCATTGCCATCGTGTTCTGAGCTATTCTAAAAGTTTCAAATGTCTAGCTACTCCGGAAGTTAGTCAAAAATCGATTGCATGATTTGTACTGGACAAAAAAACAAACAAACACACAAACAAGAAAGCTAGCTAATAAAAATGTATTAATAATTACAAGATCAAAATAAAAGAAACTTTTTATATATGTACTAAGTTTTTAAATTTTCTGTTGACTAATAAAAAAATCATTAATTTGAAACCTGTCAAAATGAAGATCGAAAATATGGGTCAAAACAAATAAAATAACTTGCGGATTTTTTCCGAACTAACTTCCCATACAGCCTAATTTGCTGTAAACGAATTAAATTCTGCTGAAATATGGCTAAAAGAATTAAAATAATGCATCGACATCGTGTTCTGAGCTATTATAAAAGTTTCAAATGTCTAGCTACTCGGGATGTTAGTTAAAAGTCGATTGCAAGATTTGTAATGGACAAACAAACAAACAAGAAAGCAAGCTAATAAAAACGTAGTAAAAATCAGATGCGTACTTTTGAAGATATAGGTTTTAAAAAAATAATAGTTGGTGGGCATGTGAAAGAAAAACTATTTGGTTCAGAAGGTTGAAATATATACGGGGCCAACAGGCTAATTAACCAAATTTACATCCAATTTAAATTTCATTAAAATATCTTGGTTCCAAAAGATGTTGACAGACAGACAGACATGAGATCAAAAATGTTCTCTGATGTATGAAACGAATTTCTGTTTTAGAATTTTTGAATTTGGAACGATCTCAAAGCTTTTGATAACTTCGGTTAGCACGGAAGCAAGGAAGCTATATACCATACTAATTGCTAGACTATATTAATTGTTATTTCTCCCTTTTTTCGTTTCAATCATTTGCCGAATCAAATTTATTTTATCAGTTTAAGGGAGAGAGATTCCTACTAATAAAATTGTATGAAATAGTTTCTTTATAATTTTATTTTTATTTGTAGGATGCTCAGGTGAAATCGGAATATTTTTATGTTCTCAATGATTCCGTTATCCTTCTTCGGAACATACTTCACATTCCTGAATTCAAACATGGTACTCCAGTGACAACAACTCAAAATCAAATTTTGTGGAATATGTTCGCTCAGAATATGGATAAGGTAAGCCAAAGTTTTATTTATTTAAATTTAATTTTTTTGCTAAATTTTAGCTATGCATTAGCCTTTCAAGAAGATTTACATATAAAATAAAGTCAATTTTCATTCCAATACCATTCAAAACTATCATAAGATAGTCTTGAGTTCGCTAAACACGTTTATAATGTTTTCAGTTGTTGTTTTGTTTAATTAAAGAACTCTTAGTTATGATCAACAGACGGATAAAGTTATTTGTCTGCTTCATTGTTGTTCAAAGTTATTTAAATTCTTTTGTACCTGCTGATAATACAATTTTGTAACATTTTTAGCAGGGCCTCCTTAAAAATTACCGGTATCCTGTGTAAATTATTATAATTAAAATTCTTGATAAAATAGAAATATATCAAGAGAAAATTAATAATTGATGTTGTACTTACTTATGTAAGACAGTATTTTATAAGATTAAATTAAGAGAAAACATCTTTTATCAAACTACCTGATCAGTGGCGTAGCTATGGCATTGGGGGCCTCCCTGCAAGAACTTTGTTGGGCCCTCCAAACAAAAGTTTATGAGAAAAAAAAAAATGCGTTGATTCCACATTGGTACAAAGAGGGTGATTCATGTTTATTTTGGATTTGGGGACCTCCTGGCCCCGGGGCCCGTGCGGGCCCATAGTTACACCGCTGTACCTGATACAAAATAAAGAATCATAACACTTAAACCTCGCTTTTCTAGCTTTCTTTCTTACAAATTCATAAATTATTTCACTGAAGGAGTGTTTTCATCAAATCAGATTCTATGGCCAAAAGAATTAAGCCACTACTTATTCTTGTCTGGCACATAGTTAGTTTATCGGAATACATTTTTAATCAGATAGGAATCTATTTTATTTCTATTCTTGAGCGCATCTGAAAAGCCACCTAGTGGTGTAATGGGTGGTAAGTGGTAACCATTTAAAATGTGGTCATTCGCGCTGCGCCACCCTTTATATATGGCCTTAATATTAAGTAAGCGAAAGTAATTATCCATCGGTTGTTCTCAATGATATTATGTGAACTATACATATATAAACATTTAATTTTTAAAGTAAATATAGATCCCCCCCCCCCCTCTTAGAGCCCCTAATTTTTAGTATCCAAGTATTTGTATTATAGATAAATAATTTAGTTTTGCTTTATTCTGTTTAGGTTGTGATTGAGTTAATGGTAGACAAGAGTAAATCGTGTCTTGGGTTAGCGTTAGTTCAACTTATTGCTCTGATGTACAAAGATCAACATGCTCCGACTTTGCAAAAACTTCTTAATATTTGGTTCGAGACATCACTAAGTGAGAGTTCTGAAGACAATGAAAGCAACACATCTCCGCCGGTAATAAAATTTTTCCCTTGATTTTCATGTTGAATTTTTGGTTGATGATTTGATACATTTGTAAACTTGATAAATATTTTTGTAGGAGCGGGACTTTGGAGATTCTTCTTCATTCATGACCACTTCAGATCCGACGTCTGACTCGTCGGATAACAGTATGTGTGAAACCGGGACAAACAAAAACGATTTTAAGAATCAACCTGAGCAGCATGACAATCTGATACACATGCAGATTGTACAGATTATGCAGGAGGATAATTATCAGCATTTAAAATCATTGTGTAATCAGCATGGTACTAATCATTTCAATCAACATTCTCACCATTCCCAACACCTGAATTATCTCAATCAACAAGAACGCTCTCATCTGATGCAACCTCAATCTCATAAACACCACAATAAACAACAGTCACACAAGCATCATATGCAGCAACAAAACCACGGTCACAATCACCAGCAACAATCCCATGGACATCGCAATCAGTCCCAATCTCATGCGCATCATAACCAACAAAAAAACCATTTCAACAACAAAGGGCCTTCTAACCAGAACAGCAAGAAGAACAACACAAACTCAAGAAATAAAAACTCGAAACAGAACAGTAAAAAACCTTTGGATTTGTCGTCAAGAGGATGTTCTGATAAGCAGGTACAAGTCTTGTATTTATACACATAAATATATATAATTTCCCTTTTAAAGTAGTCACGAAAATGTTGTTCTTTTAAACAGTAGCGGCGATAAAGTTTTGGGGGCCACCCTGAAAATTTTTACTTGTGGCCCTTTCATTTGCCTTTCAGGGGCCCAGATTCCCGGGGCCTCCCGCGCCGCGGGGTCTGTGTGACCCTAATTGCCGCTACTACTTTTAAAGTAGTCACGGAAAAACTTATATGTATATTTCATTCAGTTTCCCTTCCATTAACATCTGACAAACTTATTACATACTTCTTCTTTTATTTTTTAAAATGACTGTTCGTTCTTTTATTTCTTTTTTGTTGATGTGATTGTTAATATATATTTTAAATTCAAATTTTTAAGTTTTTGGTAGTATTCATACTAAGGAAAGATTAAATTTTACTTTAAATCAAATTATAATTATCAATAACTACGGGAGACATACAGAGAAAAATAGACCCCCGCACCGGGAATTGAACCACGGGTCCTCCCATTAATCCGTTACAGGTGCTCTTACCAACTAGCTATACGGGAGAATGATTTTTCTCTGTCGTTACCGATACAAATGGAGGACCACGAGGAGGACCCGTGGTTCAATTCCCGGTGCTGAGGTCTATTTTTCTCTGTATGTCTCCCGTAGTTATTGATAATTATAATTTGATTTAAAGTAAAATATATATTTTAAATATAATAAGGCAAAATGTGTTTGAGATATTGAAGAATCCATTATTTAATTTTTTTGGAAGTAAGATTATTATCATGGAAGGTGAGTGGAACAGGGTTCCAGCCGAGCTTGCTCTAACCTACTGCGAAGTCTTTGCCGTTAAAAATTAAATGATTCAAACGGAAATAAACTCACATTACTGTCATTGGTCGTCAAATTTTTACCGTCAAAATTAATCGAGAATTTATTTATTAATCGGCCAATATAGACGATTTTGTTAAACTAAAAAAAAGGAATAGGAAATAAATAATAATCAGAGCAAGTTTCAGCTTTCTAAATAGTCGGGAAGTGGGTCAAAATTAGGTTACAAAATTTGCCATTATTATATACCATATTAATAAAAATACATCGAGAACAGAGTGTTCATAATAATCAAGGATGTTAAATAAAGGGGATGGAGCGTTGTGGAAAAAAAGTGACTCCATGAAGATATATAAAATAGGAACTCCAATGGGACACATTACCTTCCTCATGGTTATAGGTTACCAAGAAACGTGTGGCAGGTAATCAACAATCGACAGAGCATTTTTTCCATTAATTTGCATGTTAACTTTTGTCCGTAGTCCTATGTGTTGTATTTTGCCGATATTTTTGGTTTTTATTATTTTCTGCTGTTTATGAGTTGTTGTTTTTCTAAAAAATTGATATTTGGATTATATTTAGCTATATACAGTAACTTGGTTTGCATTATTTATCATCTCACGGAATAAGTTGAAATAATTTAAATTTAAAATTTTCTTTATCACTTAACGTTTTACATTTTTTTAATACTTTTTCATAAATTGGAATAATTATTAAAATCATACTTTACTAAATGCGTTAATTATTGATTAAATTGGTTTATTGTTAAATTTATTTATAGTTAAATTAGTTTATAACCTGATTTAAAATAAACAAAGAAGGTAATATGTCCTAATCTCAAGTTGTGAGCATGCGCAGTACGATTTTTTGCTCCAATTTCTCTTGTCTCCATGGGGTCACTTTTTAGCCTTTACACTACCTAACGTTCCATCCCCTTTATTTAACATTCTTGATAATAATATTAGATACATATAGAATTCGTCCGTGAACTAAATTGTAAATGAACAATTCCGTCATGAGAGTAATTGTATCAAGGAAAACGTATTAAATTTAAAGCAGTATCTATTACTAATAAATATGTATTGGATCGATGTTAGTGGGGAAAAAAGACTACCTGTATTAATAACGACCTTCGAGCCATGAGACTTGTGGGTACTCACGCTTATAATTTCGAGAGGCAAACTATTTCTTTTATAGATAAAATATTATAGACAATTTTATTGAGATTATTAAAATAATGAATACTATAATTTTTTTTTTTTTTTTGTAAAACACAATAATAATATGTAATAATAATGTAAAACACAAAGAATTTTCTACTTTCTTCTCACTATGCAATTTTTAAGACTAATTACTATTATTTATTTATTAATCTGTGTATGAATCACAAGGAAGTGAAAGCTTACATAAAATTTAAAAAAACGAAAATATCAAGGACCTTTAAAAACATAATTAGATGTCATTATTAACTAGAAAAACTTCTGCATTCCTAGATTTAATGACTGAAAAAAATAAAATAAAACTGTTTTTTTAATTTATATTTAAATTGACGTGGCAAAGTACATTATTGTTATTGTACGACTATTTTAAAAAAATTGATTGAGCCTTTAAATAATAATTGAATGTCCTTATAAATTGAAAAGCTTCAATATTCCTACTTCTAATGACTATCTTCAGAAACAAATGTTTCAGCTTATATAAATACATTCCATGAGGCAAGTAAAAAAGTGTTATGGGTATTATTTATCTCTCTATTTGATTTTTTTTATAAACAGAAGCAAAATATAGTGTAAAATCTATTCAAGAATACAATTCGCTACCTTGGAGCAAGAATGTCACAACTCAAAAAATGTTAGTTTTGGGAAATCATTTTTTAAAGTCACTGATACTCAATGGCTATTCACTTTTGATTATATAGAAAAGTGATAGCGTAACAAGCATTTACACGGTTATTACAATTTACCTTTATGTAAATTTTTCTTAGCTCCCACCATCAAAACACCCATTAAACCCCTTAAGGGCTTTGACTTGTGGCGGTTTTTCTTAAAAACTTTTGATCCATGTTTTGAGTTAAGACAGTATTGCAGGAAATGATATGCTCTAAAAACACACAAAGATGCTTTAATTTTAAAATTTATTTTTATTGAAGTTCTAAAATACACAGTTTATTCAAGTTCCAATGTGTCAGTTTCACCAAAAACAAACAGCATGCAATCACCACGTTTTTGAGGCAAGAGTGGCATAATTTAAAATGTGACTGTGTTACCGAATAACAGTATGAAGCCACCTCAATCACTGAGGCACGATCAAACTGTCACTTCTACAATGTGACAGTATTGAGAACAAATGCTAAACATGTTTGTACAATGGAAGATCGACACATTTGTTCTCTGGTGGTCATCATTAAAAGTTACAATTGTAACTTGTGGTGTCATTAAAAGTTACTCTTTCACAAAAAAGTATACCATATTTCTTTTCTAATTCTGAGTTTAGTACGATTTCGATATTTTTTGAGTTGTGACAGTCATGCTCTGAGGTAGCGAATTATTATTGAGGAAAATCATTTTTTTCCAGGACAGGAAAAATGGAAAAACATATTACATTTTTTATAGTATATTTATATCGACACCGAATATGTCTCCTACGTCCTGTACCGGACAGCGAATAAAACTTTTTCTTCTTCCTGCCTATAATAAAGTTCTTAAGAAGAGCCCTGAATCAAAAAATTTGCTTCAAATTGTCCCCACACTGTTTCCCATAGATGATTAAAATTTTGCTCACTTGTTCTAACAATTCGAATCTAACGTTAATGATTTAACACTTCGAAATTCCGAATGACAATAAATTATCAAATTTAGGTCAAAGGTCTTACTTCGACAACTTTTCCTAAAAAATAATATTACCTATTATATCTTTCATAATATAAAATATACAAAATATCTTTGATATTATACTCTTGTATTAGGTTATTACATTTTTGTATTGTACTCTTGTATATGTAGTACCTGATTTTACTTTATAAAATTTTAGTGCAGTGTTAGAAGTAGTAGTAATTAGGGCGAGGAGGGCTAGCCTGGCAAACAGACCATCTCTGGATCCTTTTTGCCAACCCCAGACGTACCTACATCCCTCAAACCACCTCCACCTCATCCTCAAACCTTTACGTTTGGATTATAAAGGAGAGGATATCTGGCCACTTAAGAGTTTAAACTCTCTCTACCCTAATTCCTCCTTTCTATAAGATATGAAAGCGCAATCTACAATATCCTTCACACACTTTCAGGAAATGTTAAGCTGTTTCCTCCTCCTCGCCACACACTGGACCTGGACATGTTGGTCCTCTTCTAATTTTACTTACTTTTAGTAGTGCAGTATTACAATTTAATCAAAAACAAAAACTACTTTGCAGATGATTAACCAACCAGGAACGTCTCAGCATCAGCAGATGAGTAATCCATTTTCTCAGACTCATTATCAACAAGCTGGTGATAAATTTCAGCACCCGTCTACCCAGCCTTCACAGGGTCAGAAGAAGGTTGAATCTATGTCAGAACATTCTGACTGCGGCTATGGAACTCAACTTGAAACCCAGGAATCTATATCTACTTCCAGTAATGACGACGACTCTCCTGACAGGTTTTCACCATTATTGTTAATTTATTTAGTGTGCACCTTAACCCTGGAATGCTAATGGTAATTGGATGGCTGGTATTACTAAACTTTCATCAATTCGACATATATATACAAAAACATATATACAAAAATATACGAACATATATACAAAAATTAATATTTTTAGGTTGAAACTAGTCTTACCTCTCTCATCATCATATTCCATTTATTGGAAATACATTAAAATACAAAACATTTTTAGGTTTTTTCAAATCCTGCTTTACATAAATATTTCCAAATCAGCTGGTAGCTGTGGATAATTTGCGGGGATTACATTTTCATACATACAAATAATAAATAATACATTTTTATAATACAATAACTGACCTATTTATAAATCATAATCTATATATATATATATTTTTTTTTTTTTTTTTTTTTTATATAATGGGCGATTTTTAAATAAAACTATACTTTTTTACATTTTTCCTAAAACTATTTTTTCACTCCGGAGTGAGCCAAGCTTGGACATACACATTTTCCATTCTGCGCCACTCTGTCCTGTCTATTGCTACTCTTTTCCACGTAGCTCCTCCACAACATTTCTTCATTTCTTCATCCCACTGTTGAGCAGTTACCCAGTTACTTACCTCTCTACCTAAAAATAAGTTAGTAGGAATAATCTTAAATTAAGTGAACATTAATGTTCCAGGACCTATGCTTTTGGCCACAAGCCCTAGGTCCTATGCTAAATACTCCAGGCCTAAGTTACCGGCCATTGGTGTCTGGCCCAAGGCAAATTATTCTAGGTCCATTGCCCCTTACCCTAGGCCCATTGACCCTTACCCTAAGCCTATTGCCCCTTACCCTTGGGCCATTGCCCCTTACCCTAAGCCTATTGCCCCTTACCCTAGGCCCATTGCCCTAGGCCCTAGACTATAGGCTCATTCGTTTATTACTAAGGGTAAGCCTATTGCCCCTTACCCTAGGCCCATTGCCCCTTACCCTAGGCCCATATAGACCCAGACTATAGGCTCATTCGTTTATTACTAAACTTTAGTCGAATCGACGAAGTAGTTTTGACGGGAATTTACCTGACAACGAGTGTATGCTCAAAAAGACTTCTACTGCTACACTGGCAGGTGTGTTAGCAACCAGTGCAAGTACTGCTGAAGGATGGGGTACCCATCACCATCACATACGAGCGTGGAAGGTTAAGATTCAAACGGTGCTCGTCGATTCGACTACCATTAGCATTCCAGGGTTAAAGAAAAGGAAAAGAATAATAGACAAACTTATTCAGATTTTAATTATGCAAATCTATGAACAATAGAGGAGGTAGCGTCCGGCACGGGAAAACATACCATCCGTCATATTATCTAATGAGTTTTAACCATAGCATCATAGTAACTCATTATAAATGAGCAGCCCCACAATTGTTTTATTTAATAAATATTTTTTTGTTTCTCTCTATCAATTCATATTCCTCTAGTCTAGACGCCCCTGCTCTCACTGATACAGTAGGAGCGGCAAAAGTAGCACCAATCGCAGCATAAAAACGCTTGTCACTTTTTTGTCTTTATGACCCATCTATTGCTGTCTGAAACGTCGCTTACACATTTTTACTTTCTCATATAAAGAGAAAGTATTGCGATGGCGCGAAAATTCGATTTTGATGGATATACACGTTTTGAGGTCCCCTGAGTCCAAAAAAGTAATTTTTAAAAAATGTCTGTCTGTCGTCTGTGCGTAGACGCATGGAGCCTAAACTACTGCGCCGATTTTAACGAAATTTGGCATACAGGTTCAGAAAAATCATACCCCGAGATGAAATCGAGAATTTTGTTTTAGCTCCAAATTTGGGGGCGCTACCTCCAAAAACTCTGAAGAAAATTATTTCTCGAAAACGGTTCCGAGATATTGATTAAAAAATTCTAAAATGTAGTCCATTTAAATACGAATCTAACGATATAAGACGTTTTCCCAAGAAAAATATAGTTATGAGAAAATAGCTATAAACGCAGACGGAGAGAGACCGGGTTCGATTCCCCGCCCAGGTGAAGTTATTTTTATAATCAATTTTGATGAAATGTTCAATAATAATTAAATGTACATACGAAAACTAATAAATGGAAAACACCGGGGCTAAGTGAATATGAACTCGTATATGAAAAAGTTTGTTTGAGTTGTCTCGGACTGATTTTTTAAGAAGTGAAATTGTGCTATTGTACCATTGCTATTGTACCATTGGCGCCTCACTGATGAAATAGCATATTGATATTTGATTTGTCGGACCAATTTGTTTTTTAATAATCGGCTTAGCGACGCTTCAGGAAATTTCTTGGTGCTCCCATCCGTCTTTGATGAACAAGGGTCATAAAAAAAGTAAATAAATAAATGTAATACTTTCTAATTACTTAATCTGTTTCATAAGCTGTTTGAAAACCTATTTGTTCGAAAACCAAATTAATTATTCCCCAAAGAATCAATGTATGTAAAAAGGAAATTTAATTTAAATTTATAAATCTCATGTAAATATAATTAGATTTGCTATAATTCTGTTTAAGTCCCCAAAAAATGGCCCTTTATCATCTGAATTTTCAACTTCATGCTTGAAATCCTATTATCACATGACTAAATGTCTGTTCGTAAATCAAAATTCTGTTAAAAAAAACTGAGCATTATTTTATCAGGATTATTGTTTCTAAACCAAATTTTTCATAAACAGTCATTTATAAACCAAGGTTCTACTGAACTTCACTAGAGGTCGACCAAGAAGTCATGAACACGGGAGAAACGGAAAGCTTAACTTCGTTTAAAATCGGAACTTCCGAGTAGTGCCGAAGTCAGTACAGTCGGGTGCTAAGACAATAACCATTCCTAGTTTGTATGACATGCCCAGTTATGTCAAATCTCACGAATAACAACAGGAAGGTTTCCAATCTGTTAGGTTTCCTGTTTTGTTTGTTTTTATACAGCACGAACTATAGTCACAACTGTTCTAAATCCAAATCAAACTCAGAAATAAAGAGGAAGAAAAAAAAAATAGATTAAGGAAAAAGTATATCGATTTAGATTTAAAGAATATTATTATGAATAATCAATAAATAATAATATAAAGATATTATCGTATATTATTAGTGATTTCTTATCAGGTACAGTGTTGCCTGTTGCAAAAAATATAGAAGTTATCAAAAATAAAATTATTAATAACAGAAGAACAACACTGTGTTTTTTGACCGTGGTCTATTATATCAAAAACTGACTGTACATAAGGACACTAGCGCACTCCTCTCATTTCCATGACTTCTTGGTCGACCTCTAATATTCTTAACAATTCAAATACGTATACATACATGCAAGTGAAAAATCAATACGTACAAATGATAGGTACATAAATATCAACAAATACGTAGAATAAATTCATACAGACATATACGTGATAATCAATACATAAAAGTGATTCATAAATATACACGAATACATAGAACAAATACATACATAAAAGTGATTCATAAATATATACGAATACATAGAAGAAATACATACATACATACTAGTGATAATCAATATATACAAGTGATATATAAATATATTACAAATAAATCGAAGAAATACATACATACATACAAGTGATATCAATACATACAAATGATTCATAAAAATATACGAATACATAGAAGAAATACATACATACAAGTGGATAATCAATAAGTACAAGTGATACATAAATATATACAAATACATACATAGAATAAATACATATAAGTGATAATCAATACATACTCGCACAAGTGATACATCAATATTTACAAATACATTGAAGAAATACATAAAATGTATAATCAATACATACCTACAAGTCATACATAAATACAGGGTGGAGTACGGCAGACGTATGAATTTGAAAATGTAATAAAACACAGAATGTCACAAAATATTTATTTTGTTCATTACGTATGAATTTGAAAGGAGCAATCCCCTCTTCAAATTCATACGTCTGCCGCGCTCCACCCTGTTTATACAAATATATAGAAGAAATACATATAAGTGATAATCAATACATACTCGTACAAGTGATACATCAATATTTACAAATACATAAAAGATACATAAATCAAATTATAATTATTATTAACTACGGGAAACAGACAGTGAAAAATACACTCCTGTGCCGGGATTTGAACCACGGGCCTCTACATGGTTCAAATCCCGGCACAGGAGTGTATTTTTCACTGTCTGTTTCCCGTAGTTAATAATAATTATAATTTGATTTAAATTAAAATTTAACTTTCCGTATAGTATGAAAACTACCAAAAACTTAAAAATTGAATAAAAGATACATACAAGTGATAATCAATACGTAAATATATACATATAAGTGATACATAAATACAAATACATACCAGTAATAATTCGACAATATTTCTTCTCCGTTTCCGTTTCCTCCTACCTCTGGTCATATATTTATTAATTTTATATATTAAAGTGTTATAACTGTAGCAAAATGTTCTACTATTAAAATAATCTATTAAAGAAAAAAAAATATACAATCATTGTTATTATTTACAGGGATAAGAAACCAGTTCATCAGAAGCCGAGTAATATGATACAGAAAGCGAGACAACCTAACAATAAAACTTTGACAGCTCAGGAGAAAGACGCACTTAGAAGAAAAAAGCTTAATCGTAGAAGACGTCTTACCTCGTAAGATATAAATACAGTTTGACTTCCTTATAACGAACTTCTATACAACGAAAATATCTATATAATGTTCCCACAAATTCTCTATAAAAGAGTTTCTATAGAACGACAGTAAATTCTCTACAACGAACAAAACTCATAGGAATAATGATGAAGATCTAACCAAAAAACTTTTTGTGAATTAATATTGGCGGTGCTTTTGCATTCCTTTATTTTCTTAGAACTATTTTTAGTTTCTTGCACTAGCACTCATTATAATTTTGTGTATTCTACCTTTATTAGTTTAAGAGGAATTTGAAACATCTTTGATCAGTATAAAGAAATCTCTTACTCTCAGTTTAAAATCCTTTTTGGACGTTTATAACAAAGCTCTTAACTTTTTAAAGCGTAATTCACTCACCGTACAAATGTCTAAAAGAAAAATTCTTCCAGAAAAAATTAATTCAATTAAAGGAGTAGATAAAGGAATGAAGAACAAAAAAGTATTCCTTAAATATAAAATCGCTTTGAGTTCAGTGTCTACAATTTTAAAAAACCGGCATTCAATATTTAGAATATAAGAAACAAGAGGAGATTTTAAAAGAAAGATCTAGAGATTCTAAATGAAGATCTAGCTAGAGATTCTAAATAAAGATCTAGATAGAGATTTTAAATGAAAATCTAGCTAGAGATTATAAATGAAGATCTAGAGATTTTAAAAGAAATATCTAGAGATTCTAAATGAAGACGTGGGTGAAGCAGTTCTGTAATGTAATGGTAATGAGGGTTAAAAATCTTCCTCTTTTAGGATCTATTTTTTTCTAAAACGAAGATGAGATACGAAACAAGAGGAGATTTTAAAAGAAAGATCTAGAGATTCTAAATAAAGATCTAGATAGAGATTTTAAATGAAAATCTAGCTAGAGATTATAACTGAAGATCTACAGATTTTAAAAGAAAGATCTAGATCTAGAAATTCTAAATGAAGATCTAGAGGTTCTAAATGATGATCTAGAGATTCTAAATGAAGATGTGGGGGAAGCATTTCTGTAATGAGGGTTAAAAATCTTCCACTTTAAGGACCTAATTTTTTCTCAAACAAATCTACATAATACATTTTTTTCTTGGACCATCAATTTCGTTATATGAAGGTCCGACTATAAAGGCGCGTCCACACTATGCCAAGCGGCAAGGAATGGCAAGGCCAAATGGCATTGCCAAGTGTAATGTGGACGTCTCCCTTGGCATTTGCTATTTTGCCAAGCTTGGCACAAAACGTGCCACTTGACATGCCAAGCCGAACCCGACGATTGTCGGTCCGGATCAAAGAAAGCCAGATGGCAAGAAGTCGTATGGCAAGGTGTGGACGTGCCACCCGGCAACTTTGCACTTTGCATCCAGCGTCGAGCCCCTTCTGACACCACTACTAACTTTATTGTGTCTATAATTTGTTACAATTGTTATCACTTCGTTCTTCTTATCTTTTGTGACACCTATTTTTATTTTTTTTATTTTTTCGTCATACATCACAATCTCGACTGGCTTTGCCAGTTGCAGTGTGGACGGATGAATTTTTTCGTGGTGCCATCTGGCTTTGCCGCCAGGCCTTGCCAACTGGCATTGCTCGGCATAGTGTGGACGCGCCTTAATATAATAAATTCACGTATGATCATTTATTATTAGAATAATAAAAAGTAATTTCCTAAAATCTTTAGTCTTAATCTACACACATACTTCTATCCTGATGTTTTTTTTTTTTTTTTTTTTTTTAATTTCTTTATTGTCATAACTTCAACTACATACATTATGTAACAAGAAGTCTTGATAATGAATTACAATTTATATTAACATTATAGTATTGACTTGATTCGGGTGGTCACCCAGTGGTGGCACTCCGTAACATGTTTTATTATATTCATGCATATTTTTTATTTATTATTACATATATATTTACATATAGACTTAAATGTTAGGTTACAATGTTTAGAAGGTCCCTAGGCCCATTCTCTTTTTAGTCTCCGGCGAGGAGCGGTTGGGATATAGTAAGTGAGGAAAGGGATTGGACATTTGGATTTGGGTGCAAGGCTAATTTGGTGTGAAAGTTTTTATATCGTTCTATGGCCAGGTTTCTAATAAAAGGATCATTAAGATCTTTATGGATTACAATATTTGGTACGTAGAATGGCAGATGAGAAAGTTTCCTGAGAATTTTTGAGTGTAGAGATTGTAAGCGACGGATGTTCGATGGTTTGGTGGAGCCCCAGAGTTCTATTCCATAGGCCCAGGAGGGTTTTAGAATTGTGTTGTATATTTGTAATCTGTGGTGGAGAGGAAGTTTTGAGCGAGTGTCTAGCAGTCGTAGAAGGAGTTTGTAGCGTCTGTATCCTGATGTAGAGGAAGAAATAGTCATTCATAATTTATTTAACATGCATTTTTCTTTTCCAGAGTGAAAGCTTTACTGCACCATTCACCAAGTGATGAAGACATCACTCATTTGCTGAAAGAGTTCACAGTAGATTTCCTTCTTAAAGGCTACAGTAGTCTGGTAACAGAACTCCATAGTCAGCTGTTGTTCAATTCTCAAGCCAAGACTCATATGGATTCTTCACATTTTTTCTGGCTTATCACTTACTTTCTTAAATTTGCCACCCAGCTTGAGATTGACCTGGAACACATCAGGTACGATGAAAATGAAAATTCTATAGCATAAATAAGAAAGTCATGCTTTATGCTTTGTATTTGTATAAGAGCGGTTGTATAATTGAAGGGTTTTAATATTAAAAGAAATATACAAGAGTTTTTCTTGTCCAGACAGCCGCTGCCCAACCAAACTGAGGAAATGAGCCGAGGATTGTTTACGCATGCCCAGTCTGAGATGCGCAGGCGCACTTCAGACTGAGCATGCGCCGAGACTAATTAAACAGCTTGTTTCCTCTGTCCGGTTTGACAGTCTGGACGAGGCTTAAGGAACAAGTTTTATGGTTTTTATATTAATTTAATTATTAGTGATACATAAAGAACGGATTAAGAGAACGTGGTCACAACAGTGTTACCATTTTACCATATTTGAAAGTTTTTAAATAATATCTAAATATAGATTTAGTAATAATAATTATTTCTCTAAACAATAACGCACTTATTCAGTTTCATAGTAAATATACAAAATAAATAAATTGAAAATTTGGAAACCATTATTATATTTTGTTTAATTAATTTTCAACATTTTATGATTAATATCAAAATATTTTTTATATTTTAGCCCAGTTCTTTCAGAAGACATATTGTTTTATTTGACTTATGAGGGAGTTATGTTATGTGAACAGTTTGAACTTGCCAAAACAAAGCAGTCAGACTACGATCTTGCACCCTGTATTCGACGCATGCACTTGGTAAGTTTAATTAAATTAGACTAAAAAAGATTAAAATATACTGTTAATATAAAATGTCATGTCATAAGATATTCATCAATTTGAAAAGCCTCTTCAAAATCATGACTGCGGTGTCTATAATATTATACACATATACCTATACTCTTTTTACTTTCTCATATAATGAAAAAAATATTTTGATGGCACGAAAATTCAGTTATGAGATTTTGATGGATTTATACGTTTTGAGGTCCCCTGAGTCCAAAAAAATGGTTTTTAAAAAATGTCTGTCGTCTGTCCAGAGCCTAAACTACTGGGCCAATTTCGACGAAATTTGGCATACATGTTCAAAAAAATCATACCCCCTAGGTGAAATGAATTTTAGCACCAAATTTGAGGTCGCCACCCCCCCCCCCCCCCCCCCGAAAATTCTGGAAAAACGTTAAATAAAATATTTCTCGAAAACGATTCCGATGAGAGCGCTCCACCCCTCCCACAGGCCTAGTGGCTTTATTTTTCTCCTTATATTTTTTATTTAGTTGGCCAATCTGAGTGTCAAAAGTTAATACTAATTGTGAAAAGAGTATAAATATATGTGTTAATACTTACCTTAATAGAGTTTGAATTTCTTATTTTTTTTTTAATTTAATTAATCCGAGCAATTAATTTATTTCAAGGTTGTCACTGCAATAAGGGAGCTTATACAAGCAATTGAAACCTACATGAAGATGCCACATCAAAATGAAAAAGACCTTCAGCACTTACATAGAATTCAAAGTGAGTACCTTTTGGATAAATTCAGGTTCTGCACCCAGATGTCAATACTTAAGTACTTTACACCTGAAAGACAGTCAAAATGTTGGTATTAGGGACGGATGGGGAGGTAGCGACCAGCTATCAAAATAAATATACCAACCGGTACCATATTGTAAACCCCCCCATCAAGGATGCTTGATACTTTTGTCTTTATAACTTATTTTTTGCTGTCTTTTATCTATTGCTGTCTGAAATGTAGCTTACACTTTTTTAAGAAGTGCAAATTGTGCTATTGTATCTGTGGCGCTGGCACTGCACTGATACAATACCATATTGATATGAAAAAGATTTGTTCAATTTGTCACACAAAATTTTCTTATTTAAAATTCGCTTGGCGGTGCTTTGGAAAATTTCCCGTCTTCCTGGTGCCCCCATCTGTCCCTGGTTGGTATAGGGCAGCGTTTCCCAAACTTTTTTAACTGCGGCTCGGTGCCCGGTACGAGATTTTAAAATTTTTGCGCGACCCTCATTGTAAAAAAAAAAAAAAAATGAAAAAAAGGATGTATCTAAAAAAAAAAAAAAAAAAAAAAAATCAAGTTATTTGTTTGTTTATTCATACTCAAAAATTGCATAATAATTATATAAGAAAATTATAAGTAATCAAAAAAATAACTATTATATTAATTTAATACTTTAGTAAATGAAGTAAGCTTTGCTTTCCACATATTTTGTCCTCAGTGCGAAGGATGATGCTGTTTGTCATCACATAACAATTTCAAATTAGGAGGTGATGATGTTAATTTTATTCTCAAATTAGGTTCGACATCTAATCTGTTTCGATACTTATTTTTTAAGTACACCAAGGCTGAGAACGCAGCTTCACATGTAAAAGGACAATTTTTCTTTCTTGCTGGTAGTTATCAAAACTTCTGTTTTAGCGCAGCAATCTTTGTAGATAGGTTTTAAGTACGATTAAAATCAGCTAGATGTCAATGCATTTTATTTATCTTTTCTTATAGTGGAAAAGCGGAAGTTTTGAAGTTTCTAAAACGGAAGTTTTGATAACTACCAGCACGAAAGAAAAATTTTTTATCTACGATTGATATGAAATATTAAAATTATATCTTTGTTTAGATGCGTAGAAAGTGATTATTTACGTACTTGTATTCATTGCGCATGCGCGTCTCATAGTTCTGAATAATTCCTCTTCTTTTACCGCACTAGTGCGGTAAAGAAGAGGAATTCTTCAGCTTTACGCACGATAAGTGAGTTTGTTTACATTTAACAAAACTAATTTGCTGTTCTTTTATTAAAGTAACAATGAGTGAATCAAGTGACTTTGACGAAAATGTGGAGAATAATAATCCTCCAGAAATAATTAATTCAGCAAAAAATACAACTAATGAATTAATGCCATATTTATCAAGAGAGAGATACGAACTTACATACAGCAAGTTTATTTATTTCTGTATTTATTATTTAAATCTAACAATCGTAGATAAAGTACAGTACGCAACTCGTGCGAAAACGGCATTTTGCATTGCTTGTGTGGTTTTACCACCCTCGCTTTCGCTCGGGTGCAAACTCCACACTCGCATGCAAAATGCTACTTTCCGCACTCGACGCGTAATGTACTATTCTTTACAGCTAGGAGTAATGAAAAGATTTCTTAAGTCCACGTAATGAAAAAATGGATTTTAGCTATGTTTTTTAGGCTCTAAAGTTACTATTTCACAGCCTACCTCGGAAAATTTCATTTAACTGTTTAAGAAATACTCATCTCCCAAGTTTTCTTTAATTAAATTTAGTCGTGGATGCCACTATCACTATTTGTTTTTACCATTACTGATATCCTCACACTTCTACTCCAAGTTTTTTCGAGTAATGTTACTACATTTGAGTATTCATTAATATTTTTTTATTTTTTTAGAACAAATAAGTGGAACGGAAGATATTCGCAGTTTATTTGTCTTAATGCTAAGACAATTTAATCCAAGTCTTCAATGTGAACAATTCTTGAAGGATCTGGTTGTTACAAATCATAATCTGTTAGCTTTCATTGAGAAGATGAATCCACATCCATCACTTCTACCTCTCTTTCAGAGTCACATTAAACAGTATGTATTTAAGTTGCTTAACGACTTGAAGCCGAAGAGTGACATATAAACACCTATCTATATGGTACTTTATTGTTTATTTACAGGTTTGCCCATGCAGATGTAATGAAACAGTATGGCTTATTGTTGGAAAAATTTCAAGATAATGGTAAATATGTGAACGATTGTATATTTACCATGATGCACCATGTTGCCGCTGATGCAGAAGGAGTTGCAGCCCTATTTCAACCACCAATACTAAAAACATTTAGCCTCATATGTGAATTTGATTTTCAACTATGTGATGTCAGTACCAATTTTTTAAATTTCTTTTAAACCTTAAACGCTAACCTTATTTTTTCATTGCTTAACGCTAACCTACGTATTTTTTACATACACGCAGTAGTTATCACGAATCTAAGTTAATATTTAGCAAACATTTATATTTTTATTTATTATTTATATTGATTTGGTGTTTATTTATTACTTATGTGTTTATCGTGTTCATTTTTATTACATTTTTATTAATCATTTTTAATATTTTTTATTATTTTTATTTTGTTATTATTTATTTATTTTTATTGATTATGTGTTTATTTATTATTTTTTTGTGTTTATTTATTATGTTTTGTGTTTATTTATTACTTTTTGTGTTTATTTATTATATTTAATTTATTAGTAGAAATTTATATCTCTTTAAGACTAACCATACGTAATATTTACGTGGTGACAATGAAAAATAATTGTCAATCCTCACTAACGCGTCGGTTGAGACTGAAGTGAGTATGTACTACAACGGGAAGGTCTAGACGAAGCACTGCTAAAGAGTGGAGATTGTGTGGTTTACAGTTTTTCTGTGATTCACATTTAAGTAAAACCGTACGTAATTTTTACGTACAGTAAGCGTTCAAGGGTTAATGGTACTTATAATATAGTATGTAGATAAGATCATGACAATTATCCTATTTAAACATTAATTAAGAAGCACTAAAGTAGAGAAAACACACTTTGCTTTTTGTTTTACATTCAAAGGAATATGCATATGGTGTCTGTCAGTAATCATCATATATGAAATGTTACATAAGTACAAATTGTCTGATAATGCTCCGGCTGACATGAGCTTAGAATTGGGATTTTAGGGCAGGACAAAGACTTCATCTTTTTAATGAGACAAATAATTTTTGCTGGCTTGGGGGGCCGTACGTCGTGTTTTTAACGGTACAGTCCGCCATTTTAAGCTATGGAAGGCATCCCATAGGTCTCTGAGAATGAAAAAAACGTTTTCCGGAAAAATTGTAAATTTTCCATAAGGTCTGGTTAAAATGAAAAACTAGTCCCGTACGAAATGAGTTAGAGACATTTTCAATCTTAGAAAATATGTTCTTTATTGTGAGGTATTACTAAACTAAACTTTATTATAACTTACTTTATTACTACAATCATACTTTATTACTACAAATAATAACATCTTTATTACTTTCTCATATGAAGAGAAAGTATTGTAATGGCGTGAAAAATTCGATTTTGTTAGATTTACAAGTTTTGAGGTACTTTCAGTCCAAAAAAGTGTTGTTTTTTTCTGTCTGTGCAGCCGCCTAATCTACTGGGCCAAATGAAATTTGGCGTACATGTTCAGAAAAATCATAACCCGAGGTGAAATCAAGAATTGAATTTTAGCTCCAACTTTAGGGGTGCTACCCCCGCACTCTCAAAAAAAAAATATTTTGATTAAAAAATTCTAAGATTTATTCCATTTAAATACAAATCTAACAGTATAAGCCATTATTCCCGGGAAATCTCTAGCTCCTGAGAAAATAGCTTTAAATGTGGACAAAGAGAGGCCTGGTTCGATTCCCTGCTGAGGAGAAGTTATTTTTATGAAACATTTTGATAATATGTTCAATAATAATTAAATGTACCTACGAAAACTAACAAATGGCAAACCTTGGGCTAAGTAATTATGAACTCGTTTTGGACAGATTTTTACATAATATTTTATAATGTTTAACAATGAGTGTAATAACTAACATTTTTATTACATTTTTTCCTTACTTCAATTTTGTGATAATTATGTCAATAGATCAAATTTTTTTTATCTGAAAAATGCATATTTTGCCATAAAACCCCAAACATTTTTGGAGGGGAGGGATCCCAGGGCAAGGTGGACTACATTAGCTCCCCACTACCTGCATTTTAATGCCCCCTCCTGGGCTAAACTTTTTTATGGCCTCTCTAGACATGTTAAAATTTAAGCTCTGGTTTAACGCATTCTTCATTATATTTTTATCCAAATACAGATGCATCCTATTTTTTATTTACTTAAGCTAATAAGGTAATTTTTTATTGCATAAAATTAAAGGTTATATAATAAAAAAAAATATATACATAGGAAAAAAAGTATTTTATTAATTACATATTTACAAGGGTTTATAAAAACTGGCATTCCCAAATAATTTACAATAAAAAAAAAAATCTGTTTATGTCTGAACTAATCTCATTTCCCTTGTTTTTATTGGTCGAAATAAAGTTAAACCTCCTCTTTATAGATGTATTTATCACTTGACCCATGAATTATGATTTCAGACAACATCTAGTTGATTGGGGTAAAAAAAATTTAAAACTGATGCCAATTGAACTTTTAATATAGATATCAAAATTTAAATAAAATGCATCAAGATTCATTAAATCAAGTAAACATGAACAAATTACAAATGTGTTCAATCTGACATTGAAGATACGGAAATATGGAGTTATGTGATAGATTTAAAAGTTGTTTTTTTTAAAAAAAAAAAAAACTAATAAAGTGAAAACTTATCCACTGAATATTGTACAACTGATTTAGAGCTAACTTTAGTTTTTAAAGTACCAGAAAGTAATTTATACAATTCTTGAAATTCTACCATATTAGACACAAATGTATCGATCTGCGCCTTCAAGTTAGACAACTTAGAGACAATAGCTTCGTCCTTGATTAGCAGGTATTGTTGATAATGCGAATCCAATAAGAGAGAGAGCCATTTCATCAAACAACTATTCTCGGGTTCCTTTTCCAGTTGATCAGATATAGTACACAGTAAAGAAACTGCAGATTCAAATGGTAGTCGGTCTCTGATGTAAGATAGAGTTTCAGAATCATCTAAAAGCGGAAAGGAGAGCGCTTTCAAAAGTAAATCAGTCTTGCTACTTCCGTTCTTCAAATTTAAACACGAGGCAACGGTATCTACAATGCACTTATCAGGGATGTCTGTCAAATTGTTCATATGTATCAGCGCTTCTTTCACTTTGCCATTTTCTAAGAGTTTAGCAATAAATTCTTGACTTAACAAATATTCTGGAAAGCCGTCCTTTATCTTTTGAGAAATTTCCGAGCTTTCTTTATCGGAGGCATGAGTCGGAGACTTAGAAATATGTTCCCACGATACTTGAGTCACGTTAGACTCAGACGGACAGTGAGCTGCAAGCAAAGAATCGAGTTTAGGGACGCTTTTCAACTGATAAGGAATAACGGTGAGATTTTGCCCGACAAGAGTTATCAGATAAGAATTACCGACCTTCCACATACGAGGTGGGCTAGAGTAGAGTTTAAGGTGTAACGTATTCTGAACGACACCGAAACTGGCATCGACCCAAATTATTTTCGCACCTTCTCCGTTTGAGTCCGCTCCGTATATAGCGACATGATCGTCGATTGCAAGCATGACACAAGGTAGCGTACAATTAATATTGGTAAAAGTTGTAACACATCTGCCGGGGAAATCTTCTACGTTTTGAGACTTTTGATTTAAATCGTATAAATACAAACAGCCGTCAGACCACAGTGTAATTAAATATCCTTTCTCCTGTATGACAGTGAAACAACACAAGTTAGTGTCACATCCTTTCCTAACTGCATCGATGCTGAAAGCTCCCTCGTCCGACTCGGATATCGGTACAAATTCAAGAGTAAGCTTGTTTTCCACTTTAACCAAAAAACACAAATAATACAGACTGGAGAAGCTAAAAGCTAATTTCTGGATTACATTGTCCAATGTTACCACATTTTCTCTTATAATTGTAATAGATTTTTTATTTTCGGTACAGAGATAGGCTAGCGTACCACTTTTGAATAATATTACAGGTCTCATACCGGAATTACAATGTATGGAATCGACCACCCAAGGAAATTTATACTTTACAGTCTTCTTGTGGATACTTTTCCTGTCCTTGGGCCACCTCGATATCAGACATCCGTTGAACACAGCAAAGTACTCTTCCCGGTCGGCATCGTAAAACACAGGCGTGGATAGTTTGTCTTTTGTCGTCCAAGAACTTAACTGTTTCTGATCGGAAAGTCTGAATCTTATGATTATTTTTTTACCTAAAGAAACTATAATACAACCGGGAGTTACATCGTCACTAACACCGAGAAAACATCTTTGATCTATTAACGGACAGATAGGAAACGATGCCATTTTAAATATTATTTAAATAATGTAAACTAAACAAAACAACTCACTTTTAAAATTTATATAAACATCGTGTTAATGCTATTATTCATTTCAACCAACATGGAGGTTATATAATGGTTATAACAGTGTAACACACGTGGCCAAAGCCAGTTTAAATCTAAACATAGAGCTACTACTCCAAGGTCATTTTCAGAATCGACTTTATTTCACTCTTACATAATAATAAGCAATCTTTTCAAATAGGGGAACCGACGAACCCCCTACATTTTACTTCATCGAAGAAGGGGGGGGGGGGGGGGGACAAATTATAAAAATGAATTGTATAAGCCAAATAACAACTCCTATCCCCTATTTTTTAATAAAATGTTAGGAAAATAATATTTATTTAATAATTCTATTCAAGGGATACATTTTTATTTTTTTACTAATTAATGTGTACATTAGTATGTAATGATGTTAAAATAAGAACCAATTTGGTTAATTTAATTTAAAATAATTTTTAAGTAATAAAAATATTAAATTCTATATTGTTATTTACATTTTGAAATTCAAGTTTCATTAATCAAGGTAATACTAATTAATTCTGCCATAATATATACGTTTTTATATTTTATTTTTCCTTTTTCAGGACTGGTCAGACTTGATTGAATTTGTCATTAATAAGTTCATAAAAACACCAAAATCAGTTAACTTATTCGCTGAGGAAAAAGCTGTATGCAGTGAAACCATCCACAAATCTGCATTGCAGGCACATCAAGGGTAATATTATTTACTGTAATGAATCACTGATAATAAAAAAATCATTATTTATTCTTGTAAATGATTAATTATTAGGGAGTAAACATAAACCAATAATAAGGTTTAAAAAGTTATAGATTTTTTTTTTTAATGACCATTTTCATAACAATTATTTCATAAAAAATAATACGTGTGGTGTCGCGGGACACCCGGTAGGAACGAAGTTCCTTACATTTTTCATTAAATGTTTCTACCTACCCGGCCTACTAATTTAAAATATACCTCTTCCGTACTCTAAAGCTTCTGCTTGTATCGGTTGAAATTTTACATGCCTGTTTCAATTGTACTTTACACAATGTGTAAGAGTAAGAAGTTTTATTAAACTCGTTATACGTTAGAACGGAAGATATCGGTAAAAACATTTTTTCTTTATTTTATACGTTTTGGTCCACTTTAATAAATTTAGCAATCTTTATCACTTCATAACATACAGTGTCAGTATTTGTTTTACTAAAAAAAGTATTCAAAAAAGTTGTTTGTCTCATTAAATAGATGAATAAGTTAGATTTTTTCTTGGATTAAATACGCAGTATTATAATAATATACCTAATATATTGAAATAAGCGTCATAGTACAGATCAATATTACTTTTAACAAGACCGTGATTATGTTTTCTTATATTTACAAAACCAAGTGACATTTTGACATATATAACAAAAATAAACAAAACAAGTCAAGTAACAGGCTTCCTTAATAACACTTTTTCCCGTCTTAAGATTTTTGAAGCTTATGTTTACACGAGCGTTGTGTGTGAACGCTTGGACGGAAAACGTTGTCCAACGAACTTAGCCTGGGCATCCATTCAAGTTATTGTCATCGGTAGATTTCATGACGGATTTTGCGTGACGGTGATTTTGTGACGGTTATTTTGTGACGGTGATTTTGGTCGTTGTTTTTTTTCGGATTTACTCCCGGGCTCCAGAACGTGCCACAAGGAACTTCGTTCCAAAAATATAGCGGCTGCTGATTTTTTTTTTTTTTTTAACATGAAAACTAATATTAAAAAAAAAACTATTTTCATATAGATTTGTATGCAAAGGGTACTTCAATTTTCTATTTTAAAATTGCTTGAAAATAGAGGGGGAAAGCTGTGTCACCCGTGTTGACTGTTGTAATCAAATTGAGCAAGCCCATTTTCCCATGCAACTCAGTTTTAGAACTTTTCAGTTGATAGCAAGTAAGGCGCGCTTCACGTAAGTACGTGAGGCGAAAATAGCCGGTTTCTGTACGATTAAGTTAAAATTATTAAGTGTAAAATATTAATAGTTGCATATTATTTTTCTACTCTTCAAGGCCTTTAAATTGATGTATAACATGTCATGGTGACTAAACAATTCTTTTTAGTTGCCCACCATATTGGCTGCCATCTTGGAAATATTAAGTTTGAAAACTCCAAAAAGTGTACAGTTGTCACAAATGCCGAGATGCACCTGTGTGCCGAATTTCATGTTCCTAGTTATAGTAGTTTATGAATTGAAACAACCAACAGACAGACAGAGCCGTTATATAAGGTTTCTTTTTGTACTTTGTACCGAAACCTAACAAGGACCTGTGGTTATATCTTTCATAACTTTTTTTTCCAGACATAAATTGATAATTTGATTTACCATACTTTTTAATACTCTAACTTCTTAAAAATTAACAAATATATTTAAAATAATGAGTTGTGTTGGAGCCCAGTCGTAATACTATTTAACATTTTGTTAAATTTATAGGTGGACCGAAGAAGACTATCACAATCTATATTGGTACTACGTCCAAAGTGCCAGCTTAAGTGACCCAGTTGGTTCAGTTATACAACTTTATACTGAAAATGGAGTTCTCAATAAAACTAGAATCGAGGTAAATTATATTAAATTATGATTTAAAATTTAGCTGTCAATGTACTAAACATTAAATATATACAAGCTACCTTCAACATTTTTATTTAAAGGAACTTTCAAAGTTATATTATTATAAGGTATCCTTGCGAAAGCTGCTTGTGCCCAACTAAAATCAATTACTTCACTGCAGCAAATTGTGTATATTTTAATTAATTGATTTTTGCAGGTGATTGAAAAACTTCTGCAGCAAGATATCATTACAAGATTCCAGTATCAGGAGCTTCTAGAAAAGGAACCTATTGCAGTAAATATTAATAACATTTTTAACTTTATTAGAGTTATTTACTTATTAACTTTTGAATCTTAATTCAAATAACTACAAGATAAAAAGAACTAGTTATATACTACCTTTTTAAATTTTCTGTCATAAATCATAAATTTGATACCCGTCAAAATGAAGATCGTAAATATGGGATATGTCAAAACAAATAAAATAACTTGCGGATTTTTTTCGAACTAACTTTCCATACAGCAAAATTAGCTGAAAACGAATTAAATTCTGCAGTAAGTATAAAAATAATTCATTGTCATCGTGTTCTGAGCTATTCTAAAAGTTTCAAATGTCTAGCTATTCGGGAAATTGGTTAAAAATCAATTGCAAGATTTGTACTGGACAAACAAACAAACAAACAAGAAAGCAAGCTAATAAAAACGTAGTAAAATAAAAACAAAACAGATGGCTATATTAATTTGACACTCTATTTGTTCCAGACTATAAAGGAATCTGGCTGGGACGATGAAGATGATGATACTGCTACCATTCAACCACCAGATGAGATTGAAACACTAAGAAGTACAAATAATATCATTAACCATTAAAAATAGTCCAGGAGATAGTGTGCAAAAAAGTGTCTGACTAACATCAAGCTAGAATTTTTTATACAAGTCAATCTTTTGGTGCCTTTTAAGAATATGTGGTCGGCTAAGATCGTCTGCAGGGCATAGCTTGGCAATAGGCATTTGAAAAAACAAATCGGAGGAGAGTGGTCATGTCCCCCTCTTTTTGGTGGACAATATGATTTTTATGATCCTGAGTATGAAATTGGATAGTAGACCAAAAATCAAGTTGATGGTAGTTTTTCACTTAATAGGTTAAATAGTCAAATATTACTCCAAATCAAAGAGCCCACCGATTAAATGACAAACTATCATCACTTAATTTTTTGTCTACTAACTAATTTTGGTACTCAGGATCATAAAAATCAAATTGTCCACCATAATGGGCTGGACATGGCTGCTCTCCACCGGTTTGTTTTTTTCAAATGTCTATTGCCAAGCTATGTCCCGCAGACGAACTTAGCCAACCATATATTCTTAAAAGGCACTAAAAGATTTACTTATACACAAAATTCTAGCTTGATGTTAGTCAGAAACTTTTTTGCAAGCTATCTCCAGGACTAAAATGCTTGTTAAAATATTGCTATTTCAATTTAAGTTTTACTTAATATTCTAAAATAATAATTCAATAATTATAATACAAACAACTAGTTATCGCAACAGTACTAATGTCAACATTTTATTTTTCAGATCACCTTATAAAAAATAACAAATCTGAGCAGGTATATTGGGTTCAGAAAGTTCTGATGGAAGCTTGCAATGCCAAAATCTCTTTAATGAAGAAATGCAATACACCCGGTGAACCAGCACCATTCTACTCCATATGTAAGAACCTTATCCTTACAGTATGCCCGTTGACTTGTGACTTTTGACATTCAGATTGGTCGACCTATGCTAGGGAAAAAATAAAGTCACAAGGAGGTTATCTTAAGTGCCACGTCTCACTACCAAAAGTTGGCCCAACCTTTAGAATTCAATATGGCCTCTCATTGGCTCCTCAATAATCAAAAATCCTCAAATTTTTCATTTTTTCAAGCGCTGTCAAAAGTCATAACTTATAACTTGCATACTGTAAGATTAGGCAATTGGGTAATTATTAATAATTAACTTTAAATTTATGTTTTTTCAATATTTGAAAATTATAAAAAGTGATAATTCTTAGAAATTTATACAATCTTAGTAAATTTCCCTCAAACATTACATTTATTTGCTAATTATTATTAAAGTTTGATAAGAATGTATTCGCACAACAAAGTTTATATTCTCTACAATAATGTTGTATTCTAATACCTATTTTACTTCTACAAATCAAGAAAACATTTTTAACGTTCACTAGGTTGATGATAAGAAAATGTTTCACCTAATTTAGAGCTAAAAATCATTGCTTGATTTTGGCACAGGATTTAATTTTTCTGGAAATGTATACCAACTTGTGCATTTGATACTGTCAAAGTCTCATACAGCAGCATACAAATGGCAGCTGGACTTTTTTATAACCACTTTTGAAATGAATCATACTAGGCATCCTGTGGCTCTATCATTGAAGCGAGCGTATTGTAATTAAATACTGAATATTAAGATATTTATTAATCATGATGAATGTCATAGTTATAGATAAGTGGAAAAGGTTAGTGTAGGGTAGAGTGAGGGTACTTAGTACAAAACTCACCTTCCTAGGTATATAACCAAGCTCTGTATAACCAAGCTCCTATAAGACACCCCCAGCAGCTTTTAAACTATTATTAATAAATGTATGACTTCACCACTCAAAAACCTCTACTTCCATCAAGTTGAAATTTTATATGCCTCTTTCATTGTGCTTTAGACGAAGTATATGAAGTTTTATATAAAATCGTTATGTTAGAACGTAAGATGTCAGTAAAAACGTTTTCTCAACTGTAAACGTTTAGGTCCGCTTTAATAGTTTTAACTATCTTTATTAATTTATAGCGGTGTCGCTGTTGGATTTACTAAAAAAATGTTCGTTTCATCGAATAGGTGATGATAGAATTTTTTCCCGTCCTGAAATTCCAATTTCACATTTGAAGCTCACGTTTACTCGAGCATTGCGTGCGAATCTTGGACGGATCAAGCTGTCCAACGAACTTAGCCTGAGTATTAGTAAAAGGAACATGTAAACCAAATTTAAACTAAATCAGTCAACTTTTACTCAAGTTATCGTCGAACACGTAAACGTTACCGACAGACAGACAAGATACATATTTTATGAATGTAAGAAGCTCGCTTACGCTCAAATCAAATCTTTTTTTTGAGCTACAATAAACTTTATCACTAATTATCTTTATATAATACTTTCTGTGTGAAATAATAAAACTAATTAAACAAACAAATAATGTATTTTAAGAACTCCAATAACCTACATATAAAAAAAGAGGGGGGGGGGGGGGGGGGGTCCATAAAAATATTTGTGGGGTCAATGTTTGAGCTCTAAGACTGTGTGGGCAGATGGTCGGGGTGTTTCAGTGATGGAAGAAGGGATTCCACTAGTGGCATGGAGCTGTGATCAAGCTGCCATCATGCATTATCAGCCATTCATCCTCCTGCTTCACAAACTTGGATTGCATCTGCCGGCTGATGTCGGCAAGGCCTTTGCAAGGATTCCACATTCCTGGTCTCCTGAACAACTCTTATCTTCAGCTAAAAAACTTGGACCACTAAATCCCAGTAAGTATTATTATTAAGTTTTTTTTTGTTGTTTTTAATTCCGGGGGGCATTTACCCCGAAGACACAGGCCACTTAGGTGGGGCCATACATCAAACCCGAGTTAGGGAACGAAATCTTCACACACTCGTGTGAAGATATGGTCGTTAACCATGACTCCCCTCCTGGTTGTAGTACAACCAGGATGGTTTCCAGTCCAAAACCTGGTGACGCCACTCTTTCGAGGAGCTTCCCATTTGTTTAAACAATGCTGGGTGGACATTGAGGGGGGGGGGGGGGGAGGGGGGGGCAGTTTGGGAATCGAACCCAGAGCTGTGGTCAGAAGTGGTCACCCATCCATCTTCTGACCCTGCTCGAGGCTGCTTAACTTGCCTTATCCCAAGGCGAGAGCTCTAGCCTCCGAGCCACCCAGGCCCCATGAAGGCCATTATGAAGTTAGTATTTATTTGAATGATTGCACCTTGCTTTTACCACATTTTTATTAACCAATAGGGTCTCAGCAGGTAAAATTTTGAAAGGGAAGGATAACACAGAATATTCAAAGAAGTAAATTGTTATCATAACTGATAAAATCTCAAGAGGGTAGAGCTATTGATATAAAAATATGTTGCATTATATTATTAAAGCTAGTTTATATATAGTCAGACCTCTGTAGAACAACAAAAAAATATCGCTATATAGAAATTTCGAAGAGAAAAAATTAGTGTTCGTGAAAGATGAAGGATTTTTATCCCGTACCATTTTCACCCATTTCAAAACTGCCTCATTTACGTCTTCATACTTAGAATCTCTAGATCATTTTTTAATATCTCCATTTGTTTCCTATAGTTTAAATATTGAATCTCGATTTGTCAAAATTGTAGACACTGACATCATAGCGATTTCATATTACGGGATACGTCTGTGTTCTTCAATCCTTTATCTACGTCTTTGAATATATTCGGTAATTTTTCCTGAAAATTATGATTTTATTTTAAACATTTGTACGGTGAGCAAAGTTAACTATATAAACATATGGAACTAATTCTAAACTGAGACTAAGAGATTTCTATATACTGTGCAAAGATTATTTTGATTCTACTTAAATTAATGAAGGTATAATACGCAAAAATGTTAGAGTGCTAGAGCAAGAAACGCCTATAAATGGTTCTAAGAAAATATAGGAAAGCAAAAACACCACCAGTATTAATTCACTAAGTTGTCCAGCATTAATTCACTAAGTTGTCCAGTATTTCCAGTATCAAGTCCATTTTTCCTTGAATTTTGTTCGTTATAAATAAATTAATTTTCATTCTGCAGAAACGCTTTTATAGAGAAAATTGGTGGGACATATAAACATTTTTTTTTTAAATTATTTCATTATTATTATTATTTTATTATTTATTAAAGCTAATTTATATATTATACTATTTCATTTTTTAACATCTCTCTCACAATAAATATTTATTGTTTGTTTTGTTTAGTGTTGCAATACATTTTTATTGTTAAGTCCACTTAAATATCTACCATTGATATAAAGTAATTAAACATGCTAGATAAAAGTTGAGGAAAATTAATATTAGAGTTCTTTAAAACTGATAAGAAAATATCATTTTGAGTTTGTCTTTAGAGTTTACTCGGAAAATGTTTTTTTTTTTTTAAATCATGTTTACTTATAAATAGTAATATAAAGTTTAAATTGTTAGTTTCTATAATTTATTTGTTTTTACTACGTTTTTATTAGTTTGCATTCTTGTTTGTTTGTTTGTCCGGTACAAATCTGGCAATCGATTTCTAACTAACTTTCCGAATAGCTAGACATTTGAAACTTTTAGCATATCTCAGAACACGATGACAATGCATTATTTTAATACTTTTAGCCATCTTTCAGCAGAATTTAATTAGTTTTCAGCAAATTTTGCTGTACGGAAAGTTAGTTCAGAAAAAATCCGCAAGTTATTTTATTTGTTTTGCCATATCCAATATTTACGCAATCTTCATTTTGACGGGTCTCAAATTTGTGATAATTTAACATTGAATGACAGCAAAACAGGAAATATCGATTATATTATTTATCGATTATATTATTTCAAATATATTGATAGCACGGTTTAGATTTGGTGTTGGGGAGATCGGTTGTACAAAGATTTGTCCTTTTATAGGGTTAAGATCAGCTCTCTATGGTTATCATTTATGTGAAGTAAATAAATTCGGAACTATTTTTTTTTTCACTAACATTATATATTATATAACAATAACAATTATATTATTAACATTACATACGATTCAACAGAAAATTTAAAAACGTAGTATATAAAAAGTTATTTTTATCTTGAAATTATTATATTATTCTTTCTTGTTTACACTCACAAGCAGAAAGCTGATATGTTTGTTTGTTTGTTTTAAGAATGGCTAAAATACGATTGGGAAACAGTTGAAGGAATTAGCATGGAAGAGGGATCCCAGCATGAAGACGATGGCCAATTAACATTTCAACCTAATTCTGCCAATTACATCACTTACACTCCCAAGTATAATGCGCTTAAAATAAAATAATTTAAAGCCTAGTCCACACCAGTAGACACGTTGCGAGACATTTCTGTAGACGGCAGAAATGTCTCGCAACGTGTCTATAGACATCTGCTGAGACCGTCTATGGTCTAGGTCTAGCGTCCACACTTGTAGACACGTTGCACAACATGCCTAACGTTGCACCATGTCTACCATTTAGAATGGAAAACCATAGACATGCGATTTTGGTCTAGCAACGAGACCGTAGACGCCATTTGTCTCAGTCGATGTCAATAGACAAATCGCTAGACACGTCTCTGAAACCACAATCGCGCAACATGTCTACTAGTGCGGACAAGGCTTTATTATAATATTACCAACTATATATTAAACTAGCTGAATACCCATGCTTCGTTACGGAGTGTCATTTTTAATTTGATGTGTTTATAATCCACCGTCAAAAAACATTTAAATTATTTACTAAGCGAGAATATCTAGATGCTATCCCTTCCTCTTATTTCTATACCCCCTCCTCTTTGATAAGATAATTCGCTAATATCTCAAATTACATAGTAATTGATTTCGACTACTGAAGAAAAATTCTTAATACATAACTTTCCAGGAAAAGCAGCGGTATTTTTCTTCTGAACCCCCGTGTCTTTTCAAATCCCTGGGATGAAATTGGAATTATCTTTTATTAATATACATGCTTACATCCAAAATAGGAGCCCTTTCTCAAGTATTAATTTGTTAACTTTAGAAGATCAATCTGTCCTTATGTTCCCCCTTAAGCGGCCCGCACCCGATCAATAGTATTGTCAATAATATTATTAAAAAAACTATTGTCAATATGCAATTTAATAACAAATTTTCCTAAACTTCCTATAGAAATTTTAACAAAACATAAAATATTGTCTGTAACTTCTTCTGCAACTTTGGTTAAATAATTTTTGTTATAAAAAATATAATTAGAATTTTGAAATCTTATTAGAACCCCCTTTCTCCGCCCCATATAGAGCTACCAAAACGTTTTATAGCCTATATTCTATAGCTTAACATTGTACCCAAAATCCAACAACATCTGTTCAGCCGTTTGGACATGATTGATGCACAGACATCAAATTTTCTAAATTTAAGTTTAAGAAGTTTTATGTCTGTTTGTCAATCACGTCCAAATGGCTGAACAAATGTTTGTTATTGTAAATTCGTTATCAGGACTATTCATTTAGTGGAAATACAAATTTATGTCCAATTGGATAAATGTACAAACACTACTCCAATCTATATATATAAAATTAAAGTTTTGTCTGTACATTGGTCAGAATTGAAAAATATTTGGATACTTTTTCATCTTATATATATTTAAGAATAAGATTGCGATTTAATTTTTAACATTATATTTAAATTTCAGGCCAAATATCGGAGGTAATAGTGGATTGATGCACCATGATGCTCAGAAGTAATGCATTTAAGATACTGAAATTCAAGACACCCTCGCATTCATCATAAAATGAAAAAAATTCAAGATGAATTCTATAATTTTGATTCGCTGCCATGTTCTAAATACGTTAAAATGTACTATTTTCCTCCCAAAACTAACTTGTAATTAGCTTAAGAAAATAATATTAAACTTATATTTAAGAAAAAAAGATAATTCTATTTAGCAAGCTTTTTCAGGGCAGGATAATACAAAAAAAAAAAAATAAATAATAATAATAACAATAATCTTAAAATATGTTGACTTCCTCTGGGTCTTCTTCTCTTTCAGGACTGTAAGTACGTCTTAAGTCAAAAAATTTGGGCCATTGGGCTTTGTAATGTCCCTAGATGTTAAAGCATTTCATGCCATGAGGCATATACACTTCATATAAAATATACTGCCAATTGGTGTGGCACATAGCTTCCTCGCATCCTATCCACGTACTGTATTGGTTTTATGCTTTTTTTAAAGTCATTATTGTCTAATTTGTTTAATTGTTTCCCCGTTTTTTAATCTCCCAAAATTGTTTTAATTTTTTACACGAATGAAAGTATCAATTAAGCAAAAGTTGAAGAGCGCAGATGGTTCAAATTAATCTTGGGATATCTGAAGGTTACTTTTGATAAACTGTAAAAGTTTCATACAAATCAGATAAGTACTTTTGTAGCTGTAGCTGTAAATAGATGTATGTTTGTGCGCATGTGGAAGAGAAACAAATGAGCGCAGAAGGTTGGAACTTATATGGGACCAACAATGGGCTAATTATGACCTACCACCTAAACTTCAATAAAATCGGACGTATAGTTTTTAAGATATGTTGGTTCGCAAAAATCGAACGACAGACTGACAGACCAAAATGTTCCCTGATGTCTGAAACGGATTTCTGTCATAGAATTTTTGAAATCGGAGACCTAAAATATTTTTGTTCTTCGAAACGATCACATAGCTTCCGTTACCTTCGTTAAGCTCGGAAGCAAAAGTAAGTGTGAAAGTTCTAATTGAAATCACTCGGTGCTGTAAGATGTGCGCAAAAAAAAGAACAACTCCCATATTGTGACTTTATTAAAAACCTTAAACCTGATCTCGGAAAACACAGGGTATTTCTTATCTCTTATAATCTTTAATAAATAGGTCAAGTGTGTGCTAGTCAGCACACAGCGAGGGTCCGTAGGCCACACGCCACACTATATAGTGTTTAACTGTAAAGTGTATAAACAGTGTTTTTTAAAAATGCTAAAATGCTTACTTTGAACCATTCTAAGGGTCTGATATTCTCAAAACACACTCTGATAAAGTATTTTTTTGCCACTGAACCGGACTACAACCATATAAATACATCGAAAAGACCATAATTATAAAAAAACGTATTTTGTCAATAAAAAATAAAATAATATTTTTTTCGAAATTTCAAAAAAGTGGTATCTTTACTTTTGGTCGAAGAATGTTCAGGGATTTTTTCAGATTTTTTGCACTTCACATAAGCGAGATAGAAGGGGGGGGGGGGGGGGACACGTTTCACACCCACTTCAAACTTGCCTACGCTCGCCCTATCAAAGTTCTATCCAAAGAATTATATATTTTTGTAATCAGCTCGACGTACCCTTTCATATGATACCCCTTACGGTGTCGAAAAAAAAAAAAAAAAATGTTTAACCCTTAAGTTTTTTTACCCTAATTTTGTTGAAAGATATTTTTTTTAAGTCGCTATATTTTTAAAATATGTGGGCAGGTACAAGACACATACATGCAAAATTTTAAAGTGATCGGACGAAAGGTGTAGCCATGAGAGCATGCGAGAGGACGGATGGACAGACACACACAGGAAAATATAAGGGTCCTTGGTTTTGCCTACGGACCCTAAAAAAGTAATTAAATTCAAATTGATCAATTATATTATGAAATCATATTTTTCCATTAACCATGTGAACTTGTGACTCCTGACTTATGTATATTATCAATACAGTTAGATAGAAATCCAGATGCAAATATATATTTTTCTTTCTTACTTATGTAAATACTGACTAATGATAAACTATAATAATTGTTATATAAAGTTTTAATTAACTGAAATATAATATATAATCTAAAAACAAATGGCCCATATATGTAAGCCTGAATAATCCCTGAAAAAATATTCAAAAATATTTGACATACAAGAGGTTTTCTTATACTTTTCACCCTTATAAAAGCTCAAACAAAATAATTTTAAAGCATATGGGACCATTCTGCAAAGGTAAAGAAATAAAAAGTTAATTTTACTGTCAACCCAATCAAATTTACTTGTTATTTATAAGTATTTATTTTAAAGTAGTAGATATGAAGTAGTGTGCATTTTGAGAATGTAATTTAATTAATTATAGAAATATATGTATGATTTAAAGATAAGTTACCATTTTCCATAAGTTGAATTGATGTAAAGTTTAAAAAAAAAAAAAACTGTCAAATTTGGTGTGATTAAAGTATTTTATGTATTTAATTATCAATAATAAAGAATAGTTATCTTTATGTTAGTTGTGTATATTTCCTATAACAAAAAATAAATAAAATAATAAAATCAGGAATTATAAGCCTTAACAAAATCTCACATCAGTGGCGTATCCAGCGGCTAGGTCTGGAGGGGGCACATTCTAATTCTGTTTAGATTGGGGGGGGGGGGGGATTCGTAGTGGTGACAAGAAAATATAATTATTTATTCAACAAAGCAGCTGCCCCCCCCCCCCCCCCCAAATGTACAACTAATAAACCAAAAAAATCTCTGCGCCTAAGTAACAACAACTGTTTTAGAACGTATTCGTTAGAAAATGTTATGCTGATGCTTACTGCAGTACGATATCTTACTGTAAGCCATGGGCGTCGTCTGCAGTTAATTATTGGGGGGGGGGGCCTTTGAATTCAAAATTTTTGAAAATATGACCTCTCAAAAGGGCTTTTATGCATATCTGAGGTGAAATTGAATATGAGGTGAATGTAAAAAATTTGTATTAAAAAAAATACGGTGGTTTTTTTTTTTTTTTTTTACTCTATTGCAGTGTTTCCCAAAGTGTGGTACGCGTACCCCAGGGGGTACGGAAAGAGTTTGGTGGGGTACGCGCTGCACCGGGCTTTGACTGGATAGTCAATTTTATCCTGAGAAGGATAAAATTGTTTATGTTGAGGCAACAGAGTTCATCATAATTTGGTTCCCTGTTAATTTAATTCTTAAATTGGATTTTTGTTTTCGTTTATGTACTATTTTTGTTATTATTTTTTTTTTTTTTTTTTGTTATTGAAGTATATGCATAATTTATTATTATTTTTTTTTTTTTATTTATTCATCCTATTTCTTGTTAGATTTGTTACATGACGACTAGAGTCGGGGGACAAATCCCAATGAGTGAAGTGACTCACATTATTAGACCTAACTCCTTGGTTTTAGTTTTGGAAAAATTACTTTTTAAGAGTAATAATTTGTAAATATGTGACAAATAAAAAAAATTTTAATTTCCATTTTTAAAAAGGATTAAACCTAGTGTTGAAAATGTTCCAACATAAGCGGGTACGAATTATAACCGTTTTATAGAAAGAAAGTAGTTTATATTTTGTGGTATCTGGCGATACTTACACATATATATATAGTATGTAAATTAATTAAAATTAATATTTTATGTAATCAAAGAAAAATGAGTTTAGTTAAAAGTAAGTAATATTTCATATTTAAATGTAATGTTTTAACATTGTTTTGGTGATGCTTTGCATAAACCAGTCATGTAGCGCTCAGGATGCAGGTTGATGGATTTGAGAAAACATAAATATTGCACAACCTTACGTCGTTACCAAATTAATCTAATTAATATAATTTGATTGATTAATATTATTCAATTATAAAAATGTAAAGGTCAATGTAATTCTTTCTAGCTCTGATCTTAAATAAAAAAAGTTTTATTGACGTAAAATTAATAAAAAAATTATTTTGTAAATTTAATTAGAGAAAAGGTTAATCTAATTAGCATTGGATAGATAGTACAATGTAGAAATTACTTTAGAGGTAGGCAAGAGTGGGGAAGCCATTCGTATGCCAGTTCCTGAGAACGACGGATGTAGGCTACGGATCCGTCAGCGACGTAAAATGCTTTCTTTTTTTATTATAGCTTGAGCTATGTGTAATGGCCGATGTGGTCAATTTTTATGTAATTGAATTTTAACTTTCTGCTTCACCATAATTTGGAAGGCCATCTGTATTTTGACTAAATGTAAGTAATAAATTACTTTCATATAAAAAAATTATATTTGATTTAATTTCTGTAATTTTGAAAGTTGAGTAGTTTTGGCACATGGCTAATTTTTTTGGTAATTTTTAAAGGGCCATAGCTGCCGTTCCAGCATATCAATAACTACTTCAGAACCTTCATGTTAAACGTCTCATGAGTTCTTCATAAGAAATCTTCACCAAATTTCATGATAATTATTTATCACGTTTATTTTTACATTTAACTTAGAAAAAACTTAAGAGTCACTCTTTTTGGAGTTTAGACCTAACCTAAAAGGTTGGTCAGTCAATTTTATATTTTTCGCTTAACGACAAATTTATTAAACATGATGTTTAATATTATAGATTAATTAAAGTAATTAATTAATACACAAATTAATGTAAAAGGAAAAAGAAAAATTTTAATAATTTTAACTTCAGTTTTCTCTATATAAAGAAAACGTGCATTTATGTGAGCACATTTTTTTGGGATAAATGTTCAGTAAAGAATTAAACATCGACACTGTAATAAGTACATAGTTAATAAATTCTTTATTACATATATATATATTTTAACAAAATTGTAATATAAAAGGTTCTATTTATGAAATATTAATTTTAACTTGGAGTGTTAATAAATCTTAACCAATAATCACATGAGTCAGTTAGACTATCTCTTATGAGATTTGTTGTATTAAAAAAAGCCTAATGCTCGCCAGATATCAGAAAAATGTAACAATGTAATTTTGGTATTAATCCAAATTTAAAAAAAAAAATTAATTAAAAATTTTTTTTAATAAAAGAAATTAATTTATTCTTGAAATTGTGGTGTACTTCTTTGGACCACTTAGCTGGTCGCCCTGTGTTAACTTATTTAGTTTTAATAAATTTAAATTTGATTTTTTGAATTTAAATATTTTGAGCTACCGGATTCCGCATTTTGTCGCACGGACAGTAGACAGATTCTACATTTTGTCGCCTGGACAGAGGACTTGATTTTCTTATTAGTCCAGTTTCTACATTTTTGTCGCCTGGACAGAGGACTTGATTTTCTTATTAGTCCAGAATCTACATTTTGGCGCACCGGACAAAGAGACTAGATATAGGCACATCCAAAGTTTAATTTTAATTTTGTTGGTTCAATTAACCGTTTTTTGTAGTTTTGATCAGGGATTTTAAGAAAAAAAGTACTAAAGTGAATTTTATTATATAATTATAAATGGAACCTTGAACAGTGTTTAATTTTAATATAATTTTAATATATATGTAAATGGTCACATAAGTTTTTCTTCTTCATTAAATGGTAATCACGCGTCGTATGAAAAGAGATAATATGTGTGAACATGAGAACAGTGATATGAATATAAATGGTGAGAGAGATGTTTGAGTCACAATACGAAATGGAACAGCCATTTAGTCAGCGAGAAATTTTGTTACAGTTGGCACGTCAAATAAATATAATAACTGAGAGATTGGATGAGTATGAGAGAAATGATTGTCGTGAAAAAGCGAGTACTAGTACGCAGCGGAAGCGGGAAGTTATACACAGACAAGAGAGTATTGTTAATAAGTTAGACAGTTTGGAGAGTAAAAAGAAGTTTAATGAAAATTATAAAAATATAGTATCCGATAAGAAGTTCGAACGTAAAGTGATCAAGAGTAACGAGAAGTTTAATTACAAATTTTATGGAGAAAATGTTGATTGTACGGAACCGTTTGTATTTTTAGAAAAGTTTAAAGAATTTATTGTGGATAACAATTTCGAAAACGATTATCGTGAAAAGATTGAAGAATGTTTATATAATGAGGCTGAAGATTGGGTATATAATATAGGTGAAGATATCGCATTTGAGGTTTTCTGTAAAAGATTTGAGCATCGATTTTGTAATGATGAGATGAGAAGAAAGTTAAGAGATAAAGTTAATTATGGATTCTACAACGGTAAAGTTGATCATGTCGAGTATTTTCATAACTTGTATGATGCGTCGAAATTTGGTTTCACAAAATTGTATTACGAAACGAACCAAGTTATTTTTGAAAGAATAGCTCAACACTACGAAGAAAACTTTTATTATCATTTCAGACAAAACAATGTTAGGACAGCAAATGAATTTATTAGCGTACTCCAAACTTTTTACAAAGAAAATAATGAAACTGAAAAGGAAATCGCGGCACCCGTAATCGTCTTAAGTAATAGTAAAAGTAAAACTGAAATGAAAGTTGCTATTCCGGTAATCGAAACGGGTAAAACTGAAGTTAAAATTAATTGTAGTGATAATGATAATAAGATATCGATTGCCGAAGAAAGATTAAATAAAGGTATCGATTTAAGTAAGTGTGATAAAGTATCGATTGTTAACGCTAGTTCAAATAAAGATATCGATTTAGACGAGTGTGATAATGTATCGATTGTTGACGATAGTTTAAATAAATGTATCGATTTTAGCGAATATGATAAGGAATCGATTGTTAACGATACTTTGAATGAAGATATCGGGTTAAGCAAGAAGGACTCCCGCGTAAGTTTGAATAAAGATGTAATAGAATTATTATTGAAGTTTAAATATAAGATGAAGGAGTGGAAATCCTTAATTAACTATACATATAGAAATGATAGTAGAAACCTCTGTATAACCAGAAAAAACTTATTTAAGCTTAGGCAGTTAGCTGAAAAGAACAAAAAAAAAGTAAAATGGAAGGAGTATTTGAAATGTTTTTTTTTATTATGAGTTTTAATGTTGACTATAAATTTATTTAGTAATTTTACATAATTAGACTGATTATGGATTGTATCCAAATCTTTTAACTTTGACTTTTTTATGATTTATTTATAAACTTAGAGTTTTTTAAAAAAAAAAAAAAAAATGTTTGTTGTTTATTGTAGTATATAAAAAAAAAATATATATATATATATAATTGTTTATTGTATTTAGGTTTTATGAATTATATTTAATTTATATTATAGTCAAGGGACTTAATGAATTTAAAAAAAAAAAAAAAAAAAAAATTTTAAATGGAAAGACTTAAGATTTTACAATTTTATTTATGAATCTTCAAAATAATTTAAAAAAAAAAAAAAAAAAAAAAGATATGTATATTATCTGTGACTTAATAAATGATAATTTTCTTAAATATAAATTTTATTTAACTAAATCAGTTTGAATTTTAAATGTGATATAAAAAAAAAAAAAATTATTGTTTTATAAAAAAAAAAAAAATTTTTTTTTGAAGAAGAACAGAAGGGTAGTGTGGTATCTGGCGATACTTACACATATATATATAGTATGTAAATTAATTAAAATTAATATTTTATGTAATCAAAGAAAAATGAGTTTAGTTAAAAGTAAGTAATATTTCATATTTAAATGTAATGTTTTAACATTGTTTTGGTGATGCTTTGCATAAACCAGTCATGTAGCGCTCAGGATGCAGGTTGATGGATTTGAGAAAACATAAATATTGCACAACCTTACGTCGTTACCAAATTAATCTAATTAATATAATTTGATTGATTAATATTATTCAATTATAAAAATGTAAAGGTCAATGTAATTCTTTCTAGCTCTGATCTTAAATAAAAAAAGTTTTATTGACGTAAAATTAATAAAAAAATTATTTTGTAAATTTAATTAGAGAAAAGGTTAATCTAATTAGCATTGGATAGATAGTACAATGTAGAAATTACTTTAGAGGTAGGCAAGAGTGGGGAAGCCATTCGTATGCCAGTTCCTGAGAACGACGGATGTAGGCTACGGATCCGTCAGCGACGTAAAATGCTTTCTTTTTTTATTATAGCTTGAGCTATGTGTAATGGCCGATGTGGTCAATTTTTATGTAATTGAATTTTAACTTTCTGCTTCACCATAATTTGGAAGGCCATCTGTATTTTGACTAAATGTAAGTAATAAATTACTTTCATATAAAAAAATTATATTTGATTTAATTTCTGTAATTTTGAAAGTTGAGTAGTTTTGGCACATGGCTAATTTTTTTGGTAATTTTTAAAGGGCCATAGCTGCCGTTCCAGCATATCAATAACTACTTCAGAATCTTCATGTTAAACGTCTCATGAGTTCTTCATAAGAAATCTTCACCAAATTTCATGATAATTATTTATCACGTTTATTTTTACATTTAACTTAGAAAAAACTTAAGAGTCACTCTTTTTGGAGTTTAGACCTAACCTAAAAGGTTGGTCAGTCAATTTTATATTTTTCGCTTAACGACAAATTTATTAAACATGATGTTTAATATTATAGATTAATTAAAGTAATTAATTAATACACAAATTAATGTAAAAGGAAAAAGAAAAATTTTAATAATTTTAACTTCAGTTTTCTCTATATAAAGAAAACGTGCATTTATGTGAGCACATTTTTTTGGGATAAATGTTCAGTAAAGAATTAAACATCGACACTGTAATAAGTACATAGTTAATAAATTCTTTATTACATATATATATATTTTAACAAAATTGTAATATAAAAGGTTCTATTTATGAAATATTAATTTTAACTTGGAGTGTTAATAAATCTTAACCAATAATCACATGAGTCAGTTAGACTATCTCTTATGAGATTTGTTGTATTAAAAAAAGCCTAATGCTCGCCAGATATCAGAAAAATGTAACAATGTAATTTTGGTATTAATCCAAATTTAAAAAAAAAAATTAATTAAAAATTTTTTTTAATAAAAGAAATTAATTTATTCTTGAAATTGTGGTGTACTTCTTTGGACCACTTAGCTGGTCGCCCTGTGTTAACTTATTTAGTTTTAATAAATTTAAATTTGATTTTTTGAATTTAAATATTTTGAGCTACCGGATTCCGCATTTTGTCGCACGGACAGTAGACAGATTCTACATTTTGTCGCCTGGACAGAGGACTTGATTTTCTTATTAGTCCAGTTTCTACATTTTTGTCGCCTGGACAGAGGACTTGATTTTCTTATTAGTCCAGAATCTACATTTTATATGATTTCATTTTTTTAAAGAACAATACCGATTGACACTATTAGAAAAAAAAGAATTATATAATAAAAGACAACCAAAATAGAAATGGATTTTTTTTTAACGAGGGGTACTTAGTGTTACGAAAATTATAGAAAGGGTACAAAGATGTTAAAAGTTTGGGAAACACTGCTCTATTGGGTCTGGGGGGTGGGCACATGCCCCTTGTACCCCTGGATAAGTCACTGGCTCAAATGTTTAAAACTTTTCCTCTGCCTTCAACCGTTCCCGTTCGGAACCAAGATTATTTCAAGCCACCATGACACTAACCACAACTAACCACTTGTTGAGCAGATAGTGTTTCTGAATCCCCCCCCCCCCCTGATTACCCTAAGGTAATCATGGGTCATCCTTCCTGTCTATTTCAACAAAATTCCTGAATTTTTACAAGCTTTTATTTAACTTGCAATGTTTGTATGTATGTATGTTTGGGTTAAATCTTGCAACTGAATTTTAAAGCAGTTATCCACAACCGATTGAATTGAAATTTTGCATACACGTTTAGTTCGGATGACAATGCATGTTTACAGCGGACAGCCCAAGAAGGAGGACTATTATTTTTTAAGCACGACCATGACATGGATATCAAATGAAGGAGAGGGGGGGGGGGGGGTTGCTGAGAAGAATACGAATAAAAGCTTGTTTTTTAATAAAATTATTCGTTTGTACTTCAGAGAACTAAAAATTCAGGGATAATAGAGACTACCTTTAGGCTGGGCGCACACTGTGGGCAAAACAGTCTGAAGACTGTTTTGCCCCCAGTGTGCGCCTAGCCTTACAGTGAAAACACCAACTTCACTACTTTGTGTCTATTCATAAATTTCTAATACTATATTTTATTTTATAATAACTTATTTACTATCAGCAATGCAGAATTAAATAGAAAATAGGATAAGGAATAATATTAAGTAAACATATTTTTTAAAAAAGAGGTGTTCTATTTCTTTAATTTTTTATCCATTTTTTTTTGTTACATGACAAACATCATCACAGGAAGTTAGTTACATATTTTGTTTACATAATGCATAAAAAGACTGATTTAATCTTTATCAAAAAAAAAAAAACTAATAATGAATTTAACAATACTTAAATAATAACAAAAAATTACCTTTTTTATATAGTGGTAACGTAAGTTTTATCTAATATATTTCAGATGTGACAAGGGTTGATTTTCTACTAATTAGGGTGATTAACATCAGTTCATTTTGATTATTTCTTTTTTTTCTTAAAATTACACTAATAAACAATAAAATAGACTAAAGATAATAATAAAAGAATCAAAATGTTTTAATTATATTTGAAAATGAAATATTATATGCATTTTAGTAATATAATAAATTATGTATTTATATAAATATAATGCATTAAGTATTATTAACTCAAAACTACTTTTTGTGATAAAATGATTTATACAATTTAATTTGTCTGCATTTTAATTATTTAAATTAAAAACATTCTGCTATTATATAATTCCATGGATTTAAATACAACCACATAGATATTAAGGACAAATAAATTTAATACTAAGAAGTAATTGATTTTAATAAAATAAAACAAAATTATGTTTCATATGAATCCAGTAACTGTGAGGGGGAACTTAAGTCTTGTTTCTGTATTTTAAAACTGCCAACCATTTATATTATTAACTCGTTGACAATGGATCACGTTTCAGGAACGTGTTGCTGGTAGGGTTAGTGGGCGGCCCACGTTCTGGGAATGTGCTCTTCCAACTACACTTCTACCTATATTATAATACCAGGTTCAGATGCTATTTAACCAATTAGTATGGTTCAATTACATACTTTCCACTCTCTTCTAGCTTTCTTCGTTATTTAAAGTTTTTTTGTTTGTTTATTTCCCCCCAATACCCATAATGTCAAGCAAATGTTGGTTAACATGTTAATACAGTAGAACCTCGCTTACACGACCCTCAATAACACGACAACCGCAATTACAAGTGCAATTTTCAAATCCCCTTGAGATTGCCATAACACATAATGTTAAATTAACCTCTATAACGCGACTATTATTATCCAAACAACCTCAATAACACGGATTTTTCCCAATTCACAACGTAACTCAGAACCTCTATAACGAGTCGTTTTGAGAAGTCAACCTCTATAACACGACTATATTCAGGAATGGGTCGACCTTGAACAAGTCTAGACTTGAAAACCCCTCCCATTAACCTCGATAACACGACTGATAACCAAAATAACCTTGATAACACGACCCTCGACAAAAAGAGCACCTTGATAACAAGACTGTTTCCCTAATCCCCTTGAGACACTTCTTATCGAGGTTCTACTGTATTTATTATTAACGGAAATTATTATTAATAATATGTATTTATGTTTAGCTGAAGTAACATTATTTTGTTACACATGTATTATTACAAACTTATTGCATCAATATTTCATCAAGTTGTTAATTAAGATTGACAATATCACCATAGATGAGATTAAACAAATAAGAGACTTCATCGGCTAATATTGAAGCTAGAGAGATGGGCATTTTTTATCAGCCCAAAGAGCCATATAGCTATTACATTAGTTTTGTCAGCTCGAGATATAGTATAATTGCTTGCATACGAGTCTGCAAGACAGTGAGACATTTTTATGTAACTCTTTTTGGTGTCGTTTTTCGAGTTTATGTGCGTAAGTAAAGTAAATGAGCTATTTACAGCTGTTTCTACGATGTTGCAATATTAGCAGTAGTGTAACAACACTTCATCTAATGTAAATAGTATTTGTAAAAATAAGGGGATGTTTTTACAGGATACCAACAGTTAATTACACAAAAAGGGGTACGTGGGTTGAGAACTGCTGCTCTAGACTAGACTTTACTAAGTGTAGTAGAGTAGAAGAGCTCTGGGCTACAGGCTATGGAGTGGGGGAGAACCGAAGGCAGCCGAACCTACACGTCCCGTCCTCGGTTACATTGGAGTCAGCGGTAGGGGAAGGTCCTACAGCAGTAGACTGGATTGTAAACCTCCTATAGGTTTCTGAATCCCTGTCACACCTTTCTGAGTTTTTAGGTAACATAACGCTTTTTGAGGTATGTTCCATAGCCAAAACATAAAAATGTCAAAAAATGTAAAAATGAATCATCTAAGCATCTCGTGGCTCTAGAATTTCAGCAAGCATCTATGAATAAATATTGAAGAATTGGATAATAATTGTAGATAAATGTCACAGTTGGTGAGAGTAGTGTCATAAAATAGTGTGTGGAATTGTGGAATAGTGAGAAGACAAAGGCTCAAGTAAGGAAGTAGAATGGGGGTGCCTAGATAATCACCCCAGATCTACATCACCAGAATTATTTTAAATGTATCACCACTTTTTGACACAAAAACTTCTGATTTTATCAGTTTAAATTTTATACAGGGTGGTCCAAAAGTCCCCCCCCCCCCTCTTAACTTTTGAACGGTTTGAGATAAATTAATGAAACTTGGGGGATCTCTACCATGCAAAGGGAAGTTTGTTTTCATGCAATCACCCACAGGGGGCAACCACCCACTTTGCCCCCAGGCCACCCAACTTCAAAATTTCAAATTGGAGTGTATATTTTTGATAGCATATTTGGATTCTACAATGAAAAATTATAAACTTTTGATTGAAACTTTTTTTTCTATTCCCAATATTTTGCCCCCTATAGGTGGGCAAAGATAGCAAAATTACCCTACCGATAATACGTTGTAAAATCTAAACGGTTAGAGATAAATTAATGAAACTTAGGGGATCCGTACCATGTAAAGGGAAGTTTGTTTTCATGCAACCGCGCTGTAGGGGCAGCCTCCCATTTTGCCCCCAGGCCACCTAACTTCAAAATTTTGTCCTAGAATGTATATTTTTGATAGCAGATTTAGATTCTACGGCAAAAAATAAAAATATTTTACTTCAAACTTTTTTTTCTACCTCTAATATTTTGCCCCCTATAAGGGCGGCAAAGGTATAAAAATTGTAGATTTCAGTGCCTGGGGGCAAAATGGAGGTTGCCCCTAGTACGCGAGTGGATGATTAAACACTTCCCTTTACATGGTACAGATCCCCCAAGTTCCATTACTTTATTTCAAACCGTTTAGATTTTATAACGATCTAAGTGTTATTTTTTTACTATTTCGGAAGGGTTATTTTGCTATCTTTGCCCCCCTGTAGGGGGCAAAATATGGAGATAGAAAAAATAGTTTTAAGTAAAAGTTTATTATTTTTTACCGTAGAATCCAAATATGCTATCAAAAATATACGCTCCAATTTGAAATTTTGATGTTGGGTGGCCTGGGGGCAAAGTGGGTGGTTGCCCCTAGTGGGTGATTGCATGAAAACAAACTTCACTTTGCATGGTAGAGATCCCCAAGTTTCATTAATTTATCTCAAACCGTTCAAAAGTTAAGAGGGGGTAGGGGAGACTTTTGGACCACCCTGTATAATTATTTCAATAGTAGGTACTTTAGGCAGTATGAACATCCAAACGTCTAAAAATTTTATGAAAAACATTCTACTTTATCCTTTAGGAAACTTTACTTTCACATACAGCATTGTGATCGCGAAATTTTAATGGATTAACACGTTTTTCGATCCTTTTTTTTGTTGTTTAAAAATTGGTTTTTATAAAAAATGTCTGTCTGTGGCCTGTTGCCTACGAAGACATGTGGCGTCTAAACTACCGAACTGATTTTGACGTAAATCTGAGCAAAATTTGGCATACATTTTCAGAAAAATCATACCCCGATACGAAATCGAGAAAAAATTATAGCTCTAAATTTGGGGGCTCTACCCCCTGAAAACTCTGGAAAAAAAAACACGTAAAAAAAAAAATTATTTCTTGAAAATGGTTCTGACAATTTTAACTATAGTCCATTTAAATGCGAATCTAACGATATACGGGATATTTCCAGAGAATAATCTAGTTTCCGGGATATTTATAATAAATCTGATTTTGTTGAAAATTTAAAACAAAAAGTTTCTGGGATCTGGGACCAAGATTATATGAAAAAGTTTGTCTGAGTTGCCTCGGACCTTTTATTTATTTATTTTTTTTATTATTATTATAACCCAAATAGATAAGATTTACATCTAATTGAGTTCTTTTTGATTCTTGTGCATTGAGGAATTAAAAATTATCGTCTCCTTCACAACAAAATACATGAATCTAAGGCCAGAAAGTCAACAAAAAAAATGTTTATGACAATACTTTCTCAGAGAAGAGAATGACGCTAAAATAAAATAAAGCATAGATAAAAAAATAAAAAATGTATTAATAACAGTTTACAACTTTGAAGATTAAGAGCGCAAGTGGAGTTGATATCAATAGAATAATGAAAAATGGAAAACCTCTCCACAAAATTAATGTTTATTCTTCATAACTAGTTTGTGGCCTATCGGCCATCATCAGTGCTGGTAAAAGGTAAAGGAAAAAGCCGATGTTGATTCACATACATACATTCATACATATACATACTCCATGGTGCTACAGCCTGTGACTGGCCTACTCAACAACTCTCCAATCATCTCGTTCTGGGCCTGACGCCACTAACTACAGACTCCTAGAGTTTTCAGTTCCTCCTCTACATCTTCTTTTACCACCATCACTTCCTTGGTCAACCTCGGCTTCTCCTGCCTCCTGGTTGTCCATCGAGCAGCTTTCTCGGACTCTCTCCACTGGCATTCTTTGTATGTGGCCAAGCCATCTTACGCTTCCTGCTTTTATCTCCGATATGACATCCGGCCTTCCATATAGTTGTGCGAGCTCTTGGTTTGTTCTTAATCTCCATTATTCATCTATGTAAACAAAACAGCTCCAAATACTTTTCTGAGGACCTTCCTCTTCCATCTTCTTAGAAGTTCTTCATTGGCAGAAACCAAGGTCCATGTCTCTGGGGCATAGGTCACCACTAGGCCGGACAACAGTCCTGTACACTAAAGCTTTTGTATTCTGGCTAACATTTTGACTTCAGAATATAGGTAAGAGAGAGTTATAACACCTGATTTCTGCAGCCAGTTTAGTCTTTATTTCTTCTCTGCAGCTATTATCACCTGTGACAACTGAGCTTAGGTACTTAACCCTTAAATACTAATGGTAATTAGATGGCTGGTATTACTAAACCTTCGTCGATTTGACTAACATATGCACAAAATACATTTTTTTGGGTTGAAACTACACTTTCATAAAGAGAAAACTATTAAGAACGCATTATTAAATCTTTTAGTAAGATATACAAACATTTGATGACAAATAACTTAGTAGGAACATCAGAAGAATCTGAAATTAAGTGAACATTAATGCACCAGGTCCCATGCCCCAGGCCAAAAGCCCTAGGCCCTTTGCTAAGTACTCCAGGCCCATTTTCCCAGGCTATAGGCTTACTCGACGACCAATTAATTCCCTACCTTTATTACTAAACGTTAGTCGAATCGACGTAGTAGCTTTGTCGGGAATTTGCCAGAAAACGAGTGTATGCTCAAAAGAACTACTACCGCTACACCAGCAGGTGTGTTACTAACCAGTGCAAGCACTGCAGAAGGATGAGGTACCCATCACCATCGCATACCAGCATAAAAGGTTAAGGTTCAAACTGAGCTCGTCGATTCGACTAACATTAGCATTCCAGGGTTAAACATCTTCCATCTTTCAAAGGTATCTCCGTCTAAAGACTATATAGGTTACGGTCTATGCTCGGATTGGAGGTACTTCGTTTTACTTCGATTGATTTTAAGCCCTGCTTCTTTTGTTCCTTGTTTCAATGCTCAATATGTTTCCTCCAGCAGTGGTTTGTAGGGTGCCATGATGTGTCATCTGCATAAGCAAGACATTGCACCATTCTATTACGTACCTCTAGGGCTAATTTGCAGGGTTCTCATTACTTTTTTCTAAGACCAAATTAAACAGAACGTTGAGTCACATGAAAGACAAGAAATGGACTTAAGACCGTTTTTCTAATATGATTCAACGTCGGGTTTTTTCCTTTACCTTTTACCGGCACTAATGCTGGCGGAGATGCCAAAAACTATTTATTTAGAATAAACATTCATTTTGTGGAGAGGCTTTCCGTTTTTCATTATTCTAATTTAAAACTTCCTTATTTATTTATTTTTAGAGAGACAGAACCAAAACCAACCCTTGATTATTATTTGTTTACCTCTTCATTTATTTATAATTTCTTAAATGTACAATAGTATAAATTATCTTCTAATAATTTTCTCTTACATATACAGTACTCTCTACTATATTTTATTATTTTTCATTTTGTTTGGAATAATAATTGGTTTTTATTTATTTATTTTTATGTCAGTGGTTTTATTTATTTGTTTAATATATTGTGGTCCCTTTCTTATAAATACAATAAGCAATTTAATTTTTTTTTTTAAATAAATCAGTAAATAAAACATTTTTTGATTATTGTATTAAATGAGGAAAATAAAACCTTAAATAGCTGCAAATATAAAAATTACCTTTTGACAAATATTACACATTTTGTTTATGATATAGTGGATAATTCCCACCTGAATACCAAAATTGAAATTAGATCTAGGTCAATAGTGATTCATTCTACAAAGAGTAATATTTTGCTTATAATCAAATTATAATTATCATTAACTATGGGAGACATAGTGAGAAAAATTGACCCCAGCACCGGAACTTGAACCATGGACCTCCTATATATCCGTTACAGGCGCTCTTACCAACTGAGCTATACTGGAGAATGATTTTTCTTTATCGTTACCGATAAAAAGTCCCGAATCCAAGCTTTCAATCTTTTCTACAAATCTAGCAAGCCAAATATTTACGGCAATAGAACTGGTAAGAGCGCCTGTAACAGATATATAGGAGGCCAGTGGTTCAAGTCTCGGTGCTGGGGTCTATTTTTCTCTGTATGTCTCCCGTAGTTAATGATAATTATAATTTGATTTAAAGTAAAATTTAATCTTTCCGTAGTATGAATACCTAAAACTTAAAAATTTGAATGAGTAATATTTTGTCAAACAACTGATATCAGGCTATTATTAGAAAAAAAAAAACATTTTAAAACTTAATACGTAAAATGAAAGATTACAAATATATATATATACAATTTTACATAGGTTGCGATCAAAACTTATTTCCAAGTTTCATTATTGATTTTTTATTTTTTATAAATTTTTTCATTTTATCATTTTTCTTATCATTACTTTAAGACATTATAATATCAAATATTTTTTTATTAAATCCTAACCAATGTACAGAGGTCATAAACTCATTCTTACCCCTACTTCTGTCCTTCCATAAAGATTTTTATTGATCAAAACAAACAACAATATATATATTACAACCAGATAAATCTCTTCTAATCTAAAACCACTTTATCAGTGGTCCTAAACCATAAAAAATAAGAAAAATCAAAACACATATTTTTAAATTAAATTGAAATCACAAATTTTCTGCAATAACAAATTGTAACTGAAATGTCAAGTAACAAAACAGTATGAAGTGTAAAAAATAGAATTAATTAAAAAAATGTGAACTTTTGACACATTTTAAGTAAAAGGCCTATTTCTCATAATTTAATGTGAATATTTATTTTGGTTAAAATAATTTCATTAAAAAAACAATATGTAGCTATATAGATTTAAACTAAATTATTAATAATAAATAAATATATAACGTATTGCTTCAAATATAAGACGCATCCCTATTTTCAAACAAAAATCTGGGAAAAACGTTAATGGATTTAATATAAGAAGCACACTTTTTCAAAGGAAAAATTATCCTTACTTCCTCTTTTTTATCATAATTAAAACATATAAATTTAGGCAGTCTACTGCGGATATTGTTAGAATATTGAATCTTTATTAAGATGTATGATGCATTTGAATCTTTATTTAGATGTAAGATGCATTTGAATCTTTATTTAGACGTAAGATGCATTTGAATCTTTATTTAGATGTATGGTGCATTTGAATCTTTATTTAGATGTAAGATGCATTTGAATCTTTATTTAGATGTATAATGCATTTGAATCTTTATTAAGATGTATGATGTATTTGAATCTTTATTTAGATGTAAGATGCATTTGAATTTTTATTTAGATATAAGATGCATTTGAATCTATATTTAGATGTATGATGCATTTGAATCTTTATTTAGACGTAAGATGCATTTGAATCTTTATTTAGAAGTAAGATGCATTTGAATCTTTATTTAGATGAAACTTGAATTTGAATCTTTATTTAGATGTAAGGTAGATGCCATGCTTGCAGAGTAGTATCAAGGTTAGATTTTGAAAAGAGATCAGAGAAGTCTAATTGTTAATCACCTAATAGTTCTTCGGCCCAGTGAAGGGCCGAATTTGATCCTTGATTCCTCGATTTGACAAATGTAAAAAGTATTGGTTAAATTACAATCATTAATATAAAAGTGTTTTTCCTGAGGCTCGATTACCATAGTGTTCTAAAAATAGAATCACTTTTCTTTTATCACCAGCTTTAAAACGATCCTCTATATTTTTCCTCATTGTGACTGTTAACAAAACCGAGATGACAATAAACGAAGAACTGAAAGAGAACTGAGCAAGAAATTACCTAGGTATAACAGAAACCTCTCTATCCAACATCTCATCAGAAATTTAACTCGTTAAAATTCCTGAAAATGAATAAAAACGGAGGGCCCGGCAATAATATCCCAGCAAACTTCAGAGAATTGGAAATAAAAAAAAGTAAAAACACAATCTCAGCGATACTTATACAAGAAGTCGGTAGAAAATAGGTTGCAAACCTACACTTGAATTAATCGATTAATAAGATACACCTCTAATATAAGGCGTATCCCGTTTTTAATTGGAAATATTTAAAACAATTGGGTATATAATATATAAATCTTTTAAACATAATGTTAAGAGAGAGAAAAATATTTTAAAAAGAAAAGTCTCCCAAACTTAAAGTGTAACAGATAGTACTTGATTCCTAAAAATTAGTAGAATTTTAAAACTTTCTAGTTTTTTTTTTATATAATATTAATATTTGTCAAAGAGTCAATCTTACTACAGTTGAGTCTCTGTAATCCAACACTCTGCCAGTCCGGCACATCCAGTAATCCTGCACTGAGGCTGAGGCCCCTCTTCCCTCTTGCCACGTGTAAGATAAGATAACTAAAAGAGAGAAGGGGGGGGGGGGGGGGGTACTAGGGTAAACAATAACAAGCCATTAGTCGTTGTTTGTTTGTAATGTGACTACACTCATATCTCGGCATTGTAAGCTTATTTATTATCAAACATCCAGTAATCCGACAATTCTCTGTATGGCATGGCCCCATATGAGTCAGATTAGAGAGACTTAACTGTATTACCAATAGATTAAACCATCTGAGATAATAAAATACAAGAAATAGGCCTCTTCTACAATAAGAGTTAAGGGATTAAATTTAACATTTTTCAAAATACTTTACAATAATAACTCATAATCTGTAATCTGAAAGAATTTCTCTAAAGGTAATCTGAGAAAATAATTCTTAAGGTATTCTGAGATTGTATGCCTTAAGATATCCCAAGTATATCTCTTAATGTACAGTCTGTCCCAAATGAGAGTTAGTGTGTTTACAGCGTGGGAAAAACTAGCAAATAGGAGTGGGGAGCCAATAAGAGTTTGAGATTTTCCCAGACAAAAGGTTGGGCCAACTAGGTAAATATAAATGTCTCTAGTGGAGGGGAGAGGCCCTCTGGATAACCGTATAGTAGCATTATTTTTTCCCACAGAGAGGTTGGCCAATCTGTGTGTCATTCGATTTCCCATGCTGTCAACACACTAACTCTCATTTGGAACAGACTGTAATTCACAGAATACCACTCAAGATATTCTTAGAACTTTAAAGAGATAGCAACTGGGATATTTTAAAGATAATTATCTTATTAGACATAAAGTATTTTTGTATTTTAATATATTTTATTGATATTTTATATATTTTATATATATATACTATTTCAGGAAGGATTTTTTTTCCCTGGGGGTGGTGGGGGGGAGTCAGGGGGGGGGGAGGGTCGGGTCCGGTCCCGACAATGGGGAAAATCGGGCTCGCCGCTCTCAGATTAGCCGTTTCCGAGATATTCCCGTCGGGAATGCCCGATTTCCCGGTGGGTCCTGGGGGGCGCGGGTGAGGGAAAAAAAATATTCCGACCCCCGGGCGTCGTGGGGCCCCCCGGGGGGAACACTTTTTGTAGGAAACTTTTTCCCCCCCGAAGCCCGGGGGGGGCGCTAAAAATCGAAAACACCCGATTTTGGGGCCTTTTTCGTACGCCCGTATCTTTTTCCCTGTTCACTTTAAAAAAAAAACAAAAAACTATTTTTTCCTAAATCGAGTGCCCTACAAAAAAGGTCCTTTGGGTCGGACCGCTGCGGTCGACCGTATCCGAGTTATGCGGAAAAAACCGTTTTTCGGGGGGAAAATTTTTCTTTAAAAAATCGCGGCGCGGCAACCGCGCACGCTGAATTTTTTTCCACCTGATACATTTTGGGGGGGTACCCGCAGGTTGTAAAAATACCCCCCGCGGATTTTCCCTACTTTCCGTTTGGCGTCGGGAAGCCCCCCCGTCTTACCGCAAAACGGAAAATGCGAAAAAAATAATGTTCGTCTTTTTTTTTCTCAGCGAGTAAAAGTCGGGGAAATACCGTTTGAAGGGCGTCCGGTAGGTATCGCCGGTAGGTTAAATGAAAAAAAATTTGAAGGCGGTCGGAGGCGGGGGGCGGCGGCGGGGGCGGACCGCGTACCTCTTACAGGCCGATTTTAGCGTTTTTGGGGCCGACCCCGCGAAATTCAAACTCTGCACGCCCCCCTTCAACTTGGGAATTTCCCGACGGGACTCGCAGGGTAGTTTCGGCGCATAGTGGCCTACGAGAAACCGTCTTTCTTTTTTCTTGACTGACGACATTTTTCTTCCTGGAGGGGGAAATGTAGAAAAAATCGGAATTTCGTAATTTTTTTTTTTTAACTTCGGGGCCCCCGTAGCCCCCCTTAAAATGCGATGAGGCAAACGAAACTTATGGGGCGTCTGACCCCATCTGTCCTCTACACGAAACCTCTTTCGGTTTTTTTTCGCCGGTTTCCGGGCGACGTGGGGAGGGGGACATATCGTTTTTCGCCCAAAACCGGATGTGGTAATTTTCGCGTAAATGTTGTATCTCCTCCTAGGGTTTTAAAAGTGGGGAATTGGGACCGATTGCACCTTTTCAGGTTAGGTCCCGGATTTCTGACCGAGCCCTTCGTTTTTTGAAATTTCGATTTTGGGGCCCCCCCCGAATTTTTGAAATTTTCGTCTGCCCATAAAATTCCCCCTATTTATTTTATGGGGCCCTTGATTTTTTAACGTGTAGACATGTGTAAGGAATAACACTATACAAAAATTTAGCGTCCTACGACTTATAGTTTTCGAGAAAAAAAATGACAAAAATTTCGAAATTTTCGTCTTTTTTGACGCTACCTTTTATACCGCTTTTTTCGACTTTAAACCGCCGTAGCTCCCTCTATAATGCGAATATCGGGTTGATTTTCGGTGGGCGTCCTTATTTCACGGTGCTTTTCCGAAATCTTCTTCGATTTTTTTTCACCGGTGCCCGGGCGCATTGGGGGGGGCCCGAATAAGTTTTTAAGGGCTTTTTTGAAATTCTACAAATCGCCATAGCGTTTTCCCCGTATCCCGTGGAGAAAAACTTTATTGGCCTTTTTTGTAGCCCGCGAATAGACCTTTAAGCCCATATATGACACGAGGCGGTCGGACTTATAGTACGCCCACTACGAGAGATTGAAATTGAATTACGTACTAAAAACCCAATTTTCACCCGTTCTTAGCCTCTTAAATTTCCCCAAATTGCTTTTTAAGGGTAAAATTATAGTTTTTCTTAATCGCCTTGCCAAAACCTTTAAAATGATATATATGTCGACCCGATCGGGCGACTTTCGATTTTCGCTAAAATAATCACGGGTCCTAGCCTAGGTTCATTTTGGGGGAAAAAAAAATTTTTTTTTTTTGGTCGACGACCCCATATGTGTTATACATGGTTGGAAAGCTAATTTTTTTTTAATAGGGGAGATGCTCTTGAATTTTTATCTTCCCGACCAATATTTTCCGAGATAAGCCCAAAAAACATGGTTTCCCGCCAAAAAGTTCAAATGTTTGAACGCCATTATCTCGGAAAGTATTGGTCGGGAAAAAAAATTTTCAAGAGTAGGACCCCCCCCTGAAAAAAAAAAATCTTTCCAACCATGTATAACACGTATATGGTTGTCGACCAAAAAATTTCCCGAAATCGAGAACGGCAAAATCAGGGAAATTTCGACAAATTTTGGGAAGGTGGTCCGATTTTCACCAAATTCGGTATACACCCGTTGTTTGACGCCACAAAAAGGATTTTGAACGAATTTTCCGGAAAAAAAAATTTCCGGGCCCCCCCCATAATTTTGAAATTTGTATATGCCCGTAAAATTCGTTTGGACGCCTTTACGGGGTTCTTAATTTTTTGTCATGTAGAAAGCCGTAATAAATGACGCTATGCAAAAAATTAGGGTTCTAAGGCTAAAACTTTTTGGGAAAAAAAATGTTGAATTATTTGGGGTTCAGTGTAAAATTAATAAATCCACACTTTTTCGAGGTTCGGAATGGCTCAACTTTTTCCCTGTATCCCGTGGAGAAAAACTCTATTGGCCTTTTTTGTAGCCCGCGAATGGACCTTTAAGCCCATATATGGCACGAGGCGGTCGGACTTATAGTACGCCCACTACGAGAGATTGAAATTGAATTACGTACTAAAATCCCAATTTTCACCCGTTCTTAACCTCTTAAATTTCCCCAAATGGCTTTTTAAGGGTAAAATTATAGTTTTTCTTCATCGCCTCGCCATAACCTTTAAAATGATATATATATCGACCCGATCGGGCCACTTTCGATTTTCGCTAAAATAATCACGGGTCCTAGCCTAGCTTCATTTTGGGGGAAAAAATTTTTTTTTTTTTTTGGTCGACGACCCCACATGTGTTATACATGGTTGGAAAGCTTATTTTTTTTTAATAGGGGAGATACTCTCGAATTTTTTTCTTCCCGACCAATATTTTCCGAGAAAAGCCCAAAAAATATGGTTTCCCGCCAAAAAGTTTAAATGTTTGAACGCCATTATCTCGGAAAGTATTGGTCGGGGAAAATTTTTTTCAAGAGTAGGACCCCCCCCTGAAAAAAAAAGATCTTTCCAACCATGTATAACACGTATATGGTTGTCGACCAAAAAATTTCCCGAAATCGAGAACGGCAAATTCAGGGAAATTTCGACTCAAATTTGCATGGTGGTCCGATTCTCACCAAATTCGGTATACACCCGTTGTTTGACGCCACAAAAAGGATTATGAACGAATTTTCCGGAAAAAAAATTTTCCGGGCCCCCCCCATAATTTTGAAATTTGTATATGCCCATAAAATTCGTTTTGACGCCTTTACGGGGTTCTTAATTTTTTGTCATGTAGAAAGCCGTAATAAATGACGCTATGCAAAAAATTAGGGTTCTAAGGCTAAAACTTTTTGGGAAAAAAAATGTTGAATTATTTGGGGTTCAGTGTAATATTAATAAATCCACACTTTTTCGAGGTTCGGAATGGCTCACCTTTTTCCCTGTATCCCGTGGAGAAAAACTCTATCGGCCTTTTTTGTAGCCCGCGAATGGACCTTTAAGCCCATATATGGCACAAGGCGGTCGGACTTATAGTACGCCCACTACGAGAGATTGAAATTGAATTACGTACTAAAATCCCAATTTTCACCCGTTCTTTGCCTCTTAAATTTCCCCAAATTGCTTTTTAAGGGTAAAATTATAGTTTTTCTTGATCACCTTGCAAGAACCTTTAAAATGATATATATGTCGACCCGATCGGGCGACTTTCGATTTTCGCTAAAATAATCACGGGTCCTAGCCTAGCTTCATTTTGGGGAAAAAAACATTTTTTTTTTTTTGGTCGACGACCCCATATGTGTTATACATGGTTGGAAAGCTAATTTTTTTTTAATAAGGGAGACACTCTTGAACTTTTTTCTTCGCGACCAATATTTTCCGAGATAAGCCCGAAAAACATGGTTTCCCGCCAAAAAGTTCAAATGTTTGAACGCCATTATCTCGGAAAGTATTGGTCGGGGAAAAAAATTTTCAAGAGTAGGACCCCCCCCTGAAAAAAAAAGATCTTTCCAACCATGTATAACACGTATATGGTTGTCGACCAAAAAATTTCCCGAAATCGAGAACGGCAAAATCAGGGAAATTTCGACAAATTTTTGGAAGGTGGTCCGATTTTCACCAAATTCGGTATACACCCGTTGTTTGACACCACAAAAAGGATTATGAAAGAATTTTCCCGAAAAAAAATTTTCCGGGCCCCCCCCATAATTTTGAAATTTGTATATGCCCGTAAAATTCGTTTGGACGCCTTTACGGGGTTCTTAATTTTTTGTCATGTAGAAAGCCGTAATAAATGACGCTATGCAAAAAATTTGGGTTCCAAGGCTAAAACTTTTTGGGGAAAAAAATGTTGAATAATTTGGGGTTCAGTCTAAAATTAATAAATCCGCCTTTTTCCGCTCTTCCAAGTGGCCTACCTTTTTCCCCGTATCCCCTGGAGAAAAACGCGACGGGACTTTTTTGTAGCCCGCAAATAGACCTTTAAGCCCGTATATGACACGAGGCGGTCGGACCTCAAGTACGCCCGCTACGAGAGATTGAAATTGAACTGCGCACTAAAAACCCGACTATCACCCGTTTTCAGCCTTCAAAATTTCCCCAAACGGCTTTATCCGGGTAAAACTACGGTTCTTCTCGACCGCCGTGCCGAAACCTTTGAAACGATATGTATATCGACCCGATCGGGCGACTTTCGATTTTCACCGAACCCGACCTGTCGAGCGCCGACTCCGTACGGGCGCCGGCACTATACCGGCGCCGACACTATACCGGCGCCGACACTACACCGGCGCCAACACTGTACCGGCGCCAACACTGTACCGACGCCGACACTGTACCGGCGCCAACACTATACCGGCGCCAACACTATACCGGCGCCAACACTATAGCGGCGCCAACACTATACGGGCGCCAACACTATACCGGCGCTGACGGCTGGCTGCGTCCCGTTGGCCGCCGCTTGCGGCGGCCACGGGACCAGCTAGTATATATACTAATTCAGGAAGGCTATTTTCCCCCCTGGGGGGGGTAGGGGGGCGAGGGTCGGCACGTAGGGTCCTTCCGGTGAGAAAACGTCCTGGGCGCACTTAGAACGCCCTCCGACTGACCGTTTCCCGGTTATTCCCGGCGGAATACCCCGATTTCCCGGCGGCTCCTGGGGGGCGCGGTAACGGGAAAAAAAATATTACGACCCCCGGGCGTCGTGGGGGGCGTCGAGGGGAACGACTTTCAGAGGAAACTTTTTCCCCCCCTACCAACAGGGGGGGCGCTAAAAATCGAAAACACCCGATTTTGGGGCCTTTTTCGGACGCCCGTATCTTTTTCCCCGTTCACTTTAAAAAAAAAACAAAAAACTATTTTTTCCTAAATTCGGTTGCCTACAAAAAAGGTCCTTTGGGTCGGACCGCTGCGGTCACCCGTTTTCGAGTTATGCGGAAAAAACCGTTTTTCGGGGGGAAAAAAAAAATTCGAAAAATCGCGGCGCGGCAACCGCGCGCGCCGAATTTTTTTCCACCTGATACATTTTAGGGGGGAGTCCGACGGTTGAGAAAATACCCCCCCGGGATTTTCCCTACTTCCCGTTTGGCGTCGGGAACTCCCCCCGTTTTACCGCAGAACGGAAAATGCGAAAAAAAAAATTTCGTCATTTTTTTTCTCAGCGAGTATGTGTAGGGGAAATACCGTTTGAAGGGCGTCCGGTAGGTTTCCCCGGTAGGTTATACGAAAAAAATTTCGGAGGCGGTCGGAGGCGGGGGGCGGCGGCGGCGGCGGACCGCGTCCCGCCGACGGGCCGATTTACGTGTTTTTGGGGCCGACCCTCCCCACTTAATGTGCGGGGGCTTTGTCTTCAACTTGGGAATTTCCCGACGGGACTCGCAGGGTAGTTTCGGCACATAGTGGACTACGAGAAACCGTCTTTCTTTTTTCTTAGCTAACGACATTTTTCCCGTGGGGGGGCGAAAACCCCTATTTTGGGTCGATTTCGGCCGAAAAACACGACCTTGCCCACTTGAGGTTTGTCGGCTTTGTCTTAAATTTGGGAATTTCCCGACGGGACTTACAGGGTATTTCGGGTGTACGGTCCGCTGAAAGGATCAGGTCGATTTTTTTTTTCACTGCGAACGGTTCTCTTCCTGGAGGGGGAAATGTAAAAAAAATAGGAATTTCGTACTTTTTTTTTTTTCACTTCGGGGCCCCTGTAGCCCCCCTTAAAATGCGCTTAGGCGAACGAAACTTATTGGGCGTCTGACCCCATCTGTCCTCTACACGAAACCTCTTTCGGTTTTTTTTCGCCGGTTTCCGGGCGCCGTGGGGAGGGGAACGAAACATTTTTCGCCCAAAACCGGATGTGGTAATTTTCGCGTAAATGTTGTATCTCCTCCTAGGGTTTTAAAAGTGGGGAATTGGGACCAATTGCACCTTTTCAGGTTAGGTCCCGGATTTCTGACCAGACCCTTCGTTTTTTGAAATTTCGATTTCGGGGCCCCCCCCGAATTTTTGAAATTTTCGTCTGCCCATAAAATTTTCCCTATTTATATTATGGGGCCCTTGATTTTTTTACGTGTAGACATATGTCATAAATAACGCTATACAAAAAATCAGCGTCCTACGACTTATAGTTTTCGAGAAAAAAAATGACGAAATTTCGAAATTTTCGTCTTTTTTGACGCTACCTATTATACCGCTTTTTTCGACTTTAAACCGCCGTAGCTCCCTCTATAATGCGAATATCGGGTTGATTTTTTGTGGGCGTCTTTATTTCGCGGTGCTTTTCCGAAATCTTCTTCGATTTTATTTTCACCGGTGCTTGGGCGCAGTGGGGGGGCCCGAATATCTTTTTAAGGGCTTTTTTGAAATTTTACAAATCGCCATAGCGTTTTTCCTGTATCCAGTGGAGAAAAACTTTATGTGTCTTTTTTGTAGCCCGCGAATAGACCTTTAAGCCCATATATGACACGAGGCGGTCGGACTTATAGTACGCCCACTACGAGAGATTGAAATTGAATTACGTACTAAAATCCCAATTTTCACCCGTTCTTTGCCTCTGAAATTTCCCCAAATTGCTTTCTAAGGGTAAAATTATAGTTTTTCTTAATCGCCTTGCCAAAACCTTTAAAATGATATATATGTCGACCCGATCGGGCGACTTTCGATTTTCGCTAAAATAATCACGGGTCCTAGCCTAGCTTCATTTTGGGGGAAAAAAAAATTTTTTTTTTTTGGTCGACGACCCCATATGTGTTATACATGGTTGGAAAGCTAATTTTTTTTTAATAGGGGAGACACTCTTGAACTTTTTTCTTCGCAACCAATATTTTCCGAGAAAAGCCCGAAAAACATGGTTTCCCGCCAAAAAGTTCAAATGTTTGAACGCCATTATCTCGGAAAGTATTGGTCGGGGAAAAAAATTTTCAAGAGTAGGACCCCCCCCTGAAAAAAAATAATCTTTCCAACCATGTATAACACGTATATGGTTGTCGACCAAAAAATTTCCCGAAATCGAGAACCGCAAAATCAGGGAAATTTCGACAAATTTTGGGTAGGTGGTCCGATTTTCACCAAATTCGGTATACACCCGTTGTTCGACACCACAATAAGGATTATGAAAGAATTTTCCCGAAAAAAAATTTTCGGGGCCCCCCCCATAATTTTTAAATTTTTATATGCCCATAAAATTTGTTTGGACGCCTTTACGGGGTTCTTAATTTTTTTTCATGTAGAAAACCGTAATTAATGTCGCTATGCAAAAAATTAGGCTTTTAAGTCAATAAATTTTTGGGGAAAAAAATGTTGAATAATCTGGGGTTCAGTGTAATATTAATAAATCCACACTTTTTCGAGGTTCGGAGTGGCTTAACGTTTTCCCTGTATCCCGTGGAGAAAAACTCTATTGGCCTTTTTTGTAGCCCGCGAATAGGATTTTACGCCCATATATGACACGACGAGGTCGGACCTAAAGTACGCCCACTACGAGACATTGAAATTGAATTACGTACTAAAAACCCAATTTTCACCCGTTCTTAGCCCCTTAAATTTCCCCAAATTGCTTTCTAAGGGTAAAATTATAGTTTTTCTTGATCGCCTTGCCAAAACCTTTAAAATGATATATATGTCGACCCGATCGGGCGACTTTCGATTTTCGCTAAAATAATCACGGGTCCTAGCCTAGCTTCATTTTGGGGGAAAAAAATTTTTTTTTTTTTTGGTCGACGACCCCATATGTGTTATACATGGTTGGAAAGCTAATTTTTTTTTAATAGGGGAGATGCTCTCGAATTTTTATCTTCCCGACCAATATTTTCCGAGATAAGCCCAAAAAACATGGTTTCCCGCCAAAAAGTTCAAATGTTTGAACGCCATTATCTCGGAAAGTACTGGTCGGGGAAAAAAATTTTCAAGAGTAGGACCCCCCCCTGAAAAAAAAAGATCTTTCCAACCATGTATAACACGTATATGGTTGTCGACCAAAAAATTTCCCGAAATCGAGAACCGCAAAATCAGGGAAATTTCGACAAATTTTGGGTAGGTGGTCCGATTCTCACCAAATTCGGTATACACCCGTTGTTTGACGCCACAAAAAGGATTATGAACGAATTTTCCGGAAAAAAAATTTTCCGGGCCCCCCCCCCATAATTTTGAAATTTGTATATACCCATAAAATTCGTTTGGACGCCTTTACGGGGTTCTTAATTTTTTGTCATGTAGAAAGCCGTAATAAATGACGCTATGCAAAAAATTAGGGTCCTAAGGCTAAAACTTTTTGGGGAAATAAATGTTGAATAATTTGGGGTTCAGTCTAAAATTAATTAATCCGCCTTTTTCCGCTCTTCCAAGTGGCCTACCTTTTTCCCCGTATCCCCTGGAGAAAAACGCTACGGGACTTTTTTGTAGCCCGCAAATAGACCTTTAAGCCCGTATATGACACGAGGCGGTCGGACCTCAAGTACGCCCGCTACGGGAGATTGAAATTGAACTGCGCACTAAAAACCCGACTTTCACCCGTTTTCAGCCTTTAAAATTTCCCCAGACGGCTTTATCCGGGTAAAACTACGGTTCTTCTCGACCGCCGTGCCGAAACCTTTGAAACGATATGTATATCGACCCGATCGGGCGACTTTCGATTTTCACCGAACCCGACCTGTCGAGCGCCGACTCCGTACGGGCGCCGACACTGTACCGGCGCCGACACTATACGGGCGCCAACACTACACCGGCGCCAACACTGTACCGGCGCCAACACTGTACCGGCGCCAACACTGTACCGGCGCCGACACTATACCGGCGCCAACAATATACCGGCGCCAACACTATACCGGCGCCGACACTATACGGGCGCCAACACTATACCGGCGCTGACCGCTGGCTGCGTCCCGTTGGCCGCCGCTTGCGGCGGCCACGGGACCAGCTAGTTCATATATACTAATTCAGGAAGGATTTTTTTTCCCTGGGGGTGGTAGGGGGGAGTTAGGGGGGGGGGGAGGGTCGGGTCCGGTCCCGACAATGGGGAAAATCGAGCTCGCCGCCCTCGGATTACCCGTTTTCGAGATATTCCCGTCGGGAAGGCCCGTTTTCCCGGTCGGACCTGGGGGGCGCGGGTGTCGGAAAAAAAATATTTTGACCCCGGGGCGTCGTGGGGCGCGTCTAGGGCTACGACTTTTACTCGAAACTTTATCCCCCCCCGCCAACGGGGGGGGCGCTAAAAATCGAAAACACCCGATTTTGGGGCCTTTTTCGGACGCCCGTATCTTTTTCCCTGTTCACTTTAAAAAAAAAACAAAAAACTATTTTTTCCTAAATCGAGTGCCCTACAAAAAAGGTCCTTTGGGTCGGACCGCTGCGGTCCTCCGTTTTCGAGTTATGCGGAAAAAACCGTTTTTCGGGGGGAAAATTTTTCTTTAAAAAATCGCGGCGCGGCAACCGCGCACGCTGAATTTTTTTCCACCTGATACATTTTAGGGAGGAGTCTTACGAGTGAGAAAATACCCCCCGCGGATTTTCCCTACTTTCCGTTTGGCGTCGGGAAGCCCCCCCGTTTTACCGCAAAACGGAAAATGCGAAAAAAAAAGTTTCGTCATTTTTTTTCTCAGCGAGTAAAAGTCGGGGAAATACCGTTTGAAGGGCGTCCGGTAGGTTTCCCCAGTAGGTTAAACGGAAAAAATTCCGAAGGCGGTCGGAGCCGGGGGGCGGCGGCGGGGGCGGACCGCGTACCGCCGACGGGCCGATTTTCGTGTTTTTAGGGCCGACCCTCCCCACTTAATGTGCGGGGGCTTTGTCTTCAACTTGGGAATTCCCGGACGGGACTCGCAGGGTAGTTTCAGCACATAGTGGTCTACGGGAAACCGTCTTTCTTTTTTCTTAGCTGGCGACATTTTTCCCGTGGGGGGGCGAAAACCCCTATTTTGGGTCGATTTCGGCCGAAAAACACGACCTTGCCCACTTGAGGTGTGGGGGCTTTGTCTTAAATTTGGGAATTTCCCGACGGGACTCACAGGGTATTTCGGGTGAACGGTCCGCTGAAAGGATCAGGTCGATTTTTTTTTTCACTGCGAACGGTTCTCTTCCTGGAGGGGGAAATGTAAAAAAAATAGGAATTTCGTACTTTTTTTTTTTTCACTTCGGGGCCCCTGTAGCCCCCCTTAAAATGCGCTTAGGCGAACGAAACTTATTGGGCGTCTGACCCCATCTGTCCTCTACACGAAACCTCTTTCGGTTTTTTTTCGCCGGTTTCCGGGCGCCGTGGGGAGGGGAACGAAACATTTTTCGCCCAAAACCGGATGTGGTAATTTTCGCGTAAATGTTGTATCTCCTCCTAGGGTTTTAAAAGTGGGGAATTGGGACCAATTGCACCTTTTCAGGTTTGCTCTCGGATCTCTGACCAGCCCCTTCGTTTTTTGAAATTTCGATTTCCGGGCCCCCCCCGAATTTTTGAAATTTTCGTCTGCCCATAAAATTTCCCCCACTTATTTTATGGGGCCCTTGATTTTTTTACGTGTAGACATATGTGATAATTAACGCTATACAAAAAATTAGCGTCCTACGACTTATAGTTTTCGAGAAAAAAAATGACGAAATTTCGAAATTTTCGTCTTTTTTGACGCGACCTTTTATACCGCTTTTTTCGACTTTAAACCGCCGTAGCTCCCTCTATAATGCGAATATCGGGTTGATTTTCGGTGGGCGTCTTTATTTCACGGTGCTATACCGAAACCTTCTTCGATTTTATTTTCACCGGTGCCCGGGCGCAGTGGGGGGGCCCGAATATCTTTATAAGGGCTTTTTTGAAATTCTACAAATCGCCATAGCGTTTTCCCTGTATGCCGTGGAGAAAAACTCTATGAGTCTTTTTTGTAGCCCGCAAACGGACCTTTAAGCCCATATATGGCACAAGGCGGTCGGACTTATAGTACGCCCACTACGAGAGATTGAAATTGAATTACGTACTAAAATCCCAATTTTCACCCGTTCTTTGCCTCATAAATTTCCCCAAATTGCTTTCTAAGGGTAAAATTATAGTTTTTCTTGATCGCCTTGCCAAAACCTTTAAAATGATATACATATCGACCTGATCGGGCGACTTTCGATTTTCGCCAAAATAATCACGGGTCCTAGCCTAGCTTCATTTTGGGGGGAAAAAAAATTTTTTTTTTTTGGTCGACGACCCCACATGTGTTATACATGGTTGTAAAGCTAATTTTTTTTTAATAGGGGAGATACTCTTGAATTTTTTTCTTCGCGACCAATATTTTCCGAGAAAAGCCCGAAAAACATGGTTTCCCGCCAAAAAGTTCAAATGTTTGAACGCCATTATCTCGGAAAGTATTGGTCGGGGAAAAAAATTTTCAAGAGTAGGACCCCCCCTTGAAAAAAAAAGATCTTTCCAACCATGTATAACACGTATATGGTTGTCGACCAAAAAATTTCCCGAAATCGAGAACCGCAAAATCAGGGAAATTTCGACTCAAATTTGCATGGTGGTCCGATTCTTACCAAATTCGGTATACAAGCGTTGTTTGACGCCACAAAAAGGATTATGAACGAATTTTCCGGAAAAAAAATTTTCCGGGCCCCCCCCCCATAATTTTGAAATTTGTATATGCCCATAAAATTCGTTTGGACGCCTTTACGGGGTTCTTAATTTTTTGTCATGTAGAAAGCCGTAATAAATGACGCTATGCAAAAAATTAGGGTTCTAAGGCTAAAACTTTTTGGAAAAAAAAATGTTGAATTATTTGGGGTTCAGTGTAAAATTAATAAATCCACACTTTTTCGAGGTTCGGAATGGCTCAACTTTTTCCCTGTATCCCGTGGAGAAAAATTCTATAGGCCTTTTTTGTAGCCCGCGAATGGACCTTTAAGCCCATATATGGCACAAGGCGGTCGGACTTATAGTACGCCCACTACGAGAGATTGAAATTGAATTACGTACTAAAATCCCAATTTTCACCCGTTCTTTGCCTCTTAAATTTCCCCAAATTGCTTTTTAAGGGTAAAATTATAGTTTTTCTTGATCGCCTTGCCAAAACCTTTAAAATGATATATATATCGACCCGATCGGGCCACTTTCGATTTTCGCTAAAATAATCACGGGTCCTAGCCTAGCTTCATTTTGGGGGAAAAAAAAATTTTTTTTTTTTGGTCGACGACCCCACATGTGTTATACATGGTTGGAAAGCTAATTTTTTTTTAATAGGGGAGATACTCATGAACTTTTTTCTTCGCGACCAATATTTTCCGAGAAAAGCCCGAAAAACATGGTTTCCCGCCAAAAAGTTCAAATGTTTGAACGCCATTATCTCGGAAAGTATTGGTCGGGGAAAAAATTTTTCAAGAGTAGGACCCCCCCCTGAAAAAAAAGATCTTTCCAACCATGTATAACACGTATATGGTTGTCGACCAAAAAATTTCCCGAAATCGAGAACGGCAAAATCAGGGAAATTTCGACAAATTTTTGGAAGGTGGTCCGATTTTCACCAAATTCGGTATACACCCGTTGTTCGACACCACAAAAAGGATTATGAAAGAATTTTCCCGAAAAAAAATTTTCGGGGCCCCCCCCATAATTTTTAAATTTTTATATGCCCATAAAATTTGTTTGGACGCCTTTACGGGGTTCTTAATTTTTTGTCATGTAGAAATCCGTAATTAATGTCGCTATGCAAAAAATTAGGCTTTTAAGTCAATAATTTTTTGGGGAAAAAAATGTTGAATAATCTGGGGTTCAGTGTAATATTAATAAATCCACACTTTTTCGAGGTTCGGAGTGGCTTAACTTTTTCCCTGTATCCCGTGGAGAAAAACTCTGATTGCCTTTTTTGTAGCCCGCAAATAGGCCTTTAAGTCCATATAAGACACGACGCGGTCGGACCTAAAGTACGCCCACTACGAGAGATTGAAATTGAATTACGTACTAAAATCCCAATTTTCACCCGTTCTTTGCCTCTTAAATTTCCCCAAATTGCTTTTTAAGGGTAAAATTATAGTTTTTCTTAATCGCCTTGCCAAAACCTTTAAAATGATATATATGTCGACCTGATCGGGCGACTTTCGATTTTCGCCAAAATAATCACGGGTCCTAGCCTAGCTTCATTTTGGGGGGAAAAAAAATTTTTTTTTTTTGGTCGACGACCCCACATGTGTTATACATGGTTGGAAAGCTAATTTTTTTTTAATAGGGGAGACAATCTTCATCTTTTTTCTTCGCGACCAATATTTTCCGAGAAAAGCCCGAAAAACATGGTTTCCCGCCAAAAAGTTCAAATGTTTGAACGCCATTATCTCGGAAAGTATTGGTCGGGGAAAAAAATTTTCAAGAGTAGGACCCCCCCCTGAAAAAAAAGATCTTTCCAACCATGTATAACACGTATATGGTTGTCGACCAAAAAATTTCCCGAAATCGAGAACGGCAAAATCAGGGAAATTTCGACTAATTTTTTGAAGGTGGTCCGATTTTCACCAAATTCGGTATACACCCGTTGTTCGACACCACAAAAAGGATTATGAAAGAATTTTCCCGAAAAAAAAATTTCGGGGCCCCCCCCATAATTTTTAAATTTTTATATGCCCATAAAATTCGTTTGGACGCCTTTACGGGGTTCTTAATTTTTTTTCATGTAGAAAACCGTAATTAATGTCGCTATGCAAAAAATTAGGGTCCTAAGGCTAAAACTTTTTGGGGAAATAAATGTTGAATAATTTGGGGTTCAGTCTAAAATTAATTAATCCGCCTTTTTCCGCTCTTCCAAGTGGCCTACCTTTTTCCCCGTATCCCCTGGAGAAAAACGCTACGGGACTTTTTTGTAGCCCGCAAATAGACCTTTAAGCCCGTATATGACACGAGGCGGTCGGACCTCAAGTACGCCCGCTACGGGAGATTGAAATCGAACTGCGCACTAAAAACCCGACTTTCACCCGGTTTCAGCCTTTAAAATTTCCCCAGACGGCTTTATCCGGGTAAAACTACGGTTCTTCTCGACCGCCGTGCCGAAACCTTTAAAGCGATATGTATATCGACCCGATCGGGCGACTTTCGATTTTCACCGAACCCGACCTGTCGAGCGCCGACTCCGTACGGGCGCCGACACTATACCGGCGCCGACACTATACCGGCGCCGACACTACACCGGCGCCAACACTGTACCGGCGCCAACACTGTACCAGCGCCAACACTGTACCAGCGCCGACACTATACCGGCGCCAACACTATACCGGCGCCAACACTATACCGGCGCCAACACTATACGGGCGCCAACACTATACCGGCGCTGACCGCTAGCTGCGTCCCGTTGGCCGCCGCTTGCGGCGGCCACGGGACCAGCTAGTTATATATTACTAATTCAGCAAGCTTTTTTTTTTCCCTGGGGGAGGTAGGGGGGAGTCGGGGGGGGGGAGGGGGTCGGGTCCGGTCCAAATCGGTCAGGGAGCGAAAACGGGCGTCCTCGGATTACCCGTTTTCGAGATATTCCCGTCGGGAAGGCCCGTTTTTCCCCGGTCGGACCTGGGGGGCGCGGTTGGGGAAAAAAAATATTCGACCCCCGGGCGTCGTGGGGCGCGTCGGGGGCGACGACTTTTACTCGAAACTTTTTTCCCCCCCGACGCACGGGGGGGGCGCTAAAATTCGAAAACACCTGTTTTTGGGGCCTTTTTCGGGCCGCGGTATCTTTTTCCCTGTTCACTTTAAAAAAAAAACAAAAAAAACTATTTTTCCCTAAATGTCCTGCCCTACAAAAAAGGTCCTTTGGACCGGACCGCTGCGGTCTCCGTTTTCGAGTTATGCGGAAAAAACCGTTTTTCGGGGGGAACATTTTTTTTAGAAAAATCGCGGCGCGGCAACCGCGCACGCTGAATTTTTTATACTCTGATACATTTTAGGGGGGAGTCCTACGTGTGAGAAAATACCCCCCCGGGATTTTCCCTACTTTCCGTTTGGCGTCGGGAACCCCCCCCGTTTTGCCGCGAAACGGAAAAAGCGAAAAAAAAAATTTCGTCATTTTTTTTCTCCGAGACTAAAAGCACCGGAAATACCGTTTGAAGGGCGTCCGGTAGGTACGAGGGATACCTTTCGAGAAAAAAATACGGAGGGGCGGTGGAAGGAGGGGGGCGGCGGCGGGGGCGGACCGCGTCCCGCCGAAGGGCCGATTTTCGCGTTTTTGCGGCCGACCCCGCCGCCTTCCGACATGGGGCATCACCCTTATTTTTGGGAATTTCCCGACGGGACTCGCAGGGTACTTTCGGGGTGAGGCGGCCTACGAGAACCCGGTCGATTTTTTTTTTCACCGCAAACGGTTCTCTTCCTGGAGGGGGAAATGTAAAGAAATTCGAAATTTCGTACTTATTTTTTTTTCACTTCGGGGCCCCCGTAGCCCCCCTTAAAATGGGATTAGGCGAACGAAACATATGGGGCGTCTGACCCAATCTGTCCTCTACACGAAACCTCTTTCGTTTTTTTTTCGCCGGTTTCCGGGCGCCGTAGGGAGGGGGACGAAACGTTTTTTTGCCCAAACCGGAAGTGGGAAATTACCGCGTAAATGTCGTATCTCCTCCTAGGGTTTTAAAAGTGGGGAATCGGGACCTATTGCACCTTTTTAGGTTTGCTGTCGGATCTCTGACCGGGCCATTCGTTTTTTGAAATTTCGATTTTAGGGCCCCCCCCGAATTTTTGAAATTTTCGTCTGCCCATTAAATTTCCCCTATTTATTTTATGGGGGCCTTGATTTTTTTAAATATAGACATCTGTAAGGAATAACGCTATACAAAAAATTAGCGTCCTACGACTTATAGTTTTCGAGAAAAGAAATGACAAAAATTTCGAAATTTTCGTCTTTTTTGACGTTACCATTTATACCGCTTTTTTCGACTTTAAACCGCCGTAGCTCCCTCTATAATGCGAATATCGGGTTGATTTTCGTTGGGCGTCTTTATTTCACGGTGCTTTTTCGAAACCTTCTTCGATTTTATTTTCACCGGTGCCCGGGCGCAGTGGGGGGGCCCGAATATCTTTTTAAGGGCTTTTTTGAAATTCTACAAATCGCCATAGCGTTTTCCCCGTATCCCGTGGAGAAAAACTCTATTAGCCTTTTTTGCAGCCCGCAAATAGACCTTTAAGCTCATATATGGCACAACGCGGTCGGACCTAAAGTACGCCCACTACGAGACATTGAAATTGAATTACGTACTAAAAACCCAATTTTCACCCGTTCTTAGCCCCTTAAATTTCCCCAAATTGCTTTTTAAGGGTAAAATTATAGTTTTTCTTAATCGCCTTGCCAAAACCTTTAAAATGATATATATGTCGACCCGATCGGGCGACTTTCGATTTTCGCTAAAATAATCACGGGTCCTAGCCTAGGTTCATTTTGGGGGAAAAAAAATTTTTTTTTTTTTGGTCGACGACCCCACATGTGTTATACATGGTTGGAAAGCTAATTTTTTTTTAATAGGGGAGATGCTCTTGAATTTTTATCTTCCCGACCAATATTTTCCGAGAAAAGCCCGAAAAACATGGTTTCCCGCCAAAAATTCAAATGTTTGAACGCCATTATCTCGGAAAGTATTGGTCGGGAAAAAAAATTTTCAAGAGTAGGACCCCCCCCTGAAAAAAAAAGATCTTTCCAACCATGTATAACACGTATATGGTTGTCGACCAAAAAATTTCCCGAAATCGAGAACGGCAAAATCAGGGAAATTTCGACAAATTTTTGGAAGGTGGTCCGATTTTCACCAAATTCGGTATACACCCGTTGTTTGACGCCACAAAAAGGATTATGAACGAATTTTCCGGAAAAAAAATTTTCCGGGCCCCCCCCCATAATTTTGAAATTTGTATATGCCCTTAAAATTCGTTTGGACGCCTTTACGGGGTTCTTAATTTTTTGTCATGTAGAAAACCGTAATAAATGACGCTATGCAAAAAATTAGGGTTCCAAGGCTAAAACTTTTTGGGGAAAAAAATGTTGAATAATTTGGGGTTCAGTCTAAAATTAATAAATCCGCCTTTTTCCGCTCTTCCAAGTGGCCTACCTTTTTCCCCGTATCCCCTGGAGAAAAACGCTACAGGACTTTTTTGTAGCCCGCAAATAGACCTTTAAGCCCGTATATGACACGAGGCGGTCGGACCTCAAGTACGCCCGCTACGAGAGATTGAAATTGAACTGCGCACTAAAAACCCGACTTTCACCCGTTTTCAGCCTTTAAATTTCCCCAAACGGCTTTATCCGGGTAAAACTACGGTTCTTCTCGACCGCCGTGCCGAAACCTTTAAAACGATATCTATATCGACCCGATCGGGCGACTTTCGATTTTCACCGAACCCGACCTGTCGAGCGCCGACTCCGTACGGGCGCCGACACTATACCGGCGCCGACACTATACCGGCGCCGACACTACACCGGCGCCGACACTGTACCGGCGCCAACACTGTACCGGCGCCAACACTGTACCGGCGCCAACACTATACCGGCGCCAACACTATACCAGCGCCAACACTATACCGGCGCCAACACTATACGGGCGCCAACACTATACCGGCGCTGACCGCTAGCTGCGTCCCGTTGGCCGCCGCTTGCGGCGGCCACGGGACCAGCTAGTATATATATACTATTTCAGGAAGGATTTTTTTTCCCTGGGGGTGGTGGGGGGGAGTCAGGGGGGGGGGAGGGTCGGGTCCGGTCCCGACAATGGGGAAAATCGGGCTCGCCGCTCTCAGATTAGCCGTTTCCGAGATATTCCCGTCGGGAATGCCCGATTTCCCGGTGGGTCCTGGGGGGCGCGGGTGAGGGAAAAAAAATATTCCGACCCCCGGGCGTCGTGGGGCCCCCCGGGGGGAACACTTTTTGTAGGAAACTTTTTCCCCCCCGAAGCCCGGGGGGGGCGCTAAAAATCGAAAACACCCGATTTTGGGGCCTTTTTCGTACGCCCGTATCTTTTTCCCTGTTCACTTTAAAAAAAAAACAAAAAACTATTTTTTCCTAAATCGAGTGCCCTACAAAAAAGGTCCTTTGGGTCGGACCGCTGCGGTCGACCGTATCCGAGTTATGCGGAAAAAACCGTTTTTCGGGGGGAAAATTTTTCTTTAAAAAATCGCGGCGCGGCAACCGCGCACGCTGAATTTTTTTCCACCTGATACATTTTGGGGGGGTACCCGCAGGTTGTAAAAATACCCCCCGCGGATTTTCCCTACTTTCCGTTTGGCGTCGGGAAGCCCCCCCGTCTTACCGCAAAACGGAAAATGCGAAAAAAATAATGTTCGTCTTTTTTTTTCTCAGCGAGTAAAAGTCGGGGAAATACCGTTTGAAGGGCGTCCGGTAGGTATCGCCGGTAGGTTAAATGAAAAAAAATTTGAAGGCGGTCGGAGGCGGGGGGCGGCGGCGGGGGCGGACCGCGTACCTCTTACAGGCCGATTTTAGCGTTTTTGGGGCCGACCCCGCGAAATTCAAACTCTGCACGCCCCCCTTCAACTTGGGAATTTCCCGACGGGACTCGCAGGGTAGTTTCGGCGCATAGTGGCCTACGAGAAACCGTCTTTCTTTTTTCTTGACTGACGACATTTTTCTTCCTGGAGGGGGAAATGTAGAAAAAATCGGAATTTCGTAATTTTTTTTTTTTAACTTCGGGGCCCCCGTAGCCCCCCTTAAAATGCGATGAGGCAAACGAAACTTATGGGGCGTCTGACCCCATCTGTCCTCTACACGAAACCTCTTTCGGTTTTTTTTCGCCGGTTTCCGGGCGACGTGGGGAGGGGGACATATCGTTTTTCGCCCAAAACCGGATGTGGTAATTTTCGCGTAAATGTTGTATCTCCTCCTAGGGTTTTAAAAGTGGGGAATTGGGACCGATTGCACCTTTTCAGGTTAGGTCCCGGATTTCTGACCGAGCCCTTCGTTTTTTGAAATTTCGATTTTGGGGCCCCCCCCGAATTTTTGAAATTTTCGTCTGCCCATAAAATTCCCCCTATTTATTTTATGGGGCCCTTGATTTTTTAACGTGTAGACATGTGTAAGGAATAACACTATACAAAAATTTAGCGTCCTACGACTTATAGTTTTCGAGAAAAAAAATGACAAAAATTTCGAAATTTTCGTCTTTTTTGACGCTACCTTTTATACCGCTTTTTTCGACTTTAAACCGCCGTAGCTCCCTCTATAATGCGAATATCGGGTTGATTTTCGGTGGGCGTCCTTATTTCACGGTGCTTTTCCGAAATCTTCTTCGATTTTTTTTCACCGGTGCCCGGGCGCATTGGGGGGGGCCCGAATAAGTTTTTAAGGGCTTTTTTGAAATTCTACAAATCGCCATAGCGTTTTCCCCGTATCCCGTGGAGAAAAACTTTATTGGCCTTTTTTGTAGCCCGCGAATAGACCTTTAAGCCCATATATGACACGAGGCGGTCGGACTTATAGTACGCCCACTACGAGAGATTGAAATTGAATTACGTACTAAAAACCCAATTTTCACCCGTTCTTAGCCTCTTAAATTTCCCCAAATTGCTTTTTAAGGGTAAAATTATAGTTTTTCTTAATCGCCTTGCCAAAACCTTTAAAATGATATATATGTCGACCCGATCGGGCGACTTTCGATTTTCGCTAAAATAATCACGGGTCCTAGCCTAGGTTCATTTTGGGGGAAAAAAAAATTTTTTTTTTTTGGTCGACGACCCCATATGTGTTATACATGGTTGGAAAGCTAATTTTTTTTTAATAGGGGAGATGCTCTTGAATTTTTATCTTCCCGACCAATATTTTCCGAGATAAGCCCAAAAAACATGGTTTCCCGCCAAAAAGTTCAAATGTTTGAACGCCATTATCTCGGAAAGTATTGGTCGGGAAAAAAAATTTTCAAGAGTAGGACCCCCCCCTGAAAAAAAAAAATCTTTCCAACCATGTATAACACGTATATGGTTGTCGACCAAAAAATTTCCCGAAATCGAGAACGGCAAAATCAGGGAAATTTCGACAAATTTTGGGAAGGTGGTCCGATTTTCACCAAATTCGGTATACACCCGTTGTTTGACGCCACAAAAAGGATTTTGAACGAATTTTCCGGAAAAAAAAATTTCCGGGCCCCCCCCATAATTTTGAAATTTGTATATGCCCGTAAAATTCGTTTGGACGCCTTTACGGGGTTCTTAATTTTTTGTCATGTAGAAAGCCGTAATAAATGACGCTATGCAAAAAATTAGGGTTCTAAGGCTAAAACTTTTTGGGAAAAAAAATGTTGAATTATTTGGGGTTCAGTGTAAAATTAATAAATCCACACTTTTTCGAGGTTCGGAATGGCTCAACTTTTTCCCTGTATCCCGTGGAGAAAAACTCTATTGGCCTTTTTTGTAGCCCGCGAATGGACCTTTAAGCCCATATATGGCACGAGGCGGTCGGACTTATAGTACGCCCACTACGAGAGATTGAAATTGAATTACGTACTAAAATCCCAATTTTCACCCGTTCTTAACCTCTTAAATTTCCCCAAATGGCTTTTTAAGGGTAAAATTATAGTTTTTCTTCATCGCCTCGCCATAACCTTTAAAATGATATATATATCGACCCGATCGGGCCACTTTCGATTTTCGCTAAAATAATCACGGGTCCTAGCCTAGCTTCATTTTGGGGGAAAAAATTTTTTTTTTTTTTTGGTCGACGACCCCACATGTGTTATACATGGTTGGAAAGCTTATTTTTTTTTAATAGGGGAGATACTCTCGAATTTTTTTCTTCCCGACCAATATTTTCCGAGAAAAGCCCAAAAAATATGGTTTCCCGCCAAAAAGTTTAAATGTTTGAACGCCATTATCTCGGAAAGTATTGGTCGGGGAAAATTTTTTTCAAGAGTAGGACCCCCCCCTGAAAAAAAAAGATCTTTCCAACCATGTATAACACGTATATGGTTGTCGACCAAAAAATTTCCCGAAATCGAGAACGGCAAATTCAGGGAAATTTCGACTCAAATTTGCATGGTGGTCCGATTCTCACCAAATTCGGTATACACCCGTTGTTTGACGCCACAAAAAGGATTATGAACGAATTTTCCGGAAAAAAAATTTTCCGGGCCCCCCCCATAATTTTGAAATTTGTATATGCCCATAAAATTCGTTTTGACGCCTTTACGGGGTTCTTAATTTTTTGTCATGTAGAAAGCCGTAATAAATGACGCTATGCAAAAAATTAGGGTTCTAAGGCTAAAACTTTTTGGGAAAAAAAATGTTGAATTATTTGGGGTTCAGTGTAATATTAATAAATCCACACTTTTTCGAGGTTCGGAATGGCTCACCTTTTTCCCTGTATCCCGTGGAGAAAAACTCTATCGGCCTTTTTTGTAGCCCGCGAATGGACCTTTAAGCCCATATATGGCACAAGGCGGTCGGACTTATAGTACGCCCACTACGAGAGATTGAAATTGAATTACGTACTAAAATCCCAATTTTCACCCGTTCTTTGCCTCTTAAATTTCCCCAAATTGCTTTTTAAGGGTAAAATTATAGTTTTTCTTGATCACCTTGCAAGAACCTTTAAAATGATATATATGTCGACCCGATCGGGCGACTTTCGATTTTCGCTAAAATAATCACGGGTCCTAGCCTAGCTTCATTTTGGGGAAAAAAACATTTTTTTTTTTTTGGTCGACGACCCCATATGTGTTATACATGGTTGGAAAGCTAATTTTTTTTTAATAAGGGAGACACTCTTGAACTTTTTTCTTCGCGACCAATATTTTCCGAGATAAGCCCGAAAAACATGGTTTCCCGCCAAAAAGTTCAAATGTTTGAACGCCATTATCTCGGAAAGTATTGGTCGGGGAAAAAAATTTTCAAGAGTAGGACCCCCCCCTGAAAAAAAAAGATCTTTCCAACCATGTATAACACGTATATGGTTGTCGACCAAAAAATTTCCCGAAATCGAGAACGGCAAAATCAGGGAAATTTCGACAAATTTTTGGAAGGTGGTCCGATTTTCACCAAATTCGGTATACACCCGTTGTTTGACACCACAAAAAGGATTATGAAAGAATTTTCCCGAAAAAAAATTTTCCGGGCCCCCCCCATAATTTTGAAATTTGTATATGCCCGTAAAATTCGTTTGGACGCCTTTACGGGGTTCTTAATTTTTTGTCATGTAGAAAGCCGTAATAAATGACGCTATGCAAAAAATTTGGGTTCCAAGGCTAAAACTTTTTGGGGAAAAAAATGTTGAATAATTTGGGGTTCAGTCTAAAATTAATAAATCCGCCTTTTTCCGCTCTTCCAAGTGGCCTACCTTTTTCCCCGTATCCCCTGGAGAAAAACGCGACGGGACTTTTTTGTAGCCCGCAAATAGACCTTTAAGCCCGTATATGACACGAGGCGGTCGGACCTCAAGTACGCCCGCTACGAGAGATTGAAATTGAACTGCGCACTAAAAACCCGACTATCACCCGTTTTCAGCCTTCAAAATTTCCCCAAACGGCTTTATCCGGGTAAAACTACGGTTCTTCTCGACCGCCGTGCCGAAACCTTTGAAACGATATGTATATCGACCCGATCGGGCGACTTTCGATTTTCACCGAACCCGACCTGTCGAGCGCCGACTCCGTACGGGCGCCGGCACTATACCGGCGCCGACACTATACCGGCGCCGACACTACACCGGCGCCAACACTGTACCGGCGCCAACACTGTACCGACGCCGACACTGTACCGGCGCCAACACTATACCGGCGCCAACACTATACCGGCGCCAACACTATAGCGGCGCCAACACTATACGGGCGCCAACACTATACCGGCGCTGACGGCTGGCTGCGTCCCGTTGGCCGCCGCTTGCGGCGGCCACGGGACCAGCTAGTTATATATACTAATTCAGGAAGGATTTTTTTTCCCTGGGAGTGGTAGGGGGGAGTTAGGGGGGGGAGGGGGTCGGGTCCGGTCCCGACAGTGTGAAAAACGACGCTCGCCGTCCTGAGATTACCCGTTTCCGAGATATTCCCGTCGGGAAGGCCCGTTTTCCCGGTCGGACCTGGGGGGCGCGGTTGCGGGAAAAAAAATATTTTGACCCCCGGGCGTCGTGGGGCCCCCCGGGGGGAACGTCTTTTGTCGGAAACTTTTTCCCCCCCGACGCACGGGGGGGGCGCTAAAATTCGAAAACACCCCTTTTTGGGGCCTTTTTGGGGGCCCGGTATCTTTTTCCCTGTTCACTTTAAAAAAAAAACAAAAAACTATTTTTTCCTAAATTCGGTGCTCTACAAAAAAGGTCCTTTGGACCGGACCGCTGCGGTCCTCCGTTTTCGAGTTATGCGGAAAAAACCGTTTTTCGGGGGGAACATTTTTTTTCGAAAAATCGCGGCGCGGCAACCGCGCACGCTGAATTTTTTATACTCTGATACATTTTAGAGGGGAGTCCTACGTGTGAGAAAATACCCCCCCGGGATTTTCCCTACTTTCCGTTTGGCGTCGGGAACCCCCCCCGTTTTGCCGCAAAACGGAAAAAGCGAAAAAAAAAATTTCGTCATTTTTTTTCTCCGAGACTAAAAGCACCGGAAATACCGTTTGAAGGGCGTCCGGTAGGTACGAGGGATACCTTTCGAGAAAAAAATACGGAGGGGCGGTGGAAGGAGGGGGGCGGCGGCGGGGGCGGACCGCGTCCCGCCGGAGGGCCGATTTTCGCGTTTTTGCGGCCGACCCCGCCGCCTTCCGACATGGGGCATCACCCTTATTTTTGGGAATTTCCCGACGGGACTCGCAGGGTACTTTCGGGGTGAGGCGGCCTACGAGAACCCGGTCGATTTTTTTTTTCACCGCAAACGGTTCTCTTCCTGGAGGGGGAAATGTAAAGAAATTCGAAATTTCGTACTTTTTTTTTTTTCACTTCGGGGCCCCCGTAGCCCCCCTTAAAATGGGATTAGGCGAACGAAACTTATGGGGCGTCTGACCCAATCTGTCCTCTACACGAAACCTCTTTCGTTTTTTTTTCGCCGGTTTCCGGGCGCCGTAGGGAGGGGGACGAAACGTTTTTCGCCCAAACCGGAAGTGGGAAATTACCGCGTAAATGTCGTATCTCCTCCTAGGGTTTTAAAAGTGGGGAATCGGGACCTATTGCACCTTTTCAGGTTTGCTCTCGGATCTCTGACCGGGCCATTCGTTTTTTGAAATTTCGATTTTGGGCCCCCCCCCGAATTTTTGAAATTTTCGTCTGCCCATAAAATTTCCCCCATTTATTTTATGGGGCCCTTGATTTTTTTACGTGTAGACATATGTGATAATTAACGCTATACAAAAAATTAGCGTCCTACGACTTATAGTTGTCGAGAAAAAAATTGACGAAATTTCGCAATTTTCGTCTTTTTTGACGCTACCTTCTATACCGCATTTTTCGACTTTAAACCGCCGTAGCTCCCTCTATAATGCGAATATCGGGTTGAATTTCGGTGGGCGTCTTTAATTCACGGTGCTTTACCGAAACCTTCTTCAATTTTATTTTCACCGGTGCCCGGGCGCCGTGGGGGGGCCCGAATAAGTTTTTAAGGGCTTTTTTGTAATTCTACAAATCGCCATAGCGTTTTCCCTGTATCCCGTGGAGAAAAACTCTAATAGCCTTTTTTGTAGCCCGCAAATATACCTTTAAGCCCATATATGACACGAGGCGGTCGGACCTATAGTACGCCCACTACGAGAGATTGAAATTGAATTACGTACTAAAATCCCAATTTTCACCCGTTCTTTGCCTCTTAAATTTCCCCAAATTGCTTTCTAAGGGTAAAATTATAGTTTTTCTTAATCGCCTTGCCAAAACCTTTAAAATGATATATATGTCGACCCGATCGGGCGACTTTCGATTTTCGCTAAAATAATCACGGGTCCTAGCCTAGCTTCATTTTGGGGGGAAAAAATTTTTTTTTTTTTTGGTCGACGACCCCACATGTGTTATACATGGTTGGAAAGCTAATTTTTTTTTAATAGGGGAGACACTCTCGAACTTTTTTCTTCGCGACCAATATTTTTCGAGATAAGCCCAAAAAACATGGTTTCCCGCCAAAAAGTTCAAATGTTTGAACGCCATTATCTCGAAAAGTATTGGTCGGGGAAAAAAATTTTCAAGAGTAGGACCCCCCCCTGAAAAAAAAAGATCTTTCCAACCATGTATAACACGTATATGGTTGTCGACCAAAAAATTTCCCGAAATCGAGAACGGCAAAATCAGGGAAATTTCGACAAATTTTTGGAAGGTGGTCCGATTTTCACCAAATTCGGTATACACCCGTTGATTGACACCACAAAAAGGATTATGAAAGAATTTTCCGGAAAAAAAATTTTCCGGGCCCCCCCCCCATAATTTTGAAATTTGTATATGCCCGTAAAATTCGTTTGGACGCCTTTACGGGGTTCTTAATTTTTGGTCATGTAGAAAGCCGAAATAAATGACGCTATGCCAAAAATTAGGGTTCCAAGGCTACAACTTTTTGGGGAAAAAAATGTTGAATAATTTGGGGTTCAGTCTAAAATTAATAAATCCGCCTTTTTCCGCTCTTCCAAGTGGCCTACCTTTTTCCCCGTATCCCCTGGAGAAAAACGCTACGGGACTTTTTTGTAGCCCGCAAATAGACCTTTAAGCCCGTATATGACACGAGGCGGTCGGACCTCAAGTACGCCCGCTACGGGAGATTGAAATTGAACTGCGCACTAAAAACCCGACTTTCCCCCGTTTTCAGCCTTTAAAATTTCCCCAGACGGCTTTATCCGGGTAAAACTACGGTTCTTCTCGAACGCCGTGCCGAAACCTTTGAAACGATATGTATATCGACCCGATCGGGCGACTTTCGATTTTCACCGAACCCGACCTGTCGAGCGCCGACTCCGTACGGGCGCCGACACTGTACCGGCGCCGACACTATACCGGCGCCGACACTACACCGGCGCCAACACTGTACCGGCGCCGACACTGTACCGGCGCCAACACTGTACCAGCGCCAACACTATACCGGCGCCAACACTATACCGGCGCCAACACTATACCGGCGCCAACACTATACGGGCGCCAACACTATACCGGCGCTGACCGCTAGCTGCGTCCCGTTGGCCGCCGCTTGCGGCGGCCACGGGACCAGCTAGTTATATATTACTAATTCAGCAAGCTTTTTTTTTCCCTGGGGGAGGTAGGGGGGAGTCGGGGGGGGGAGGGGGTCGGGTCCGGTCCAAATCGGTCAGGGAGCGAAAACGGCCGCCCTCGGATTACCCGTTTTCGAGATATTCCCGTCGGGAAGGCCCGTTTTCCCGGTCGGACCTGGGGGGCGCGGTTGCGGGAAAAAAAATATTTCGACCCCCGGGCGTCGTGGGGCGCGTCGGGGGCGACGACTTTTACTCGAAACTTTTTCCCCCCCGACCGACAGGGGGGGCGCTAAAATTCGAAAACACCCCTTTTTGGGGCCTTTTTGGGGGGCCGGTATCTTTTTCCCCGTTCACTTTAAAAAAAAAACAAAAAACTATTTTTTCCTAAATTCGGTGCTCTACAAAAAAGGTCCTTTGGACCGGACCGCTGCGGTCCTCCGTTTTCGAGTTATGCGGAAAAAACCGTTTTTCGCGGGGAAAAGAAAATTTAAAAAAATCGCGGCGCGGCAACCGCGCGCGCTGAATTTTTTATACTCTGATACATTTTAGGAAGGAGTCCTACGGGTGAGAAAATACCCCCCCCAGATTTTCCCTACTTTCCGTTTGGCGTCGGGAACCCCCCCCGTTTTGCCGCAAAACGGAAAAAGCGAAAAAAAAAATTTCGTCATTTTTTTTCTCCGAGACTAAAAGCACCGGAAATACCGTTTGAAGGGCGTCCGGTAGGTACGAGGGACACCTTTCGAGAAAAAAATACGGAGGGGCGGTGGTAGGAGGGGGGCGGCGGCGGGGGTTGACCGCGTCCCGCCGGAGGGCCGATTTTCGCGTTTTTGCGGCCGACCCCGCCGCCTTCCGACATGGGGCATCACCCTTATTTTTGGGAATTTCCCGACGGGACTCGCAGGGTAGTTTCGGGGTTAGGCGGCCTACGAGAACCCGGTCGATTTTTTTTTTCGCCGCAAACGGTTCTCTTCCTGGAGGGGGAAATGTAAAGAAATTCGAAATTTCGTACTTTTTTTTTTTTCACTTTGGGGCCCCCGTAGCCCCCCTTAAAATGGGATTAGGCGAACGAAACATATGGGGCGTCTGACCCAATCTGTCCTCTACACGAAACCTCTTTCGTTTTTTTTTCGCCGGTTTCCGGGCGCCGTAGGGAGGGGGACGAAACGTTTTTTTGCCCAAACCGGAAGTGGGAAATTACCGCGTAAATGTCGTATCTCCTCCTAGGGTTTTAAAAGTGGGGAATCGGGACCTATTGCACCTTTTTAGGTTTGCTGTCGGATCTCTGACCGGGCCATTCGTTTTTTGAAATTTCGATTTTAGGGCCCCCCCCGAATTTTTGAAATTTTCGTCTGCCCATTAAATTTCCCCTATTTATTTTATGGGGGCCTTGATTTTTTTAAATATAGACATCTGTAAGGAATAACGCTATACAAAAAATTAGCGTCCTACGACTTATAGTTTTCGAGAAAAGAAATGACAAAAATTTCGAAATTTTCGTCTTTTTTGACGTTACCATTTATACCGCTTTTTTCGACTTTAAACCGCCGTAGCTCCCTCTATAATGCGAATATCGGGTTGATTTTCGTTGGGCGTCTTTATTTCACGGTGCTTTTTCGAAACCTTCTTCGATTTTATTTTCACCGGTGCCCGGGCGCAGTGGGGGGGCCCGAATATCTTTTTAAGGGCTTTTTTGAAATTCTACAAATCGCCATAGCGTTTTCCCCGTATCCCGTGGAGAAAAACTCTATTAGCCTTTTTTGCAGCCCGCAAATAGACCTTTAAGCTCATATATGGCACAACGCGGTCGGACCTAAAGTACGCCCACTACGAGACATTGAAATTGAATTACGTACTAAAAACCCAATTTTCACCCGTTCTTAGCCCCTTAAATTTCCCCAAATTGCTTTTTAAGGGTAAAATTATAGTTTTTCTTAATCGCCTTGCCAAAACCTTTAAAATGATATATATGTCGACCCGATCGGGCGACTTTCGATTTTCGCTAAAATAATCACGGGTCCTAGCCTAGGTTCATTTTGGGGGAAAAAAAATTTTTTTTTTTTTGGTCGACGACCCCACATGTGTTATACATGGTTGGAAAGCTAATTTTTTTTTAATAGGGGAGATGCTCTTGAATTTTTATCTTCCCGACCAATATTTTCCGAGAAAAGCCCGAAAAACATGGTTTCCCGCCAAAAATTCAAATGTTTGAACGCCATTATCTCGGAAAGTATTGGTCGGGAAAAAAAATTTTCAAGAGTAGGACCCCCCCCTGAAAAAAAAAGATCTTTCCAACCATGTATAACACGTATATGGTTGTCGACCAAAAAATTTCCCGAAATCGAGAACGGCAAAATCAGGGAAATTTCGACAAATTTTTGGAAGGTGGTCCGATTTTCACCAAATTCGGTATACACCCGTTGTTTGACGCCACAAAAAGGATTATGAACGAATTTTCCGGAAAAAAAATTTTCCGGGCCCCCCCCCATAATTTTGAAATTTGTATATGCCCTTAAAATTCGTTTGGACGCCTTTACGGGGTTCTTAATTTTTTGTCATGTAGAAAACCGTAATAAATGACGCTATGCAAAAAATTAGGGTTCCAAGGCTAAAACTTTTTGGGGAAAAAAATGTTGAATAATTTGGGGTTCAGTCTAAAATTAATAAATCCGCCTTTTTCCGCTCTTCCAAGTGGCCTACCTTTTTCCCCGTATCCCCTGGAGAAAAACGCTACAGGACTTTTTTGTAGCCCGCAAATAGACCTTTAAGCCCGTATATGACACGAGGCGGTCGGACCTCAAGTACGCCCGCTACGAGAGATTGAAATTGAACTGCGCACTAAAAACCCGACTTTCACCCGTTTTCAGCCTTTAAATTTCCCCAAACGGCTTTATCCGGGTAAAACTACGGTTCTTCTCGACCGCCGTGCCGAAACCTTTAAAACGATATCTATATCGACCCGATCGGGCGACTTTCGATTTTCACCGAACCCGACCTGTCGAGCGCCGACTCCGTACGGGCGCCGACACTATACCGGCGCCGACACTATACCGGCGCCGACACTACACCGGCGCCGACACTGTACCGGCGCCAACACTGTACCGGCGCCAACACTGTACCGGCGCCAACACTATACCGGCGCCAACACTATACCAGCGCCAACACTATACCGGCGCCAACACTATACGGGCGCCAACACTATACCGGCGCTGACCGCTAGCTGCGTCCCGTTGGCCGCCGCTTGCGGCGGCCACGGGACCAGCTAGTATATATATTTATATATACTAATTCAGGAAGGATTTTTTTTCCCTGGGGGTGGTAGGGGGGAGTTAGGGGGGGGAGTGGGTCGGGTCCGGTCCAAATCGGTCAGGGAGCGAAAACGGGCGCCCTCCGATTACCCGTTTTCGAGTTATTCCCGTCGGGAAGGCCCGTTTTCCCGGTCGGACCTGGGGGGCGCGGTTGCGGGAAAAAAAATATTTCGCCCCCCCCACGTCGTGGGGCCCCACTGGGACGACAACTTTTACTCGAAACTTTTTCCCCCCCGACGCACGGGGGGGGCGCTAAAATTCGAAAACACCTGTTTTTAGGGCCTTTTTCGGACGCCCGTATCTTTTTTCCCGTTCACTTTAAAAAAAAAACAAAAAACTATTTTTTCCTAAATTTCCTGCCCTACAAAAAAGGTCCTTTGGGTCGGACCGCTGCGGTCCTCCGTTTTCGAGTTATGCGGAAAAAACAGTTTTTCGGGGGGAAAAGAAAATTTAAAAAAATCGCGGCGCGGCAACCGCGCGCGCTGAATTTTTTTCCACCTGATACATTTTAGGGGGGAGTCCCACGGGTGAGAAAATACCCCCCCCGGATTTTCCCTACTTTCCGTTTGGCGTCGGGAACCCCCCCCGTTTTACCGCGAAACGGAAAATGCGAAAAAAAAATTTTCGTCATTTTTTTTCTCCGAGACTAAAAGCACCGGAAATACCGTTTGAAGGGCGTCCGGTAGGTACGAGGGATGCCTTTCGAGAAAAAAATACGGGGGGGCGGTGGAAGGAGGGGGGCGGCGGCGGGGGCGGACCGCGTCCCGCCGAAGGGCCGATTTTCGCGTTTTTCCGGCCGACCCCGCCGGCTACCGACATGGGGGAAAACCCTTATTTTTGGGAATTTCCCGACGGGACTCACAGGGTAGTTCGGGCGAAAGACGGTCTACGAGAACCCGTTTTCCTATTTTCTTAGCTAACGATATTTTTCCCGTGGGGGGGCGAAAACCCCCATTTTGGGGCTATTTCGGCCGAAAAACACTACTTTTGCGACTTCGGAGAGTACGGAAATCACTTAGACCCGAGAAATCCGGGACGGGACTCACAGGGTACTTCCGGCGTAAGGCGGCCTACGAGAAACCGTCTTTCTTTTTTCTTAGCTCACGACATTTTTCCCGTGGGGGGGCGAAAACCCCCCTTTTTGGGCCATTTTTGACGAAAAACACGACTTTGCCCGCTTGGGGTGTGGGGGCTTTGTCTTATATTTGGGAATTTCCCGACGGGACTCACAGGGTATTTCCGATGTACGGTCCGCTTCAAGGACCCGGTCGATTTTTTTTTTCACCGCAAACGGTTCTCTACCTGGAGGGGGAAATGTAAAGAAATTCGAAATTTCGTACTTTTTTTTTTTTTCACTACGGGGCCCCCGTAGCCCCCCTTAAAATGCGATTAGGCGAACGAAACTTATGGGGCGTCTGACCCCATCTGTCCTCTACACGAAACCTCTTTCGTTTTTTTTCCCCCGGTTTCCGGGCGCCGTGGGGAGGGGGAAAAGACCAAAATAAGCGAAATTTCGTTACAAAAATTTCGCATAAAAATCGTATCTCCTCCTAGGGTTTTAAAAGTGGGGAATCGGGACAAATTGCACCTTTTCAGGTTTGCTCTCGGATCTCTGACCAGCCCCTTCGTTTTTCGAAATTTCGATTTTGGGGCCCCCCACGAATTTTTGAAATTTTTACCTGTATTTTTTTCCCCCCACTTTGGGGCCCCCGTAGCCCCTCTTAAAATGCGATTAGGCGAACGAAACTTATGTGGCGTCTGGCCCCATCTGTCCTCTACACGAAACCTCTTTCGTTTTTTTTTCGCCGGTTTCCGGGCGCCGTACGGGGGGGATAAAATCCGAAAAAAGTGAAATTTCAGTTAACGAGTTGCAAAAAAGTATTTGTATCTCCTCCTAGGGTTTCAAAAGTGGGGAATTGGGACCAACTGCACCTTTTCAGGTTGGGTGTCGGACACACCAACGAGCCCTTCGTTTTTTGAAATTTTGATTTTGGGGCCCCCCCCCGAATTTTTGAAACTTTCGTCTGCCCATAAAATTTTCCCTATTTATTTTATGGGGCCCTTGATTTTTTCACATGTAGACATATGTAATAAATAACACTATACAAAAAATCAAGTCCCTACGACTTATAGTTGTCTAGATAAAAAATGACGAAATTTCGAAATTTTCGTCTTTTTTGACACTACCATTTATACTGCTTTTTTCGACTTTAAACCACCGTAGCTCCCTCTATAATGCGAATATCGGGTTGATTTTCGGTGGGCGTCTTTAATTCACGGTGCTTTCCGAAACCTTCATCGATTTTTTTTTCACAAGTGCCCGGGCGCAGTGGGGGGGGGCCAGAATATCTTTTTAAGGGCTCTTTTGAAATTCTACAAATCGCCATAGCGTTTTCCCCGTATCCCGTGGAGAAAAACTCTATTAGCCTTTTTTGCAGCCCGCGAATAGACCTTTAAGCCCATATATGGCACGATGCAGTCGGACCTAAAGTACGCCCACTACGAGAGATTGAAATTGAATTACGTACTAAAAACCCAATTTTCACCCGTTCTTAGCCTCTTAAATTTCCCCAAATTGCTTTTTAAGGGTAAAATTATAGTTTTTCTTAATCGCCTTGCCAAAACCTTTAAAATGATATATATGTCGACCCGATCGGGCGACTTTCGATTTTCGCTAAAATAATCACGGGTCCTAGCCTAGGTTCATTTTGGGGGAAAAAAAAATTTTTTTTTTTGGTCGACGACCCCACATGTGTTATACATGGTTGGAAAGCTAATTTTTTTTTAATAGGGGAGATACTCATGAACTTTTTTCTTCGCGACCAATATTTTCCGAGAAAAGCCCGAAAAACATGGTTTCCCGCCAAAAAGTTCAAATGTTTGAACGCCATTATCTCGGAAAGTATTGGTCGGGGAAAAAATTTTTCAAGAGTAGGACCCCCCCCTGAAAAAAAAAATCTTTCCAACCATGTATAACACGTATATGGTTGTCGACCAAAAAATTTCCCGAAATCGAGAACCGCAAAATCAGGGAAATTTCGACTCAAATTTGCATGGTGGTCCGATTCTCACCAAATTCGGTATACACCCGTTGTTTGACGCCACAAAAAGGATTATGAACGAATTTTCCGGAAAAAAAATTTTCCGGGCCCCCCCCATAATTTTGAAATTTGTATATGCCCATAAAATTCGTTTGGACGCCTTTACGGGGTTCTTAATTTTTTGTCATGTAGAAAGCCGTAATAAATGACGCTATGCAAAAAATTAGGGTTCTAAGGCTAAAACTTTTTGGGGAAATAAATGTTGAATAATTTGGGGTTCAGTCTAAAATTAATAAATCCGCCTTTTTCCGCTCTTCCAAGTGGCCTACCTTTTTCCCCGTATCCCCTGGAGAAAAACGCTACGGGACTTTTTTGTAGCCCGCAAATAGACCTTTAAGCCCGTATATGACACGAGGCGGTCGGACCTCAAGTACGCCCGCTACGGGAGATTGAAATTGAACTGCGCACTAAAAACCCGACTTTCACCCGTTTTCAGCCTTTAAAATTTCCCCAAACGGCTTTATCCGGGTAAAACTACGGTTCTTCTCGACCGCCGTGCCGAAACCTTTGAAACGATATGTATATCGACCCGATCGGGCGACTTTCGATTTTCACCGAACCCGACCTGTCGAGCGCCGACTCCGTACGGGCGCCGACACTATACCGGCGCCGACACTATACGGGCGCCAACACTACACCGGCGCCAACACTGTACCGGCGCCAACACTGTACCGGCGCCAACACTGTACCGGCGCCGACACTATACCGGCGCCAACAATATACCGGCGCCAACACTATACCGGCGCCGACACTATACGGGCGCCAACACTATACCGGCGCTGACCGCTGGCTGCGTCCCGTTGGCCGCCGCTTGCGGCGGCCACGGGACCAGCTAGTATATATATACTATTTCGCGAAGGCTATTTTCCCCCCTGGGGGGGGGTAGGGGGGTGAGGGTCGGCACACAGGGTCCTTCCGGTGAGAAAACGTCCTGGGCACACTTAGAACGCCCTCCGACTGACCGTTTCCCGGTTATTCCCGGCGGAATACCCCGTTTTCCCGGCACCTCCTGGGGGGCGCGGTAACGGGAAAAAAAATATTTCGACGGCTTGGCGTCGTGGGGGGCGTCGAGGGGAACGACTTTCAGAGGAAACTTTTTCCCCCCCGGGCAAAGGGGGGGGCGCTAAAATTCGAAAACGACCGATTTTGGGGCCTTTTTCAACCGCGTGTATCTTTTTTCCCGTTCACTTTAAAAAAAAAACAAAAAACTATTTTTTCCCTTTTTTCCTGCTCTACAAAAAAGGTCCTTTGGGTCGGACCGCTGCGGTCGACCGTATCCGAGTTATGCGGGAAAAACCGTTTTTCGGGGGGAAAAAAAAATTTCGAAAAATCGCGGCGCGGCAACCGCGCACGCTGAATTTTTTTCCACCTGATACATTTTAGGGGGGAGTCCAAAGAGTAAGAAAATACCCCCCCGGGATTTTCCCTACTTTCCGTTTGGCGTCGGGAACTCCCCCCGTTTTACCGCAAAACGGAAAATGCGAAAAAAAAAATTTCGTCATTTTTTTTCTCCGCGAGTATGTGTAGGGGAAATACCGTTTGAAGGGCGTCCGGTAGGATTCCCCGGTAGGTTAAAGGAAAAAAATTTCGAAGGCGGTCGGAGGCGGGGGGCGGCGGCGGGGGCGGACCGCGTACTCCCGAAGGGCCGATTTTCGTGTTTTTAGGGCTGACCCCGCGAACTTCAAACTCTGCACCCCCCTCTTCAACTTGGGAATTTCCCGACGGGACTCGCAGGGTAGTTTCAGGGCATAGTGGACTACGAGAAACCGTATTTCTTTTTTCTTAGCTGACGACATTTTTCCCGTGGGGGGGCGAAAACCCCTATTTTGGGTAAATTTCGGCCGAAAAACACGACCTTGCCCACTTGAGGTTTGTCGGCTTTGTCTTAAATTTGGGAATTTCCCGACGGGACTCGCAGGGTATTTCGGGTGAACGGTCCACTGAAAGGATCAGGTCGATTTTTTTTTTCACTGCAAACGGTTCTCTTCCTGGAGGGGGAAATGTAAAAAAAATTTCCCGAAATTCGAAACTTCGTTCCCCGCTTTTTTTAACTTTTGGGCCCCCGTAGCCCCCCTTAAAATGCATATAGACGAACGAAACTTATGGGGCGTCTGACCCCATCTGTCCTCTACACGAAACCTCTTTCGCTTTTTTTTCGCCGGTTTCCGGGCGCTGTAGGGGGGGGAACAAAACCGAAAAAAGTGAAATTTCAGTTAACGAGTTGAAAAAAAGTATTTGTATCTCCTCCTAGGGTTTTAAAAGTGGGGAATTGGGACCAATTGCACCTTTTCAGGTTAGGTGTCGGACACACCAACAAGCCCTTCATTTTTCGAAATTTCGATTTTGGGGCCCCCCACGAATTTTTGAAATTTTCGTCTGTATTTTTTTCCTCCCGCTTTTGTTCACTTTGGGGCCCCCGTAGCCCCCCTTAAAATGCGATTAGGCGAACGAAACTTATGGGGCGTCTGACCCCATCTGTCCTCTACACGAAACCTCTTTCGGTTTTTTTTCGCCGGTTTCCGGGCGCCGTAGGGAGAGGGTCAAAACAAAAAAAAGCAAATTTTTCGTTAAACAATTTTCGCGTAAATGTTGTATCTCCTCCTAGGGTTTTAAAAGTGGGGAATTGGGACCAAAACTCTATTGGCCTTTTTTGTAGCCCGCAAATAGACCTTTAAGCCCATATATGACACGAGGCGGTCGGACTTATAGTACGCCCACTACGAGAGATTGAAATTGAATTACGTACTAAAATCCCAATTTTCACCCGTTCTTTGCCTCTTAAATGTCCCCAAATTGCTTTCTAAGGGTAAAATTATAGTTTTTCTTGATCGCCTTGCAAAAACCTTTAAAATGATATATATGTCGACCCGATCGGGCGACTTTCGATTTTCGCTAAAATAATCACGGGTCCTAGCCTAGCTTCATTTTGGGGGAAAAAAAAATTTTTTTTTTTTGGTCGACGACCCCATATGTGTTATACATGGTTGGAAAGCTAATTTTTTTTTAATAAGGGAGACACTCTTGAACTTTTTTCTTCGCGACCAATATTTTCCGAGAAAAGCCCGAAAAACATGGTTTCCCGCCAAAAAGTTCAAATGTTTGAACGCCATTATCTCGGAAAGTATTGGTCGGGGAAAAAAATTTTCAAGAGTAGGACCCCCCCCTGAAAAAAAAAGATCTTTCCAACCATGTATAACACGTATATGGTTGTCGACCAAAAAATTTCCCGAAATCGAGAACGGCAAAATCAGGGAAATTTCGACAAATTTTTGGAAGGTGGTCCGATTTTCACCAAATTCGGTATACACCCGTTGTTTGACACCACAAAAAGGATTATGAAAGAATTTCCCCGAAAAAAAAATTTCGGGGCCCCCCCCCATAATTTTTAAATTTGTATATGCCCGTAAAATTCGTTTGGACGCCTTTACGGGGTTCTTAATTTTTTGTCATGTAGAAAGCCGTAATAAATGACGCTTTGCAAAAAATTAGGGTTCTAAGGCTAAAACTTTTTGGGGAAAAAAATGTTGAATATTCTGGGGTTCAGTGTAATATTAATAAATCCACACTTTTTCGAGGTTCGGAGTGGCTCAACTTTTTCCCCGTATCCCGTGGAGAAAAACTCTATTGGCCTTTTTTGTAGCCCGCGAATAGGCCATTAAGCCCATATATGACACGAGGCGGTCGGACTTATAGTACGCCCACTACGAGAGATTGAAATTGAATTACGTACTAAAAACCCAATTTTCACCCGTTCTTAGCCTCTTAAATTTCCCCAAATTGCTTTTTAAGGGTAAAATTATAGTTTTTCTTAATCGCCTTGCCAAAACCTTTAAAATGATATATATGTCGACCCGATCGGGCGACTTTCGATTTTCGCTAAAATAATCACGGGTCCTAGCCTAGCTTCATTTTGGGGGAAAAAAAAATTTTTTTTTTTTAGTAGACGACCCCACATGTGTTATACATGGTTGAAAAGCTAATTTTTTTTTAATAGGGGAGACACTCTCGAACTTTTTTCTTCGCGACCAATATTTTCCGAGAAAAGCCCAAAAAACATGGTTTCCCGCCAAAAAGTTCAAATGTTTGAACGCCATTATCTCGGAAAGTATTGGTCGGGGAAAAAAATTTTCAAGAGTAGGACCCCCCCCTGAAAAAAAATAATCTTTCCAACCATGTATAACACGTATATGGTTGTCGACCAAAAAATTTCCCGAAATCGAGAACGGCAAAATCAGGGAAATTTCGACAAATTTTTGGAAGGTGGTCCGATTTTCACCAAATTCGGTATACACCCGTTGTTTGACACCCCAAAAGGGATTATGAAAGAATTTTCCGGAAAAAAAAATTTCCGGGCCCCCCCCATAATTTTGAAATTTTTATATGCCACTAAAAATTCTTTTTGGCGCACCTACAGGGTTCTTAATTTTTTTTCATGTAGAAAACCGTAATTAATGTCGCTATGCAAAAAATTAGGCTTATAAGTCAATAACTTTTTGGGGAAAAAAATGTTGAATAATCTGGGGTTCAGTGTAATATTAATAAATCCACACTTTTTCGAGGTTCGGAGTGGCTTAACTTTTTCCCTGTATCCCGTGGAGAAAAACTCTAATAGCCTTTTTTGTAGCCCGCCAATAGACCTTTAAGCCCATATATGACACGAGGCGGTCGGACTTATAGTACGCCCACTACGAGAGATTGAAATTGAATTACGTACTAAAAACCCAATTTTTACCCGTTCTTAGCCTCTTAAATTTCCCCAAATTGCTTTTTAAGGGTAAAATTATAGTTTTTCTTAATCGCCTTGCCAAAACCTTTAAAATGATATATATGTCGACCCGATCGGGCGACTTTCGATTTTCGCTAAAATAATCACGGGTCCTAGCCTAGGTTCATTTTGGGGGAAAAAAAAATTTTTTTTTTTTGGTCGACGACCCCACATGTGTTATACATGGTTGGAAAGCTAATTTTTTTTTAATAGGGGAGACACTCTTGAACTTTTTTCTTCTCGACCAATATTTTCCGAGAAAAGCCCGAAAAACATGGTTTCCCGCCAAAAAGTTCAAATGTTTGAACGCCATTATCTCGGAAAGTATTGGTCGGGAAAAAAAATTTTCAAGAGTAGGACCCCCCCTGAAAAAAAAAGATCTTTCCAACCATGTATAACACGTATATGGTTGTCGACCAAAAAATTTCCCGAAATCGAGAACGGCAAAATCAGGGAAATTTCGACAAATTTTTGGAAGGTGGTCAGATTTTCACCAAATTCGGTATACACCCGTTGTTTGACACCAAAAAAAGGATTATGAAAGAATTTTCCGGAAAAAAAATTTTCCGGGCCCCCCCCCCCCTAATTTTGAAATTTGTATATGCCCGTAAAATTCGTTTGGACGCCTTTACGGGGTTCTTAATTTTTTGTCATGTAGAAAGCCGTAATAAATGACGCTATGCAAAAAATTAGGGTCCTAAGGCTAAAACTTTTTGGGGAAATAAATGTTGAATAATTTGGGGTTCAGTCTAAAATTAATTAATCCGCGTTTTTCCGCTCTTCAAAGTGGCATATCTTTGTCCCCGTAACCCGTGGAGATAAACGCTACGGGACTTTTTTGTAGCCCGCAAATAGACCTTTAAGCCCGTATATGACACGAGGCGGTCGGACCTCAAGTACGCCCGCTACGGGAGATTGAAATTGAACTGCGCACTAAAAACCCGACTTTCACCCGTTTTCAGCCTTCAAAATTTCCCCAAACGGCTTTATCCGGGTAAAACTACGGTTCTTCTCGACCGCCGTGCCGAAACCTTTGAAACGATATGTATATCGACCCGATCGGGCGACTTTCGATTTTCACCGAACCCGACCTGTCGAGCGCCGACTCCGTACGGGCGCCGACACTATACCGGCGCCGACACTATACCGGCGCCGACACTACACCGGCGCCAACACCGTACCGGCGCCAACACTGTACCGGCGCCAACACTGTACCAGCGCCGACACTATACCGGCGCCAACACTATACCGGCGCCAACACTATACCGGCGCCAACACTATACGGGCGCCAACACTATACCAGCGCTGACCGCTGGTATATATATACTAATTCAGGAAGGATTTTTTTTCCCTGGGGGTGGTAGGGTACTATTTCGCGAAGGCTATTTTCCCCCCTGGGGGGGGGTAGGGGGGTGAGGGTCGGCACACAGGGTCCTTCCGGTGAGAAAACGTCCTGGGCACACTTAGAACGCCCTCCGACTGACCGTTTCCCGGTTATTCCCGGCGGAATACCCCGTTTTCCCGGCACCTCCTGGGGGGCGCGGTAACGGGAAAAAAAATATTTCGACGGCTTGGCGTCGTGGGGGGCGTCGAGGGGAACGACTTTCAGAGGAAACTTTTTCCCCCCCGGGCAAAGGGGGGGGCGCTAAAATTCGAAAACGACCGATTTTGGGGCCTTTTTCAACCGCGTGTATCTTTTTTCCCGTTCACTTTAAAAAAAAAACAAAAAACTATTTTTTCCCTTTTTTCCTGCTCTACAAAAAAGGTCCTTTGGGTCGGACCGCTGCGGTCGACCGTATCCGAGTTATGCGGGAAAAACCGTTTTTCGGGGGGAAAAAAAAATTTCGAAAAATCGCGGCGCGGCAACCGCGCACGCTGAATTTTTTTCCACCTGATACATTTTAGGGGGGAGTCCAAAGAGTAAGAAAATACCCCCCCGGGATTTTCCCTACTTTCCGTTTGGCGTCGGGAACTCCCCCCGTTTTACCGCAAAACGGAAAATGCGAAAAAAAAAATTTCGTCATTTTTTTTCTCCGCGAGTATGTGTAGGGGAAATACCGTTTGAAGGGCGTCCGGTAGGATTCCCCGGTAGGTTAAAGGAAAAAAATTTCGAAGGCGGTCGGAGGCGGGGGGCGGCGGCGGGGGCGGACCGCGTACTCCCGAAGGGCCGATTTTCGTGTTTTTAGGGCTGACCCCGCGAACTTCAAACTCTGCACCCCCCTCTTCAACTTGGGAATTTCCCGACGGGACTCGCAGGGTAGTTTCAGGGCATAGTGGACTACGAGAAACCGTATTTCTTTTTTCTTAGCTGACGACATTTTTCCCGTGGGGGGGCGAAAACCCCTATTTTGGGTAAATTTCGGCCGAAAAACACGACCTTGCCCACTTGAGGTTTGTCGGCTTTGTCTTAAATTTGGGAATTTCCCGACGGGACTCGCAGGGTATTTCGGGTGAACGGTCCACTGAAAGGATCAGGTCGATTTTTTTTTTCACTGCAAACGGTTCTCTTCCTGGAGGGGGAAATGTAAAAAAAATTTCCCGAAATTCGAAACTTCGTTCCCCGCTTTTTTTAACTTTTGGGCCCCCGTAGCCCCCCTTAAAATGCATATAGACGAACGAAACTTATGGGGCGTCTGACCCCATCTGTCCTCTACACGAAACCTCTTTCGCTTTTTTTTCGCCGGTTTCCGGGCGCTGTAGGGGGGGGAACAAAACCGAAAAAAGTGAAATTTCAGTTAACGAGTTGAAAAAAAGTATTTGTATCTCCTCCTAGGGTTTTAAAAGTGGGGAATTGGGACCAATTGCACCTTTTCAGGTTAGGTGTCGGACACACCAACAAGCCCTTCATTTTTCGAAATTTCGATTTTGGGGCCCCCCACGAATTTTTGAAATTTTCGTCTGTATTTTTTTCCTCCCGCTTTTGTTCACTTTGGGGCCCCCGTAGCCCCCCTTAAAATGCGATTAGGCGAACGAAACTTATGGGGCGTCTGACCCCATCTGTCCTCTACACGAAACCTCTTTCGGTTTTTTTTCGCCGGTTTCCGGGCGCCGTAGGGAGAGGGTCAAAACAAAAAAAAGCAAATTTTTCGTTAAACAATTTTCGCGTAAATGTTGTATCTCCTCCTAGGGTTTTAAAAGTGGGGAATTGGGACCAATTGCACCTTTTCAGGTTTGCTCTCGGATCTCTGACCAGCCCCTTCGTTTTTTGAAATTTCGATTTCCGGGCCCCCCCCGAATTTTTGAAATTTTCGTCTGCCCATAAAATTACCCCCATTTATTTTATGGGGCCCTTGATTTTTTTACGTGTAGACATATGTGATAATTAACGCTATACAAAAAATTAGCGTCCTACGACTTATAGTTGTCGAGAAAAAAAATGACGAAATTTCGAAATTTTCGTCTTTTTTGACGCTACCTTTTATACCGCTTTTTTCGACTTTAAACCGCCGTAGCTCCCTCTATAATGCGAAAATCGGGTTGATTTTCGGTGGGCGTCTTTAATTCACGGTGCTATACCGAAACCTTCTTCGATTTTATTTTCACCGGTGCCCGGGCGCAGTGGGGGGGCCCGAATATCTTTTTAAGGGCTTTTTCGAAATTCTACAAATCGGAATAACATTTTCCCTGTATCCCGTGGAGAAAAACTCTATTAGCCTTTTTTGTAGCCCGCAAATAGAGCTTTAAGTCTATATAAGACACAACGAGGTCGGACTTATAGTACGCCCACTACGAGAGATTGAAATTGAATTACGTACTAAAAACCCGATTTTCACCCGTTCTTAGCCTCTTAAATTTCCCCAAATTGCTTTCTAAGGGTAAAATTATAGTTTTTCTTGATCGCCATGCCAAAACCTTTAAAATGATATATATATCGACCCGATCGGGCGACTTTCGATTTTCGCTAAAATAATCACGGGTCCTAGCCTAGCTTCATTTTGGGGGAAAAAAAATTTTTTTTTTTTTGGTCGACGACCCCACATGTGTTATACATGGTTGGAAAGCTAATTTTTTTTTAATAGGGGAGACACTCTCGAACTTTTTTCTTCGCGACCAATATTTTCCGAGAAAAGCCCGAAAAACATGGTTTCCCGCCAAAAAGTTCAAATGTTTGAACGCCATTATCTCGGAAAGTATTGGTCGGGGAAAAAAATTTTCAAGAGTAGGACCCCCCCCTGAAAAAAAAAAATCTTTCCAACCATGTATAACACGTATATGGTTGTCGACCAAAAAATTTCCCGAAATCGAGAACAGCAAAATCAGGGAAATTTCGACAAATTTTTGGAAGGTGGTCCGATTTTCACCAAATTCGGTATACACCCGTTGTTTGACGCCACAAAAAGGATTATGAACGAATTTTCCGGAAAAAAAATTTTCCGGGCCCCCCCCATAATTTTGAAATTTGTATATGCCCATAAAATTCGTTTGGACGCCTTTACAGGGTTCTTAATTTTTTGTCATGTAGAAGGCCGTAATAAATGACGCTATGCGAAAAATTAGGGTTCTAAGGCTAAAACTTTTTGGGAAAAAAAATGTTGAATTATTTGGGGTTCAGTGTAATATTAATAAATCCACACTTTTTCGAGGTTCGGAATGGCTCACCTTTTTCCCTGTATCCCGTGGAGAAAAACTCTATTGGCCTTTTTTGTAGCCCGCGAATGGACCTTTAAGCCCATATATGGCACAAGGCGGTCGGACTTATAGTACGCCCACTACGATAGATTGAAATTGAATTACGTACTAAAATCCCAATTTTCACCCGTTCTTTGCCTCTTAAATTTCCCCAAATTGCTTTTTAAGGGTAAAATTATAGTTTTTCTTGATCGCCTTGCAAAAACCTTTAAAATGATATATATGTCGACCCGATCGGGCGACTTTCGATTTTCGCTAAAATAATCACGGGTCCTAGCCTAGCTTCATTTTGGGGAAAAAAAAATTTTTTTTTTTTTGGTCGACGACCCCATATGTGTTATACATGGTTGGAAAGCTAATTTTTTTTTAATAGGGGAGATGCTCTTGAATTTTTATCTTCCCGACCAATATTTTCCGAGATAAGCCCAAAAAACATGGTTTCCCGCCAAAAAGTTCAAATGTTTGAACGCCATTATCTCGGAAAGTATTGGTCGGGGAAAAAAATTTTCAAGTGTAGGACCCCCCCCTGAAAAAAAAAAATCTTTCCAACCATGTATAACACGTATATGGTTGTCGACCAAAAAATTTCCCGAAATCGAGAACGGCAAAATCAGGGAAATTTCGACAAATTTTAGGAAGGTGGTCCGATTTTCACCAAATTCGGTATACACCCGTTGTTTGACACCACAAAAAGGATTATGAAAGAATTTCCCGGAAAAAAAAATTTCCGGGCCCCCCCCTATAATTTTGAAATTTGTATATGCCCGTAAAATTCGTTTGGACGCCTTTACGGGGTTCTTAATTTTTTGTCATGTAGAAAGCCGTAATAAATGACGCTATGCCAAAAATTAGGGTCCTAAGGCTAAAACTTTTTGGGGAAAAAAATGCTGAATAATTTGGGGTTCAGTCTAAAATTAATTAATCCGCCTTTTTCCGCTCTTCAAAGTGGCATATCTTTGTCCCCGTAACCCGTGGAGATAAACGCTACGGGACTTTTTTGTAGCCCGCAAATAGACCTTTAAGCCCGTATATGACACGAGGCGGTCGGACCTCAAGTACGCCCGCTACGAGAGATTGAAATTGAACTGCGCACTAAAAACCCGACTTTCACCCGTTTTCAGCCTTTAAAATTTCCCCAAACGGCTTTATCCGGGTAAAACTACGGTTCTTCTCGACCGCCGTGCCGAAACCTTTGAAACGATATGTATATCGACCCGATCGGGCGACTTTCGATTTTCACCGAACCCGACCTGTCGAGCGCCGACTCCGTACGGGCGCCGACACTATACCGGCGCCGACACTATACCGGCGCCAACACTACACCGGCGCCAACACTGTACCGGCGCCAACACTGTACCGGCGCCAACACTGTACCGGCGCCAACACTATACCGGCGCCAACACTATACCGGCGCCAACACTATACCGGCGCCGACACTATACGGGCGCCAACACTATACCGGCGCTGACCGCTGGCTGCGTCCCGTTGGCCGCCGCTTGCGGCGGCCACGGGACCAGCTAGTAATTAACTAAATAGCAAGCCATAGCACTGTATTAGGGTCCACCAATATTATATTTATAAGTCAATACAAACATAGTCATTGAATATTACTGGTATAAATTTGTTTATTTATAACATTATAAAAATGTACTTCATGTGTTTGTTATCATAGGGTTCACAAATTATTTTTAGGTACCATTAAAAAAAAAAACTAGACAATCAAAATGGGTATTTGCCGTGACTATATATATTTTTCATGAATTTGGTCTTTATATATATATATACTTTTGTAATTATCGTACTTACTCTTAATTACGTAAATATATATTATCAATGTACAGGTATACATATATATATTTTTAATAATAATTATTTTAACTGTTAACATTAATCGTCATAACATATTACGTAAGCATATAAATTTACAGAACCTAAGTGATATTTTTTATTTATTTTTTTTTTTTATTTATTAGTCATAATATTAATTACTCAAAGCTATAATTTTAACAAATCCTAATTAAGACATGAGTCAGGAGGTAAAAAGTTATTATAAAATAAATAAATTTATTAAACAAATAAAAGGGCTTCAGAAATGGAAAAAAAACAAAAAACAATTAATAGTAGGAAGGTAGAAAGAACTATTTATATGTATATAATTCTAACTTATATTATAGAATTTTATGATTCATTACCAGTGCACAGGTAAAAATTACTATTTTTTTTTAAATAAGAAGAGAATTTTAAATTAAAATAAAATTGCTTTATGTAAAAAAAAAAACTTAGTTTGTGTTTGTAGAATAAGTAAATCATTAAAAATTATGATTAATTAATTTATTTATTTATTATAATTTCTATCGATTATTAAAAAAGAATTTATTTAAACAAAAAATGTATTTATTTATTTTTTATTTTTTTTTTTTTTCAGACACAGAAACATTTAAAATCAACAACATATATCAGAAGGCACAAAGATTATTCAAGAAAATTAAAAAAAGTCCCTAACGCGCCACCCTGTTTAATATAATATAATAATGTGCATCTTTTGCTTTGTTTAATCACGATTAATTCTTTGAAATAACAATTAATATAATAATTATTGTGCTGAACAAATAATAATAATAACATATAATTATCATTGTGCCTCAGGCTTACCATTTTTTTTTTTTTACAATATAATTTATTTATATAAAAAAGATTATTAACTTAAGATATTAACAAGTTATTAAGGGCTACAAAAGAGCATCACATTGTTTTGTGTACAAACACGCTTTACAAATTGCTGATAATTAATTAATTAATTAATAATACAATATAATAATATACAGGAGTTTAAGAAAACACGTTTATTTTTTCGGCTATCGAAGCCAGTATATTAAATTCTTTAATTTATATCAATGAATTTAATAACTAAATGATTTTAAGAGTAAAGCTATACATTATTTCTATTTACATTAATTAAAATCAGAAAGACAAAACTCAGCAGAAACAGTTTATAATAACTGTAATTAAGTTTTTTTATAGTTTTATAAGTTGAGGCAAGGTTTAGGGAGAAGATAATATATACTGAATATATTACACGTAGGCATTTGCATTCTAATTTTCAATAATATTCAATATTTTTAAAAACAACTTTTTAATTTTTTTCATAATTTAATATGCTTTGATGTAGGTATAGTAAGCAATATAAATAAAAAACAATACTTTTCCAACCATAAGTGAGGAAAAGTAAAAATTGTCCCAATTTTAGTTTGTTTTATTTTTCTTGGACTAATAATAAATAAAATTGTTATAGACACAAATAACAAAATTATGTGCATTCATATATAAATAAAACAATAAAATAGTTACAAATAATATCTTCAATTTGGCACTTTTTTACTTTAGCGCTACCTTGGTTCTAAACAATAGTTAGTGGTGTAACTATGGGCCAGCGCAGGCCTGCATTGCAGGAGGGCCTCCAGCGCGAGGGGGGCCCCTGGTCTAAATGCAAGAGGTTTTTTTGAAGTGAAACTTCTTTGGCGGTGGTAGAGTGAATTTTTTCATATAGTGACATCGTGTAACGAAGTTTGCGATTCGAGACTCGTCCAAGTTTCTAACATTTTTACAGATTAATTGTAATGAAATTTGTGTGACGGAAATAATGAAACGGAAGTTGTGTTTCGAGACTAATCCTGGTGAAAGATTTATCTGTAAAAAACCTTTCACCCAGTCAATATGCGAACCACCGACCTTCCGCATGTGGAGCCAACGATCTAACCACTACACCAACTACATAGACAGTTTCAGAAAACACAAAATTAGTATATAAGCGTAATATTAGATAGATTATAATTAAACTAGGTTCATGGGAAAGGGCTTAATTGTACTTAGAAAAAAAAAAAAAAAACGAATTAAATTAATTTAAATAAATTATTATATCTATTTAAAGACCGCAAATCAAAGCAAATATTTATTTTTATTGGAATAAATGTGGTTGCCTTAGCGTAGTTTTTGTTGGAGACTCGTCCAAGTGTAACATTTTTACAGATTAATTATATTATATCTATTTAAAGACAAGCAAATCAAAACAAACATTTATTTTTATTGGAATAAATGTGGTTGCCTTTTTTTTCCCATAACCATTTCTTAATAGGTACTGAAAAAAAAAGTTTCACTTCTAATGCGTGAGAGCCTTCACACATATTTTTTTTGCTCATCAATTTTGTTAGGCGAGGGGTCCCCAAAAGTTTTTGCAGGGGGCCTCCGATGCCCTAGCTACTCCACTGACAATAGTCTGCCCTACAAAAGTCACAAAGGTTTGTGTTTTTCTCTCCCCAAGACATTGAGACTCCTAGGGATGTTTTATATTTAATATTTGTTTATCTTAATAGTTGATTAGACTAAGGGATTTTATCACAATTATATACACAAGTGTGATATTCCTTTGTCCCAAGGGACATTGGAATAAATATCCCTTCGTCTTAATAGTAATTTAGACTAAGGAATATGTACTGCTCTATATATTGTTCCTTTGTCTCAATAACTATTAACACAAAGGGATATAGGGGGGTGCTAAAGTAAAAAAGTACCTTACATTTTGTCATTATGTTTTCCTATTAATTAAATAAAAAAAAGTCAAAAATTATATTATGATTATATCAATCCTTGGACTGGATGAAAAGTTAATTATTTTTTTTAAAAAAATATCACTTAAATATTAATCAATTAATTATTAAATATAAGGTAATTCAGATAAAGAAAGAACATGTTTTTTTTTTAAATAAAAATAAAAACGAAGTTATTACTTTTAAACATCATTCTGAAAAAAATAATCCATTTAGAAAAAAAAAAAAAAAAATGAAGTGAATATTTGAGGAGCTTATTATCAAAGATGGACAAGAGCACATTTCAAAATTTTACAGGAGAGCCGAAAAACTGTAGCTCAAATTCTACAGGTGCTAGAGCAATGATTTTTTTCTGTAGATTCTTAATAGACTCAAAACTAGTTAGAAGTACTGAAAACGTGAATTTCTTTGATATTTTAGCTGCTAAATGGAGTTAAAAAGTGGAGTTGTCCGCTTTTGAAACAAAAACAAGGTTTTGTCCGTTTTTGAAGCAACATGGAGTTGAAAATAATGGTTAGAATAATAATATTGGAGAAATATATATTTTTTTAAATGTTTTTCAGAGTTCTTAGGGGGTAGTTTCCCCAAATTTAGAGCTAAAATTGAGTTCTCGATTTCCCCTCAGGGTATCATTTTTCTAAACATGTATGACAAAATGGTAGGAGTAGGTATTCAGATGCTAAAGCCCGCAGTGTATCATAGGACCGAGTTAGTAAAATGCAGCCTCCTGATTGGCTGTTTCGATTATGTCCACTTTTGAAGCAAAACGTGTGTTGACTTGTCCGTATTTGAAACAAAACTACAAATATTATTGCATTTTTCCCCCCTTTTCTGGTCGTTTTTGATGCAAATGGATAGCAGAATCTGATGCAGCAGCCAAAAATCTATAAGAAACAATTGATAACTGAAATTCGGAAAAAATGTCGAATGTCCGTCTTTGATACTAGGCTCCTCATTTATATTAATGACTTAAATGAATTAATTGTGATATTTTTAAAGGGTGATACATAGTATGGTGATAACAAAATAATGAATAAGGAAACAAGATAAAGATTGTTTAGATCATCAATAAATTTGTTTAATAATATTTCCATATTTACATGTGATTTCCTCAAGAAATCAACCAACAATAACTTTATAAGACATAAATAATAATGGGAGCATAAAGTTTAACAATAAACCTATACATTAATTGTTCAATATAAATTGTAGATCAACAAGTGAAAATAAATATATTTGTGAAGAAGCTCAAAAAAAAAAAAAATAAATAAATAAAAAGAAAATATTTATTTACAAACTAAAATAGTCTTCCAAATAGTGTGGCACATATATTTTTCGCATTCTATTATTGGACGAATGGGTACATTTTTAGATTGTTACTCCCCTCTGTTTTTATTAAGGGGAGTAACAATCTAAAGAAGGTGTACGGAATGTTCTTCTTTAGACTGTTACTTCCAGTTGGGTTGGTAGTCGGTAGGTTCAAAAAAGGGCAAGAGCCTGCATTCGCAACGGAGGAAACCACTTTGAGCACACAATTTAAAACATAAACTTTGATCTTAACTTTTCGTATCCGAAAGGGTTTTTTTTAGAATTTATAATCTAAATGTCTTAATCTAATTGTTTGTATCCAAAAGTGGTTTTCTATTGAAATGTTTTATGAAATAAATTTCCATTTGTAAAAATTGCTGTGGATTTTTCTCGTTTCATCCAGGCATTTTGGTACATACCGCACCTGCTAAAAGTTTTGTAGGTGACGTTTTTTTGCATTTATACTTGAATTTCTCCATGAAATCGCTATGTTATTTATACCGTTCGAAAGAGTGTTAGATGAGGAAGTTTTAGTGAGATTTGACAGTCTTCAAGAGTTTTTCTAGGAAAATAGTGAGCGTTCAAAGAATTTCAGGAATTTTATTTTTTCTAATTTGTGAACGTTTGAACTGTTAGTTCGGTGTTTTGTTAATAATTTCCAAAAATAAAAATGCTCTAGTTTTATAGGACATTTAACGCTGATTTCGAAAATATGGTCAAAAGTTAAAAAAATATTGAGTGGAAGTGAAGAAATTGGAGTTTTATTAGCGAAAAACATGTTTTTAAAAAATAAACTTCAAAAAATCATATCTCGGCAACGGATTGAGATAGAAAAGTGTGCTTGGTGGCATTTTGATCCATTTTGGATCTAGTTTCACCCAAAAAATATTTTCGGTTTAGTTCGGTAACACCTTGTATAGTTTGTAAAACAAACATTTACAGTCATAGCAGTGAAAGGGTTAATAAAAAGTGGGATGGTCAACTTCAGCTTCTCTATATTGATTTGGAATTTCTTGATTCATGAAATAAAAGTGGATCATATTATATATTTTAAACCAAGATAATAAATTTATTTTAAAGAAAGAAACATTTATTACTCCCATATTTATGTCTTATCATAACAATTATATAAAGATATTATTTATTCTCTGACAGAATAACAAAACATTGTTCAATTTGAAGAATCACAAAGACAGTAACTGTTGAAACAGTTTTAAAAAAAAGTTAAATATTTAAAAAATCTTATCTTAAATGTAACAAGTTGTTAAGTTTAAAAATGTTAATAAAAAAATATAACAACTTTATTTAACTTTTTACAGTTATTTTTTTTTAATATTGCTAAAGCTCAGAACCAACGATGGACCTAAAAATATAATAATATTTTTTGGTCCAAATAATTTTTACTTTATTTCTTTTTACAAACCAAATAAAGAAATTATATTTCTACAAATTTTCCACACATTTAATAAAAAATTTGAATATAACAAATAAAAAAAGAAGTTATATTCATATACTGTTAACTATTAATTAAGATGAAGTTAGCAACCGTAAAGTATAGATGTGAGGGAGTTAGTGAGGTACGGTCTAAAGAAAAAACTTGTTTACCAACTAGTTTCGTAAAATATATTTACATCATCAGGGTAACATTTATGAACACAATACAAGACTTAAAGAAAGTTCTATGGTAAAGTTTGGAATGTGAATAAGTGAGATTGGAGAAAACAGAGTTTAAGGATTGGATTAGTTAGAGGAACACAAGGGTGGGGAACAAAATGGAGATGGGAGGATTAACAGTAAGTGATCAGGTAAAGGTTGCAAGTTAAGGTCAGGGTAAAAAGGTGGTGGGTTGCCTTAACTTAAAGATATTACAACAAACACTTAAAAACTAAAATAACAAAAATATATATTGCACAGTGGTTAACTATAAATATGACATTTTTAACAATTAAAGGCAAGACTAGAAAGGAGAAGAGAGGTGAATATACAAATTAAAAATTAGATATAATGTTATGATAACAGATACTGAGGTTATTGGTGTCAGTTCTAAAATTAACGGTGTTATTAGTTTTGGATATATAGTACATTTCAAGGACATTTCTTCTATAAAAATTAGGTTCTTGAGCAAGGACTATGGGATTCGAAAAATCAAATATGTGGTTAGTGGAATAGAAGTGATTAGTAAGGGCGGTTGGGTTGGGGCAGTTGGGTTTGAGGCTGTATTCGTGTTGGTATAGACGCTTATGTAGGTACTGGGAGGTTTGGCCAATATAGGATGAATCGCATTCAGAACAATTAATTTTGTAAATGACATTGGATTTGTTTGTGAGAGGAGTTGGGTCTTTGAGAGTGGAGTATAGTCTCTTAACGGTGTTAATGGGTTTGAAAGAAATTTTAGTGGTAGGGGACTGAAGTATTTTTTTGACTTTTTCAGAGAGACCTTTAACATATGACAGTGAACAGAATTTAGCATTACTACTTTCAACCAGGATGTTTGGAGTTGCGTTATTATTATTATTATTATTATTATTTCTAGTATTGATTATAGAGTTAATTATGTTTTGAGGGTAGTTATTATCTTTAAGGCTTTGTTTAAATAGGCAAATATTTTTGTCATGAAATTACCCTTCAATTTACCTTTTATTTTTAAATATGTAGATGACATGATTACTGCCATCCCTGAAAATTTAATCCCAACTGTTATTGACACATTCAATTCATTTCATCCTAGACTTAAATTTACCTCTGAAACTGAAATTAATAACCAGATACCTTTTCTTGATATGCTAGTTATCCGTAAACCTGATAATTCTATAATTACCGATTGGTACCGCAAACCCCAAAATTCCGGAAGACTTCTAAACTACTTTTCACACCATCCCTATACTCAAAAATTTAACTTTGCCCGATCCTACCTTAATCGCATTCTCTCTCTTAGTGACATCTCCTTTCATGACAAAAATATTTGCCTATTTAAACAAAGCCTTAAAGATAATAACTACCCTCAAAACATAATTAACTCTATAATCAATACTAGAAATAATAATAATAATAATAATAATAACGCAACTCCAAACATCCTGGTTGAAAGTAGTAATGCTAAATTCTGTTCACTGTCATATGTTAAAGGTCTCTCTGAAAAAGTCAAAAAAATACTTCAGTCCCCTACCACTAAAATTTCTTTCAAACCCATTAACACCGTTAAGAGACTATACTCCACTCTCAAAGACCCAACTCCTCTCACAAACAAATCCAATGTCATTTACAAAATTAATTGTTCTGAATGCGATTCATCCTATATTGGCCAAACCTCCCAGTACCTACATAAGCGTCTATACCAACACGAATACAGCCTCAAACCCAACTGCCCCAACCCAACCGCCCTTACTAATCACTTCTATTCCACTAACCACATATTTGATTTTTCGAATCCCATAGTCCTTGCTCAAGAACCTAATTTTTATAGAAGAAATGTCCTTGAAATGTACTATATATCCAAAACTAATAACACCGTTAATTTTAGAACTGACACCAATAACCTCAGTATCTGTTATCATAACATTATATCTAATTTTTAATTTGTATATTCACCTCTCTTCTCCTTTCTAGTCTTGCCTTTAATTGTTAAAAATGTCATATTTATAGTTAACCACTGTGCAATATATATTTTTGTTATTTTAGTTTTTAAGTGTTTGTTGTAATATCTTTAAGTTAAGGCAACCCACCACCTTTTTACCCTGACCTTAACTTGCAACCTTTACCTGATCACTTACTGTTAATCCTCTCATCTCCATTTTGTTCCCCACCCTTGTGTTCCTCTAACTAATCCAATCCTTAAACTCTGTTTTCTCCAATCTCACTTATTCACATTCCAAACTTTACCATAGAACTTTCTTTAAGTCTTGTATTGTGTTCATAAATGTTACCCTGATGATGTAAATATATTTTACGAAACTAGTTGGTAAACAAGTTTTTTCTTTAGACCGTACCTCACTAACTCCCTCACATCTATACTGTTAACGCAATTTTGGTGTATTAAATACATTGGTTAAAAACACGTTTCCATTAATAAAATTAATATTAATACACGTTTAACATCAATTAATATACAATAATCATTAAATATATTCTCTCAGAGAATAATTTCAATAATCATTAGACATAGAATATACATATATTTTATTGCTTATCAATGCTGGGTGTTACAATCAGAGTATATGAAACATCTATATAAAAAATTCCAATTTTTTTATTAATCCTCTAATGATTAACAAGTCTAAAAAACATTACCCGTTTCTGAACTTAAATTGCCCTAATTATTTGTTTGTTTTTTAGCGGCACCAGAACAAATAAATAAAAAGATAACAGTTAAATAAGCTTTTTTTTCTCAAGAACATTTAGTATAACAATAGAACATTTTTTTTTTTAAATCTACATTTTTCTTTTTTTAAAAAAGTCATTAAGAATATTTTTCACCTATTTAATTATACTACACAGAGTGCTTAAATAAGTTGTGTTTTCAGGATAATAGATTAGTAAAGAAATTAAAAATATTACAATTTTGGATCAATGATTATACATATATTGAGAGATCTGGTTTTGGGTTTTAAAAGCAATGAGGTGATCTTAAAAGTATCGGATGATTGGAAGTGCAACATAATAAATTATAATATATAATGAAAATAATAATAATAACATCTTAAGTGCTCACATTCTTCATTAGTAAAATAAAATTTTACAGTTGAAAACCCATTACATTTTAATAAATTATTTTGAAGTGTATATGGTTAAAAGAGAAAATTAATTTGTGCACTTATTTTTGGTTCCTTGTAGGGAATTTTCATGCCCGTTATAATTACTGAATAATGTTTAATATCCATAATGTATGGATTCAAAATTCATAATCTGTGAAATAACACAAACATTTTTTTACTAATAATGATAAACAAAAGGACAAATATTGATGAAACACCTGCATAAATCCATTTTCTCATTAAACCTAATATACCTCAAAGATATTAAGTAACTTAGGATTGACTAGGGAAAACTAAGGTGGTAATGGGTTATTGAAATATATGGCAGCTCATACTCATGCCCTTCGGTCTAAATTTAACACACATAACATTTCAGACAACAACTTTAAAATTATCATATTTTAGAATTTTTATATACAGTACACCTGTTGTAATCTGAACCCTTAAATCTAAATTAAATTAAGCCATAATAAAACAGCCTTCTTCAAGCATCACCCAATATTTCAACATAATCTTAGGGATTTCTCTCATGAAAATTATGTTTTTTTCAGTAGAATAAAAAATTGAGTTAATTTTTTCAACTTTTTTTAAAGTAAAACCTACATATTTGATTTATTAGTTCAGATTATTGAGGGCATACTGTATTTATATATATGATCAAATTCTTGCCATAGTTATTGTTATTTTATTGGTATTAATAATGTCAATTAGTTAAAAATACCCCAAGTTTAATGATTAAAAACTGCCTCCAAGTGGCAAAGCACTTTATGATCTTTCACAGAAATTGCGTTCTGGTAATCTGTAAATTAATTTAGGCTTCGAAATCGGTACTTGACAATCTAGTAAAATTGTGGAAGGAAGATCTTTTTTCTCCATCCAACCCAACATCAGTTTTTAAATCAACCATTAATTCTTCTGTATGATGATTGAATCTTCTCTTTCAATACAGAAATGACTCAATATCTCAGCTTTTTTCTGTTTTGTATCTCATAAATTAAAAACAAGCCACAGCATACAATTAAGAAATCATCAGAGAAGGATATTTTTTGAGTTTTTAAAACATAAAAAATCAGAACAAACAATAGTGACCAAAATTGCCTCTACTGTTTTAGACAAAAACAAAACACATTAAACTTTTCCAATTTGCGGAAACCTGGCTGAACACGCAATTAAATTATATTCTTTAAACAAGTTATAATAAACCATTTATAATGGCTGATTTGTAGAATCTTTCCATCCATTTATAATGGCTGATTTGTAGAATCTTTCCATCCATTTAAAATGGCTGATTTGTAGAATCTTTCCATCCATTTATAATGGCTGATTTGTAGAATCTTTCCATCCATTTATAATGGCTGATTTGTAGAATCTTTCCATCCATTTATAATGGCTGATTTGTAGAATCTTTCCATCCATTTATAATGGCTGATTTGTAGAATCTTTCCATCCATTTATAATGGCTGTTTCGTTGAAGCTTACACTCTTAAGTACTCAGATAGAGAAATCCTTAGCCAAAAAAAATTATATATTATTTCTACAACTTAATTTTATTTCAAACCTAATTTTTTGAATCAAGTCCACTGAACAAGTTCTTCAAGTTATGATTGAGGTATTGTATTTAGTAGCTGAGTTAGTTCAAGCATTCAAATACTCATTATTAATACCACTATGGCTTTAAAGTTTACACTTTAATAATGGAAATGTATTCTTCAAAAAAATTATATACTGCATGATAAAGAATAGATAAAAAGTGTGGAAAATGATTGAGTAATACTAGGCTTTTTAAAAAAAATCAATAAATCTTAACAATATTGATATTTTTTTTCTCTCTTGCAATTACTTTATATATATATATGAGTACATAACATTAGACAAAATTTCATAGAAATTACAATTACTATTAAAGTACCTTACATTTTAACTAGATTTTCTTTTTTATTTTTTACTTGAGATGGGGATATTGAATCTACTAAACAAAGTATCGATAAAATAAATTCGTTAAAATAAAAAATCAAATAGAAAGTAGGGCTTGTGTTTATTTATCATGATGTTTAAAAGTTTTAATTAAAATTAAATTCAAATAAGAATAAAAAAAGACACACTCAACAATAAGTTTAACATCCCAGAAGTTTATTTTATCAATAAAAAAAAGAAAGAATATTAATTTTAAAATTATTTAATTTCACCAAAAATTCAACTTGTAAGCACCTTAACCATAAAAGAATAAAATTCATATATATATATATATATATATATATATATATATATATATATATATATATATATATATATATATATATATATATATATATATATATTGAGTTTACAAAGCTTATTTTGGTATTAAAATTTGACTATAGAATAGCATTGCTGATGGTATTCTTTTTCTTTTTAGAGATAAAAATAATAATTTTATCCTTAATGCACCCAGATTTATAATTTAATTAAAACTTTTATAATTTTTATTAATATATGAATAACAAAACAATGTTTGAAGGATTAAACAAAACGGGGGGAACTTAATGGTAACTAGCCTTAAATTTATTACATTACCATAGAAAATATTAAATATAAACAATAATAAAAAAAAAAAAAAAAAAAAATGTCTTATAGCGTAGGAACTACCCTTAGATAAAAAAAGGTAAGAAAATTATTTGTATCCTGTTGATTATATTTAATATTATTTATTTATTTTCTTCTTCAGGAGCTGCTTCAATTTCTTCTCCTTCAGCTGCTTTCTTTTCATCTGGAAAAATTAATTGAACAAATAAATATAAATAAAATAATTGCACTTATAAATATAATAAAAGGTGTCCCCAGTAGTAGCTCAATGCTGCTATCTGCGCTTCTCACACAGGAGGACAATGGTTCAATTCCCACTTCCAGCATAGGGCCTTACACACAGTATTCACCCAGCATTATGTTTATAGATAATATAGATGTTAATAGTCGAGGAGATAGTGAGCAAAAAAATGTCTGACTAACATCAAGATAGGATGTTTTGTAAAAGTTAATCTTTTAGCACCTTTTAAGAATATGTGGTCGGCTAAGTTTATCAGCGGGACATAGCTTGGCAATAGGCTTTTGAAAAAAAACAACAACAGTAGAGCGGCAATGTCCCATCAATTTTCAAGATCAAATTAATGTTAATTCGCCACTTGATAGGTTAGTTATTCAAATATTGCTCCAAATCAAAGTGTTCACCATAGGCGGCCGAAGGAATGGGCTTGGGGGGGGGCTAAGCCCCCCCAAAAATGTTGAGAAGTTCAAATAATTTTATCAGCTAAGAAAAATCACAAGAATTGTAAAAGGAAAGGCTACAATACATAAACATAATTATAAGCCATACCTTTGTTGTATGTATTACTGATCAGTAAACTTTTACATTTGTTTAATAATAGTATTTTTCCTGTTTAATAACAGTACCAAATCTAGTGAAGTTGCTGTTAGAATATTCGTAATGAAGCAAACAAAACTGCATGTGGTTTAGATTTTTGTGTTTGTTCAAGCTATATTTTGTATTAGTAAAATTATAATTATATTTATTAGTTTGATCAAATTTTTATTGTATGTTTCTTGCTTTCTAAAACCTAATCAATAAAAATAAAATTCAATCTGATAAATTATTATTTTTTGGTTTTTATTACGTTTTTAAATCAATGTTTCCCGTGGAAACATCATTTTCCATTGTCCGCGAGGGTCCAAAGGATTTTTTTCAAGGGTTTTCTTGGTTTCTTCGGGTTCGATAGCTAGGTTGTTTTAAATAGGAGAGAAAAAAAATGGAAAACCTACCCAAAATAATTGCACACCCCACCAATTTTGAACAAATAAAAAACCCCGAAAAGAATTTATTGAAAAATTCCTAAGATACTAAAGTAAACAATTACAAATCCTCTAAACCGTTAAACTTGGCACAATGGCACAACAATTATTATTTTGTTAATAGCTTGGATGAGTTTGTCGGCCTGAATAAATGCTTTGTGACAGTTAAAAACGTCTGCTGTTCAAAACTTTAAAAATATTATCTTTTAAATTTTGAATAATTTAACTTTAAATAAATCTGATTCCACCATTTGAAAGCCATAGCACACTCCTCATTGTTTGTATCTAAAGTCTGTGTATGTAACGGTTACGTATACAACTTACACAAACTTTGATGCAAACAACTGTAGGTCTTTAATATGGTGGCTTTGGCTTACTAAAGATATTTCCAATGAAATTCTTGTTTTTTAATTTATTATTATGAATTAGGCTTTTTTCTAACAAAATATTTATAATAAACAGTTATTTTTAGATACCAAAATACCTTAAGAAATGCAATTTTTGGTGTTAAATTTAATCAAATTTCCGGACCCCCCACTTCCCTGTGGGGAACCCCATAGCCCCCCCCCCCCCCCCTCCCCCACATCCCGGTAGTGTTAGCCCCCCCAAATATATTGCTCTAGAGCCGCCTATGGTGTTCACCTATCAAGTGACCAACTACCATCAACTTGAATATTGGTGTAATAATTAATTTTCTACTCAGGATTATAAACATCATATTGTCTACCAAAATGGGCAGGACATGGCTGCTCTCCACTGTTTTTTTTGTTTTTTTTTTAAATGCCTACTGCCAAGCTATGTCCTGCAGATGAACTTAGCCAACCACATATTTCTAAAAGGAACCAAAATATTAACTTATACAAAAAATTCTAGCTTGATGTTAGTCAAACACTTTTTTGCACGCTATCTCTGGGGAAATACAACTATTGATGTTAAAGGTGCATACAATATAATCGCAACCGCCCGCAATGCGGGCCCGTGCAGGCCCATAGTTACTCCACTGTTATCAAACTGACTAAAGATTTGATCCAGGAATCTTAATAACACAAAATTGTACTTATTAGTTGTTCTTACCAGGATTTAAAGACACATTTATTTTTTTTGTTTATTCACAATGTTTTAATGTCAATTAATTTATTTTAATTTAATTTATATCAATTTAATTTATTTTGTTATTAATTTATTTTTAATGACTTCCTCTTATTCCCAAATGTTATAGACTTAATAAAGAATCATGCATATTTTACGGGATTGCACATTAAACTTGAGATTTCAGGATACTTTATTTTAGTACTAACCTTGTACTGCTCTATCTTTCCACAGCTTCTTATTATCTGCCAGACAGTCGACCCAAGGCTTCTTGATTTCAAAAGTACTCTCAGCTTCATCAAAACTGGCATCAGCTGTACGAAAAAATTATAAAATAAATATATATCTATACAATATATGTTTATATTACACTCTTTAAAATAAAATAAATAATAATAAAATTGAGTTTTTTAGCTTTATAAAAAAATAAAAAATAAAATAAAGCCTATCAATTTTTATTTGATTTATTATTTTTCATATGAAAACTAAAATATAATCCTTGGCAAAAGAGCCAACTTAACCCTTATAGACACGGGCTGGCACATTGAGTGCGCCAAGAGTAAAAATGTTTCTGTAAATCACAGATTCACAATGCGAGAATAATAAACCCTCACTCTAACCTACCACTAGAGACCCCTAAAACAGATAAAACAGTCTGCTTTGATTATTGCTTCGTTCTGCATTGTTTTGCCGTGTTTATTTGTCTTGGTGTGCTGTATACAACGCCCGTGCCACCATGTTTTGTAGAGAAATTATGCCTTCTGATCAATATTTTTCGGTTTTGCATGAGTTGTTGGATTGGGATGATGGCTGTGAGGAGTTATCTTAGGACTTGGACAACTAATAAAAATTAATTAAGGTTGAAAGTCCGATACTAAGTCAGAACTCTGAAGGAGTAATTACTGAGTTTTTATAGTCATTTTTATTTTTATAATTAAAGATATCATTGAGAAATAAATATGTAATACATTAATTGACTTTTTAGTTCAAAATTTCCAAAACGCAATCTAGATAATCTGGATTTGACCTATTTATGGTTGGAAAAATGTATTGGCGCATAAAGTACGATGCCCGTGCCTCATTGTTTGTGTACTATAGTCGTGCCTCTAAGGGTTAAACAGATCTCACAAGGCCTCTCCCAAAATCATAAAAAAAAAAAATATAAAAGTTGTTTTACAAACAACTTTTTTTTTCTTTTTTTTACAAATATTATTGGTTTTATTTGTAGGTATATTCATTTTATCTCCAATAGGGACGAAAAGTTACTTTTCAGGGCTAGTTTATAGGTAATAATGTTGGTCTTTTCATCCCCGTTCTTAAAAACGGGGAAATAATGTGAAAACAGGGAAATAATGTAAAAACAGGCTTATAATCCACGTTCGCCAACCTAATTATTTTGTAAATAGTAGAGAATGAATGGCAAATATAGTAAATTGATTGAAATCAGGTTGGCAACACTGCTTTAAAACTCCCAGCTGTATTGCGAGTCATTCTACGACGCTTTGTTTACTTTTGTTCAGCTTTCGTTAAACTTTTTATATTACTTTAAAAGTGATTATTAATTGTTTTAAATAATTTATATTGTTTTATTTTTGCATTTAATTCGTTGAATAAAGAAATACAAATGTTTTCTTTATTGATTAAATCTTATACTGCGCTTTTTCTGGAGATAAAATTTTGTATGTACCTCGAGAATAATGCACTATTATTCCCTTGTTATAATTATCTCCCTAGGCTACGCCTCGGCTTTGCCTCAGGAATCAACTCAGTCACGCGGGAAATAATAATAATAATAATAATAATATAATAATCCATTTATTGCTACGAAAATATACAATTGTGATAAAACAATACAAAACATTTTCAAGTATAGGTACAGTAGCAAATCGGCCTAGGCCGATAAATATAGCCGGGAAATAATATCTTACATTATTCCCTAGGTGCATAAATAACTATTATATACACTTTAAAATAAAATTGAGTTTTTTAGCTTTATAAAAAAAATAAAAACTATCAATTTGTATTTTATTTATTAATTTTCATGCGAAAACTAAAATATAATGCTAGGCAAAAGAGCCAACTTAAACAGATCTCCTCACAAGGCCTCTCCCAAAATCATAATTTTTTTTTTTTTTTTTTTTTTTTTTTTTTTTTTTTTTTTTTTTTTTACAAATATTATTGATTTTATTTGTAGGTATATTCATTGTTTACATTTTGGTGAGGGCCCTCACTAGAGTAAAACTCTAGAGCGAGGACCCTGTCTCTTTGAATTAATTATTGTATATTTTTAATAAATATATGTTGTAGAAGAAGGGAATTAAAGGTAAGAATTAATTAAACTAGGTGTGCAATGCAGTTATCTGCTTGCAATATTGAGCAGAGCGTGTATTCTAATCTTAAACAATAAACATTGTCATTTTTAAACAGCTGAAATCGGATCAGAAATAGTAATATTTATCATTTTTAATTAAAAAGATTTTCCCTGTTTTTTTATTTTATCCCCCCCCCCCTCTTAAATGAAAATATGACAAAAGTGAACATAGCAACAATAACTGTACTATTAAAGACTTTCTAACAACAGGCATCAAGAAGGGTATACTATTTTAACTTTTGTACCCCGTACCCCTGTGTACCAATTTGGACCATTTCAGATTCATACCTTCCTGTGGTTGGTCACATTAACCGTGCCGAATTTTGTGCGGATTGGTTTAGCCGTTTTAGGAGGAAACTTTAGTACCTCGTACCCCTGTGTACCAATTTGGACCATTTTAGATTTATACCTTCCTGTGGTTGGTCACATTAACCGTGCCGAATTTTGTGCGGATCGGTTTAGCCGTTTTAGGAGGAAACTTTAGTACCTCGTACCCCTGTGTACCAATTTGGACCAATTCAGATTTATACCTTCCTGTGGTTAGTCACTATGACCGTGCCAAATTTTGTGCATATCGGTTCAGCTGTTCAGGAGGAGTATGCGTCAGAAAAAATGCAACGTGAAGTATAAGAGCTTTGCTTCGCTCAGCTCAATTAAATTATAAGTTAAAAAAAAAAAAAAAAAAATATATATAAAAAATTCTTTTTATACCTCAGCAAAAATCTGGTCTGAATGTTGGTTCAGTGTGTGCAGTATAATTAAATTCAATTTATTTAACTTCATTAAAAAAAATCTGAGGCCGTGCTATAGACACAGTCTATAAAGGGCCTGTGTGTACTTTTTTCATCCCCCCCCCCTACCTCACTCTACTGATTGGTTTCTTCACGGAAACATCCATAGTTAATTCTATTGTAAAAATCCAGGCTCGGTCGAGCCTGACTAGAGAGACTAATCTAATATGGTTTAATTAATTTAATTCCTGTTGGGAATTCCTCTATATACACCGCTGTTTGGCTCATCAAAGACCACCGTCCCAGATCTTTAAAACTCATCGAATGGAATGAATTCACTCACCAGCCATACATAATTTATTTGTTATATTTTATACACAGCTTTTTCTTTAGTGATCAATATTGAATTTTACAATTAAAGTCAAGCGGAATTGATATAAAAGAACGGACTTCTATTCTACTAACATAATTAAAATTTAAATCAAATTATAATTATCACTAACTAGGGGAGACATACAGAGAAAAATAGAACCCAGCACCCAGCACCGGGACTTGAACCATTATCCGTTACAGGTGCTCTTAGCTTAGTTGGTAAGAAGTATGAATACTATCTAAAACTTAAAAATTTGAATTTCTAATTGATTGTACTAGGTACAGGTACTAATTGAGAACTTTATAATTATAAGCGTTAATTCTCGGTCTAGTTCTATTGCCGTGAATATTTGGCTAGCTTGACTTGTAGAATTAAGATTAAAAGCTTGGATTCAGGACTTGGTATCGGTAACGACAGTGAAAATCATTCTCCAGTATAGCTCAATTGGTAAGAGCGCCTGTAATGGATAAATAGGAGGCCTGTGGTTCAAGTCCCGGTGCTGGGGTCAATTCAGCGCCGGTGCTACACTTTTGGCCGCCACAGGCAAGACGGTTTTTGGCCGCCCCATTGAAATAGGCTTTCTCTAACCGAAGGGGGGGGGGGGGGGAGGGGGGGAGAAGGGTTATTTTTGGGGGCTTTCCTACATTTATGTGTTTGGGTTATTACACAAAAAATAACTGGAAAGTTCCAAGTCTTTGTGTTGGGTTCTTTCGGGAATAAAGAACCTGTAACGACCTCCAGGCAAAGTGAGACAAACGCAAGAAATTATAATTGTCCTCGGTTTGGTTTCGCCTACGGACCCTAAAAATGGATATACCTAGATATTATGCAAATTCAATAAAAGTTGGCCTATAAGTTGTTAAGTTTAATGTTTTACTATTTAATCTAAAATATTCATATTTTAAGTTGGTAATAATAGTATTGATATTATAAAAAATAGGCCTAAACTGTCACTGGGGCATGACTATATAATTAAATTTTTGGATGTCAAAAATTTTATAATATTAATATCATCTGAGGAAAAAATGGCCAGAAATTTTCTATGGCCATATTTTTAATATTATTCTTAGTGGACATTATATTGTGAATTGTAATTAAACACGCCTCCTCTGATACTTTAATTTAGATTAGATTAAAAAGTAAATTTTTACTAATAAGCCAACTTTTGTTAACTTCGGACAGTCTCGGCTTTTTTTGTTCTTGGGGTATAACAACTTAAATTATTTTCAACTTTTTAAAATCAAATAATTTTTCCACTATCAATCGCCCTTACAGAGACAGAGGGCTGAACAAAGTCTATTTAATATAACCTGACTGCTTTTTAAAATAGTGCATGTCACTATTATTTTCAGCTATGATAGTTTTTAAGTAATAAAGTAAACTAGGCTATTATTAAAAACTCAATATTAGAGGAAGGGTACTTCTTTAGATAGTTACTCCCCTATGCTGCTTTAGAATAAAAGTAACTTTGACTAAATAACTATTAAGAAAAAGAGATGTTTAGTCCAATGATGTTTGGGACCAAGGAATATCCCATTTCTGTTTTTATAAGGGGAGTACCAGTCTAAAGAAGGACATTCCGTACACCTTTAGATTGTTACTCCCCTCTGCTTCTTTTTATAAGGGGAGTAACAATCTAAAGAAGTGCCAGAGGAAGAAACCTATAACAGTAAAATATTTAACAAGTAAAAATATTTGTAATGAGAAGCAAAAATTCGATCTTGAGATTTTGATGAATTTACACGTTTTGAGGTCCCCTGAGTCCAAAAAAGCGGGTTTTAAAATATTTCTGTCTGTCGTCTGTGGATACGCCTGGAGCCTAAACTACTGGGCCAATTTTCACAAAATTTGGCATATACATGTTCAGAAAATTCATACCCCGAAATGAATTTTTCCCCAAACACTCTGAAAAAACATGAAAAAAATTATTTCCCGAAAACGGTTCCTACGATTTTGATTAAAAAATTCTAAAATGTAGCCCATTTAAATACGAATCTAACGATATAAGCCGTTTTCCCTGGGAAAATCTAGTTCCTGGGAAAATAGCTTTGACCGTGGACGGAGAGAGGCCAGGATCGATTCCCCGCCGAGGAGAAGTTATTTTTAAATTTTGATGAAAATATTCAATAATAATTAAATGTACCTACTATTTATTTTATTTTTTTCCTTTATTTGGCATTGGCTTTACACCATACAACCATAATTGTAAATGTACCTACTAAAACTAATAAATTGAAAACACTGGGCTAAGTAATTATGAACTCGTATATCAAAAACTTTGTCTGATTTGTCTGGGACCGATTTTTATTTTATTAGGACTAGGAGAGATATAACAATTATTAAAAAATTAAGGGAAGAAAATATAACATTTATAAAGGGGTAAGAAAAGAGTTAAGTGAATAAATAAAAAAATGATATGAGGTATAATAAAAAAGATTTAAGGAGGGTCACGAGAGAAAGAAAAATACATACATAACAAAGACAGCCGATAGTTTTTTGTAGGAAAAAAAAAGAAATAACACCGGTGTTACCAAGAAAACCCGAAATGCGATTAGCTCGGCTAGATCAGTGTTTCTCAACCTTTTTGTACCGGTGGACCACAAGATAGATTCCTTATGTACCCGCGGACCACAAGCCCCCCCCCCCCCCCCCCCCCCCAACTTACCTCGCCCTACACCCGCCTCAAATATTATTTAATTTATTAATATTTTATCATATTTTTTAATGTAGCTCTCAAGCAATAATTAAACTTGTAATCTATTAATAAAATGTCTTTCATGGGTCAGTTTTTCAATAGCAGATTACCAAACCATATGATTAATAATAAGCGTAATAATTAATATTAACATCTTACGGATCACGTATATTATTGTAATAGTTTAAAAATTTTTGTATGGATCTGGCCCTAGATGTCACAAATACCCAGGACGGTTAAAAATAAACTACATAATATCATGTTACAAATTATATTTTGGTTGTACATATTATAAATACACTTGTGTTGTGTAACAAGTTCGTAATAGATTATGTCTATTGTCATTTAAAAAGAGTCCAGACATGCACCATGACTTAATGAGCGAATTTTCAAAGAAATCTGCTAAAAAAAATTTATTTAAAAAAAAATTGAAATTTGGTACACAGGGGTGCGGGGTACAAATGTCAAATTAGAATACACCCTTCAAGATACAGGTTGCTGGAAAGCTCTTTAAGAGTACAGTAATTGTTGTTATATACATTTTATTTCATATAAAAGGGTGAAAAATGAAAAAAAAAAAGTTTTTATGCTATTTTTGACTCTAAATAGACTCCAAAAATTCTGGCCAACGAACTCATCCTTTCTTTTGATATTATTGACATTTTAACATTTAACACATTGATTTTTAAGTGCATCCAAGGGTGAGATATCGCCTGTCCATAACAACCCTATTCATATACTTACATACATAAAAAATGGGTCAAATTTCAGGAATCAATTAAGAATGGTCTAAAACGGATTGCTATGGAGAACATTTTCAAAAATTCGCATTACAAAAATTTTGAAGCCATTGCAATAGCTCAATTTTCTTCGAAAATTCGCTAAAAAAAAGTGTTACATTTCAGTAATTGATTAAGAATGGTCTAAAACGGATTGCCATGGAGAAAATTGTCAAAACTTCGCATTACAAATTTTTTTAAGCCATTGCAATAGCTTAATTTTCTTTAAAAATTCGCTAAAAATAAAAAATTACAATATCAATGGCTACCTTGATCCTGCATATAATTGCACAATTTGTCAATATTTGGCTTAAAAGTAGTTAATGCCATTCTCACTGGAGCATCCAAATGGGTCAATCTGTTTCTCTGCTTATTCTTAATAAGACTGAGGGTAGAAAAAGAAGCTTCACATAAATATGTAGAGTGGAAGGGCAGGATCAATTTTATTGCTTTTTCACTCAATTGTGGATATTCATGAAGTAGTGGCACCCAAAATTCTGATATATTTTTATACTGTGATTTTATAAGCCTTAGATGAGTATCAGCAGCAATGTCAATCAGTTGTTCTTGTTCTTGAATCGAAAGATTAGTATCCTTAGCTGGTAAAAAAGGATCAAAAACCCACATATTTTGAATCCTCACGTCAGCATCCGCTGGAAAATACTTTTCGAAATAATCTTGCACTGACTTAATGTAAGTTACAACAAGCAAATTTAGTTGGCGTTTATTTAGTCCCTCAGTTTCAGACATGAATTCTGAAAATAAAATGAACATTTGATAGGATTCTTTTCTTGCTTCGGATTCCCACAGTAGCAATTTCTTTTTAAATGAATCGATTTTCTTCCAAAGGTCAAATGACGTCATTGATGGCCCTTGAAGGCCAAGATTTAACACATTGAATTGTTGGAAAATGTCAGCCAAAAAAGCTAGCTGTGCCACCCATTGACCATCACGAAACTTGTCAGCTAATTCTGGTTTCTTCTCGTCGAGAAACATACAAATTTCCTCTCTTAGTTCGTAGAACCTAGACAAAACGCGACCTCTTGATAGCCAGCGTACTTCCGTGTGAAGGAGAAGATTCGAATGAAGTGATCCCATATCCTCGCAGAGTAAAGCAAACAATCTTGAATTAAGAGCATTGCTTTTAATAAAATTGACTGCTTTTACTACTAATGAAAGAACTTCATTTAGTTCAGGGCTTATCCTTTTTGCAGCTAGCATTTCCCTGTGAATGATGCAGTGTGTAATCGAGATATCCGTTCCAGCTTCTTTTTTTACAAAACTTGGAAGACCTGTTTTGTATCCCGTCATAGCCGCTGCACCATCAGTGCAAAGACCAACGCAATCTTGCCAGGAAAGCTTACGTAATTTTAGGTACCCATCAATAGCATTAAATATATCCTCACCGGTTGTATGTCCAGACATTTCTATGCAAGTCAGGTATTCTTCGGATATATTGTTTATTTCCTCATCAATGTACCTGACGTAAACTAGCAAGATAGCTTTATTAGTTACATCAGTCGACTCATCTAATTGCAGAGCAAAATATTTGGAACTACGAACTTTAGCAATAAGTTGACCTTCTACATCCGAAGCCATGGCTTCAATCCTTCTACCTACTGTAGAGTTTGAAAGAGGAATATTTTTCATTTTCTGTGCATAAGATTCACCAAGAATCTCCCTAGTTGCATCAACAATGCAAGGAAGTACCAGGTCTTCTCCTATGGTAAACGGTTTCTTAGCTTGCGCTATTCGTAGTGAAACTATATAAGACGCTTTCAATATGGCTTTTTCTTGAGTGGAAAACGTTTTTAATACATTTTTTTTGTTTTTTAGCTCGAGTTCCTTACGCTTAAAAAACTCGAGAGGCTTTTCCGTAAAATCTTTATGTTTCGATTCTAAATGACGAATAAGCTTAGCTGGTTTCATGGCGTCATTACTCAACACCTCTGCACATACAACACACTGTGGTAGTTGAATACCTCCATCATCTATAAATGTAAAACCATGCTTAATATATTCTTTGTTGTACTTACGATTAGCAGCTTTTCTACACTTTTGTACTTTTGAGCATTGTTTGTCACTATCACTTACCGTGGTACTTGTAGATTCATCCACCACATCGTCACGTTTCCTTTTTAGAAATTCGAACAATTTCACCTGCTTACTCATAGTAATTAACTTTGAAACTCACGAAAAAAAAACAAAAAAAAACTAAAAATCAGTTAAAAAAATTAACTGAAAATCACAAAAGTACTTATAGGTAGATAAAGACCAAACGTTAATTTGCACAATGTAAACTGGATGAGAACAAAATGTAAGCAGAACAGTAACTCACGTAACTCAGACTAGTCTTTGTCACAGTAAAGCGCGGTGTGTTGACAAAAACTAAAATAAAAATGAAATAAGTAATAGATTTAAAAATATTATGTTTTATAGATAGTAGGGGTAAGTAGAGGGGTTTACTTTGAATTTACAGACAAACCTCGACAAAAAAAGTGTTAGAAACAAAGATAAAAGGGTTAATAAAATTAGATAGATAAGAAGGCCCTGTTAGTGAAGAAACTTGGTGGTAACACCACCTCTTGATTCCCGATACTCTGTGACACCTTATCGGATTTATACCTCAGACTAGCCCTGTCTTATTTTATCGAAATATAATTCTATTAGCTGTACATATTTTTGACTCGATACATATAATTAATTTGTTTCTTGGTTGTTTTCTCAATCTTTCCGCGGACCACCTGGAACAGTCCCGCGGACCACATGTGGTCCGCGGACCACAGGTTGAGAATCACTGGGCTAGATAACTAAAACAGCACCTGATAAGGTAGGTATTGTCTAGTGGTGTTATTACTAGGGTTCCATCTCTAACTTGCCTACTCAGACTCAGTACAGGGGGTTACGCACATTATTATCGTTTTGCTACTACAGATTTTGTTTTTCAATTTATAAAATAAAACAAATTGAGGGTGTCATCGGCCGCCCCCTGAGTTTGGCCGCCACAGGCGGCCGCCTGCCCCGCCTGTGCGTAGCGCCGGCGCTGGGTCAATTTTCTCTTTATGTCTCCCGTAGTTTGATAATTATAATTTGATTTAAATTAAAATTTAATCTTTCCGCAGAATGAATACTAAGTAAAAATTTGAACATAATTAAAAATACGTGGGGCCAAAATTTATATACAAATACACCAACATTAATATAATAAGTAAGAACCTAAACAACTCTTTAAGACAAAAAAAAAAAAAATAAATAAAATAAAAATAATAAAACACTTACCCGGAGGACATTCTTTGGCTTTGCTTGCCTGGTTACCCATTATTGGAGCTAAAATATACTCTAGCATGTCACTGCAAACAGCCAAGCTTGGTTCCACAATAAAATCTATGAAACCTGAAAGGATAAATCAGAATAAGTATTAAATGGAGTCTAATTTAATCAAAATAAATAATAATTTCCAATATAAGCGGTAATGCAATACAATATAGGGGAAGGCGGGGCAAAGTGGCCAGGGCGGGTAAAGTGGCCAGGGGGGGGGGGGGGGGGTAAAGTGGCCAAGGGCGGTCCCACGGGGGGGGTAATGGGGGTAATTACCCCCCCCAGGATTTTTGGAGAAATAAAAAAAAAACCTCAAAGAAAACACCAAATGGCTTGGAGATAACAGATAACAAAGTTATATTTCTAAATAATATATATTTTGTATTATCTTTTAATAATCTAATACAATACTAAAGAAAAAAAAGGGGACATTACTGAAAGTGTAGATAAGCAGCTACTAGGTGATAGGGAGTGGAGCATTCGGGTACTTTGATGAGACTTAAAGACCGACTCGAGATGAAAGCACCGAATCCGATAGTTAAAGAGTTATACCATTATAAGTAGTGGTATATATGTATATGTGACTTGTTTTTATTAACCCCCTACCCCCTCTATATCTATCTTACAATAATTTATTTTTATTTTAGTTCTACCTTTGACTTATCACTGTTCAGACCTATTTCATTATTTCACCCTTACATTTAAAACGTCTAAATATTTTATTTGTTGTAGTTCTTTTTGTTAAAATTATTTCTTTGTTGAAAATTTTTGTTTAATTGCGCGATTTAATTGTGTTCGTAAATTATGGATAAATACTTAACAAAGCGTCCACGCTGCTCGATTATTCCAACTTCAACAGATATAAACAATGACAGTGACACTGAAGTGAGAAATGTGAACTCCAAGCAAATAGTACAAGGTAATAATATAGATATAGGACATTACATTAATAATGAATTTAAAAATTTAACGGACTTTGATTTAAAAAATATAATTGAACTAGCTTGGAAGCCTGATGCTGACTTTACATTTCCATTTTCGATTCACAATAAAAAAGGAAAAGACGCTAAGTGCTATTTAGGGCCAAAACATTTCAACAATTATCAGTGGTTAACATATTCAAAAATTTTAAATGGTATTCTATGTAAATATTGCGTATTTTTTTCTAGTAAATTAGGCGGCGTTAATAAAAGCACGCCTTTAAATAAATTGGTTAAAAATCCATTAACAAAATATTCAAAACTGCAAAGATGGGGATTTGGAAGTTCATAATAACCACTTATACCATAAAGAAGCAACAGAAAGCTAATGAATTTATTAAAAGGGTGGAAAATCCACAAGAAAAAATAATTAACAAACTGATATCTACTAGAGAAAGCCAAATATTAGAAAACCGTCAGAAATTGAAGCCCATAATTGAGTCAATAATTTTTTTAGGGCGCCAAAATATATCTTTGCGAGGCCATAGAGATGATGGCGAATTTTCATTTATTTCTCTAGACTCTAGAAGATGATCAGGACGTTAAACAAGAACAAGACATCGATACTAACCAGGGAAATTTCAGAGAGTTGTTAAAATATAGAGCCCTGAATGGTGATAATAATTTAAAAAATTATTTAGAACATATAAACTGCAAAGCAACTTATATTAGTAATAATACGCAAAATGAAATTATTTCTTGTTGTGGTAATGAAATTCTTGACAAAATTGTTTCTGAAATTAAATTAAATAAATTCTATTCCATAATTTTTGATGAAACCACCGACATCAGTAAAACGTCACAAATGTCAATCGTTCTAAGATATTTTGACGAAAAAACTAACAATTAAAGAAGACTTTGTGTCTTTTGTAGATGTATACGGGGATAATTTCGATGAAGATGTTAGTACTGAACCAAAAGCAACTGGAAAGGTGTTAGCTAATACTGTCCTCAAATTTTTGAGTGACAACAGCTTACCATACGATGATTGTGTAGGTATAGGGACAGACACATGTAGTGTGATGATGTCTGACCAAGTAGGAGCAGTGGCTGAACTTAAAAAACAATTAAAGAATGCTCAGAAATGTCCTTGTTACAGCCATTCATTGAACCTATCTTTGTCAAAGTCAGTTATTTTTCAAAATAATTTTTAATTTTTAATCTAATTTTTTTTAATCTTAGAATATTGTGTTTATGATCTTTTTTTTATCATCTGCAAAGGTTATTATAATGTTCAATAATTTTTTTTTTTTATTTCATAACAGTTATGAAATAAATAAAAAATTGTTAACAAACAGTTACTGTTTGTTTCTTATTATATTTGTAAGAGTAGCTATACTAGGAATCAGTTTTTTTAAAGAGCTACTGTCCCCTTTCTGGTTTTAGAGGGGTTTTTTATGGAGCTTATGCAATACTTCAAGTTTATTCGGGGGGGGGGGGGGACTTGATATTTTGGGTTCTAAATGTATAAGATCGTCTATCGTAGTTTTCTAATTATTTTGAGGAGAAGAGGGGAAATAAGGACAATGATATTGATTACCCCCCCCAAAACTTACCCCTAGGACCGCCCCTGAAAGTGGCCATCCTCAGTTTTATGGTTGTTGAGTGCTGCTGTTAATCGGAGATTATAGCAACCTTTCATAGACAACCATATCAGTCTTAATACATTGTTTAAACTTTTAACCACATGTTTTTTGTAAAGTTATCCGTTTTCTACTTTCACACCTCTATGATTTATGCTAAATGTTTATTTATATTATTTATTATTATTATAGTAATAAACTTTATGATTTTAAACAAAAGTGTTAAAATGTAGTGATAACTTGTCTACAAAACCATGTTTAAAAGGTAGGGTGACCATACGTCCCGTTTTGACCGGGACAGTCCCGTTATTTTAAGCTTTTGAAGGCGTCCCGTCGGTTAGCGAAAATGTCCCGTTTTTGGAAAATGGGACATTTTCCAGAATGTCTGGACAAAATGAAAAACTTGTCCCATACTTAATGAGTTGGAGAAGTTTTAAATCTTAATACATATGTTGTATATCAACGGTTTGCTTCTCCTAAGTGTGATATTTATTCGTCATCAGTTTTAAAAGGAAAAAAAACAGCAACACTAGAACTTCACACAAAGTATAAAGTATTTGTTATAAAAATTAACCGGTTTCGACTACTTAACAGGTATCTTCAGAATCTAAATCAGTTGCTCATAGTAACATGGTGTTGAAGTGAATCTCGGAGTTATTCAATGATGACGAATATGATATTTATTATGAGGGGTAAATCTTACTTCGGACTGCAAAAACGATTTCAGTAGCTTTTCCATAAATTCAATCTTATTTTTTAAAACTAATTTTAAGTACTGTTTTTAATTTCAGGGAAAATTACGAAAGGTTATGGTTAGTATTATTTGTCCTAATCTAACTATAACCTTCCATCATTACCCTAAAACGTGACTCTTTATGATTTTATATAAAACCAATACTATTGAATTAATCGAGATACTACAACCGGAATCGTTATTATTATGTAAAAAGGAATAGTTAATTAAAAAAAAAAAAAAACGAAGTAAATCGGACAGTACGAAATAGGTGGTCATGATTGTGCAAATTTACCCATTAATGTCCAAAGAAAAAATGTTATCCAAAGAATGCTAATTTTTCCTTAATTTGTCCACACAGCAAAATATATGCCCACACCCTATCGCCTGGGGTTGCAATAGCTCGACACCCCCCTCCTTCTCCCCCATTTCAATGTCCCGTTTTGGACTAAACTTTTTATGGTCACCCTATTAAAAGGTCACATAGTTCCGTCTGGTTATTGAGTTTATGACAACTTATGTATCATGGCGTCAAACAGGGCAAAGTTTTTTCCCCCATAGCTACTATTTGTTTTTGTTTCTTTTTATTTATTAGTTTTTTTTTGTTTTTTTTCTACACACCTAAAAGTATGCTAATTTATTATTTTTATAGATATTTACTATGGATGAAGTTAAATAACTACATATTACAAACATATTGTTGTGGCCACTTTTCCCCCTTGTGTCGGGCAAAGTGGCCATTTGGATACTTTTTGAAAATTAATCAATTTGGTTTCTTTAAATAATTTTAAATTAAATGAAAAAATACATGATATAGGATGGTTGAAGTATACAATCAGAAAGTTTTAAAGCACTAGGTCGATTATAAGTTCACTTAAAAAATCAGCAAACCTTAGCATGGCCACTTTGCCCCACCTTCCCCTACATAAATATAAGGTAACTAAAAATAATACCTATTTGAGATTGTGCAACGAGAGTGTTATTTCTGTCACAAAGGGGTGAGAACGGAATGCCGAGTTCTTTCTCCTTGTCACCCTGCATGAAGAATTCTTCAAGTAAACTCGTGGTCCATCTATGATGAAGATCCCATTCTTTAGCTGGGTGACTGATATCACAGCAGTGTAATACAAGTGATAAAGCTTTTGATTTATCAACACTGAAAAAAAACAAAAAGTCAGTTGATTTATTAACTAGACGTTAGGGAGCACAAAAAAAAGTCGCCGAAGAAAGCCGAAGCAAAGGAAGTCGAGTACGATCGGGTCTAGCCCCGCCCACCACTAGTGTCTATACTGTGCAGTGCATTCAACCATATCTTCTCTTTAGCCTGTATAATCTCTCTTCAAGGCCTATTCCATTATGACACGACTAAACATAATAACACTTAAACTTAAGAAATATATCAAATCAAGTATAATAACACTAAAGAAATATTTATATTAATACAGCATGAGAATACAATTAAACATAGACATTATAAATCATACATATAAAATAGAAATAAAATAGACATCGTTATTTTTACATTATTTATAGTTTATATTATTATCACGTAAACCCAAGAGTGATTGAAATGGAATACGTACACAAATTATACACGATTAGTAATTATAATTCTAAAATAAAAAAATGCAATTAATCCCAAAACAGAAATACGAAAAACTGAATGTAAATTTAAATGTAATTTAATTAAAAACAAAGCTTTTAAAATAGATAAATGCGCGTTTAAATTTTTTCGCATGTTTTTACAAATTGAGAAATATATTTTTATAATACATACATACATTTATACATACATAAATACATACATACACACAAACACACACACCCACACACTATTTTTTTTTACAAGAAAGTATAATGTAGAACTGATTAGGAGAGAGGTTCTTCTTTGGTGTGACACCACGTATTCTAAGAATTCCCAGCAGTTTAAAATATAAACATAACATATAACATTATTATTAGATATTAATAAAAACCCTTTTCTTTTAATATTCTTAATAAATATTATAATATCATAATATGATCCACGTCATATTAACCATTTCTTACTAATCGATTTAAATTAAAAAAATTATTATGTATGTATAAATTATTAATAATTAAAATTATTATATTATAAATTATTATTATTATGATATATGTACAAAATTAAAAAAAGGGTGATTCTAAACATCATTGGCTACAAAAAACGTCTTATAAACCATGGGGCTATTCTCAACTGTTTCCCACAAGGTCAAAATTTATGTTTTTTTAAGATCGCATACCTTTGCACATAAAAACACTTATTTCTCCAAAAGTATAAAAACTAAAACAACATTTTTGGTTGCGTTGTAAAGCTAACAAAATTTCTTACAAGAAAAGTATAATATTAATTTGCATACCCTCAAATTATATATATATATATTAATTAATCAATGAAGTACACCCTTCTAAATTTCATGAGAGAATCTACAGATGGTTGTTGAGGTGTAAATTATGAATGAAAAACACTAATTCATAATGCGAGACGTTTCGACCCTTAAATTAAGGTCATCTTCAGTCATTTATTTGATAATCTACAATAAAAATCACAATAATTATAAACAATTCCTTTGTTAATAAAATTAATTACAATTCACTAATTAACTTGAATTCGGTATCCGATTAAAAATTCCTTAATGACAAATTTAAAATACTTACAGTGTCATAGATGTTGGTATTTATCATAATAAAGTAAAAGTATCATAATGGAGTTAGAAATTCTTTTATTATGATAAATACCAACATCTATGACACTGTAAGTATTTTAAATTTGTCATTAAGGAATTTTTAATCGGATACCGAATTCAAGTTAATTAGTGAATTGCAATTAATTTTATTAACAAAGGAATTGTTTATAATTGTTGTGATTTTTATTGTAGATTATCAAATAAACGACTGAAGATGACCTTAATTTAAGGGTCGAAACGTCTCGCATTATGAATTAGTGTTTTTCATTCATAATTTACACCTCAACAACCATCTGTAGATTCTCTCATGAATATATATTTTTTTTAAATATTTTTTTTTATGGTTCCTTAACTTGGTAGAAAACCGAGGATAAACTTGTTGGACTTCAGGAAAAATTTCCTTATTTACTAACGTTTTGATGAATATTAATATTATTACCCTTTCATAAAGTAAAAAATAAACATGTTTATTGTTGCTATTTTTGACACAAAGATAAGTATACTAAACCAACCTTGCTTTTTACTCACCTGTAAGTCAAGAATTGCAACAATAAACACGTTTCTCTTTTACTTTCAGCGAAGTTTAATAACAATTACGCCCGATGAATGGGTAATAATATTAAAATCGATCGAAACGTTAGCAAATAAGGAAGTTTTTCCTGAAGTCCGAAAAGTTTAAGCTCGGTTCTTTACCAAGTTATAGAACCGCAAAGCAATTGATTTTTTAATTTTTTTCTTAAATATAAAATTTGTATACATTGTTTGTCATGTAATTTGAGGGCATGAAAATTAAAATTATACTTTTCTTATTGAAAAATTTGTCAGCTTTACAACGATACCAAACATTTTGGTCTAGCTTTTATACTTTTGGAGCAATAAGTGTTGATCTTAAAAAAATCATAAAATTTGACCTTGCGGGAAAACGGTTAATATTTGACCCATGGTTTATACATATAGTGTTTTTTGTAGCCCCTGGGGCGTAGAACAACCTACTTCATTTTTTCACATATAATGCCAGTCACCCTGTATAAATGAAATTTAACAAATGTTACCTGGGTTCAGCCAATGTAAGAAGGTTCTTCATGTTCTTTAGCTGTTGGAAATGGAAGCTCATGTCAGTAGCCAGTACCATATCTATTACCAAAGTTCTAAATTCTCTGTATTCTTCTCTTGACAGGTTCTGAAGAATGTTCGAATCACTCTCTCGTACAACCCTGCAATTTACAGCACATCCTAGTATTATTTAATTCTTCAAATCAAATAAGGAATATTAAAAAAAAAATAAACATTTAAGATTTAATATAAATATCATAATAGGAAATTATATAAAAATTAGATGGACATATTATTGTGTAGGTAATAAAAATTTGGAAAAGGCTGGAGTGTACAGTGCATATTAATACAATCAACTGTATAATAAGACCCCGTGATAATAGGTCCCAATAAAAAACACGGTGAATTTTAAGAAATGAAATGTTCATGAAAAGTGGGGTTGCATGTTTGATTTAAAATTAACTACTGTTTGGTAACACCTATTTGTTTTTTATTTTATTGTTTTAAATGAAGAATTTTTTTTTTTTTTTTTTTTTTTTTTTTTTTTTTTTAAATGAAGTATTCCTGTGCCACTGTCTATCTAACCTAGCTCTGCTAGTGTAGATAGCAGTTGCCTCCTCTTAGTCTATCTATTTTTTAAATTATTTCTTAATTTCATTTTGTTTTAATCATTTATGCTTCAGCCCGGTTCCTTTAGCCTTAGGAGGCATGACTGATTCAAAATTAAGTAGTCACATTTTAAATGGTCCCCATGTGCTTAATACTAGAGATAGGAGATTGAAATTAAGCAAATTTTCTAGTAACAATGTGGACGTTTATTGGACATTAGTCACATTTTCATGTGTGGAAGAGAATGTCTGATAAATTAAATCTTGTCAATTTGCACATTCTTAGAGGTGCTCAGCGAAGTTGCACATCACATTCTCTAACGTCTCATCAGGAATCTGTGCGATTACACGGCAGATAGCGTCCTTCAACTTGGCAAGGGTAGGTGGTTTGTCGATATAAACTTTGGCCTTTAAATATCCCCATAAGATAAAATAAGAGGTTGGGCGAGCGTGGGGGCCATAGAATTACACCATTCCATGAAATCACATGACCAAGAAAAATGTTATGGACACGATCCATGGTGCAGTGGGTCCATCTTGTTGGAACCATATGATTGTAGTCAGTATCCATTTTGTTAGCCTCTGAACAGGGGATGAAAAAATCGGATTCCCTGACGAGATGTTAGAGAATGTGATGAGCAACTTTGCTGAGCGCCTCTAATAATGTGCAAATCGACAAGTACGTCATTTATCAGACATTCTCTTCCACACTTGAAAATTTGACTTATGTCCAGTAACCTTCCACATTTTTGCTTGAAAATTTGCTCTATTTCAATCTCCTACCTCTAGTATTAAGCATATGGTGATCATTTAAAATGAAGGGTACACGGGAAAAAGGATGAGAGTCACTTTTTTTGTATTTCGAGAAAAATGGAAAACAAAGTTTACAGATTCCTGGAAAAGCTATTTGTGGTGTTATAATCATTTTAGATAAATAAATTATTATTATAATCATTCTTAATCATATTTAATTTGAGAAAAAAACCTTATTTTGGAATTGACAGCAGTTATTATCAAAAATAGCTAAAATTCATTGGACTCACATCTTTTTTTCTTCAGGAATTTTTGGACAAACAATCTATTGAAGCTAGAAACATTTTTTTTTTACTTATTCTTCTTATTATTTTAGTTTTTAAAAGATAATATGTATGTAATACTGTAAACTTCCAATTTCAATTATTGTTATGTTAATTGTAGGTAGTTCTATGAAGTTCTAAATACTTGGAAATATACAAAAATTAAGTAGGAGAGATTTTTAGATGTTAGAAAAGCACATTAAGGTCAGTTAATTACATTTTTTACTGTAAAATTCTGTTTTTTGTTGGTTTGTTATGTTGATTTTAAATAATGTATTCATCTATGTTGTTGACAATGTTAATAAATTGTTGTTTTAGCTTGATAATGACCCAAGTGGGGTTGAAATATCGAAAATTGATATAAAAACTTGGTTTTTTATCTATACCCTTGAGACCTAAAGCAGATGACTGAGTGATTAAGAATAAATATTATATAAGGGTAATTCAAAACTTCACTTATTATTTTATTTCTTTTTTTTTATTCTCTCATAAAATTATTGTTTCATGGTTATATTGCTATAATTATATTTGACATTTAATTATTTATTTTAAAAAAAATGATACATTAAAAAAGGAATCAAAAAGAAAAATTAAAGAACATTAAAATTAACACAGAAAGAGTAACGACCATTAAACGTATTGCAGTAAAAATATACTCTATTGATTCTGAATTTATTTTGAAGCAACAAATAGGTCTTGTAAGAAAAGGGAATTTTTATTTGTATAGTAGCTTTAAGAAGCGAGTCCATAGTAGGGGAACATAGTAGTGGACTCTCATCTTTCTTCCCTTGTACACCATATTTTTAAACACATATTTGGGTAGGTTTTAATAGTTATTTTAAAATGAGGTTTGTATAGTACTATTAGTACACGCCTTGAGCAACAAGATGGCGTTGCTAACTCAATTTCTACAAAAATGTCACTCTCATTCTTTTTCCCGTGTACCCCTCAAATGTGGTCATCCCGCTCTACGCCAGACTGTATAAAATAGTAGATCTTGTGAACCAGGTAACGTGGCTTATGGGCTGAGTATATTATAGCTGGGTAATACCCATAATTTTTATTCAACTTAAAAATCAACATATAATTGGAATTTCATGTTATCTATATATATAAAATTAAAGTTTTGTCTGTACATTGGTCAGAATTGAAAAATTTTTGGATACTTTTTCATTTTAGACATTCCAAAAACCGAATCCGGCCTTAACTTTTTTCGTGTATGTGTGTGGGTATGTATGTGGGTATGTATGTGGGTATTATGTGGGTATGTATGTGGGTATGTATGTGTGTCTATCGCCCCAGTCAGACTTTATAGGCACAAAAGTGGCTAAATGAAATCGATTAATTTTTTTTCAAGGGTGATCGCAAACATGTTGCGCAATTTCTAGGCTTGGTTTCATCTAAAAATATTGAGTAGAACCAAAGTTATTAACAATTTTATAAAAAAAAAGTGTATAAAACAACCTAAAAAAAATAGGTTGACCCGCCGTAAACAAACCCCACAGATTCGCTATTCAAAATGTTTGGGTACTTCTAGACCACCTAGAGAATTGCGGTTTTTTGCATTTGGTCGGAAATTGGCCTAATCCCATTGAAAAAATCCGGATCGTAAAAAAAATATATCCCCCCCCCCCCTAAAAAATTAAAGATGGCGGACGCACTTAAATGTTTTTTGGAGGCTTATTGTGGCTAAACGGTAAGTCGTATCGACAAGCTGATTGCGCCAGCGCTAACTTATTTTAATAGATCTACAAATTTGGTCCTATTACTTATTGTCGTAATTTCATTGGTTCTACCTTAAATAGAGCTAAATTTTATTTTTTTAAAAAGAAATTTCACTTTGAGCGCTTATGGCGTCCGCAATTGTTGACCGATTTAATTTCTGATTGAAGTGCTTAAACCTCAAACTAATGCTCTTTAAATCAAGTATTTATTATTTTACTAATTGCTCCTATAACTAGAGTTATTAAATATTTACTGGTGCAACTACCGTATTGAATGAAGAGGCTGGTAATTAAATAATGCACCATCATTGTTGATGATTGTTTAATGATTTCCCAGTCTAATTGGTTTTTTCTACGTTTTTTTTTCTTATTCATTATAACTTTTTTTTTAGCATTGTTAGTTATTACTATATTACTTAGTTTCTACTGGCAATTTTTAAAATATATAGATAGAATCCAAACTATGATTTAGCGAGTATTATATTCTTATATAATGGAATTAATGATGTGTAATATAGTCCTGATTTTATTCCTAGAAGGCTTTGGAAACAAAACTATTTAGGAATTTAATTAAATTGCTAGGCCTACATAATTATAGGAAACATAGCCAATAATAACTAGCATGAGCCCCGCGCGGAGCGCGGGGTGAAAGCTAGTATTCAACATATAATTTGGGATTTGGGACATTATTTTATATTCAGTACTCATAAAAAATTTGCATTTTCATATTATAAATATGAATTTTATTAAATTCTTACATTAAACAAAATTTCATGACAGATAAACTAAAATAAGTTTGCGTTTTTCTGAGCAATGTAGTTCTTCGTTTAAAAAAAAAAAAGAAAAGAAAACTCTTTGACTGGAAACCCGACTGATCCTCTTAAAGTATTAAAAACTTGGAAGGAAAAAGACAAATAATAAAATACGCTTGAAATCCGTCAAATGTTTTTATTTTTATCATTTCAACCGAACTAATGCATTATAAAAAAAAAAATATAATAATAATAAACAGGTCAAGTGTGTGCTAGTCAGCAGACAGCGAGGGTCCGTAGGCCACACTATATAGTGTTTAACTGTAAAGTGTATAAACAGTGTTTTTTTAAAATGCTAAAAAGCTAACTTTGAACCATTCTAAGGGTCTGATATTCTCAAAACACACTCTGATAAAGTATTTTTTTGCCACTGAACCGGACTACCACCATATAAATACATCGAAAAGACCATAATTATAAAAAAAACCCATAACCCCCCATAAGTGACCCTAAAAACCATAAAAGCTTATTTATTTTAATAATAGGTGTAATATATTGATTAATACATGTTAATATTTAAAGTTTTCTTCAAAGATTAAAACTGAAAAGCATATTATTTATAATAATTTCAAGATAAAAAGAACTTTTTATATACTACGTTTTTAAATTTTCTGTTGAATCGTATGTAATGTTGATAATATAATAGTTATTGTTATATAATATATAATGTTAGTGAAAAAAAAAATAGTTCCGAATTTATTTACTTCACATAAATGACAACCATCTAGAGAGCTGATCTTAAACCTATAAAAGGATAAATCTTTGTACAACAGATCTCCCCAACACCAAATCTAAAGCGTGCATTCGATATATTTGAAATAATATAAATAATATAATCGATAAATAATATAATCGATAAATAAGTAGAATAATAAAAAACCGTAAAGTTTTCCACAAAATGAAGCTTTTTAAACTTTTATAAATGAAATAAAAATGTTATTAGTAGGAATAATAATTGGGAGAAAAGATGACAGATGCTGCCATGTAGCAGCAAATAATTTATTCAAAAAAAGTTTTTATTTTGGTAGCTACCTTCAAACTAGTTTCAATTTTTACTACCTTTATTAGCTTGCTTTCTTGTTTGTTTGTTTGTTTGTCCAGTACAAATCTTGCAATCTATTTTTAACTAACATCCCGAGTAGCTAGACATTTGAAACTTTAAGAATAGCTCAGAACACGATGACAATGCATTATTTTAATACTTTTAGCCATCTTTCAGCAGAATTGAATTAGTTTTCAGCAAATTTTGCTGTATGGAAAGTTAGTTCGGAAAAAATCCGCAAGTTAATTTATTTGTTTTGACATATCCCATAGTATTTACAATCTTCATTTTGACGGGTTTCAAATTTGTGATTTTTTATTAGGTAAACATTGAATGACAGCGAAAAGTAAACAAAGAATTAAATTAATTGACGTGTGACACCCAGGTTTGTTTACACTTGTATCCTAGGTATAGGTTTAATTTTTCTGCATCTGTACTTCTTTACTTGTACACATTTTTCATCTCTTACTGTCCCTACATAGTACATAGGGCATATTAATGGCATGATTTAGATTTGGTGTTGGGGAGATCCGTTGTACAAAGATTTGTCCTTTTATAGGTTTAAGATCAGCTTTCTAGATGGTTGTCATTATTATGTGAAGTAAATAAATTTGGAACTATGTTTGTCTTTTTTTTTTTCACTGACATTATATATAACAATGACAATTATATTATCAACACTACATAATTTATTATGATTCAAAAGAAAATTTAAAAACGTAGTATAAAAAAAGTTCTTTTTATCTTGTAATTTTTTTTTTTTTTTTTTCTTTTGGGTTTTAGTCCCGATCAACTGCCAGGGTTATTACAGGACGGGGGTTATCCGGCCACTTTACTCATCTAATTGATGAGATCATCAGTGTGAAACATGTCTTACCCTGCTGGGATTCGAACCCACAGCCGGGGTTTAGACCTTGGTTTCAGAGTCGAGTGCGCTAACCCCTCGGCTACACCGGCCCCCTATCTTGTAATTATTTCTAGTTTTAGTTTTTCAAAATGAATTCATAATTGAATTAAGTAAATCGCAAGAAACTTACCTAAAGGAAGCAGAGACATGGTGATTCTCTAGAACAGCTCTATCATTGTAGAGGAGAGCAGTATCTGTGCTGGACATAACATGGAAGTTATTAGTTGTACCCGTATGTTCATAATCATGGATCACTGCAGCAATGAGTGTTGCAAAGATCTCTAAATCTGTTAACCAGTTCTGAAAAAAATAAAAATAAATAATAATAATAATAATAATAATAATAATTCTATTCATTAATTTTTTGATATCAAAGATTTCAACAAAAATATATTATGAAAGAATTCTGGAGGCAATCAATTCATCAATCTATAAGCAATCTATCAACCAAACAACCTGACACAAAAACAAAAAGGAATTTTGTGTTAGGTGGAAAGAATTTTATTAATTTTATGGTAAAGACAATACTGTTTATTAACACTTCACATACCATTTTCTAACATGAAAACATTTTCCAAACATGAAAATAGTCAAATATGTCCAATATCCTGGGCCAGGAGGATGTGGTTAATTAAACCCTTGCAAGGTATCTAGGGGTCTAAAATTTCAGTACACATAGCTTCCAAGCTTATCGAAGGTAACGGAAGTTATGTTACCGTTCTAGGGAATCTTAATTTTCTAATTTAAGATAGAAATCCTTTTCAGACATCAGAAATATTTTTCATCTCATGTCTGTTGCTTAAGGGTGCGCGGACGTGTTTGATTTTACAAAATTTCTGTTTTTGTCCGTAATATTAGAGATAAAAATACAATATTTCGTATCTGGGTTCATCAATATATTCTTCAATGCAGCCGCGAGCCCGATTTTTGATTTTCCCCTTTTTTCCCACTTAAGTGATTCTTAAATCCGATTCTACTTATTTATTAAAAAATGTAGCTCACGGCTGCAAAAGGCAATTATCTAAATACCCTAAATCCCAAATTTCGTGCAAAAATATTAATTTTTAGAGCCAGGAGGAGTAATTTGGTAAACGGAAAAAAGTGGGATCGAGAGCTAGTGCAGTCTGACGGATTTTTAGTGAACTAGGCTTTACTAACCCCCTCATTACCTTCCTATCGGAGGTAACTAAGAGATGGTTAGAGATGGTCAGTCTCTAAGGGAAACATTCAAGCATAAACACGCTATGTTTACACACACTAAGATTCGGCCAAAATTATAAATATTTGTTATTCCAAAGTTTCATTCTATTTTTTTTTTCTGATAATTTTTGTTTGTTTACAACAGTATTTTGACTTTATATAATTTGAAATTCGTAATTAAAAAAAAGAAATATAGAAAAACATTGATTTTTTTTACATTTTAAAAATAATTTTTTACCATTTTAAAATGATGTTTTTTGAGCAACTGAATTGCCCGTTTTAGCTAAACTTACTGAGAGGTTTTTACCATGAGGTTCGATCATTGTATTACCCACATTGACAAATTTGGTTTATAAATACTTTCAAATGTTAATTTCGGTTGAAAGGTTTGTAATTTAGGAACTCACCCGATATTTAAAATTTTGTTTGTAAAGAGAGGGAATGAATATCAAGATTTGGTGGTAGGGATGTTTTTTCTTATTTACATGCCAGGGTTTCCTTTACTTTTCCTACCTAAAAAAGCAAAAAACATTTGATTCCATTTTTTGCTGACTCAAAAACTAAAGCTTACTTTTAAGCTAGAGCGTCAAAACTTGAGATAAAAATCAGTCTTTTAGGCTCGTCCGCCCAAGCAACTAGGAGGCCAGACACATGTGGCACTCGCGTTCTTATCCCCACTAGTTGATTCAACTAAAAAGACTACAAGGCATTAGGCCCTTCACACCAGTCAACTTAATTGAGTCAGTTGGAAATTTTTTCACTATGCAATGGCAAAGTTATTTTATTTTCTCTTCTAATTCCAATGTAGACTTATTGATTGAATATGTTCGTATTCGTCCCATGATATGGGACGTGAGGTGCAGTGAATACAGTAAATCCTGTGCTGGATCAGGGCGTGAATCTCTTCGAAGGATGGTCTTTACATGCTGAAATAATTGAAGAGTTTGTCCTCGTTGCTTAGAAGTTTCGGATATAATTGTATCACATATCGCCTATTTCCCCTATTCTCTAACAAGGGAGGAACACACAATCTTCGACTAGATACATTTCCTCCTTTATTGCTTTTCAGAAGAGCAAGCTCAAGAAGTACTCCTGCTTCCTCGGGTTCTAACATCGTACTGACCTCCCATTGGCAAGAAAAGTTGAATCACCTAAGCTGCCTCGTGTGAAGGAGGACTAAATTGAGTTTTTGAGTCAGCAAAAAATTTAATGAAAAGTTTTTTGTTTTTTGAGGGTAGAAAAAGTAAAGTAAGGTAAAACCCTGGCATGTAAATAAAAAATGCCTACCATCAAATCTTGATATGCACCCCCCCTCTCTTTACAAATAAAGAGAGGTGCTTGATATGCACCCCCCCCCCCCTCTTTACAAATAAAATTTTAAATATCGGGTGAGTATCTAAATTACAAAAATTAAATATTTTGTTGTATACTTGGAATCAGTTTCAGAGTTCAAGAATAAGTAAAAATGCCATCATAATTAAAAGTGAAACCTATAATTTAAACGGTTTGCTAAGTTATTACCTTTTTAACGTTCATATATTTTATGTAAAATATTTACCTTTTTTAGCGAATTCAAAACAATTCACCACTCTTAAAAATATAAAAAAAGATTGTGGCACTCGAGTCCAATAATCCGATTATTTTATTCCGATCAAAAATCGTTCTATGAAATTTAGTATGTATAGGAAAAACACCTTTCTTTGTATTCTTTCATATCGTCTTCAAATAATAAACATCATATAATAATCATTCTATAATAGTAATATTTCTAATAATAATAATTATTTTTATTATCTCTTTATTATAACAATATAATTTTATCAACCAATATTGATATCAATAGTATTTTAATCTAGCTGAAGATGAAAAACCAATACATGTTAAAAAAAAAAAAGATAGGAGCTAATCCTACTAGGTATCTGAAAATTGTGTTAGTCAATACGACCACCCAAAATCACGTATGGGAGCCAATACGGAAACTCTCTTGAACAAACTGCCTAAAACTGACCAAAAAATAAATTAATATATATTTTATTCCCATTCATTACGCATCTAAGGGTACATGGGAAAAACAACAAGGCATATTTCGATCAATAAAGATTTAGTATAACTACGTCTGGCATCTCAATACGTATATAGTCATGTGAAAAACTGAATGCCGAGGAATAGGGATAAAAGCCCATGAAAACTAAAAGGTGAATTCAGAATTTTCTGAAGAAAAACAAGTCAACATTTTTTTATCCTCGTGTGTCCATTTTTCTCAACAAATGTTTGTGTAAACTTAAAAATTATATTTTTACGAGCGGAATGGTTTATAGATTATAATTTACCTAATCAAATCTTAGTACCGTAAATAACTTATCTGTAAGACTGAATATTTTTCTCGTTTTTATCAAAATAAATCCCATAAAAAAGAATAAATACTCATTTTCTAACGGATCAATTTGTGAATCTAAACCTTTCTTGAATAAGCTTCGTACACACAAAATTTCAAAAAATCAGTCTAGCAGTATAAGAGGAGTTCAGAGAGGCATATACACTTTACACGGACAAAGAAATCTATCTATATAAATAAAGAAGAAAGTCTGTGGGTGGGTATGTATCTATGTGGGTATGTCCTTTATACAAATTACAGTTTTATCCCAATTTGATGAATATTTACACACTTTTCCTTAAAAGCAAGGGGGAAGTCACTGTCTACATGAATTTTAGAAATTTAAATTTTGGTACAAAGGGGTACGGGGTACAAGTAATGAATACGGGGTCAAAGTAATGAATATCCTTCATGATACATATCGTTGAAAAGCTCTAAGAGCACAGTAATTATTGTTATGTACAGTTTATTCAAATTTAAATTTAGGAGGGGGGGGGGGGGGGGTAAATTTTGGATATTTGCAAAATATTTTATCAAAGAGGAGGGGGTATAAGTAGGAGGGATAGAATCTAGATATTCTGACATAGTAGAATAATTTAAATGTTTCTTGATGATAGTTTATAAATTTGTCAAATTAAAATAATACTCAGTAGCGAAGCACGGATATCCAGCTAGTATATGTACATAAAGATGTCAAAATATAAGTAGGTAACACGCTAGAGTCGTAATACCTGTTATATTTGCAATACAGCGTTGTTAATTTCGGACATTATTGTTATTACCAATGTTTGTTATGTTGAGTTATAGAAGCTATAATGGCGTGTTAGTTGGACTTCTGCCTATGGCTCAAAATAAGAATTTTTTTTGCTCTAGGCATTTTATTCGGCAGAGGCAAAAGCGCGTTGGCAACATTATAGCAACTTTTCTGGTCTCTATAGCGGTAGAAATAATGCTTAGAATAAAAAGTTCTAAGAATAAACAAATGCGCCAAGAATAAACAAAGGCGGGCTTCACGTAAGTACGTGAGGCGATAATCGCAGGTTTCTGTACGAACTTAAAAAAAAATATATTACTTTTGTTTAGTAGCCAGCCACATTGGCCGCCATCTTGAAAATATTAAGTGTGAAATTTTAATAGTTGCATATTCTTTTTCTACACTTCAAGACCTTTAAATTGATGTATAACATGTCATGGTGACTATAAACATATTTTTGTCACCCACCACATTGGCCGCCATCTTGAAAATATTAGGTGTGTCATTTTAATAGTTGCATATTCTTTTCCTACATTTCAAGACCTTTAATTTGATGTATAACATGTCATGATTCCTAAAATAATTTTTTTTAATCATCCGCCATATTTGCCGCCATCTTGAAAATATTAAGTCTGAAAAATCAAAAAAGTGTCCAGTTGTCATAAATGCCGAGATGCACCTTTGTGCTGAATTTCATGTTCCTAGCTATAGTAGCTTATGAAATATGAATTGAAACTAGCAACGGACAGACAGAGCTGTTATATAAGGTTTCTTTTTGTACTTCGTACAGGAACCTAAAAATTCATATTTCAAGCCATAGAATCTAAATCCACTCTTAAAAATATGGCTTTCAATTTGTTTTATTTTTATTTATAGTTTCTTTTCACTAAAATGTTAGAAGTGTTCATCAACATTTTTTTTTAAATCCTCAGCCAACAGTTTAGGACCGGTCTTTTTATCTCCATCCGTTCTCGAGGAAAGTCCAAATCCTTGTATATCAACCTCAGACTCATTACATATTTCTCTGTATATGTATACGATACAACTGTAGCATTACATAGTACATATATGATATATATATATATATATATATATATATATATATATATATATATATATATATATATATATATATATATATTAGTAAAATTATATATATTTATTTTGAAGGAGTTGTGGTGTGATGACCGCTAGTACTGAGAATGGTCTAAAATGAGAAAGCTGTTTATACATAGATTGGTATAGCACAGTAAAGCATAATTTCGTGGCGTTTGCGTTTGAGGCAAATTTAACCATTTTTACTTTCTCATATAAAGAGAAATTATTGTAATGGCGCGAAAATTCGATTTTGAGATTTAAACGGATTTACACGTTTTGAGGTCCCCTGTGTCCAAAAAAGTGGTTTTTAAAAAATGTCCGTCTGTCTGTGCAGACGCCTGGAGCCTAAACTACTGGACCGATGTTGACGAAATTTGGCATACATGTTCTGAAAAATCATACCCCGAGGCAAAATCGAAAAATGAATTTTAGCTTCAAATTTTGGTGGCGCTACCCCCCTAAAACTTAATGAAAAATCATGAAAAAAAGATATATTTCTCAATAACGGTTCCGACGATTTTGAAAAAATTTAAAATGTAGTCCATTTAAATACAAACCTAACGATATAAGTCGTTTTTCTGGGAAAAATCTAGTTTCTGAGAAAGTAGCTTAAAACGCGGACGGAGAGAGCCCGGGTTCAATTCCCCGCCGAGGAGAAGTTATTTTTATGATACATTTTGATAAAATATTCAATAATAATTAAATGTAGCTATGAAAACTAATAAGTGGATCGTATATGAGAAAGTTTGTCAGAGTTGTCTCGGACCAATTTTTCATATTCGAGGGCTAACTAAATGACTAAGAACTAGCTAAGAACCATAATATTTGAAGACAATTATAAAGATAATCTTTATAACCATGATTTTGTAACAACATAGACATGATATTATAATATTCCAGACTAGACAAATTAAATTATTTCTAACATTTTCAATCTTCAAAAGTTCAAATAATCATAGTAAAAATTATCATTTTCTAAAAATAAAAAACTCAATATTATTTTTCTTACAAAAAACAAATAGAAGTACAATTAATAACATTTATACGCAAATAAAATCCATATAATTATGTCAGTTAAAAATGTAAATATTGTGACGTTTTAGAAATCAGAAATAAATTTTTAAAAAATACTCAGACCTACATGGTAATCTAACCTTCCGTGAAATGTGATTGTCAGAGACATCTAGCGGCAAAAGTATGCAACAAGCTTTAGGGTATACGCAGCCTTAATTTTTTTTTATCTTAAAAAAAATATCTTTAAGGGGGAAACAATTTAATAGCATAACATCAATAAAGCACATGATAGGATGATAGGAAGCTATGTGCCACACTAATAATTGGTAGACTATTTTTTTCTTATTCTCACAATGTTAATTTAACTAATATTGTTTTAAAGTGCTTTTTTTGCAAAAATAGTTAAAATTAATAAATTGCAAACGAAAAGTGATACGTTTACGAATAATAGTACATTACGCGTTGAGTGCGGAAAGTAGCATCTTGCATGCGAGTGTGGAGTTTGCACCCGAGCGACAGCGTGGGTAGCAAAAACACACGAGCAATGCAAAATGCCGTTTTCGCACGAGTTGCGTACCGTACTTTATCTACGATTGTTAGATTTAAATAATAAATACAGAAAAAAAAGTAAACTTGCTGTATGCAAGTTCGTATTTCTCTTTTGATAAAGATGACATTAATTCATTAGTTGTATTTTGTTCCGAATTTTATTTCGGGAGTCGTATTATTCTCCTCATATTCGTAATCATTTAAATCACTCATTGATTTTCACAAAAAACACGATATAAACAGTTACTTTAATTAAACAAACTGCGAATTAGTTTTGATAAATGTAACTTAGCGATAAAACTTTAATAAAAGCTAACTTGGACTTAGCGGACTTCAAGCTAAGTCTAAAAAAGTGTATTTAAAAAATAAATATAATGGCTGTCTGTTGTCTATGCTGCTTAAACTACAGGGCCGATATCTAATCTTGATCAGAGAAATCATACCTCGGATTGAAATAAAAAGAACTTTGTTACTGGCATTATTACGATTATTTGTGAGCCGATCTAAATTCAACAAAACAAAGTTAAAAAAAATTAATTGGAACTGTAACTAGGTATATAAAAAAATTTGCTTCAAAAATTCTGAATGTGAATAGCTAATAGAATGGTAACAATGCTGTCTAAAGTAATCTACGCAAATTGTACTTTTGACGTGAAATTGTTTTTCCAGTAGTTTTACAAAATCCAACTATCGAAAAGTTATACTAAAGTAAAGAGTTATTAAACAGGATGTTTTCCACTAGAAATTTTCCGAGTGCACCTCTGGGTGCTGCCCCCAAAATGTGAAAAAAGTATTACTTAAAAACAATTCAGTCAAAAAAAAAAAAAAAATAGACTGCCAATTAGTGTGGCACATAGCTTCCTACAATGTACTTTATTGTTATATTAACATTAACATTATTGTTTTATTACTTTATTGTTATATTGTTTATTGTGTCAAAACTATTAATAGTTTTAGCGATCTTTAACACTTCATAGCGGTGTCGCTGTTGGTTTTACTAAAAAAATTGTATTAGAAAAAAATGTTTGTCTCATTGAATAGATGAAGTTGATGATTTTTTTCCGACCTAAAATTCCAATTTTAAATTTGAAGTTCACGTTTACACGAGCGTTACACGTGAACGTTTGGACGGATAACGTTGTCCAACGAACTCGTCCTGGGCATTGGTAAAATGAACATGTCCACCAAATTTCAACAAAATCGGTCGACATTTACTCAAGTTATCGTCACACGTTCCAGGATTCGCGGACACACAGACCGATCTGTCGGTCTGTGTGTCTGAGACAGACAGACAGACACGAGACCAAAAATGTTCCCTGATGTCTGAAACGGATTTCTGTATTGGATTTTTTTAAAATCGGAGACATAACATTTTTTCGTTCTCAAAAGTGAACACAATGCTTCCGTTACCTTCGGTAAGCTCGGAAGCATAATCTAAAATGTACTTCATTTAAATACAAATAATTATTTAGTAATTTCCTTTCAAAATAATTGTACAGAGACATCTCTATAATGTATAGTATGTATATGCAAATACACCACGTTCCATGTTTCATGTTTTAACAAGAAAACATCTGTTAACTTCATTTGTTTAAAGTAAGAACTAGTTGATTTGGACATGTTTGAAATCTTTCCTTGTAACTGACGTTGTTAAGAATACTTTATAGTGGGAAAGTCAAACAGAACTGTGCAAACTTACCATGAGGCCGGTCTGGCAGAGCATGTAATGGACGGTCTGAGTTACATCAGTCGCATGTAAGTTATTGTGATAAGGATTCTTGTACCTGCAATATCCCTCTTCAATTTTCGTCAAAAAGCTCTCTAATGTTGCTGGAACAATCTGAAAATAAAAACAGATTAAATAAAATATAAAATCTGTCATAACTTTATCGGCCAATATATAGATACATTCTAGCTTACATTAATTAGGGTAAACGATTTTTTTTTTTTTTTTTTTTTTGGATTGTTTTGTATAGTGAGAGGAGCATGAAACCAAGTTTGCGACCTCGAAAGCCCTGGGGACAACTTTTGGTAGGCGAAAAACCTCGAAAATTTGGCACTTTTTTCAGTTTTTCTTAATATAACTCATAAACGACATCGAAATCAGAATATGGTATTCTCTCCGAAACGAAAGTAGACAAAATTCCCTACAAAATGCATTAGTCAACCCTAATTTTATGTTATCCTAACCTATTTATACAGGACTTTAAAGTTTGACGAAATTTTGTAAAATACATAGGATTTTACTCATATTTTTTTGACATTTATATTATTTTTTATGGTGCCCATTATATATTTATTATTAGCCAATATATATTTATATATTGAAGATATGTGTATTTATGTATATATATACAGGGTGTCCCAGCTAATATGGAACAGCCAAATATCTCCGGAACCATGATAGATAGAAAGATGCGGTTTTTAGGGTTCAACAATGGCTATAAATGCGCATCCAGAACAAATATATGCTGAACATTTTTTGTGTTCAGCAAAAGTGTGTCCAATTTATACTAGGCATCGCGTGGCTCTATCATTGAAGCGAGCGTATTGCAATAAAATACTGAATATTTAAATTTGTCATGACGAATGTCATAGTTGAAGATAAGTGGAAGAGGGTAGTGAGGGGTAGAGTGGGGGTACTCGGTACAAAGCTTTACTTCATAACAAACCTACACACAATACGACTATAAGAATCTTAACCACCCGTAATAGCTTTTAAACTAATATTATAAATGTATCACTTCATTACTCAAATACTACTGCTTGTATCAAGTTGAAATTTTACATACTTGTTTCAATTGTACTTTAGACGATGTACATAAAGTTTTATTAAAATCGTTACGTTAGAACGTAAGATATCGGTAAAAAGGTTGTTTTCTCTATTTTAAACGTTTAGGTCCGCTTTAATAGTTTTAGCGATCTTTATTAATTCATAGCAGTGTCGTTGTTGGTTTTACTAAAAAATGTTATTTGAAAAAAATGTTCGTCTCATTGATTAGGTGATGATAGAATTTTTTCCCGTCCTGAAATTCCAATTTTAAATTTGAAGCTCACGTTTACGTGAGCATTGCGCGCGAACTCTTGGACGGATAACGCTGTCCAACGAACTTAGCCTGAGTATTAGTAAGAGGATCATGCATACCAAATTTCAACTAAATCGGTCAACTTTTACTCAAGTTATCGTCACACGCGTAAACGTTACTGACAGACAGACAGACAGACAGACAGACAGACAAGATGCATATTTCGTTGAATGTAAGAAGCTCGCTTACGCTCGCTTCAATAATTAAAAAAAGTGAATAGGAAGCCAAATGTTAAGGACTGGATTTGGATTCTATGGCTAAAAATAAGAATTTTTTTACTCTTGGAAATTTTTCGCTCCAAGCATTAGTTTGCCGCCTGAAGAGCACTGAACGTGCTAAAATTGAAACTTTAAATCATGCATTTTACAAAATTTCGTCAAACTTTAAAGTCCTGTATTTTGTCTACTTTCATTACAGAGAGAATATAAGTTACTGATTTCGACGTAGTTTGTGAGTTATTAAAAAAACTGAAGAAAGAGCCAACAATTCGAGGTTTTTCGCCTACCTAATTAATGTAAGATGGACCCCTCTCAGGCTACCTATATATTGTACTATTAAAATATATTTTTTCCGTGGTAGGCTGTGAAATAGTAACTTTAGAGCCTAAAAAACATAGCTAAAATCCATTTTTTCATTACGTGGACTTAAAAAATCTTTTCATTACTCCTAGCTGTAAAGAAAAAATCTTTTACGTCCTAGGCACTAAAAGATTTTTTCTTTACGTCAAAACTTCCGTTAGTAGTGCTGCAGTCTTTGTAGAAATGCTTCTAGTACGATTAAAATCCGCTAGATGTCAATGCGTTTTATTTACCTTTTCTTATAGTGTAACCTCTTTTTAAGGTTTCTTTTTTTAAGTCTTAAGTATGTACTAATATTTCTTATTATTATATATTGATTAGTGATTAATATTTAATGTTTTTTCATTGTCTGCTACCTAGGAAAAAATAGCATATGCTACGCGACAGTGAAGTGTTTTTTCTTTACCTTGGCAATATTTACTGTCTCGCTTCGCTCGACAGTAAATGTAATTGCCGCGGTAAAGAAAAAACTCAATTCACAGCCTTGTAACATAATATACTATTATCTCCAATAGGGACGAAAAGTAACTTTTCAGGGCTAGTTTATTGGTAATAATGTTGGTCTTTTCATCCCCGTTCTTTAAAACGGGGAAATAATGTGAAAACAGGGAAATAATGTAAAAACGGGATTATAATCCACGTTCGCCAACCTAATTATTTTGTAAATAGTAGAGAATAAATGGGAAATATAGTGAATTGATTGAAATCAGGTTAGCAACACTGCTTTAAAACTCCCAGCTGTATTGCGAGTGATTCTACGATGCTTTGTTCACTTTTGTTTAGCTTTCGTTGAACTTTTTTTTATATTACTTTAAAAGTGATTATTAAATTGTTTTAAATAATTTATATTGTTTTATTTTTGTATTTAATTCGTTTAATAAAGAAATACAAATGTTTTCTTTATTGATTACATCTTATACAGCGCTTTTTCTGGAGATAAAATGTTGTATGTACCTCGAGAATAATGCATTATTATTCCCTTGTTATAATTATCTCCCTCGGCTACGCCTCGGGAGCTAATTGACATTAATCCCTCGGCTTCGCCTAGGGCATTAAGATACCTAATACCCTCGGCTTCGCCTCGGGATTTAGTTGCCTTGATTCCTTCGACTTTGCCTCAGGAATCAACTCAGTCACGCGGGAAATAATATCTTACATTATTCCCTAGGTGCATAAATAACTATTATTTTTTAAAAACTTAAAAATACATATTACATTACAAACAATTATAATCTTCCAGAGTGCTATAATAACAGATTTTATTTATATTTAGCACTTGATTTTTTTAAAAAAGAGGTTCCAGTAATGTGACTTTTTAGTACAAAAGTTTTGAAATTTTGAGTTTTTATAACTAATTTAACGCATTTCAGAGCGCTTTAAAAGTTCGAATCGAATTTCAAAAACTGACCATAGCAATAAAGAGTACTTCTTTAGATTGTTACTTCCCTATGTTTTTTTTTAAAGAATATAAATGTATATAATTAACATTCCTTTGTCTAAGTCTAAATAACTATTAATAACAAAGGGATGTTTAGTCCAATGTACTTTGGGACAAAGGAATATCAAACTTCTGTTTTATAAGGGGAGTAACAGTCTAAAGAAGATCATTCCGTACACCTTCTTTAGATTTTTAATTTTTTAATCCCCTCTGTTTTTTATAAGGGGAGTAACAGTCTAAAGAAGTTCCACATAAATAGCATAACAATGCAAAATCATATTAAGATATCTGTAGGTACTAAGTTACAGCCTAAAATGGTAAAATTTAGCTAACCTTAAATTTATGTAGAATTCCATATCTATTGAGTAAATCGTAGCTAAGATATTTTATGGGCTGTCCACCAGCTGATTCTGTAAGAGCGAACACGTTAAATGACCATTCATCCAAAGTCTGAAACAAAAAACAACAGGCAAAATTATAAATGTTTATTAAAATAATTATTTAAAATTAATAAAAGCAAATAAATTAGTCAATTAAGTGCTTTTAGGACACAAAAAGAGTCCTTAGGCAATTTAAAAAATAGGACGAGTTCGTTAACCAGCGTAATCGCCCAACCATATCAAGATGGCGGCCATTTAAGAGTTTGGTTTTAGCAATAACTTTTAAACCATTTAGTGAAATAAACTTTTATTGTCTTTTTTTTATGCATTTTTTACTGTCCAAAAGCAATGAAACTGCTCCTAAGTGTGCCTAAATATTTTTTGCTTACTGTTCATAACCTACAAGTCTCTTTTGTCTTTCGCCGACAAGAATATGTATGTATACTTCATAATAGTTAAGCTTATTTGTTATTTGTTGTAAGTTTTTCTGCGTATTTATCATATTTTACTTCCACTTGCCTCTAAATCTTGTTATCTAAATTGCCCTAACTCCTGAATACCTAGCAAGCTGAAACTTGCACAGATTATTTATTTCTGACGACCATTCTATAATCAGTTAATAGTTAATTAATTAACTATTTTTTTGATAAGTTAATAATTTTGTTGGTTAATCTGTCTCCTAATCTTGTAAACTAAATGTAAACAACTCCCCGACTATTTAGAAAGCCGAAACTTTCACATATTATTTAATACTGGCTATAATACAGTAATCAGTCATTAGTTAATTCATTTGTTAACTACTAATTAATTACTTAATCAAATTGTTAACTATTAAATAATTATTAATAAATTTTTTTGTTTTCTGTTTGTCGTCAAATTTTATAGCCTAAATTTGACTCACTTCCGAATTTGGCAGGATCCTTGAAGTCATTACAAGCGACGTATATAAACGATTTTTCATTTTTTGGACGTCGCGAGGTCTACTGTTCACAGAACTACTAGTAGTAAGGTCCTATAACTAGTACTAGGCGGGTAGGCCGAACCACTTGTTGGGAGCTAGCAATTAGTCCATCTTTTAGTCCCATTTTAGTATAGCCCCGTGGTAGAGAGTTGCAGCTACTTCACACATCATACCTCTGTACGTTGTACCACCGAAGCAAGTATGATGTGATCATTAGTGAACCATATAAATCAGAGCATCACGGTGAGGGATCGAACCCTATACCTCTTACCACTCTTGATTCATTGATGGCCGAGCAAGTAATTAAGTAGGTATTTATTCATAATTGTGATATTTTTTAATCTCCTTCAAATAATCTCCGCTCCTTCACGTCAATCACTAGTTTAATAAAAATAGTTTATATTCATCTGTAAGTAAATTATATATAAATATAAGTTTGAATTTAGTAGAATAGAGACCAAGGGCCTCCATATACATCGGATTATAGATGGAATGAAATGAAAAAGACCGATATATCTTGCTAAGGGTGGAAGCTGAGGAAGTCAACCCCAGCCACTAAGAGGAATCCTAATATCGTTTGCGCTGCAGGAAATCTTTTATTTATGAATGGGATTCCGATGTATAAGAAAACAAGCTATTCATCAAGCAGAGTGGTTTCCAATCACAAAACCACTTTAAAAAGCTTCCTCAATTTAAGAATTAACTTAACATAAGAAATAACAACGGAATAATTATTAATAAATAAAAAACACTACTATAAATCACAATTGAGAAATAACCATATTAAAAAATAGACTGGTACATAGCTTCCCCGCACCCTATCATGTACTTTATTGATTTTATGCTTTTATTGTTGTCTAATTTGTTCGATTGTTTCCCTCGTTTTTATAATCTGTCAAAATGGTTTTGATTTATTATATGAATTAAAGTATCAATTTTGCAAAAGTTAAAGAGCGCAGACGTTTAAAATTAATCTGTAGCTACCTGCGGGTTACTTTGGATAAACTATAAAAGTTTCATGCAAATCAGATGAGTAATTTTGAAGCTATTGATGTAAATAAATGTATGTTTGTGCTCATGTGGAAGAGAAACAAATGAGCGTAGAAGATTGAAACTTATATAGGACCAACAAAGAGCTAGTTATGAACTACCATACAAATTTCATTAAAATCGGACGTGTAGTTTTTAAGATATGTTGGTTTAATTAAAAAAAAACAGAATATACCCGCATTCTAAAGATATTAAGAATAAAAGTCAACGGACGGCACTATCCCTTCATAATTTTAGCACAGGACATCAATTTTCATTTAACTACACTCAAATTCTAGGATATGAACAGAATGTAAAAAACGGAGAATCCTAGAAGCTTTTCACTTTGTTAAATAATGGTTAATCATAAAATGGAAGCGGGCAATATTAACAAAAGTTACAATGCCATGTTCAAAAATTTTAAAAAATAAATCATTATTTCATAGCATTTTAGAACCCAACATTTATAGCTTTTTATTAACAGGTATAATTAATTTTGTTTTAATATAAAAATCCAATTAGAATCAATAGTAGTTACATTAATATTTATAGACTAAAATAATTTTATAGTTATGGTTCGACTATTAATAAAATTACAAATGATTAGAACTCTCAAGAGTCAACATTTTAGGTTTGCAATATTCAATCACCCATTTATTCTGCTTTACCCGTATTATTCTTACAATTTTTAAACTATTCACAATGAAAATGAATGATACTTTGTGTTCGAAAAAAGATAATTTGTAAAAGATAAAGATATATTACAATGTTAATATACAAGAACAAAATAACTAACTGCAAACTTAGTTGCAACGATTTTACGATCGGTCTATTCAATAAAACGTTATTTTTCCGTGGTAGGCTGTGAAATAGTAACTTTAGAGCCTAAAAGACATAGCTAAAATCCATTTTTTCATTACGTGGACTTAAAAAATCTTTTCATTACTCCTAGCTGTAAAGAAAAAATCTTTTACGTCCTAGGAACTAAAAGATTTTTTATGTCCGGCGGGAAGTTGTCAAAACTTCCGTTAGTACCGCTGCAGTCTTTGTAGAAATGCTTCTAGTACGATTAAAATCCGCTAGATGTCAATGCGTTTTATTTATCTTTTCTTATAGTGTAACCTCTTTTTAAGGTTTCTTTTTTTAAGTCTTAAGTATGTACTAATATTTCTTATTATTATATATTGATTAGTGATTAATATTTAATATTTTTTCATTGTCTGCTACCTCGGAAAAAATAGCATATGCTACGCGACTGTGAAGTGTTTTTTCTTTACCTTGGCAATATTTACTGTCTCGCTTCGCTCGACTGTAAATGTAATTGCCGCGGTAAAGAAAAAACTCACTTCACAGCCTAGTAACATAATATACTATTAAGTGTGAAGAAAAATTGGGAACTTTTCCTGCCACCTTCCCTACATTTAGGCCAGTTTCGTGAGCACTTGAGGACGTTGTTCGTCAGTGTCGCGCGACAGCGACGTTTTATATGTGACGCCGATGTCCGAAATGTATAGCGCAATGAGAGCTTTAACACACAAAAACGTCGCCGTCTCATGCAACAGCGACAAACTTCGCCCAGTGAGAAACCAACCTTGAAGTCACTTCAACTTCTAAAAGTTCGTAGGTTTCCGCGGTTGGAATTATAACGAAGTTTTAGGACTTTTGTTGGCGACCGCAACTAGTAGGGTGAGCTTCCGACGCAACGTTTCGCTTCTAATACTGGAATCACCTAAAGATATATTAATGGTGTCGGTTTGATGGGATTGGACGTTTGATCGAGGTTTAGGTGGTTTTGTACCTTCTTGTCGGTCTAAGGTTGTGTCCATGGGCGCCATTTGTCCCCGGTCTCTAGGTTTGGTACTATTGAAACCTTGCGTATGCTTCTAGTATTAAGCCTCGTACACACCAAACGCGCATTCGCAAACAGGGTTTGCAAACGTTTGCAAACAATTGCAAACACGACGTCCACATCGTACGCGCATTCTAGACAAACAGTTGTTTGCAAACGTTTGTCCTTGTTGCCAGTTATTTTTCATTATTTTCTTATACAGTACATCATCAAGTACTAAATAAAACTATATTGCACTTGCATTAACCTTGTAATATGGTTCTATCAAAATGAGGTATTGCCCGGGCTTATTTATTATCATTGGTGAGTTAGTAAGATATGGCATTAGTAAAAGAAGACGAAGAGTCTGGATGACAAACAAATTTTCTCCTCGATCATCCCTGATTTTAGATGATTATTTATACTAAAATACAACGCCAAAACATATAGAAATTTTATACAAATAGAAAATACTATTCTATCGGTGGAAAAAATATAAATATCAATTTAATATTTCGTCTTATGAGGGCCCATAGGAGGCATAAAAGACGCATAAAAGTATTTTATAAAAGACGCATATGGCATAAAAGTATTTTTGAACTTTTATGTCATATATATATTTATCTATTTAATCCCGTTATTTTTAATTTTGGATTTACATAAACTCATCTCTAGTTTAAATCACTATTTATTAATTAGTATATATTATTAATTATAATATAGTTATTTGAGGCTTATAATATAGTCATGATAATACGAATGAACAAAATATACATTTCCCGGGTTTCCAAGTCAAACCATAGGCTGTTTGCGAATGCTCAAGGAGTTTGCTCAAAAAGCGTCCACACCAAACGCGCACAAACAGCAAACATCCTTTGATGTACCGACTCTACCCGGAGCACCCGCGAACACAAACAAGCATTCGTTCGTGCGCGCGGTGGCGTTCTCACACTGTTTGCAAACGCGATGCGCGGCTGGTGTGGACGCGGCTTTAGAAGAAAATTGTTGGGCGAACATAATTCGAGACGCGACCTATAAAGACCTAGAACTTCATTATAACTGCTTGTGGATATTAGAATAATGGATTATGATTTGTAATTTAGAGTAAATACCTCGAGGATTTTGCTTTATGTTTTATTAAGAAGAATACGTAGTATTAAATGAATCCGGGCTTTAATAAGTATTATATAAGCCGAAAGCCATAACTTCCAATAATAATTATTATATCCTTCTAATAAAAAAAAGAGATAAAACTCTTATGACATCAATTCTTAGTTTGCCACCTTCTCGGAGAACATATCAGGGCTACTGTCGTTTCCTTTCTGATATAACTGCACTCGAGGGAATCATAAAACGTAATATCTTCAACCCTTCCGAAAGATATCTTCCCTAACTAAATAATAAATTTTCTCGAGGTTTCGAAAAGGATAAATTTACACCGGGAGTTGTCTAGTTAGCAAACATTTTTTACTTTATTGCTCCGACCAAAAAGAAAACTCTAATGGTTTAAATTATAAACAATGACTCCACAAGTTAGACGATTAGGTGTAAAGTAGATACCTCACTACTGATAGCTTTGAAGTCACTCGGTGATTTGAAATCAGATTTACAAACATATGTCACCTACAAAGCTCGCAATTAGTTAAAACAATAATTTCCTTGTCACAACTGGATTTAGCAAAGCGCTTTTGTCAACTTTCTCATATAGAAGCTCAAAATTACTTAGTCAAGCATTTTCCATTTATTAGTTTTCGAGTTTTCGTAGATGCATTTAACTATAATCGAACATTTTATCAAAATGTACATATAATCAAAATAACTTCTCCTCGGCGGGGAATTGAACCCAGCCTCTTTCTGTCATCGTTTAAGGCTACTTTCTCAGGAACTAGATTTTTCCCGGGAAAACCGCTTATATCGTTAGATTCGTATTTAAATGGACTACATTTTAGAATTTGTTAATAAAAATTGTCGGAACCGTTTTTTAAGAAAAACTTATTTCACATTTTTTCGGAGGTCTTGGGGGATAGTGCCCCCATACTTGGAGGCGCTACCCTCAATTCATTTCTCGATTCCACCTCGAGGTATAATTTTCTGAACATGTATGCCAAATTTCGTCAAAATCGATTCAGTAGTTAAGGCTACAGAGGTCTTGCACAGACAGACGACAGACAGTCATTTTATAAAAACCACTAATTTGGACACAGGGGACCTCAAAACGTGTAAATCCATTAAAATCAAATTTTCGCGTCATCAGAATGCTTTCTCTTTACATGAGAAAGTAAAAATCGGTCCGAGACAACTCAGACAAACTTTCTCATATACGAGGTCATAATTATTTGGCCCAGTGTTTTCCATTTATTAGTTTTCTTATGTAAATTTAATTATTATTGAACATTTCATCAATATGTATCATAAAAATAACATCTCCTGGGCGGGGAATCGAGCTCGGGCTCTCTCCATCCGTGTTTTAAGCTTATTTCTCAGGAACTAGATCTTTCCCGGGAAAACGGCTTATATCGTTGGATTTAATGGACTACATTTTAGAATTTTTTAAATAAATCGTCGGAACCGTTTTCGAGAAATAATTTTTTTGCTCGTTTTTTGGGGGTAGCGCCCCCAAATTTTGAGCTAAAATCCATTTCTCGATTTTGCCTCGGGGTATGATTTTTTTTAACATGTATGCCAAATTTCGTCAAAATCAGCCCAGTAGTTTAGGCTCCAGGCGTCTGCACAGACGACAGACAGTCTTTTTTTAAAACCACTTTTTTGGACTCAGGGGACCTCAAAATGAGTAAATCCATCAAAATCTAATTTTCGCGCCATCACAATACTTTCTCTTTATACGAGAAAGTAAAAATTGGACTGTATTGTTTACAGTTATATATTTATTAATTTTCAAACACAATCGGACTGAAGTAGGACGCGGTGTGGAGATACCGTATAAAACATACATACTCATAATTTAAACTGAATGAATGAAGTTGGACAGTTTGACGCAAGGTTGTGCATTTGTCGAATCCGGTACTTTACAAAATGAATATAGTTGGATTAAAAATCCACCAGATAGCGTTTGAGTGCCACAACGAATAGACTGTGGTACAGAGAACTATTTAGTGAATTATTTATTAATTGAAGCGAGCGTAAGTGAGCTTCTTACATTCAACAGTTAGATTCGTATTTAAATGGGCTACATTATAGAATTTTTTATTCAAAATCGTCGGAACCGTTTGCGAGAAATAATTTTTTTTCACTTTTTTTTAAGTTTTTGGGGTGTAGCGCCCCCAAATTTAGAGCTAAAATTCATTTCTAGATTTCGCTTCAGGGTATGATTTTTCTGAACATGTATGCCAAATTTCGTCGAAATCGGCCCAGTAGTTTAGGCTACAGGCGTCTGCACAGACAGACGAGGGAATCCATCGATCCACGGAGATATTGCGTAGGTATAGGAGACAGATGTCGGGCGAGATGTATCGTATATTCTCCACCGAGGATTCCAAACCCATCAGACGCTGAATTGAATTGTCCTAGATAATTAGAGAACGCAGAAGATCTTATTAAAGAGAATCTTTGAAACTTTAGTTAATTTCGTCACTAAAACTTGCTTCAGAAATACCGAGTTTAACTGAATATTGTGACTTTACACTGAAATAGGTTAAAGTTTAATAAATTTCGTTGCTTCAGTCGTGATCAAATGGGATGCTGAGAACCAATCAATATTGAAGATAATTTAATTCAATTAATAATTGAAGCGAGCGTAAGCGAGCTTCTTACATTCAACGAAATATGCATCTTGTCTGTCTGTCTGTCTATCTGTCTGTCAGTAACGTTTACGTGTGTGACGATAACTTGAGTAAAAGTTGACTGATTTAGTTGAAATTTGGTATACATGATCCTCTTACTAATACTCAGGCTAAATTCGTTGGACAACGTGATCCGTCCAAGAGTTCGCGCGCAACGCTCACGTAAACGAGAGGTTCAAAAATTAAATTGGAATTTCAGGACGGTAAAAGATTCTATCATCATCTATTCGATGAGACGAACATTTTTTTCAAATAACATTTTTTAGTAAAACCAACAGCGACACCGCTATGAATTAATAAAGATCGCTAAAACTATTAAAGCGGACCTATAAACGTTTATAATAGAGAAAACAACCTTTTTACCGATATCTTACGTTCTAACGTAACGATTTTAATAAAACTTCATATACACCATCTAATGCACAATTGAAATGCCATGCAAAATTTCAATTTGATACATGCAGTAGTTTATTTGTATCAAAGAGATACATTTTATAATAATTGAAAAGGAGATGTGTGGTTAGAGGAATGTGTAGTAAGAATGCGGGGTGGTTCCCTTACTACTAGCCGCTGTACTACTACTATACCCATTATCTATCAACTCATCATGATTCATGATTATCTATTTTTTCAATATTCAATACATATTTATTACTATACGCTCGCTTCAATGATAGAGCCACGCGATGCCTAGTGTACGCGCTTCAGAATAATCTATAGGCTGCCATAACATGACGCGAGAAAAGTTGGTTCCCAAGCAACTTTTTCGCGTCAAAGCTAACCTGAATGAAACCTTACCGTCCTCTTCCTTCTAATTTATTTGTTAGATTTCATTTTTCAAATCATCCATTTACATAGTAAATATTAAATACACGCACTTGTTTGTTATTTAACAACCATCTTTTTAGAAATTTACTATTAGATTTTAATAATAAATTCGGCTTTGTTTATAACCTGAACGGAACACTGCGCAAGTCCACAAGGAAGGAAGGGAGGGGGAAAACTCTTAGCGACGTTTCCCCGGCTTAAGTAAGGTTTACACGATCAAAGTATACTTGGTCCAAATTGTGGAACTTTGATACACTATAAAGTAGAGGTTAAGATAGATTGTGTGAAATGTTTTTCCCTCTAGAACTTTCCAGTTAAATTGTACTTATTAAGTTTTAAAACTGAGGTGGTTAGATAGATTGTGTGAAATGTTTTTCCCTCTAGAACTTTCAAGTTAAATTGTACTTATTAAGTTTTAAAACATTGGTAATGTATAACCTTCTAGTAAACAAAACCCAGCCCAACCTCACATTTTTGTCATTTTTTGACAGTTCGTTCACATAATTTGTCAGGTGGGCGCCATTTTTGTTTTCATCAAAAAAAAGTTGGAGCCTATCCAACTTAACTTGGATGTCCTAGTTGACTTGGATACCCTGTTTACACGATCTGAACTGACTTGGTCCAAGTATACTTGGAGCGTGTAAACGGGGCTTTAATACATATGTATTTTTACCTCTACAGCCCAAACGCGCGTAAAGAACCCATGCTATATGAACCCACCTTGACTCAGGGCAATAGACGGAATATAAGGTAGGTTATAGGGAGGTTATCAGGACATCAGGACGTAAATACAAGTAAACCTATGGATCATCAATCGGAAATTAAATAAACAGCTGAATAAAAACTCAGATCCTAAACAGTACAGATAAAAGAAATAAAACAATAAAACATTTTATAAATTACTGTAAAATAGATGTGGAAGCGCAGTAGTTATCAATAATAATATAAAAGTTCCAATTAGTAAAGTAAAAAATACGGATTTTTTGATCCCAAACAGCAATTCTACATTAAAATTTGCATTTACCCAAATTGAATGTTAGTAAACAGTTGCAATAATTACTACGTTTCTACGTGTTAAAATACGAATTGAATCTTGATTTGGGATTTAACAAGCTAGGTGTTTCCAAGAGTAGTATTGAATTCGTATTCAATACGAAATAAAACAAAACAAACTTTTTGTTGGTTACTTTTGATAAAGGTTATAATTAATTGTGTAACCTTCACCTTTTATAACCATGTTTTTTATTACGTATTTTGACAGATTTGACTAGAGTTTTTACAGAAATATGCTAGGTGTTGTCACACCCACGCTCTGCGTATGTCAGGATCGAGTTCAGGTGTTTCCATGCAACTCTATTCAGATACGATCCTAGAATTTAGTGTATCATATCGGTATCGGTATCGTATTTAATCCGTATTGAATCTAGGTTTCCATGGACACTTTGGATCCAAAAACTGTATTCAACCCGTATTCAATCGGTATTAAACATCATGGAAACGCAGTACTTATATCAGTAATGGAGAAATATTTCGTTTTAATTTTTTTTTTTTATCAAGACTGCTAACAATTACCGGACTTAAAAAAATTTATGAATAACACACTAGAGTGATACGAATGTAGGTATAATAACGTACATAAGGGCTGTTTAACCGTAGAAATGATTTGAGTTGAAATGGGGGCATTGTTTAGTGTACAAAGCATTAGAGAGGTTTAGAGATGGTGTCAGTATTATGTTGAATGACAACAGCATGGCTGACGGCACTAATGGACTAACTTGTTACTCCAACTAATAACAATAACATTGTTACATCTCGTTGTTATTAAAGCAGTTAGGTGTAATAGCTTTACTTCTATAGTCTACTTGCTTCAGGCTGTCAAACTAACCCTAGCATTAATTCTGATGAAACCCTTAACATCAACTAACCTCTCATCTCTAAATTGTAAAAGCTTAAAATACAAATCGTTTACAAAGTTTAAAGAGAGGTCACATAAACGAATCTAGTTCTGTTCTGCTTCAACAGAGATATTACATCAAGGTTTAAATGAAATTTAATCTCCTAATTAACTCTAGATCCATTAATGTCTAGTTAACATAACGATACCCCTCGTCATATAATATACTAGGTATGTAATACTGACAGTAGGGATAAAGGATGAGTTAAATCAAATGTAATTTTAGATGTATGTTAATTTATCAAAATGTATCAAGCAAAGCTATTGGATTTTACACATCGAACAAATTTGATTGAACAATTTTAAGGCTGTATAAACTCTTTTATAAAAATAATCTGCCAATTAGTGTGGCACATAGCTTCTTCGCGTTCTATTCTGTATACTTTTATGATTATATACTATTAAAACCAATTGTTGCCAAATTTATTTAGTTTTCCCCCGCTTTTTAAAGACTGTCAAAATTGTTTTGATTTTTTTACATTAATTAAATTATCAATTTAAGAAATAAAGAAGCGCAGACGGTTGAAATTAATCTGGAGCCATCTGCAGGCTACTTTCGACAAATCATCCAAATTTCATAATATCAGATAAGTGCTTTTGATGATAGGGGTGTATATGTATGTATGTATGTGCGCATGTGAAAGAGAAAAAAAATTGGCGCAGAAGGTTGAAACTTAAATGGGACCAACAATAGGCAAATTATGACCTACACTCCAAATTTAAATAAAATCAGATGAGTAGTTTTTAAGATAAATATGTTGGTTTGCAAAAATTTAGCGACAGACACGGAACCAAAAATATTCCCTGATGTCTGGAACGGATTTCTGTTTTAGAATTATTGAAATTGGAGACCTAAACATTTTTATTAGGGTCCGTAGGCAAAACCAAGGGCCCTTATATTTTCCTGCGTGTGTCTGTCCGTCCGTCCTCTCGCGTGCTCTCACGGCTACACCTTTCGTCCGATCACTTTCAAATTTGGCATGTATGTGTCTTGTACCTGCCCACATATTTTAAAAATATAGCGACTTAATAAAAATATTTCTCAAAAAAATTAGGGTGAAAAAACTTAAGGGTGAAAATTTTTTTATTTTTTTTCGACACCGTGAGGGGTATCATATGAAAGGGTACGTCGAGCTGATTACAAAAATATATAATTCTTTGGATATAACTTTGATAGGGCGAGCGCAGGCAAGTTTGAAGTGGGTGTGAAACGTGTCCCCCCCCCCCCTCTATCTCGCTTATGTGAAGTGCAAAAAATCTGAAAAAATTCCTGAACATTCTTCGACCAAAAGTAAAGATACCACTTTTTGGAAATTTCGAAAAAAATATTATTTTATTTTTTATTGACAAAATACGTTTTTTTTTATAATTATGGTCTTTTCGATGTATTTATATGGTTTTAGTCCGGTTCAGTGACAAAAAAATACTTTATCAGAGTGTGTTTTGAGAATATCAGACCCTTAGAATGGTTCAAAGTAAGCTTTTTAGCATTAAAAAAAAACACTGTTTATACACTTTACAGTTAAACACTATATAGTGTGGCCTACGGACCCTCGCTGTGTGCTGGCTAGCACACACTTGACCTGTTTATTACTTCTTCGGAACGATCACATAGCTTCCGTTACCTTCGGTAAACTTGGAAGCAAAAAAAAATTTCAGAACCTAAATAAATACTATTCTTATTTTAAGCAATTTATTGCTTCCGAGCTTACTGAAGGTAACGGAAGCTACGTGATAGTTTTGAAATACGAAAAATGTTTTATGTCTCCGAATTAGAAAATTCCAAGACAGAAATTCGTTTCAGATATGAGGGAAAATTTGCTTCCGAACTCACCGAAGGAAGTAGGAACTATGTGACCGTTCTGAAAAACTAACATCTTTTTCCTCCGATTTCAAAAACTCCAAGAAAGAAATCCGATGCAGACATCAGGGAACATATATTTGGTTCGTTTTCTCTAGCTCAATTTGTACAAACCAGCATATCTTAAAACATACTCGTCCACTTTTAATGAAATTTGGATGCATGTCATAATTACTTCATTGTTGGTCCCACATAAATTTCAGTAGTTTGAATACTACCTAAAACTTAAAAATAAATTTCAACCTTTTTTACAGATTTTAAATTTCAACATTTTTACTTTCTCATATAAAGAGAAAGTATTGTGGTACAAAATTCTAGCTTGATGTTAGTGAAATAATTTTTTGCACGCTATCTCCTGGACTAAAAATGTTATAGTTATAATACTGCCTCAATTATAACTGGAATGTACCAATATACTTTTCTTATCAGTTAAGAAGTCAGTTTGTGGATTAGACTAATGTTACACATATTACTTTATATTTTCTGCTATGAAGAAGCAATGTCATTTTAGTAGAAAACCCAATGCAAACCATAATGGAACATACTCATGGAGAATGTAGGAGCACAAAGATACAAAAAAGCACACATTTTTCTTTAGGCGGCTTTCGCACTGCGTGTGAGACCGCGCGAGACCGATTCCGCTTGAGAAGCAAATACATGTATTAGCAATGTATTAGCATGGGTCTGTTCACAATACTCGCTGAGTGAGACCGGGCCGAGCGAGACTGAGCGAGACCGAGCCGACTCGGGCGTTTTTTTCGAGCGTTTTTGTAAGCTAAGCGTTTTCGGCGACCGAAAACGCTTTTCGGCGGCCAAAAACGCTTAGCTAACAAAAACGCTCGAAAAAAACGTCCGAGTCGGCTCGGTCTCGCTCAGTCTCGCTCGGCCCGGTCTCGATAGGAGTTTAAAGTGAATAGACCAATGCTAATACATGTATATGCTTCTGAAACGGAATTGGCCTTATTCGGTCTCGCTCGGTCTCGCACGCAGTGTGAAAGCCGCCTTAGAGGAGAAAACTCCGCTATAATATACGATTTTTGTTAAAAATATAAAACAAAAGAAGCCAAATTATGCGTAATTAAAAAGATGCATAAGTGAATAATTAAACGAAATAAATCTAGGGTTAAAATTACCCGAGGTTAATGTGACGTTAGCCATCATTAATCACAGTTAAGTTTAACAGTTCCTCTGAACGTTCTTCGGTCATAAATATTCATACACCCTACATTATTTTTTATATTTATTAAAATCTTTTTTTTTTTATCTAAAATATGAATAAAAAGTTGTACTTTGGTGTGCATAATACACGTATATTATATTTTAGACTCTTAGGTAGGTACTTATTTGATTCTTTTACAGGCTATTGGACACCATCTTGGAAACGCGATATATACTTGTGATCAAAATTTCAATACTTTTAAAATTATACCCAACTTAAAAATTACCAAAAATAAAAATGTTGGGTCTTCATAGTTACGGGGACCTAAAATTTTTAAATTATGACTTTTTTATATTAACTCCCGGAAATATCATTGGACCACCGAGATGTATATTTATATATTTTTAGGACCTTTTTTTAGGATAGGGGTAGCGGGGGGGGGGGGATTATTTTGCGTTTTGTTTTAATTATTTGGGGGGGGGGTAAAATTACCACCATTTTGGAAACACAATATATATTTGTGATCCAAATTTAAATAAATTTGAAATGATACCCCACTCTGAAATTACATAAATTATGGCGAACAGTTCGCAATTGTTCGCTGATCAAAGATATTTTGAGTAATATTTTCGCAATATTTTTCATGTTTTTGTGCAACAAAGTTTAACTTGTATATCAAATTTCAAATCTCAAGCTACAGTAGGTTGGGAGATATACTCCAAAATGTGACGGGCGGACAGACGAACTACCAAAAGCATTTCTAAGATGACCTCGAAACTCTAAAAAGAAGCCATGTCAAGAAGGCTCTCTTATATTATATTAAACAATAAAAGGATACGATTTTTATTAAGCGACTCGTAAAAAGTAGTTTTTTGGCAATTATTTAAATCCTTAATAGTTTCAAACTCTCAGAAGCAGAACCAACGCTTGTTTAAGTTGTTACTTTGAAGAAAAATAAAAACGAATCTTTATTTAATCTACATTACCTTCAAACATTTAATCTACTTCGCCTTTAAAATAGCAACCCTATTATTCCAGTAATTTTATTTTTTCAAAGGATTTAGCTTATTCATTAAATGGATAGAATTTGGTACTACAATTTCGCTAAGTATTAAAAAAAAACCTCCTCTCCCAATATAATTATACTAGGCATCACGTGGCTCTATCACTAAAGCGAGCGTAATGGAATAAATATTAGATAATTATTCATGATGAGTTGATGTTTAAAGAATATGTTGTAATAGAGAGCCGTGTATACTGGGAGAAGGGTTATTCTACTATTCCTTAACTCTTCTACACATCCCGGCCATTCTATTTCAACTATTACAAAATGTATCACTTCGCTACACAAAAACTTCTGATTGTATCAAGTTGAAATTTTACATGCCTGTTTCAATTGTGCATTAGACGATGTAAATAAAGTTTTATTAAAATCCTTACGTTAGATCGTAAGGTTATCGGTAAAAACGTTGTTTTCTCTATTAAACATTTTGGTCTGCTTTAATAGTTTTAACGAGCTTTACTAAAAAATGCAAATAGAAAAAAAATCTTTGTCTCATTGAATAGGTGATGACAGAATCTTTTCCCGTCCTGAAATTTCAATTTTACATTTGAAGCTCACGTTTACGCGAGCGTTGCGCGCGAACTCTTGGACAGATAACCCTGTCCAACGAACTTAGCCTGAGCATTAGTAAAAGGAACATTTGCACTAATTTTCAACTAAATCGGTCTACTTTTACTCAAGTTATCGTCGGTCACGTAAACGTTACTGACAGACAGACAGGTAGACAGACAGACAAGATGCATAGTTTGTTAAATATAAGAAGCTCGCTTTAATTAATAAATAATTCACTTAATACTTCACAGTACCACAGTCTATTCGGTGTTGCACTCAAACCCTATCCAGCGGATTTTTAATTTAACTATATTCATTTTATAAAGTACCGGATTCGACAAATGCACAACCTTGCGTCAAACTGCGTAACTTCATTCAATCAGTTTAAATTATGAGTATGTAGGTTTTATATATGTCTCTACACCCCGTCCTACATCAGTCCATTTGTGTTTGTAAATTAATTTAAATATATAACTATTAACAATACAGTCCACTTTTTACTTTCTCATATAAAGAGAAAGTATTGTGATGGCACGAAAATTCGATTTTGAGATTTTGATGGATTTACACGTTTTGAGGTCCCCTGAGTCCAAAAAAGTGGTTTTAAAAAAAAGTCTGTCTGTCGTCTGTGCAGACGCCTGGAGCCTAAACTACTGGGCTGATTTTGACGAAATTTGGCATTCATGTTCAAAAAAATCATACCCCGAGGCGAAATCAAGAAATGAATTTTAGCTCAAAATTTGGGGGCACTACCCCCCAAAAAACGTGCAAAAAATTATTTCTCGAAAACGGTTCCGACGATTTTGTTTAAAAAATTCTAAAATGTAGTCCATTTAAATACGAATCTAACGATAAAAGCCATTTTCCCGGGAAAAATCTGGTTCCTGAGAAAGTAGCTTAAAACGCCGACGGATAGAGCCTGGGTTCGATTCCCCACCAAGGAATAGTTATTTTCATAATACAATTTGAGGAAATGTTTGATAATAATTAAATATACATAGTACTTACGAAAACTAATAAATGGAAAATACTGGGCTAAGTAATTATGAACTCGTATATGAGAAAGTTTGTCTGAGTTGTCTCGGAACGTTATTTTTATTAATAATAGTCTAATAACAAACAATCAGCGAATAAACTCACCCTTAATTTCATAATTTCAGAAGCCAATTGCATCATATTGTAGCAGTGTTTGCAATATTGTATAATCATAATAAGATTGTTCATTATAATGATTATTAGTAGAAAATTTATCGTCACATCATCTATTAAAAAAATTTAATTGGCAATTTATTTTTACTTTTTCAGGTTCTTCTTTCTTTTATAAGACTGTAAAGATAGAGGATAAAATTTCCTCTAAAATACAACTCCTTTGAAAAACACATCATCTTATTTTTCAACTAAAAAAAATCTTTTCATCTTGCCCTTTTCCTTGAAGGTTCTAAAGTTCTTTATTTATTTTCGCATTAACATTTGATTTCCTTCTTCTTTTTTAAATATTTTATAAAGGATTATTTTTCCTTTAAGCGTCGGAAAATTTCCTTAAACATCTAAATTTAGCACCTACTAGAATTCAACATCAAAATATTTCAAGTTGGTTAAACAAACATTTTACAGAGTACGATTAATCGTAAATATTACATAATGTAATGATTTTATTTACTGGTAGCTTAAAAAAGTAGTAAATCAACAAGTATATAATTTTATTCTTTTTAAAAAAACAAGCTTTTAGACGTATTCTTCTCAATAACCCCTTTAATTTTATACCCATATTATGGGTATGCTTAAAAAATAACTAGGCCGCCGTCTTGGGTTGACCGCCATATTGGATTTAGAATGGCGTCACTTAGCTAACCATGCATTGTCATTCAAACTAAACGTGTATGCAAAATTTCAATTCAATCGGTTGAGGATAACTGCTTTAAAATTCAGTTGCAAGATTTAACCCAAACATACATACATACAAACATTGCAAGTTAAATAAAATCTTGTAAATAACATTTTTTGGTCACAAAATGAATGTTTCTTAGTTTCACCTAAAATAATAAGATAGAATTTCATTATATTTGCGATTTTTAGGCCTAAGTTTTTTTTCTTATTAATATTTATACAAATACACAATGAAAGGGCAAAGAAAGGTATGGAAACACGATGTTTGGTCGAGGTTTAGATCTTTGACCACAACTAAAGAACATGGGGCCGCAATTATATAAAGGGGAAAATACTAAAACCGCAGACAAACTAGACCCGTGATGCACATTTTGGGTGCGGTTTTAGCATTTTTACATTTCTATAGTTGAGGTTTAGGATGTATATCAGAGACCCCAAAAAAATGTAATTATTATAAAAAATGTAGTTATTATACATGTACATACCATATTGCCGGCACCGCTGTATCTTTATTTAATCAAATTATTGTACGTAATATTTATTTATTGATATTAATGCAGGCTCGCTACGCTCGCCTGTTTATACGGCATTTCTACATAATCTTGATTTAATAATATTAATAAATATGTTGTTATGCACAAATACTTTTACAAAATCATTTAGAAGACCAAAAATCGAGTTGATAGTTTGTCACTTAATAGGTGACCTCTTTGATTTGGAGTAATATTTGAATAATTAATTAACCTATTAAGTTATAAACTTTCATTAACTTCATTTTTGGTCTACTAACTAATTTCGTTTTTCCGGATCATATGAAAATCACATTGTCCACCATAAAGGGCGTAACATGGCTGCTCTCCACATGTTTTTTTTTTTTTTTTTTTTTTTTTTTTTTTTTTATCAAATGCCTATTGCCAAGCTAAGTCCGCTGAAGCATATTCTTAAAAGATACCAAAAGGTTTACTTATACACAAAATTCTAGCTTGATATTAGTCAGACACTTTTTTGCACGCTATCTCCTGGACTATAAGTTTAATGATCGAGTATATTAAGGTAATTACTGGTCTTTTAACCGTTTGACTAAATCTTGTAATGCGCTTATAATCTTGAAAAGAAATGCACGTCCATTTGACAATAATATAAAAAATCGGGTACGGGGTACCTCGGAACTTTTCCTCACTTCAGAGGCCACTAAAGTGGCATCTCTTCCTGCTTCGCAGCAGGAGGAAGCAGCATTGGACGTGGTCAGTACTTGAATGGGTGACCGTTCTGATCTAACTGATTTATTATCATTCTTCGAAAAAACCTTATTTTACTACGTTTTTATTAGCTTGCTTTCTTGTATGTTTGTTTGTTTGTCCGGTACAAATCTGGCAATCGATTTTTAACTAACTTCCTTGAAACTTTTAGCATAGCTCAGAACACGATGACAATGCATTATTTTAAAACTTTTAGCCATCTTTCAGCAGAATTTAATTAGTTTTCAGCAAATTTTGCTGTACGGAAAGATTGTTCGGAAAAAATCCGCAAGTTATTTTATTTGTTTTGCCATGCCCAATATTTACGCAATCTTCATTTTGACGGGTCTCAAATTTGTGATAGATAAACAATGAATGACAGCAAAACAGGAAATATCGATTATATTATTTATCGATTATATTATATATATATTATTTCAAATATATCGATGGCACGCTTTAGATTTGGTGTTGGGGAGATCCATTGTACAAAGATTTATCCTTTTATAGGTTTAAGATCAGCTCTCTAGATGGTTGTCATTTATGTGAAGTAAATAAATTCGGAACTAATTTTTTTTTCACTAACATTATATATTATATAGCAATAACAATTATATTATCAACATTACATACGATTCAACAGAAAATTTAAAAACGTAGTACATAAAAAGTTCTTTTTAATTGAAATTATTTAATACCTATATTTTATTTAATTATTTGAAGTTTGGCGGTATTTTGACAGATGTAAACAAACTTTGACGTCATCAAAATTATCGCACTAATAAATAATTATATTCGCTTATAACTTTTAAATTAATTAATGGAATTTCATCGGTTTTTTTATATTTGTTCCTTAATTTTTTCCGGTTCCAACGATATGCTATATGTCAAAAACCTATTTATACTTTCAGTATTATTAACCGTCAAAGTTTAAAAATTCAAAAATTTATAACTTCAAAATGGCGGCCAAAATCAAAATGAAATTTAGTGGGCTTGTTTGTCATACAGAGAGGTACATTCGAGCCAAATTTCAACTCGATCAGGACCATTGTCGATTTATTATATGTACAAACAAATCCATTTTAGATCCACATTAATTATCCAATCTGTTCAAATCAAATATTTCAAACAGAACTTACTGTTTGAATTGAATTATGGTAAATGTTTAAACATAAATCAAAACATCCATTTTGAATTATACACTTAGAGGATATATTTGAATTAAAATCCTAGAACGTACATCGCTCAAGGGGTATTATATAGATATTTGGATAAAACAGGGGCTTAGCTACTTTGTAATACATAAATCTTCTATTACAGTTGGTGCGGGTATCCCAAACAAAAGCGATTAGTATTCTTTCTGAGATCAATAGAAATAGGAGATATAGATTCATTAAGGAAAGACACAAGCTACATTTTAATTTTATCTATAAGTAATTAATAAAAAATATGCAAAAGAAACAATACATATGCATTAGAAACCTTACCAAGAATACTCTACAGGACTATATAAAGAAGAAATATGTTTCACAAGGTTTTAAAGGCTAAACCACTATCCCAAATAGTCTGCCAATTAGTGTGGCACATAGCTTCCTCGCGTCCTATTTCGTACAATATAATGATTTTATGCTTTTAAAGCCCCCGTTTAAGTCCCCCCCCCCGTTTTTTAAATCTGTCAAAATTGTTATAATTTTTTACATGAATTAAAGTATCAATTTAGCATAATGTAATCAGAGCGCAGATGGTTGAAATTAATCTAGGGCTATCTGCGGTCTAATTTTAAAAAACCTTCCAAATATCATAAAAATCAGTTGAGTTCTGCTAAAGATAAAGGTGTATATAAATGTATGTTTGTGCGTATGTGGAAGAGAAAAAAAAGAAGAAAGTTGAAACTTATATGAGAGTGGGGGTTGGCCCAAGAGCCCCATACCTACTCATGATCACGCATAACCCTTTGATGTACCGAAATGGATCGCGACTGGCAGTATTCCTTAGCGTTCATTCTTGTTTAGTACCAACTATCATTCACCAACAAATTAGAAGATGAGCGGGGAGTAGGAGGATGGGTCATAACAAGGGGATCAAGATGAGTAAGGAGGGGGAGGGGGCTTAATCTGGCATGATGGGTCCAGAATCCCCTCTCATCTTCCCCCCTTCACCCCCCCCCCCCCCCCGAGAACTGGGATGCTGCATCTGGACCATCGGACTATAGTGCTACTACTTTACTACTAACATATTTTAAGTTTCAACCTTCTGAGCTCATTTGTTTTTCTTTAAAAAGCGCACAAACATACATTTATTTACACTTATATCTTCAAAAGAGCTCATCTGATTTTTCAAGACCTTATTTTTGTTCTGAGTTGTCTCGGACCGATTTTTTATTTTTTATTAATAAATGGTATTAGTCAAATATATAATATTCACCATTCACTAGATAGCTTTCTCGGATGTTTGTACTTATTTATTTATTTAACATTACAATATGTACAGAGTCTCTTAAAGCAGAGCCACAGGAGAGGCACCCTTGAAAATAAAAGAAAAAGAAAAATCTCTGACAAGTCTTAATAGTAAAATGTGTAAGACTAAACTAATGAGCTACGATTAAGACTAGATAATGCAAATAAAAATGAAAAGTAATTTAAATTTAAATAAGGACTAGAATAAAGATATGACCTAAAACTCAATAACAATTACATACTAATAATTTTTTGGTATTTCTTATATTTTAATATATTTGTTTTTTGTAAAGGATTTAAGAAAGCAATTTCAAATAAAAGCTTGATTCCAGCGAAAGGGAGAGAAGGGTTTGGGTAAAATAATAAAAATAAGGTTAAAATAAATAAAAATAATTATAAAGTGTCAGAAGGTTATTAGGTTGAAATCCTCGATCTCTTGGATTTCTGAACCGAACAGAGAAAAGAACGGAGCTAAACTTGGGGTGATCTTTATCAAAGCTACGCTTAAAATAGATCTTAGCAGAATAACCTTTCCTTAACTAATGAACTGCTTCATTTATCCCTCCCAATAATAAGAAATTTATAAAAGGATAAGGAAAATATAAATACAAATTCCAAAAAAAAAGACTGCCAATTAGTAAGGCACATAGCTTCCTCGCGTCCTATCATGTACTTTATTGTTATATTACTTTAGTGTTATATTAACGTTATATTACTTTATTGTTATATTACTTTAGTGTTATATTAACGTTATATTGCTTTATTGTTATATTATTTTAGTGTTATATTAACGTTATATTACTTTATTGTTATATTACTTTAGTGTTATATTAACGTTATATTACTTTATTGTTATATTTTGTAAAAACTATTAATAGTTTTTAGAGATCTTTAACACTTCATAGCGGTGTCGCTGTTGGTTTTACTAAAAAATTGTATTTGAATAAAAAAAATGTTTGTCTTTTGAATAAATGCAGTTAGATTTTTATCCCCGACCTAATAAAATTCCAATTTTAAATTTGAAGTTCACGTTTACGCGAGTGTTGCGCGTGAACGCTTAAATGGATAACGTTGTCCAACGAACTCGTCCTGGGCATTGGCAACATGAACACGTATACAAATTTCATCATAATGTATAACATTTATTCAAGTTATCGTGGAACGTTTCAGTATTCGCGGACACACAGAACAGACAGACAGACACGAGACCAAAAATGATCCCCGATGTCTGAAACAGATTTCTGTGTTGGAATTTTTAAAATCGGAGGCATAAAAGTTTTTCGTTCTCAAAAGTGAACACAATGCTTCCGTTACCTTCGGTAAACTTGGAAGCAAAATAAAATTAGTTCATATGTAACTCACACGCAGTGCGGCTATCCTTAAAAAGAGCCGTGCATAACTATTTTAATAAATATAATAATGATACAAAGACAGAGGAAAAGGGAAATTGTTGAAGAAATGCTGGCTTTTCTAAACATTTCTTGGAAGGATCGATACGATTCGTTTTGAATAACCTCAAAAATAATTATATTATTTCTTGTTGTAAAATAATTTTGACTTGCGTAAGAATATCGTACTCAACGGTAGTTTATAATCGTATCATCAATATTGTCTAGTAGGTAATTCTTTAGATTGTTACTCCCCTTTGTGTTTTTGGATATAAATATAAATTAAGACAAAGTGATGTTTAGTTTTATGTACTTTGGGACAAAGGAATATCATACTTCTGTTTTTATAAGGAGAGTAAGAACCTAAAGAAGAACATTCTGTAAACCTTCTTTAGATTGTTACTCCCCTCTGTTTTCTTTAAAAGGGGAGTAACAACCTAAAGAAGAACATTCCGTACACCTTCTTTAGATTGTTACTCCCCTCTGTTTTCTTTATAAGGGGAGTAACAGTCTAAAGAAGAACATTCCGTACATAATCTTTAGATTGTTACTCCCCTCTGTTTTCTTTATAAGGGGAGTAACAGTCTAAAGAAGAACATTCCGTACACCTTCTTTAGATTGTTACTTCCCTCTGTTTTCTTTATAAGGGGAGTAATACTCTAAAGAAGGACATTCCGTACACCTTCTTTAGATTGTTACTTCCCTCTGTTTTCTTTATAAGGGGAGTAATACTCTAAAGAAGGACATTCCGTACACCTTCTTTAGATTGTTACTCCCCTCTGTTTTCTTTATAAGGGGAGTAATACTCTAAAGAAGGACATTCCGTACACCTTCTTTAGATTGTTACTTCCCTCTGTTTTCTTTATAAGGGGAGTAATACTCTAAAGAAGGACATTCCGTACACCTTCTTTAGATTGTTACTTCCCTCTGTTTTCTTTATAAGGGGAGTAATACTCTAAAGAAGGACATTCCGTACACCTTCTTTAGATTGTTACTCCCCTCTGTTTTCTTTATAAGGGGAGTAACAGTCTAAAGAAGAACATTCCGTACATAATCTTTAGATTGTTACTCCCCTCTGTTTTCTTTATAAGGGGAGTAACAGTCTAAAGAAGAACATTCCGTACATAATCTTTAGATTGTTACTCCCCTCTGTTTTCTTTATAAGGGGAGTAACAGTCTAAAGAAGAACATTCCGTACACCTTCTTTAGATTGTTACTTCCCTCTGTTTTCTTTATAAGGGGAGTAATACTCTAAAGAAGGACATTCCGTACACCTTCTTTAGATTGTTACTTCCCTCTGTTTTCTTTATAAGGGGAGTAATACTCTAAAGAAGGACATTCCGTACACCTTCTTTAGATTGTTACTTCCCTCTGTTTTCTTTATAAGGGGAGTAATACTCTAAAGAAGGACATTCCGTACACCTTCTTTAGATTGTTACTTCCCTCTGTTTTCTTTATAAGGGGAGTAATACTCTAAAGAAGGACATTCCGTACACCTTCTTTAGATTGTTACTCCCCTCTGTTTTCTTTATAAGGGGAGTAATACTCTAAAGAAGGACATTCCGTACACCTTCTTTAGATTGTTACTTCCCTCTGTTTTCTTTATAAGGGGAGTAATACTCTAAAGAAGGACATTCCGTACACCTTCTTTAGATTGTTACTTCCCTCTGTTTTCTTTATAAGGGGAGTAATACTCTAAAGAAGAACATTCCGTACATAATCTTTAGATTGTTACTCCCCTCTGTTTTCTTTATAAGGGGAGTAACAGTCTAAAGAAGAACATTCCGTACATAATCTTTAGATTGTTACTCCCCTCTGTTTTCTTTATAAGGGGAGTAACAGTCTAAAGAAGAACATTCCGTACACCTTCTTTAGATTGTTACTTCCCTCTGTTTTCTTTATAAGGGGAGTAATACTCTAAAGAAGGACATTCCGTACACCTTCTTTAGATTGTTACTCCCCTCTGTTTTCTTTATAAGGGGAGTAATACTCTAAAGAACGACATTCCGTACACCTTCTTTAGATTGTTACTTCCCTCTGTTTTCTTTATAAGGGGAGTAATACTCTAAAGAACGACATTCCGTACACCTTCTTTAGATTGTTACTTCCCTCTGTTTTCTTTATAAGGGGAGTAACAGTCTAAAGAAGAACATTCCGTACATAATCTTTAGATTGTTACTCCCCTCTGTTTTCTTTATAAGGGGAGTAACAGTCTAAAGAAGAACATTCCGTACACCTTCTTTAGATTGTTACTTCCCTCTGTTTTCTTTATAAGGGGAGTAATACTCTAAAGAAGGACATTCCGTACACCTTCTTTAGATTGTTACTCCCCTCTGTTTTCTTTATAAGGGGAGTAATACTCTAAAGAAGGACATTCCGTACACCTTCTTTAGATTGTTACTTCCCTCTGTTTTCTTTATAAGGGGAGTAATACTCTAAAGAAGGACATTCCGTACACCTTCTTTAGATTGTTACTTCCCCCTGTTTTCTTTATAAGGGGAGTAATACTCTAAAGAAGGACATTCCGTACACTTTCTTTAGATTGTTACTTCCCTCTGTTTTCTTTATAAGGGGAGTAATACTCTAAAGAAGGACATTCCGTACACCTTCTTTAGATTGTTACTCCCCTCTGTTTTCTTTATAAGGGGAGTAATACTCTAAAGAAGGACATTCCGTACACCTTCTTTAGATTGTTACTCCCCTCTGTTTTCTTTATAAGGGGAGTAATACTCTAAAGAAGGACATTCCGTACACCTTCTTTAGATTGTTACTCCCCTCTGTTTTCTTTATAAGGGGAGTAATACTCTAAAGAAGGACATTCCGTACACCTTCTTTAGATTGTTACTCCCCTCTGTTTTCTTTATAAGGGGATTAATACTCTAAAGAAGAACATTCCGTACACCTTCTTTAGATTGTTACTTCCCTCTGTTTTCTTTATAAGGGGAGTAATACTCTAAAGAAGGACATTCCGTACACCTTCTTTAGATTGTTACTTCCCTCTGTTTTCTTTATAAGGGGAGTAATACTCTAAAGAAGAACCTTCTGTATACCTTCTTTAGATTGTTACTTCCCTCTGTTTTCTTCATAAGGGGAGTAATACTCTAAAGAAGGACATTCCGTACACCTTCTTTAGATTGTTACTTCCCTCTGTTTTCTTTATAAGGGGATTAATACTCTAAAGAAGGACATTCCGTACACCTTCTTTAGATTGTTACTTCCCTCTGTTTTCTTTATAAGGGGAGTAATACTCTAAAGAAGGACATTCCGTACACCTTCTTTAGATTGTTACTTCCCTCTGTTTTCTTTATAAGGGGAGTAATACTCTAAAGAAGGACATTCCGTACACCTTCTTTAGATTGTTACTTCCCTCTGTTTTCTTTATAAGGGGAGTAATACTCTAAAGAAGGACATTCCGTACACCTTCTTTAGATTGTTACTTCCCTCTGTTTTCTTTATAAGGGGAGTAATACTCTAAAGAAGAACATTCCGTACATAATCTTTAGATTGTTACTCCCCTCTGTTTTCTTTATAAGGGGAGTAACAGTCTAAAGAAGAACATTCCGTACATAATCTTTAGATTGTTACTCCCCTCTGTTTTCTTTATAAGGGGAGTAACAGTCTAAAGAAGAACATTCCGTACACCTTCTTTAGATTGTTACTTCCCTCTGTTTTCTTTATAAGGGGAGTAATACTCTAAAGAAGGACATTCCGTACACCTTCTTTAGATTGTTACTCCCCTCTGTTTTCTTTATAAGGGGAGTAATACTCTAAAGAACGACATTCCGTACACCTTCTTTAGATTGTTACTTCCCTCTGTTTTCTTTATAAGGGGAGTAATACTCTAAAGAACGACATTCCGTACACCTTCTTTAGATTGTTACTTCCCTCTGTTTTCTTTATAAGGGGAGTAACAGTCTAAAGAAGAACATTCCGTACATAATCTTTAGATTGTTACTCCCCTCTGTTTTCTTTATAAGGGGAGTAACAGTCTAAAGAAGAACATTCCGTACATAATCTTTAGATTGTTACTCCCCTCTGTTTTCTTTATAAGGGGAGTAACAGTCTAAAGAAGAACATTCCGTACACCTTCTTTAGATTGTTACTTCCCTCTGTTTTCTTTATAAGGGGAGTAATACTCTAAAGAAGGACATTCCGTACACCTTCTTTAGATTGTTACTCCCCTCTGTTTTCTTTATAAGGGGAGTAATACTCTAAAGAAGGACATTCCGTACACCTTCTTTAGATTGTTACTTCCCTCTGTTTTCTTTATAAGGGGAGTAATACTCTAAAGAAGGACATTCCGTACACCTTCTTTAGATTGTTACTTCCCCCTGTTTTCTTTATAAGGGGAGTAATACTCTAAAGAAGGACATTCCGTACACTTTCTTTAGATTGTTACTTCCCTCTGTTTTCTTTATAAGGGGAGTAATACTCTAAAGAAGGACATTCCGTACACCTTCTTTAGATTGTTACTCCCCTCTGTTTTCTTTATAAGGGGAGTAATACTCTAAAGAAGGACATTCCGTACACCTTCTTTAGATTGTTACTCCCCTCTGTTTTCTTTATAAGGGGAGTAATACTCTAAAGAAGGACATTCCGTACACCTTCTTTAGATTGTTACTCCCCTCTGTTTTCTTTATAAGGGGAGTAATACTCTAAAGAAGGACATTCCGTACACCTTCTTTAGATTGTTACTCCCCTCTGTTTTCTTTATAAGGGGATTAATACTCTAAAGAAGAACATTCCGTACACCTTCTTTAGATTGTTACTTCCCTCTGTTTTCTTTATAAGGGGAGTAATACTCTAAAGAAGGACATTCCGTACACCTTCTTTAGATTGTTACTTCCCTCTGTTTTCTTTATAAGGGGAGTAATACTCTAAAGAAGAACCTTCTGTATACCTTCTTTAGATTGTTACTTCCCTCTGTTTTCTTTATAAGGGGAGTAATACTCTAAAGAAGGACATTCCGTACACCTTCTTTAGATTGTTACTTCCCTCTGTTTTCTTTATAAGGGGATTAATACTCTAAAGAAGGACATTCCGTACACCTTCTTTAGATTGTTACTTCCCTCTGTTTTCTTTATAAGGGGAGTAATACTCTAAAGAAGAACATTCCGTACACCTTCTTTAGATTGTTACTTCCCTCTGTTTTCTTTATAAGGGGAGTAATACTCTAAAGAAGGACATTCCGTACACCTTCTTTAGATTGTTACTTCCCTCTGTTTTCTTTATAAGGGGAGTAATACTCTAAAGAAGGACATTCTGACACCTTCTTTAGATTGTTACTTCCCTCTGTTTTCTTTATAAGGGGATTAATACTCTAAAGAAGAACATTCCGTACACCTTCTTTAGATTGTTACTCCCCTCTGTTTTCTTTATAAGGGGATTAATACTCTAAAGAAGAACATTCCGTACACCTTCTTTAGATTGTTACTCCCCTCTGTTTTCTTTATAAGGGGATTAATACTCTAAAGAAGAACATTCCGTACACCTTCTTTAGATTGTTACTCCCCTCTGTTTTCTTTATAAGGGGATTAATACTCTAAAGAAGGACATTCCGTACACCTTCTTTAGATTGTTACTCCCCTCTGTTTTCTTTATAAGGGGATTAATACTCTAAAGAAGGACATTCCGTACACCTTCTTTAGATTGTTACTTCCCTCTGTTTTCTTTATAAGGGGAGTAATACTCTAAAGAAGGACATTCCGTACACCTTCTTTAGATTGTTACTTCCCTCTGTTTTCTTTATAAGGGGAGTAATACTCTAAAGAAGGACATTCCGTACACCTTCTTTAGATTGTTACTTCCCTCTGTTTTCTTTATAAGGGGAGTAATACTCTAAAGAAGGACATTCCGTACACCTTCTTTAGATTGTTACTTCCCTCTGTTTTCTTTATAAGGGGAGTAATACTCTAAAGAAGAACATTCCGTACACCTTCTTTAGATTGTTACTTCCCTCTGTTTTCTTTATAAGGGGAGTAATACTCTAAAGAAGGACATTCCGTACACCTTCTTTAGATTGTTACTCCCCTCTGTTTTCTTTATAAGGGGATTAATACTCTAAAGAAGAACATTCCGTACACCTTCTTTTGATTGTTACTCCCCTCTGTTTTCTTTATAAGGGGAGTAATACTCTAAAGAAGAACATTCCGTACACCTTCTTTAGATTGTTACTTCCCTCTGTTTTCTTTATAAGGGGAGTAATACTCTAAAAAAGGACATTCCGTACACCTTCTTTAGATTGTTACTTCCCTCTGTTTTCTTTATAAGGGGAGTAATACTCTAAAAAAGGACATTCCGTACACCTTCTTTAGATTGTTACTTCCCTCTGTTTTCTTTATAAGGGGAGTAATACTCTAAAGAAGAACATTCCGTACACCTTCTTTAGATTGTTACTTCCCTCTGTTTTCTTTAAAAGGGGAGTAATACTCTAAAGAAGGACATTCCGTACACCTTCTTTAGATTGTTACTTCCCTCTGTTTTCTTTATAAGGGGAGTAATACTCTAAAGAAGAACCTTCTGTATACCTTCTTTAGATTGTTACTTCCCTCTGTTTTCTTTATAAGGGGATTAATACTCTAAAGAAGGACATTCCGTACACCTTCTTTAGATTGTTACTTCCCTCTGTTTTCTTTATAAGGGGAGTAATACTCTAAAGAAGGACATTCCGTACACCTTCTTTAGATTGTTACTCCCCTCTGTTTTCTTTATAAGGGGATTAATACTCTAAAGAAGAACATTCCGTACACCTTCTTTAGATTGTTACTCCCCTCTGTTTTCTTTATAAGGGGATTAATACTCTAAAGAAGAACATTCCGTACACCTTCTTTAGATTGTTACTCCCCTCTGTTTTCTTTATAAGGGGATTAATACTCTAAAGAAGAACATTCCGTACACCTTCTTTAGATTGTTACTTCCCTCTGTTTTCTTTATAAGGGGAGTAATACTCTAAAGAAGAACATTCCGTACACCTTCTTTAGATTGTTACTTCCCTCTGTTTTCTTTATAAGGGGAGTAATACTCTAAAGAAGGACATTCCGTACACCTTCTTTAGATTGTTACTTCCCTCTGTTTTCTTTATAAGGGGATTAATACTCTAAAGAAGAACATTCCGTACACCTTCTTTAGATTGTTACTTCCCTCTGTTTTCTTTATAAGGGGAGTAATACTCTAAAGAAGGACATTCCGTACACCTTCTTTAGATTGTTACTCCCCTCTTTTTTCTTTATAAGGGGATTAATACTCTAAAGAAGAACATTCCGTACACCTTCTTTAGATTGTTACTTCCCTCTGTTTTCTTTATAAGGGGAGTAATACTCTAAAGAAGGACATTCCGTACACCTTCTTTAGATTGTTACTTCCCTCTGTTTTCTTTATAAGGGGAGTAATACTCTAAAGAAGAACATTCCGTACACCTTCTTTAGATTGTTACTTCCCTCTGTTTTCTTTATAAGGGGAGTAATACTCTAAAGAAGGACATTCCGTACACCTTCTTTAGATTGTTACTTCCACCTGTTTTCTTTATAAGGGGAGTAATACTCTAAAGAAGGACATTCCGTACACCTTCTTTAGATTGTTACTCCCCTCTGTTTTCTTTATAAGGGGAGTAATACTCTAAAGAAGAACATTCCGTACACCTTCTTTAGATTGTTACTCCCCTCTGTTTTCTTTATAAGGGGAGTAATACTCTAAAGAAGGACATTCCGTACACCTTCTTTAGATTGTTACTTCCCTCTGTTTTCTTTATAAGGGGAGTAATACTCTAAAGAAGAACCTTCCGTACACCTTCTTTAGATTGTTACTTCCCTCTGTTTTCTTTATAAGGGGAGTAATACTCTAAAGAAGAACCTTCTGTATACCTTCTTTAGATTGTTACTCCCCTCTGTTTTCTTTATAAGGGGAGTAACAGTCTAAAGAAGAACATTCCGTACATAATCTTTAGATTGTTACTCCCCTCTGTTTTCTTTATAAGGGGAGTAACAGTCAAAAGAAGGACATTCCGTACGCCTTCTTTAGATTGTTACACCCCTCTTTTTTCTTTATAAGGGGAGTAACAGTCTAAAGAAGAACATTCCGTACATAATCTTTAGATTGTTACTTCTGTTTTCTTTATAAGGGGAGTAACAGTCAAAAGAAGGACATTCCGTACGCCTTCTTTAGATTGTTACACCCCTCTTTTTTCTGTATAAGGGGAGTAACAGTCTAAAGAAGAACATTCATCCACCTTGTTTAGATTGTTACTCCTTTCTGTTTTCTTTATAAGGGGAGTAACAGTCTAAATAAGAACATTCGGTACACCTTGTTTAGATTGTTACACCCCTCTGTTTTCTTTATAAGGGGAGTAACAATCTAAAGAAGTGCCGTCAACTGTTAAAATAATAATTGTAGTTTTAAGACAAAATATACTTAGAACATTCACATAGAATTTGAACTGTTTTTTTCTTCCTTAGCGAAAATCCTGCCTTGATAGACCTTGAGGTATCGATTAAAAAGATCTTCACTTTTTTCACATTTCTGTAAACAAATTTTTCAAATATATTGAGTGTTGACGGTTTCCTTTGTTCGCGCCAAGTCGGCTAGAGTTGAAGAGATCCTTTGTAATATGAAGACCCTACAACCTTAGAATCCTTAACCTACAACCTTAGAATATCCTTAACCTACCACCTCTCACCTTCTACCTGTAATTAAAAAACAACTCAGTAGAACAAGCTCTTGTTCTTCAAAAGTGTTAAAACCAAAAATCTGCCAGCAACTACAAGGGAATTTTGTAGGCCAAAGTGAAGAAGAAAATAAACAAATCGGTCCGAGACAACTCAGACAAACTTTCTCATATACGAGATCATAATTTCTTAGCCCAGTGTTTTCCATTTATTAGTTTTCGTTAATACATTTAATTATTATTGAATATTTCATCAACATTTATTATTACAAATAACGCCCTAGATGGGCAATCGAACCCAGCCTCTCTCCGTCGACGTTTAAAGTTATTTTCTCAGAAACTAGATTTTTCCCGGGAAAATGGTTTATATCATTAGATTCGTATTGAAATGGAATACATTTTAGCCTTATTTAATCTAAATTTTCAAAAAATCTTTCTTTTTTACGTCTTTTCATAGTTTTTGGGAAGTAGCACCACCAAATTTGGAGCTAAAATTCATTTCTCTATTTCGCCTCCGGGGATGATTTTTCAGATAGTTTAGATTTTAGATAGACGAAAGACAGGCGACAGACAGACAGAGAGTTTAAAAAAAAAAAAAAAAAAATTGGACTCAGGGGGGGGTGATGGATTTACTTGAATGTGTAAATCCATCAAAATCGAATTTTCACGCCATCACAATACTTTCTGTTTATATGAGAATGAAAAAACTAATGGTCTTAAAAACTCGGAATACGGATACGGAAGAAAATAATTATTTTTCTTTTAAGGTAAGGAAAAGTAACAATTGACGACGGGTCCAAAAAAATCCAACAGACAATCCTTAAAACCCATTTTTTTGGATTCAGGGGACCTCAAAACGTGTAAATCCATCAAAAACTCAAAATCGAATTTTCGCGCCATCACAATACTTTCTCTTTATATGAGATAGTAAAAAAAATTGGTATTGTTTGCGAACTTTAAACGACGAAAATTAACCATTAAACAATCAGCGACCTCTATACAAAAATTTTATTACCATGTCTTTGAGTAATATCCTGATATAAAAGTATACAAAATCAATACAAATAAAACTTTTTATCTCCAGTAGGGAGAAAAAGTTATGATTTTGAATTATTTTAGAGGGACTAAAACAGGTCTTTTCATCCCTGAACTCAAAAAGTAGGGAGAAAAAGTAAAGTAGGGCAAAAAAGTAAAGATTGCAATTTAATTATTTTATAAAGAGTAAAAAATGAATCGCTAATGTAATGAAGTTGTTAAAATCAGGTTGGTGGCACTGCTTTTTCGACCATGTTTATCTTTGTTTATAACCTGCATCTAAATAGCCTTCTATTTGAGTTTAATTCCAATTCTTATTTGATTTTAATATTGAATCTCTTATATCTGCTATTATAAGTGCTAATAATTATTGTTATTTATTAATATAATAAACACAAGAGGCGTTTGTCAATAATGTTGAAGAACTTTTTCAAAATACGCTACCCGATATATCGGCTGAAGCAAATAAAATGAAAGCAAATTTGTTACCAAAAAAATAAAAATATATATATGGTAACGAAAGTTTTTAGAAATGGTGCTTAGAAAATAATGAGGCTTAACCCTAGAATGACACCGTTATTTCCACATTCTAATCTGACACCGTGGGGTCTATATGACCCCACCTAGGTTTTCCGCTCTATCCTGAAACGCGTGAAATATTATTGTAATATAAAAGTATTAATCTCAATCTACAGGGCCAATACAATGAACAGAAGAAAGAAAAATAAAATTTAAAAAATTGTATTGACTTATAAACTAAAGCTAATAATGAAGCAAGGTATGAAAAAAGTAACTTTTGTTTTAACAAATCTGGTTTTAAAAAACTAAAATCTAGCATAAAAATGGCAAGCTAACAAATTTTCTACTATTTTTTTTATAAAAAGAAACTAATAAAAGACAAAAAAATCACAAAATTATACAAAATGTCCTCAGTGAAGCTTTTAGCCTTCTAAGCATTTGTAGGACCGATGCTCATCACAAATAGCACCATGGCAATCACTGCATAGCATTCTTGTCGTTAATCCTTTCCTTTATGGTTTGTCTAGGGAGAAGCCTAATTCAAAAATAAAATCCTTCCGCGGTAGTTTCTTTTGCCAGTTGGCCATACAATGAAGAATAGCAGCGTTGACACCTGCCTGATCAAGCATATACCATAGAAAACCAGCTGAGGCCACCTGCGGGTCAAACGAATCTGTCCCACATTTTGTTTTATTATAGCTTATATGTTGATTTCAGGGTTGCCTCTATCAGGATCGATAGAATCATCTTGATGGAGGGTTGATTAGAGCAACTATAAATTAGTGTTGGCTGAAAAAAGTTGGTGGGTAACTACACCGTGGGGTCAGCTAGACCCCAGAAGCACTTGACATGCTCACTGTTCAAAGATTATACAGAAGCTGATACCTTTGGTTGGTGAAATAGGGGGCAGGAAGGTGAAGATTATGTAGACAAGGAAAAAAAAACATCTGTGATTCACAGAAATAAGATCTGCGCTTAAGCTCTTTTACTTGGGGTCATACAGACCCCCGGTGTCATTCTAGGGTTAAATACATTAAACTTTTATTATTGTTATTTTGGTATTCTCTCGGCTTCGCCTCGAGATTTAGGGACCATGGTTCCTTCGGCTTCGCTTCAAGAACCAACTTATTCGCTCAGGGAATAATGGCTTACTTTACTCCCTAGGTGCATAAATAACTATTGTTGCACTATTTATCAGGATGTATTATTAGGAATCGGAACGACCCTTACATGGTCTGCTCCAATAATATGTTTACTCCGTGCAGCAGTATAATGTCACCAGAAATTTATTTGTTGAGGGGATTCAGGGTCGCTAATATATTTTCGTTTTAGACAGTAATCAGCCTTTACCAGAAAGTTAAGGGAAGTTAGGATATTTGTGAGGGAGAAAACTTGATGTTTAAGGGCTTATAACCCAATATTGAGGAGATGGGATGAGGTGGAAATATTTTAATCTCTTGGTCACTTTGAGCAAGCTTAACCCTTCTGCTAATGGAGACCTACATAACAAGGGTTGTGTGTGATAAGCCACGAGAACTTCAAGATTAAAATACGGTAGCGCTACTTTGTTGTCTATAGTCTACTCCCTTCCTGCTGTGTTAAATAATATATAGCACCTCTCTCCATTTTATTTTTTTATTTTGTTTATACTTTAGTCGGTAGCATGTAACTTGACAGATCCAAATTTACCTCGTACATCAACCATTAAATAGATATACTAAAATATTTATTATTTAAACAACCAAATTCAAAAATTATTTCCATTTCGACATCTAATTGTTAATTAATTATTCAACTTATGATTTCATTATATATTTATAAAAACAGTGCGATTAAGTCGATACTTCAGCCCGCTTTTGGACAGCGCCTCCTTATAGACTATAGACCTTCTAATTTGCATGTTGGGTCACTTATTTTGCTAATTAAAAAAGTGAGGTGAGCTCTTTATTTCAGAGACTTGGGCTTTGAAAAGTTTGTGTGTTCCTGTTTGTTTAACGATAACTAGCGTACGATAATTGATCAATTTTAACGAAATTTGGCTCACAGAAGCAATCTCAGGATTTGTGACCGTTGTGTAGGTTTCGCAAATTCACACTATTCGGAAATTCACACTAAATATTTTGAAGATGGCGACCAATATGGTGGACGACTAAATAAAAAGATTTTTAGTCAGCATGACATATTATAATTCAATTTAAAGGTCATAAAGTGTAAAAAAAACAATGTAACTAATGAAGTATCACACAATATTTTCAAGATGGCGACCAATATAGCGGAAGACTGAACAAAAGGTTTTTAGTCTGCATCACTGCATGACATATTGAACATCAAAATTAAAGGTCTTGAAGAGTAGGGAAATAATATGTAACTATTACAACAAAATATCCATTCTTTGCCGTTAGTAAGAAAACAAATATGGCCGACATTGGATTTGTAAAAATAATGTTTATACATACAGCATGTCATTTTGAAGCTCTTTTTAGGTAGATTAAGAATATCAAAGTTTTTCCCCGATAAATGTTTCCTGGCAGCCATATTCAGGGCCAGAATTTGGTCCTGGGAGAGGGGAGAAAGGGGGGTCCGGGATTTTTTTTTTTTAAATGGAGACTTTTAGAACGCAATTTCAACCTACTTATCATAAGGTTCATTACAATTTAAATTTTAAAATTACAAGATATAAAAACTATTAAATTTAAGCCTTTACCTAATAGTTTTTATTAGCCTTTCAGGAGGTCCCCAAGGGAATATTTTGTTAATTTAGTTGATTTTGAATTTTCTAAAACTCAATTTTATGTTACTAGTAAATTGTATACTCATAATAATTCATAATCGTATTATATTATCTATTTTTTAAAATCTTTCTCAAACAACAATTTTTCAACAGCTTTTCCTTGGGGAGGGGGACGTGCCCCTGTGCACCCCCCCCCCCCCCGATTCGCTTCTAGCCATATTGAAAACAAATATGGCCAATTTAAGAGCAACATGTTTTCTTCTACGCGTTTTTTATGCATCACATCATTTGTTACTAAAAAAATTATAATTAACTTAAATAAAAGTCATTAACATACCTTTAGAACTTTGACAACTTCGGGTGGGAACTGCATGGCCTGTGCAGAGGCTCCCCTCCTGTATATCCTGTCGACGAAGATACCGGCCCTGATAGCATGGGCCACAGAACGGAATTTGGGCTTATCTTCTGTCCTCCTCCTTTGAGTGGCTTGCTGGCGGGTGAAGGTAGACGCCAGCCATTCCCTCACCTCCCGAGGTACAGCGTCCGGTTCCACTTCCGACAGTTCATCCTCTTCTTCTGCCAGCCTCCTAGAGGGAACACAGACACCTTCATTAGCATAAACTTACTCAAGACATTAGAAATAAACAATTACCCATGCACTAACACTATTATATATTCCTATAAAATTAAATTATTTAGGTTCTTTTCTATAAGAAGATACAAAGAACAAAATACATCTGATATAGATCATAAAACACGCAAACAAACAAAAAACAATACATACAACAAATATAACTGTAAAAAAAAGAAGCTTCTTTTGCTAAAATAAAAAAAATAATAGCCTATCATCAACTTCACTAATGTTCACGTCAAACGTAACAAAGTTTTGTGCGTAAGTAAAAACATAGAGGTCAATTTAAGTAGAACATAACGAATTCATAAGCCTTCACAGGTAAACGACTTCCTGGAATCTTTTTTACGCAGAGGACATAAATATATTAAACGTTGGACACCATTTTGTATCACACAAGTTAACTTGTTATCGCATTTCCCAAAAATAATATCTTGTATGAACTATGACATACCTTTCAGCCCTGGAACATCCAAAAACTTAAAACCTTAAAAGTTGCAGACAGAGAATGCAGTAACAAAGTACGTCAATATTTAATGGAAAAAATTATGTATATTTGATACTTAGAGTAAGGAAGGGGTAGAGGGAACAATACTGTAGAATCTGGGTCTCAAAAAGTGGTTCATTATGCTACACCCCTATACTAAACCTCCCAAGTGGCAGTTTGGTGAAACAGTATCGATACCTCGATAAACACTCGAAATTTATCTGATATCATCTGATAAGAATAAGTGACATTTTCTTACGTCATTTAATATATTTATTTTTAATACAGTTTTCTTCATAAATATATACTTTAATGTTTGTTGTTAACCTTATTAATTATCTAAAGGCAGTTATGTTGTTAATAACATTTATAATAGTTTCTAGGTAACCAAAAGCAATCTTATATAAAACAAAATCGTCTTCTAAAGCAATCATATCAGATTTTTCTCTTACATATTTTATATTTTGACATATTTGACATTTCGATGATAAAACAATCAAACAAAGCACAAGATGAGGTTAAAGGTTTTGTTGACAAGTGTCCGTGGGCACGGAGGGACAAGGTATAGACCAATAAGACAAGGACCAGTGACCACGTGATCGTGCTGTTGTCACTTTAGTTCGGATTGAGCTCGCTTGAGAGGTTTAGTATATGGGTGTCGCATAATGAACCACTTTTCAAATCGCATTGCTCCCTCTACCCATTCCTTGCTCTGAGATTTGATATATACCTGTTACAAATGTTGAGGGAAAATTATGTTCCTTTATGTCAGTGTAATGTAAAAGCTGTAACTTTGTACTTTCATTATTAAAATTAAAGTTCTCTCTGGAGTAGGAACATAAAACACGATATATACAAATTCTTATTATGATTCTATAACGCAACCATTTTCCTTAAAAAGTATAAGGATCAAAAAAGGATAAAATAATACAAGCAATGAAAGCTATAATTCTACTGCAAACAATATTTTCCAAATCAAAATCTAATAAGATCTTTTTAATACAATTTTTTAAAAAAATGAAACTTTCTTAAATTATTATTCTTCAAATTTACTGTTAAGAAAATAAAGTTTCAATATAGTAGACAAATCTTAAACGAATCCATCTTTTTTACTTTAGTAAAAAGATCATATCAAATGTATTAATTAAAATTTGTCTCAGAGAAATTAATTAATAAATATTATACAAGTTGGTTAGTATATTTTTATCGAAGAATATAACTATTATACATTTTTTTTAAATTACCCCATCTGATTCAATCGACAGAAAAAACTTCTTTCCCTTTGAAAATTATAATTTTATTTAGCATGGTTATCTATTTAATATGTATGAACTAAATTTCCATCTTAAAGATACATTTATAAACATGTAATTTAATTGTATAAAGGTTATCTTCTGTTTCAAGAATAGTTTGTATGCAAAACATTAACATCAAAAAGTAGAATCCTTTCTACATTGTGACAGAAGAAAATTGAAACTTCTGCAAAATTGAGCGGGAAACGACGTTGTCACGCTAGGCAGGGAGCTCCTTAAAATGATTATTATTTCCCTCGACGGCTACAGTTTGCTCCAAATGAGGGTTAGTGAGTTGACAGCGCGGGAAAGTAAAAAAAATGGTAGCCAATGAGAGCTCAGGATTTTAAAACCATGAGATCTCATTGGCTTAGAAGTAATAAATACCAGATTGACGGAATAAGATGTAAATTATCACATAGTATGTAATGCGCGAGCTAACTGTAATACATTTACTCTGCTGCAAGTAAAAATTTTATATTATAATTTATGGGTTTTCTGATTTAAAAATACTATAATATATTTTGTAACCACATGCCTATATAAATGTTAATAAAATCTTTAATTTAAAGTTATATCGCACTACATTATTGTCGAATTATAAGAAAATTATAGTAAAAAATACGATAAAAATGACTACATAAATGTATTTCTAATCAAAGATCTATTATTCTTTCTATTTATCCACTTAATTTAGAACACGAAAATTTTTTTTAAAAAAAAAACCTATATATAACACAACTTTTCCAGACTCCATTAAAAAAATATAAATTTTTATATTTTTATTTTTTTTGTGAATTGAAAATATAAAGGCGAAACTTGTTTTACAATGAAGCCACGAATCTGATATCATTCATGAATAAAAGATGAAAATAAAGAAAAAAAAAGAAAAAATGAAAATCTTTGAATAACATTGGCATAAAACAGCATAATACAAGGAACAGAATGTTTGGAAAAGCAATCTTAAGATTATTTAATAATTTTAAAACCACAGTGATAATAAATATTTATAATAGCTATATTTTACCTAAGAAATACCTTTGGTCGTTTTTATCACTAATTAATTTATTTATAAATGCACTATGATGTTGAAAATATATTTAAAATTATAAAAATATATATTAGTAAAAAACAAACAAAAAAAAAAAAAAAATAATAATAATAATAATAATAATAATCATAATAAAAATGAAAAAAATAAATAAAATAAAATAAAGAAATAAAAAAAATTAATTAGTTAAAAAATGATTACACTCAAAATTAAAGCACTATCAACAATTTTTATAATCAAAATCAAATATTTAATATATTTAAGTATTAGTGATGTGTGATAGTGTTAACTAAGAATAATTAATTATTTAATTAATATCTATATTCTTGAATTGATTGACGAATTAATAATCAACAAAAAAGGTCTTGAAGTTACAAAAACTGATTTTAAATATAATTTGAAAGACTATATTTTAAAAATAACATTAAAACAATTACAGGGATTCGAAAAAACTACCTGTAAAATATTTAATTTTTAATTATTAGTAAAACGTGATTAAATAATGTAAATAAATTAAATTTAAAATACAAACCAAAATCAAATCCATATAGTTAGTCAAAGTTTATAATTTTATAATTAAAATTATTGTTTACTTACTTAAGTATACCTTTAAGTAAAAAGGTGATTCTCCTATAAAAGAAAATACTTATTTAAATAAATGTAATTATATTATTTTAAAAAAAGCGAAGTAAAATGTGTTAATTTAACGATAAAATAATACATTTTTAGAGATAGATGAATTTTTAAGCATTATAGTCAGTTTAATTCATATAATTATGAAATTTCACTTCAATTGAAATTTGCTTACATGCAACGAGCAATTGAGATAAAAACAAGTTCACTGAATTTTCCGTACAAAACGTATCAAAGACCAATAACTTAGAGTAATAAAAAAAACAAAAAAACATTATATGCTCATGGGAAATCCTTAATCGGTTAAAAGTAGTAATTTCAAAACGGTCGTTGTAGCATTTGGATAGAACGTTCTTTTTTGTATCTACTCATGTGTCTAACTCAAATTTACAAAAATTTGCACTTACGTCTATGTTTCTCTAGAACGGCGAGATTTTTTTTTTCAACTTCATCACCTTGTAATGATGCAGATATTTTGATTATTTTTGTACTATATTCCGAAAATCGTCCATTGTACCAACGTAAAAAATAAATGTAACTTTTTTGTATGAAATTTTGTTATCTTTAATTTTGATAACCACCTTGATTGGTCTTCGAGCCATAAGAAGCGAATTTGTTGACTTTTACCCTTGAATATCTATTGTCGTGAACGCTATCTCGTTGCCGATCTTTAATATGTTAATTTCCGATCTTTAATATTGAAATACCCAACCAGTTAATATCCCCTTTACTTAAGTAGCTACCCATTTATTTGGCTGGGTGGATACCGAGCGTGTGGCTACTTTCCGGAGTCGGAATTGAACCCAGAACTTCCTGTGTGACTAGCGAACGCTCTAGCAATGAGCTACCGGAGACCAGCTTTTTTTGTTTTTGTTTTATTTTAAATTTTATTTCTTAAGTAAATTGATAATTTTTAATGTTAAAAAGTTTCTATGACTAATTTAAATATTTCTTAGATTATTTAGAATTGAAGGTACTAAGGTATTAATCAATAAATCTATAATTTTCTGGAAACATAAAGAGCCTAAAAAATTAAGCTACTTTTATAATATGTTCAATTATCAGCCAAAGTAAGAGTTAGAAGCGTACAATATTAAGTAGGCCTGTAACTGAGACACTATGGAAATTTACTATTATCTAACAATAAAACGCATAAAAAGCAATAGCTAGCTAGAGAGGGTCTGAAGTCTACAAAATTAACTTTGGCATCGTTAGGGATGAGGGAAAAACACCCTCCTCTTGTAATATTTGTAACTCTATGCCAATGTTGTAAACTAAAAAAAAAAATAAAAATAAAAATAATAATAATAAAAAAAAAAAAAAAAAAAAAATGTATTTACATTTTTTTTAATGCAATTTGTATGCAAGAGAAGTTCTCATTGGATAAAGATAACATAATAAGAGAATCGAACGAATATCTTTAACATAATTTAAAATCAAAAGAAACCCTCTCGTGAGTTTTAATCCGTGTAGTAAAAAAAATGAGACAGGTAAAAAAAAAAAAACCGAAGAGAAAGAAACGAAAAGAAAATCAAATTCCAAAATAATACAGAACAGAGATTTTCAACATTTCTCATTTTTACCTACTCTCTCTCTCTCTCGCCCCCTCTCATTCACTCTCTCTCTCTCTCTCTCTCTCTACATCTTTCTCTCTCTCGTTAAAACCTTATCTTACTTTAATAACATTTTAAACAGAATTTTCTTTCTCGGAAAAATAATCAAGGTTTGAACCTTAGGCCATGTTTTTCATGTTTTTTGAAAGAGCTAATTAAAAAGTTATCCAAATAAAAATTACGAACATTTATATATATATATATATATATATATATATATATATATATATATATATATATATATATATATATATATATATATATATATATATATAGTGTGTTTTGCGCCCATTTGCTCACTGACAGTATTTACAGAGAATCTTAATATATATCTAGGATAAATAACTTTAACTAATAATACAATTTGACGTCATAATTCACAAAATTTACAGGACACACATTTAGAGACAAGATATGAAAGATTGTCTCATATATATATATATTTTTATCACCCGCTTAAAACCACGATGATTCATACATGCAATAAAATACAAAGCTTAGAATAATTTATATTCCTCGCTCCCAACTTTATCCTCCCATAACTTATCTAGAGGTTAAACATAACTGCCTCTTCCTATTATCACATTTTTGAACAAATAATATATATATATATATATATATATATATATATATATATATATATATATATATATATATATATATATATATATATATATATATATATATATATATATATACACATATATATTGTATACATGTACACACCTATATAAAGGTCAATGTGGGTATGTATATGCTTGTGCATTTTCTTTATAGGCTGTTCTTGAGGTATCTGGACCAAACTTAGCATATATATATATATTTAACATCCACCTGGTCAAAATGTCCTCTAGTAATATATTATCCTCGAATACTAATTCATTTTAAAGATAACGGCCATTTATGTACAAGTTTAGGCTAATTTCAACTTAATCTCTAATTGATCAATAAATCCTCTGAAAATTCAGCCATTTTTGTTAAAATGGCGGTCACTTACTCCATAACATTTCACATTAGCTAAAAAGGTGAAATGACATTTTAATCCTATTTTTGACATTTTCATGTTTAGGCTGTGCTACATAACTCGAAAAGTGTTATTAAAAAACGTTATCCGGTGTATCAAGGAGTTAGAAAGGTATAGGAGGTGTGCACATGCACAGTCTGTCTCCAACTGTTGGGCCTCCCTCCACCGCACGTCATAAGGCGAAGAAAGTCGAAAAGATTTATACGTGTGACAGGGAGTTAGGAAAGTACAGGAGGTTGCTATTAACTCTCAGCCCTCTCCGCCTAAAGAAATAAAAAGTATGAAGGCATATTAACAATTCGTAGAAGGCGGGCCGGCGCCTTTGAATTCAGTCGTTTGTAATCAAACCGCGGCAGTGCCGGTGTGGAGATAAGAATACAAATTATCTTCCATCTACTTTTATCAATTACTTGAATAATTACCGATTTTATTTCATTTTATGTCGGTAGTTTACGCAGAGCGAAAACATGAAAATGTCTCATTATTTCACTGACTCGTATGCAAGAAGTATTTTTTTCTAAATTTGATGCCTAAGGTGGATAAAATTATTTCTTAATGCCTGATCTACAAATATCTACTTTATATTAGTAGAATTAATGGTCCCTTTAACCATAAACGACATCTCAAAATTTATCTACAAGGATAATAACAGTGTGGAATCCTCTAACCATCTCTAACCACCTCTAACCACCTCTAACCACCTCTAACTCAAGCCTATTAATACCTCCAAAGCCAATGAAGCTAAAGGAATCTCAGAGAACCTTGTCTTAGGATTTACATGTTGCTTATGAACACATTCCGTATTGAAGCACGGTTATTCAATTAAACAAAGTAAATAAGTAAATAAAGTATTGAATAAAGGTAATTGTGTGGAGAATTTTATTTACAAAAGGATTAGAAGACAATTTAAAACATTTTACATCGAATAATAGATGTTTTAATAAATCATAACGCGGGCTTCATTGTAAAACGACTTTTTTAAATAGATATTTAAAAAAATTGGAAAAGTTGTTTTTTTTCACTCATATCAAAAATTATTTATAAATACCTATAATATGTAATAGTTGTGGTTATTAGACTACAACTACTATACCACTATACAAGATTTTTTTTTTTATTGAAACTAACTTGCAATAAAAAATAAAATAAATAATAATAAATAAAGGCACCAACTTCGGATCTAGTATTCTAAATTATTTAAAAAAATTGGTTACTTCAATAAAAAGTAAAAAAATCTTTAAAGAATTGTTTCACTCGTAAGAAATAACCTAGAATTGCTTATTTCCTAAAATGGAATATGAATCACTATTAATTAATGTAATATTTATAAAATTATAATTTTAGTCAAGTATATAATGGATATTTTTAGAACTTTTGATTCACTCAAAAAAAAAGATTAATTCATTGGAATGATATTATACAGGATGATTAGAAAAGAATGAACCATTTTCAAAATGTATTTATAAAAATCGTTGAAGTGTACTTGACATGTTTAAAGCAATTAAGTTATAAGCAGCAAATTAAGCAGCGCAGCAGGGTAGCTGGCAGTAAAGTTGTACTTATAGCTTAATTTCTCTTAACATGTTAAGTAAACATTAACGATTACTATATATTAATTTTTCGAAATGGGTCATTCTTTTTTAATCACCCTGATTTTTAATGATGAATGATTAATTCTAAAATAATGAATTATTTTTAATAAATTGATTAATTTATAAATAATAAGATTTCCTAAAATAATTTATTCATTGAAGCGAAACTATCTCTCCCTACAATAAATTATTTTCATTCACTAAAAAAGTTTAAAATAATAGATAAATTTGAGTTCAATAAACTTTTTTGTTTATCTGAATAAAATATAACAAAACAAATTTAAATGGTGAAGCAGATAATATACAACACGATCAAAGGACAATAACGTCAAAGCTTCGAATTAATTATACGATATGTTGATTCACCGTGCCCTCTCTCAACGCTGATTCTGTCCTAGATCATACAATTGTATGTATAATGCACTACAATTCTGCTTTGTACACTAGGGGTTGATAGAATGTTCGAAATTATTTATTCATAGGAAAGTTCATGTTTGTAGATGCAAATTATTATGTAAGCATATGTACAATATATTTAGGTCTAATTTTTTTAATATACATTTTTTTTTTAATATTATATTTATATATATACATTGTACAACAAAATAATCTATACAGTGTAATAGTGATACATGTATATGTTATACATGTAGATAATATGTGAAATGTGGAGTAGAATTTTGTGTTAAAATATAAGTGTGCATGTTTTGAAAAAAAAAAAAAATCCGTATTAATAAAATGTGTTAATGTTATTATAATAAAATACATGCTTTATAAACTATAAGGTTAAAGATTTTATTGATTGAAAACAACAAATAGTCGGAATGGAAAATAATTTAAATTAAAAAAAATAGCATGCAAAAAAAGTAAAGTTAAAAAAAAACACGTGAAAATTTACAGTAGACTGGATGAAAACCAGTCATGTATATAAATCAATATATCCATATAAACGTAATCCTATAAGGGAATTAATTAAAAAAACATCGTTTTTAATAAAATTACCTCTCACTCAAAAAAAGAAAAAATCGTTCAAAACACTTCCACGCTTATCATATATATATATATATATATATATATATATATATATATATATATATATATATATATATATATATATATATATTTATACAAGTATATATCGGATGTTTCAACCCATGTGCCCGAAAATCAAGGGTGTGATTCTTTGGGCTAATTCTAAGAAATAAAGTCCCTATTAACATGGGTCAAGCAAACGCACCCGTTTTCAAAAACCGTATAGGGTGTCAATAAATGTTTTGTTTTTTGACGATATATCTGAGGAACCGATGGATATACCAAATTCAGCTTTTGTCCACATCTTATCTTATCATTAATATTATCTAAGAATACTAATACTAATACTAGGAATGGACAAATTAATTAGGTAATAATGGTAATAAGAACACACGATATTGACTCTTTGTGTTAACTAAACGACAATTATCAATAATATTAATGTCAAAAATCTATTTAAAGCAGACGACTAAATCAAAAACAATTTTTTTTATGAACAAAAAATGTTACTACTATATTCATGTTTTCATTATAAAATGCCTTTTCTTTTAAAAAAAAAAATAAAAAACGATGCACGTTAGAGCTTTCGACAAAAAAATATATTTTTTACATAGAAAAAATTGGAGTTTCAAAATGGGCTTTTAGAGTGCCAATTTCTTCAGTGTCATAGAAATTAGGGGCAAAACAAACCTGACACAACCATAAAATCTCCGTTACTGGCATATGAACAAAAATTTAATTAAGACTCAAAGAGTAGCTCATATTAATCATAAGATGTGTGCGAAAACAGAATTTTGTATCTCAAACCGTTCCTGAGATATCGTCAAAAAACAACATTTTTTTACTCTTTTTCGAAGCTGCAAACTTTGGACCACACTACCTAACTGGTCCGAACAACATATAAAAAAAATCAAAACTACATCACATTTGGCGAATGATAGCTATTTGTTATGTATGTTTTGGCTGGCCTAGTGAGTATATAAAAATATATTGATTTCGTATAATAGCGTAAATAGTATTAAGGCGGAAATACACATGCTAGTTACTCGCACAAAAACATACGAGTAGCTCGCAGAGGAGAGCTACTGGCGTGTGTATACATCAAATAGCATGCGAGTAAATCGCACGAGGTTTGATTTTTGTCTTGCCAGTGGCACAAGTCGAGGGGAGGGGGAACTGATAAGGCATGTGTAAACAGGCCTGCCTGCGCAAGGTTGCTAGTAGCTAGCACGAGTCTCCCTCAGCCCTTCAGTCTTCAGTTGCGTTCCTTCCTTTCGCGGGTGTCTGACAACTCATCAACTTTCTCCGGAAGCATTCGCAATTGATTCCTAAAACCATTAACGTCCCCGAACCGCATTTCATTTAGTAGGCACTAACTCACTCTATGTACCTAATTCCCTTCTAGCTATCCAATCTTTACCCACACTCTTCGAGTCTTTTTATTATTTTTCAAATGTCTTAAAACACAGTTCTTTGCAAGTAACAGAACAATCTGGTTAATTTCATTCCGCACCGATACATTCATAAGGTACATTGAAACAATTAATAAAACTATCAAAATTAATTAAATAAATTACAATTATTTCATAATTTATTCCGGCTAAAAGAAGGCAAGAAACGATTGTCTGTTTCAAAACTAGAACTGTGACTGGAATGTGTATTGTCATGTGCTAGTAGCTCGCACAAGACCGATCATCCAGATGATACTAGCATGCTGTTTCACTAAATGTACACAGCGTCTGCAGCATGCCAGCTACTGACATGCTAGTAACTCGCCACTGGCATGCTTTTTTACTAGCATGTGTATTTCCGCCTTTATAATTTCGTAAATAGTATAATACAGTTTATAGAGCAAACGTACGAACTAATACTAAAAATTTTGATGTCAGATAAATTTAGTCATGGTGAAATTCTCAAGACACGGTATTAGTTTAGTTTAGCTGGCTTAAGCTATCCTCAGGTTGTTCAATAATATAATGTTATCATATTTTTAATTTCTAATCATTCACGAATTCATAGGAAATCCATTGAATTCATCAATACGAATTCATAGGAATTCTATCAATCGACACTAAACAGTTGAAAATACGTAAACTTGAATTCAAATTTACAGATCAAATGAAGTTTTGAGATAATACTAATCAAATGGGAACCGAATAGTTACATAATTAGAAATTTTTATAGGGTTTCAGTATTGATTTCTGACTAATCAAACGTAATATTGGATTCTCCAAACGCAATTCTAACTAAGCTTTAACTAAACTTATCATGGGAATTACCAAGTTTAAAGTTACAATAGTTTTTTTTACGATTTTGGTAGTATTCATACTACGAAAAGATTAAATTTTAATTTAAATCAAATTATAATTATTATTAACTACGGGAAACAGACAGAGAAAAATACACTCCAGCACCGGGATTTGAACCATTTTGTTTGTTTCTCGTAGTTAATAATAATTATAATTTGATTTAAATTAAAATTTAATCTTTCCGTAGTATGAATACTACCAAAATCGTAAAATATGAATTTCTAATTGATTATACTAGGTACAGGTACTAATTGGGTACTTTATAATTATAAGCATTATTTCTCGGTCTAGTTCTATGTCATAAATGTTGACTTCTAAGACTTATGGGAAATTGAAAGCTTAAATTCGGGACAAGGTATCATTAACGTCAGAGAAAATCATTCTCCTGCGTACCTTAGTTGGTAGAGCGCTATACTGGAAATATAGAGGCCCGTGGTTAATATCCCGGCGCTGGAATGTATGTTTCCTGTAGTTAATAATAATTATAATTTGATTTAAATTAAAAAATAGTTTTTTTTTTTTTTTTTAAAAATCCAAAAGAAAAAAAAAAAACCTCTAATTCAATAACAACCGAAAATTGAACGGTCTTTTTAAAAAACTGGCTTTAAAGTAAACCAGGAAAGAATTAAAGTATAATTTTTAAACACGATTTTTTAAGTGATTGTTGAGTCACGAACACAGAAACTCTTGACCTCTTCTAACTTAATTAATATTAAATAAAAAAAAAATCCTTCAAGTACTTGCCAGCAAGCTACTAAAAGGGTTACTTCGGTCATAAAAATTCATATTTGCAACTTTTCTTTTTAACTAAAATTATAAGTATAAAAAGTTGCACTTTAGGGGAGAAAGGTGTGCACATTATCCTTTTGCATCTTAGGTATGCACTTATTTAGTTCTTTTAGGGGTAAAATTGCCGCCATTTTGGAAACGCGATATATATTTATGATCTACATTTCAATACCTACCAAATCCTGTAATGAACTAAGCTTTTGAACGGGACTAAAACCACAAAAAAAGCGATAACGAATTTTAGGTTAATTTTTCTCAAACTAGCCTACTTGAAACTAGCCTTTTTGCTAACTTATAGGCCTAGTACACGCTTGTATACAAACTTAAGCGATCTATACTGCCGTGCAAAAGTAAAAGGCAGTCAATATGGCAATATGGATGATTTGACATTTCGAGAAAAAAGGATCTAAAGTTTTTCAGCTGTAGCACACTTCTATGATCAATTTTTCTGAAATAATTTGCTTGGTTGCTTGAATGAGTATATTAGAATTTATAATAATAAAAAATTATGCAATTTTATTGTATAGTACATTATTTATGAAGGCAATTGCTTTTTGTTGTTGTATTGGTTCATTTTTTATATTCCAATTTTGGCAGTTAGTCCTAATGACTGCCTTTTATCATTATATTAACCCGTGGCTGCTCTTTTATCTTGGAGGAGTAAAAGTTGGTTTAGCAGCCAGACCATAATAACTGCTTATTTAAGTTGTATAACTATATGGCTGCTTTTTTCTATTTGCAGCAACAGTTTAAACAGTAATGGCTGCTTATTTTTCTTAGTGTGTTTGCTTATGTTTTCTTCATCCAAAATGTATCTGTATTTAGTTCATAGCTACAATCAAGTTGCGGGTGTTACTGGATGAAATCATGATGCATAGATGTAATCGTTATATCATTGGGTATATGGTATAAGTCAAACATTACATGGCGCATGTTCGCGCCTGTAATGTGAGATGGTCGGCTGAAAAGTTTCAATGTGGTTCTTGAATATTGTTCTGTCAAATATGTTATGCGGCGAATGTTTTCCTCGCTTGTCAGCAGGTGGGTCCAGATCAGTAGAACTTGTTTAATTCAATACGTTAAAAAAGACAATCGTTCTTGGGGTGATATCCTAGACACGTTGTTACAAAGAACGTTTTGCATACTTCAATTGAACCACCTGCATTGTTAGTCAACTTGTATACGTAATATTTTTTTAAATGTATTTTGAATCTCAAGTTGTATGAGACTTTATCGGTTCTCGATCACAAGTATGAAGAACGGATGACATCTGTTCTTTGCTGCTCAGATTCCAAAATTTTTCGTGAATTATTTTTCTAGTTTCTCAATCAATTATATTATATAGGCCTTTTGTACAAGTCTTCTTGCTATGTATTTCAGTCATGGGATGTCGCTGATTTATTGCAATTTTACCACTCTCAAGTTTTCTTTTTCTAGTCGTTTGTAAGTTATTAATGTTATAAGTATCTAAATTCAAAAGCGTAACATGAGTTTTGGTCTAATACAGGAAGTTTTAAAAACTCACCAAGTGGGTCATCAAAATTTGGTTCCTCAGAAACTACTAGCTCGTAACTAAGTACATTATCACAATTATAGGGTTTAAATTAAGCGAGACTTGTTCATTTACCTTCAAGTTGCAGCATGTATCAAATATATTATTTTCTTCCAAAAGTGATCCAATTTTGTGAACATATTCAATCACTGTATTCGTTCACTGTATATAAGTGGTTTTCCAAAGTTGTATCAGGATTATTAGACAAATTTTGAACATATTTATCAAGAAAAAATGGCTTACATTATCATGGAGTGGCAAAGTACTTATTTCTGTTAAAAGTGTTTCACATTCATTTACAACCTGTTGATCAGTAAATACTTGAGCCTGTGTTTTATTTTTTGCATTTCTAAACATTTACTAACAAGTAACTTTCCTCTTGACAGCATGACGTATAATAAGATTTCACTCACTGCACAGCAACAACAACAATTTATTGTTATGTTAAATAATTAGGAAGAGTTAAAACACATTATTAATATAGAAATAAGTTATTATATACATGACAGCCTTGTCTCTTCTCGATCGTAAACAAAACAACTGTATGAAAAGGTTTAGAACATGTTGGATTTTATTCACATGTTGCAATGAAAAAAGGCAGTCTGTGGGCTGCCTGCTCGACCCTCTAGGATGGTAGGAACCGAAACAAGGTAAAAAGGCAGTGAGTGAGAAGGTTCCGAAGCTGAAGAAATGTTAAACACACTCTCTCCAACACTAAAAGGCAGCTATGACACCAGTACTGCCTTTTCCTGATGTATTAAGCGTAACTGCCTTTTAATTTTGTAATGGTTGTTAAAACAATGAAAGCAGTCAGACATTTTTAGGACTAAGAGCATTTTATATATGTTTCTGGTTGCTTTTTAGTGTTGTAGATGATAGAAAATTTCAAGACGAATCCAACGATACCAAAATGTCAATATGTGAAAAAATGGGTCTGACTGCCTTTTATCTTTGCAGGGCAGTATAGACAATAGATAGGTATAGAGACTGTCAATAGACAGTCCCAATGCCTATCTATATAGATATGTAGACAATGTATATTGACAGTATAGAGACTGTCCCGTGTAAACACTTGAATGAATTGTTCCTCGTTATTGAGTGTGACAGATGCTGAATATGGCTGATCTTGAAGAGATTGCACTTGCGCAGTTCTAATCATGAAGAATCAAGTGCAATTTCTGTGGAGGGACCTCATTTCGGTTGCAAGTTAATGGCAACACTGAAATTAAAAGACAGCATGGGTGTCCAAAACTTCACCCGTTTAACCCCAAATGACTTCGAAGTATTGCTGCAGCTTTTTAGCAGAAACATACAGAAAAATGAACTTAGATGTAGAAAAACCATTCCGATATCTCTCAAATTGGCATTGACACTATTTATAACAACAAAATTCGAGACATGTCTGCCAAAATTTCCACAAAACAAATTGTCTAGTCTCTCCCATTTTAAACGGGAGTCCCGTTTAAAATTTTGTTCAAAAAGCATGTCTCTCTAGACGTTGAATTTCACTCTATAGATATTAAAATTGGCTCAAAGTACCCCATAGTCTAGGTACAACACTCCCCTCTACAATCTTAATAAATCAAATTTATACTATCAGAAGTAAATGTATATAATTAATTAAATGACCTAATATTCTCGAAATATACATAACCGAATCTATTTTCTTCGTTAATAATTAAAAATTATTAATTAATAATTATTAATTAAATTCTTTAATTAATAATTAAAAAGATAAGCATGCTCAATATAAAAAATAAAAAGAACCATATACACACATAATATGAAGGTTGCATAGCACAAAACTCACAATCTATTCACAGGAATAAAATATACTTATGCATAACATAGATAATATATAACATAAATATATAAAACAAATAAGACAAAATCACTAAAGGGTATTCTAAGGGGTGTTCTTGTATTTGAACTAATATGGTTATATGATATATAATTCAGTCTTTCTAGATAAGCAGTGGAGTCACTTGACTAGGAAAAAAGAAAGACGTCTTATCACTAAAAGTAACTTTATTGTATAAATGAGCAGTTAAGTCACTTGTTTAGGAATAAAGAAAGACGTCTCTGCACTACAAGTAACTTTATTGTATAGGTGAAGAGTTAAGTCACTTGTTTATGAATAAAGAAAGACGTCTCATCACTAAAAGTAACTTTAATGTGTAGATGAGCAGTGGTGTCACTTGGCAAGGAATAAGGAAGGACGTCTCTCCACTGAAAGTAACTTTATTGTGTAGATTAGCAGTGGTGTCACTTGGCAAGGAATTAGGAAGGACGTCTCTCCACTGAAAGTAACTTTATTGTATAGATTAGCAGTTAAATCCCTTGATTAGGAATAAAGAAAGACCTCTCATCACTAAAAGTAACTTTATTGTGTAGATTAGCAGTTAAGTCACTTGTTTAGGAATAAAGAAAGACGCCTCTCCACTAAAAGTAACTTAATTGTGTAGATGAGCAGAGAATCACTTGTTTAGGAATAAAGAAAGACCTCTCTCCACTGAAAGTAACTTTATTGTATAGATTAGCAGTTAAATCCCTTGATTAGGAATAAAGAAAGACCTGTCCACTAAAAGTAACTTTATTGTGTAGATTAGCAGTGGTGTCACTTGGCAAGGAATAAGGAAGGACGTCTCTCCACTGAAAGTAACTTTATTGTATAGATTAGCAGTGGTGTCACTTGGCAAGGAATAAGGAAGGACGTCTCTCCACTGAAAGTAACTTTATTGTGTAGATTAGCAGTGGTGTCACTTGGCAAGGAATAAGGAAGGACGTCTCTCCACTGAAAGTAACTTTATTGTGTAGATTAGCAGTGGTGTCACTTGGCAAGGAATAAGGAAGGACGTCTCTCCACTGAAAGTAACTTTATTGTGTAGATTAGCAGTGGTGTCACTTGGCAAGGAATAAGGAAGGACCTCTCTCCACTGAAAGTAACTTTATTGTATAGATTAGCAGTTAAATCCCTTGATTAGGAATAAAGAAAGACCTGTCCACTAAAAGTAACTTTATTGTGTAGATTAGCAGTGGTGTCACTTGGCAAGGAATAAGGAAGGACGTCTCTCCACTGAAAGTAACTTTATTGTATAGATTAGCAGTGGTGTCACTTGGCAAGGAATAAGGAAGGACGTCTCTCCACTGAAAGTAACTTTATTGTGTAGATTAGCAGTGGTGTCACTTGGCAAGGAATAAGGAAGGACGTCTCTCCACTGAAAGTAACTTTATTGTATAGATTAGCAGTTAAATCCCTTGATTAGGAATAAAGAAAGACCTCTCATCACTAAAAGTAACTTTATTGTGTAGATTAGCAGTTAAGTCACTTGTTTAGGAATAAAGAAAGACGCCTCTCCACTAAAAGTAACTTTATTGTGTAGATTAGCAGTGGTGTCACTTGGCAAGGAATAAGGAAGGACGTCTCTCCACTGAAAGTAACTTAATTGTATAGATGATCAGTGGAGTCACTTGTTTAGGAATAAAGAAAGACGTCTCATCACTATAAGTAAATTTATTGTATAGATGAGCAGTTAAGTCACTTGCTTAGGAATAAAGAAAGACGTCTCTTTACTAAAAGTAACTTTCTTTTTTTTCTTGAGTGCCTGACGAGAAAGAAATCTATTACACAACTATGTAAAGTTTTGTAATGCATAAACTACTTTGCCAGGTACAGTAAATGATAACTAGTTAAAAGTCGACTTTTAACTACTAAAGTTAAACTTTTAGCTTTAACTTAAAACTATTAGAATAGAGACGGCTTTCTTTATTCCTAAATTTAATTTACTACAACGGTACGATTTGTGACCATAATGATTTAGTTCATTTCTCTACTTATCTCTAATAAAATAATAATCTTGTAAAATTTGATTTATGCGATTTGCTGTAATTCTCTTATCATTAATATAATAATTTATATTTTTAACACGTATCATTTGAACTTATCTAGATCCTTGGTAGACATAATAATAATGATAAATGAATTCTAACAAACACTCATGACGAAAATATAAGTAATGTATTTATGAGTTAGCTCGAACTACAAATGGTGTCAGCATAAGAAGAGTTTGAAACATATAAATATTTGATATAACGTGAAGAATATGATTCCAAAATACTTTGGAATGATGTCCTGGGTAAACTAATTTACCTCGTGGCTTTCATTGGGGAGTGTAAATGGTACTTCTTTAGATTGTTACTCCCCTATATTTTTTTTTAATATAAATGTATATAATTATTTATACATTCCTTTGTCTAAATAACAATTAGAGGTTTTTATGGTAAAAAGGCTTTTTGGATAGTTTCCCCCAGTTTAAACTAGTTTTGTTTAAAACCGATTCCGCTTAATCCGGAATTTCGGTGACCGGTCCCATGAAATCCGGATTATAGCGAAAACCTACTGAATCATGATATTTAATTGTCAAGTTACTTTCTTTATTGCAATTTAAATCTGTAGTCTCTTCAATGAAGTCGGCTAATTGGTGTCTGAATAAGTAAGAGATAATCTTAGAGAGGATATAAGACATCTATTCAAGTTTCTCTCTTTTCTTTACTGTTTCTCGCCGCATCGGATACCATAATTAAAAAAAATCTGAATAATTATTATAATTACTACCTTCCGAATTTATAGAGCAAATATAAAAAAACAAACAATCTTTGAGAAAAAATAATCATTGCAGAAGTGCATTGATAATCTTAGTGGGGCCTCAAGAGGTTCGTACTTACTAGTTCGGGGTTCGTAGTACTATTATTTTCAGATATCGATTTCAAATTAATATTAGTGTGACACATTTTAGTGGGATACATTTTAGCAATTCCTACAAATAAATAATGAACTTTTTTGGCACTTCTTTATATTGTTACTTCCCTCATTAAAAAAACAAACAGAGGGGAGTAACAATCTAAAGAAGGTGTTAAAATATTCTTCTTTAGACTGTTACTCCCCTAATAAATACAGAAGTGTGATATTCCTTGGTCCCAAAGTACATTGGACTAAACATCCCTTTGTCTTAATAGTTATTTAGTCAAAGTCATTCATATTCTAAAAAAAACATAAGGGAGTAACAATCTAAAGAAGTGCCTCTTTTTTGCACACAAACAAGATAATAGAAATCAAATTCAATTATTTAAAGATAGTAATATTGTGTCATATAAAATTATTAAAATATTCTTTTAATTTCTACCTATAGTTACTGAACATTTATTTCCAGTTTTAGATAATCTATGTTCTACAGTACCTACTAAATTTTAAATGAGGCCCCGGCCACATAAAATTTATAAGACATCTTACCATAGTCTTAAATAATAATTCGATTAATTAATTTTTTTTTTTTCCAGTTTAGTTTTAGTTTTATTTAAGAAGGATTGACTATAACATAAATCTATTTATAAACTTTATATATTTCTATACATTTAAACTTTTTCTTAAAAAAAAGAACATGCAGGGATAACCTGCAACCATGCAAGGAATTATAGTTCAATGCAACACTGACAAAAACATTGATAAAACACAAACAAACAAAAATCAATTTAAAAGGGTGAACAGCAGTGCGGGTAAATTTTTGGGTACTCCAGTCTCATGCAAATATGAAAAAAGGATTTTCATATTTCTGCTAAAGGGTAAAAATTATGTAAGGAAAACAAGACATTGAAGACGAAGTAGAATAAAATGTGCGCAAAATGCAAGAAAAAATACACGAACAAATATAAAAGGGAAAGTATTAACAATAAAACAAGGCAAAGGTCGGTTTCAGAAGAAATTTAAAAGAAACAAAAAATTAAAAAAATTAAAATATCATACACAAACATTACATAGAGAGATAAAGAAGAACAAACAAACAGATATAGTAAACAGAAACAAAAGAAAAGCTATGAAGAAGATCTAAAATAGTTAAGAATTGAAGAAGATTGAAAAGAAAAAGAAGAGAATTTCAGCAAGGAACATTTCAAAGGTGTGGCTAATCAAATTAGAACTAAATTCTGTTTTTATAAACGACGTATTAACTATAACAAATATGTAAATAATGTGGTGTAAATAGAATATTTATTTGCATATGATGTGTTGTGTACAAGTTATATCTTATTGTGTTAAGTGTATTAATAAAAATAAATTTATTTTTCGAGAGAAAAAAAATGTTCCTATTTTAGGATAAAAGAGGATTTCAAAAAAGGATGAAAATTGGGTAGGAAATTGATCATTTTAACTGGATTATTATAAAGAAACCTTTATCTCAAAGAATAATAATAAAAAAGGGGGTTTCCAAAGGGAAAGTGGAGATTGTTAAAACTAAATCAAATATCAAAAAATAATTGTATTTCACTCCCTTAAAAAAAATACTATTAATGGAGTATAAACTTAATTTAACAAGAAAACATTACAGATATAGGTAGATTTTTATATGTATGCTATAATGTAGTCAAACACAATTGAACTTATTGTATCAATATAAAGTTTTAAAATATATATATATATATATATTTTTTTTTTTCTTTTAATAATTTTTTAATAGCCTTAAACAGCTTTTAAAAAAGCTACAAGTTAAGTTTTTAAGTTTGATAATTATTTATAAACAAAAGCTTATAAATAAGGTGTTTAAAAGATTTAGAAAAAATGCTTGACTTCAAATTTGAAAACTGTTATTGAATGAGACGTATGTTTATACAGGTCAAATCAAATTGTTGATCTAAAATTCAATGAAACTAAATTTGTCAAGCTAGTCTGATCTGATGCTATTTTAATACCTTCTTATCACTACAAGAAAATGCAACAGCGAACTGTTCAATTTTCAAAGAGATGACATAATGTATAATAATGTACTGCAAGTATGGTTTGCAGTATATATAGAAATCTATAAGAATATTACTTGTAAATGGATATTGAGCAAGTTTAAAAAAAGGAAGGAGAATAAGTAGTTAGAAATATATATCGACATAAAGTGCATATAACTGAATTAGAACATTAGTAACTTTGGATTTTAAGAAGTCAAGAAATAAAGGACAACATAAAGGACATTAGTTCGAACTGTCGAAGGGTAATCAGTTATTCGGAATGTAGAGTTATATTAACGTAAATGGATACTATTAAGAAAATATAAAAATGTAAGTAAATGTCAAATTATTAAGAACAATAATCAGTACGAACTATAGAAAGGCTATAAATAAGTACGAACTGATATGAAATAAGGTAAAATTATAGAGGACAATAATAAGTTTGAACTATAGAAAGGCTATAAATAAGTACGAACTGATATGAAATAAAGTAAAATTATGGAGAATAATAAGTTGAACTATAGAAAGGTGATAAATAAGTACGAACTGATATGAAATAAGGTAAAATTATGGAGGAGGATAATAAGTTCGAACTATAGAAAGGCGATAAATAAGTACGAACTGATATGAAATAAGGTAAAATTATGGAGGAGGATAATAAGTTCGAACTATAGAAAGGCGATAAATAAGTACGAACTGATATGAAATAAGGTAAAATTATGGAGAATAATAAGTTTGAACTATAGAAAGGCGATAAATAAGTACGAACTGATATGAAATAAGGTAAAATTATGGAGAATAATAAGTTCGAACTATAGAAAGGTGATAAATAAGTACGAACTGATATGAAATAAGGTAAAATTATAGAGGACAATAATAAGTTTGAACTATAGAAAGGCTATAAATAAGTACGAACTGATATGAAATAAAGTAAAATTATGGAGAATAATAAGTTGAACTATAGAAAGGTGATAAATAAGTACGAACTGATATGAAATAAGGTAAAATTATGGAGGAGGATAATAAGTTCGAACTATAGAAAGGCGATAAATAAGTACGAACTGATATGAAATAAGGTAAAATTATGGAGGAGGATAATAAGTTCGAACTATAGAAAGGCGATAAATAAGTACGAACTGATATGAAATAAGGTAAAATTATGGAGAATAATAAGTTTGAACTATAGAAAGGCGATAAATAAGTACGAACTGATATGAAATAAGGTAAAATTATGGAGAATAATAAGTTCGAACTATAGAAAGGTGATAAATAAGTACGAACTGATATGAAATAAGGTAAAATTATGGAGGACAATAATAAGTTCGAGCTTTAGAGAGATAAAGTAGGTACAAACTGATAGGAAATAAGGTAAAATTATGGTGAAGAATTATAAGTTCGCACTATAGAAAGGTAAATAAGTACAAACTGATAATGAAATAAGCAGGTAAGTTAATATAGCTTGTAATTTGTTAATAAGAATACATTTGTCAGCCAAGCAGTAAATAAGTCGACTTATTAGATAAGTATCAATTAGGTAGGTAAGCAGGCCCAGAAATACAAGATTTAGCACAAGAATTCTTGCAGAGATTATTGATTAATTAGTTATGGATATAAGTTTTTTTTTTTAATAATTAAAAGATAAATACTTTGGATTTATAAGCTTCCTTATCTCAACCTAATAGCTGAAGAGTTTTATTTCACATATGTCTATTTTGAAAATACGATTTGATTAAACTAAACGGTGGTTTATTACAGTTTCTGTTAAACTTGGGATCTATTATACTATTATCTATCACACTAAGTAGGATTTTATAAAAGTTTTATTATTAAAAGGAGGGTTCAAAATAGACTGCTGGAATTAAAAGGGGTATGGTGAAGAAAAAAAAAAAAAATACATGCAGAATTGATATAAATGGTCAATAGCTTTTAATTAACTTGGTAAAGGATTTATTTTCTCCGCGATATTTTAGATTCAAAAGATAACGAGAATCAATGAAATAGACAATTAAAATCAATTAACTGAGAGGTTAAGTTAAAATTATGGCTCGACTTCAATAGAAACATTAATAATTTACCATCTTTGCTACAATAAAGAAAACTTTTAATTGCATAAAGTTACTTTGTTAGATAATTTTAGTTCGTCATAGACTCAAATGCAGTTAACTTCGAACCCTCCGTTTAATAAATAACATTCAAAAAGGAGGATTTTTTTTAGATCTACAAGGAAAATAGGAATTTTTTTTTAATGTATTATGCAGGATTTTAATTTATGTACACATGTTTCAAAATTTTTTTTTTTTCGTGATGAATCAAAGTGAATAAAGATACTTAGAAGTGCTTAGTTCTGCAGCCAACCACTAGAATATAATAGAAGAATAAATTACGATTGTAAATGTTTGGAATTGTTATAGAATTATAGCACCAAAGTTTCCGAACGTTTATACACTTTCAGAGCAAATCGAATTACATTAGGAACGTATAAAATAAAACTAATTAATTTGTAAAGTTAATTTAATGTGAAGAGTATTAGTAAAGTAATCAAAATTATTGGTCAACATAAATTAAATATATATATATATATATATATATATATATATATATATATATATATATATATATATATATATATATATATATATATATATATATATATATATTTTCAATTATTATAAAACAAACAACTCTAAGTTCGTTTTTACACCAGAGTTACTGACAAATTTTACCAACAATTTTGGTTAGTAACCATGTTAATAACAACTTTTAGAAAGAAACCGTTACACAATACTTGTTTGACTTTTTAGTGGTTATTTACATTTTGTCACAACCCCAACGCTCGCTTTGTTAGTTGGCAGTAAAATGTTGGGAGTTATTGATAGCAACAACAAGAAATATAAATGACTGAGGAGAATTCTAATATGAGTCGAAACGTTTCTGAATGAAATAAGGTATTTTTCTTTAATTAATTACACCTTATCAGCCATCACGACGTCTTATACATTGAAAAAATAGGGTGTACACTAAAATTATTAACAATTTTAATCTTTTTATGTTAGTTATTTGAAAACTACAGCCGGTAAATAGTTCTTTTGTTAACCGCGTAGCTTCATTTGTGAATTCAACTGTCAGTGATTAATCGAGCTGGTTACTAAGTCTCAAGGTACTTCTTTAGATTGTTACTCCCCTAAGTGGTTTTATAGTATAAATGACTAACTAAATAACTATTAAGGCAAAGTGATGTTGAATCCAATGTACTTTGGGCAAAGGAATATCACATTTCTGTTTTTATAAGGGGAGTAAAATTCTAAAGAAGAACATTCTGTAAACCTTCTTTAGATTGTTACTCAGCTCTGTTTTCTTTATAAGGGGAGTAAAATTCTAAAGAAGAACATTCTGTAAACCTTCTTTAGATTGCTACTCAGCTCTGTTTTCTTTATAAGGGGAGTAAAATTCTAAAGAAGAACATTCTATAAACCTTCTTTAGATTGTTACTCAGCTCTGTTTTCTTTATAAGGGGAGTAAAATTCTAAAGAAGAACATTCTATAAACCTTCTTTAGATTGTTACTCAGCTCTGTTTTCTTTATAAGGGGAGTAAAATTCTAAAGAAGAACATTCTATAAACCTTCTTTAGATTGTTACTCAGCTCTGTTTTCTTTATAAGGGGAGTAAAATTCTAAAGAAGAACATTCTATAAACCTTCTTTAGATTGTTACTCAGCTCTGTTTTCTTTATAAGGGGAGTAAAATTCTAAAGAAGAACATTCTATAAACCTTCTTTAGATTGTTACTCAGCTCTGTTTTCTTTATAAGGGGAGTAAAATTCTAAAGAAGAACATTCTATAAACCTTCTTTAGATTGTTACTCAGCTCTGTTTTCTTTATAAGGGGAGTAAGAACCTAAAGAAGAACATTCTGTAAACCTTCTTTAGATTGTTACTCACCTCTGTTTTCTTTATAAGGGGAGTAACAATCTAAAGAAGAACATTCCGTACACCTTCTTTAGATTGTTACTCCACTCTGTTTTCTTTATAAGGAGAGTAACAATCTAAAGAAGTGCCGGTCTCAATTCGATTTGATCTAGCGTTGACTGCACAACTAACACTTTGATCTTTATAAACCAAGAGCACCATTGTCTATATTATATAAGTGTGTATAATGTTATAGTGTAATAACGAGACTAAAGGTAAATATAGGGGTGTGTTTTGGTTGGTGTGTAAACGTTGTCATTGAACCTTGCCCAGACTGGTTTTCTGAGTCGTCGTCTAGGGGGCCTTCCTGTTCCTCCGCCTCCCTGTGCCGTCCCCGCTACCGACTCCTGACGTCGCAGCTCCTTACCACACCTGGAGGCAGCAACCAACAAAAAAATTGCCCGTCAGCAACACCCGTTCCAGCGGGGTTCAATTCCCATTCTCATTCGGCATAAACCTCGACGGGAGTTCACAAAGTTTACAAATATACCAATTCTTAAATAGTATAAGTACACTAGAAAATCTTTTATTTATTTTCAACGAATAAATATAATATAGAATACTCTGCTTTCCTTTCTACATTTTCACGCTGCTGAATCAAAAATAAAATTCGTAATGTTATGCAATAAAAAAAAAAAAAAAAAACATTTTACCTCAAATATTCAACCAAACAAAACTCACAATTATTAATAAAATAACACAAATATAAACACACATTGTTAGAAAAAACATTTCAAAGAACAAACAACATTAATCATATTATTATAATAAACATATTATCTCTGTTAAATAATAAATTGAGTTCAAATATCATAAATATTAAAACATTAAAATAAACACATTTCAGTCTAATCATCCAAATAACAAGATGGTATATGCAACCATAGTTTTCACGTAAAAGTAACAAATCTAAGACACTTATATTTAAAATAGAATGATTTATCTTAATACCAGCATCAACATTTTTATAAAAAATAATACGTTTCGATGCTTGTTATTTCCATTCTTCTCAAACACAATCACATTTTCACTATTTTCAAAATAAATATTAGATATGAGGGAGTCGTCAAGAAAATTTATCTAGGGGATAATTACCTTACTAATACTTGTCAGTATATAAATTACTAGAGGTCGACCAAGAAGTCATGAACACGGGAGAAACGGAAAGCTTAACTTCGTTTAAAATCGGAACTTCCGAGTAGTGCCGAAGTCAGTACAGTCGGGTGCTAAGACAATAACCATTCCTAGTTTGTATGACATGCCCAGTTATGTCAAATCTCACGAATAATAACAGGAAGGTTTCCACTCTGTTAGGTTTCCTGTTTTGTTTGTTTTTATACAGCACGAACTATAGTCACAACTGTTCTATTTCCAAATCAAACTCAGAAATAAAGAGGAAGAAAAAAAATAGATTAAGGAAAAAGAATATCGATTTAGATTTAAAGAATATTATTATGAATAATCAATAAATAATAATATAAAGATATTATCGTATATTATTAGTGATTTCTTATCAGGTACAGTGTTGCCTGTTGCAAAAAATATAGAAGTTATCAAAAATAAAATTATTAATAACAGAAGAACAACACTGTGTTTTTTGACCGTGGTCTATTATATCAAAAACTGACGGTACATGACGACACTAGCGCACTCCTCTCATTTCCATGACTTCTTGGTCGACCTCTAGTGAGCGCTAAACATTTTTCTAAATGAGTGTATGACACTTGTTTAGCTCTATTGAAATAATTTTGTGTACAGATTAAATCAAATACACAAGGCAATTATTTTCTGTATTGAGACACCGTTTTTATTCAATTCGTATATTTAATATTACCACAAGACTAACTCAATTATGACAAATGCGGCCCTTTATATACCTTGAGCCGCAGGTTGTGAATAAAATAAATAATAAAAAAACTAATTCATTATAGCATTCGCGACATTTTCCAATTAAAGAACAATACAGTTTTATAGACGAGGTATCGAAGAAAGAAAAACGCAAATCGATTCTTAAATACAGTTGAATGAGATTTTAAACTGCCCTTGAGTCCAAAAGGCATTTCCTGAAGTTTTCTTGCTGTAAAACGTCATATTTACCTAATAAATGTTTAGAATTAACTAAAATCATCTAATTATATTTTACCCGACTTCAGCTCACTAATGCCACTAAATATTGACATTTTAATGTGAATTAACAACAGCTATTGGCATTTCGCCAAAGAATGGTTATTTTTGCCAGTAAGCATTTACTAATTGGAACAATAAAATTTATTTATGATACAAAAGTTTTAGAAAAATGCTGCAATAAATTACTACACATATACAGAGCTTGAAAATGCCGTAGATTGGAGTAAGTAAAGAGTTAGATATAGGGGGGAAAAAACCCCTAAAATAAGGGAATCGAGGGTCAAAAATGAAAATAGAAATATTAAAAACTCAAGAGCATTTCTATTTGGATATGTCGATAGCTATTATAGCTTTGACATGTATGCGACATCACGCAAACCTCTGAATTATTTATTTTTCCACCTTTAAACTATTTTTCTCGAACTTGAACAGCGTTTATTATTCATAAGTTAATATTTATTTATTAATGTTACTTTATATTATTTCTTGTATAACAACCAAAGTTATAAGGAGAAATCAATAATCATACAGGGAGGTCCAAAAGTCTCCCCCCCCCCTCTCTTAACTTTTGAACGGTTTGAGATAAATTAATGAAACTTGGGGGATCCGTATTATGTAAGGGGAAGTTTGTTTTCATGCAATCGCGCACTAGGGGCAAACAACCTACTGTACCCCCAGGCCAACCAACTTTAAAATTTCAAATTTGAGTGTATATTTTTGATTCTACATATATTATATGGATTCTACGGAGAAAAATAATAAAATTTTACTTGTAACTTTTTTTCCGATCTCCAATATTTTGCACCCTATAGCAAAATAATAGCAAAATAGCAAAAATAGCAAAATAACCCTTCTGAAAAAAAAAAAAAATATTACAGATAAATTAATGAAACTTAGGGTTTCCGTACCATGTAGAGGGAAGTTTGTTTTCATGCAATCACCCAGTAGGGGCAACAACCTAACTTGAAAACTCATACTGAAGTGTATATTTTGATAGCAGCCTATGATTCTACAGCGAAAAATAAAAATATTTTAGTTTTAACTTTTATTTCTATCTCCAATATTTTGCCCCCTATAGAGTGGCAAAGGTATAAAAAAAGTAGAATTCAGCGCCTGGAGGCAAAATGGTGGTTGCCCCTAGTACGCGAGTGGATGAATACACACTTCCCTTTACATGGTACAGATCCCCTAACTTCCAATACTTTATTTCAAACCGTTTAGATTTTATAACGATATAAGTGTTATTTTTTACTATTTTCGAAGGGTATTTGGATATTTTGCCCCCCCCCCCCCCCCCCCCCCCCCAATAGGGGGCAAAATATTGGAGATAGGAAAAAAAAAAAAAAAATACAAGTAAAATTTTATTATTTTTCACCGTAGAATCCAAATATGCTATCAAAAATATACACTCCAATTTAAAAATTTGACGTAGGGTGGCCTGGGGGCAAATTGGGTGGTTGACCCTAATACAGATCCCCCAAGTTTCATTACTTTATCTCAAACCGATCCAAAGTTAAGAGGGGGGGGGGGGGAGACTTTTGGACCACCCTTTATAATTATAAAAAAGATTTTTAATAAATAGGACTACATATTAGAACGTCACCAAGCAAATTAAAGCTTTATAAAACAATGGATAATACCACAATTTATGACACTTGTTTTACTAAATCAGCATTCAATTATTTGTTGTGTTATTACAATACTTGTAGTAGGTCTAATTAAAATTTATTTTAATCTTACTTTGTGTAAAATACAGCTCTTTCATTGCAGTTAAATAATTACTTAAAACATAATTATAAACAAACATATAAGAGTAATTATACCTTAAGCTTACATTAATACTGATAACAAATATGACCGAATAACCTTTATTATTGGCAATAATGGAATTAATTAAGGCTATTCAAATATATTCAATATACATCAAATTCAATATATATGATGTCCTATTATGTCAAATTCATTCAAATATATCAAATATATTCATATTTGTTGACTATAAGCGCAAGAAATTGGCTCATTAATACAGATTGTGCCAAATATTGCAAACTGTTTATATTTCATCATCATTTACCTTGAACAAAAATGTAATTAATAATAACTTTGAAATGAATATGATTAATAAAAATTAATAATATCTAAAAAATTTTCAAATTAAAAAAAAGGACTACGATGTGGGTTTTTCATTTAATCTCTAAAATCATTATTAAATTCAATAAATTCTAATCCCTTATAATTAAACCTTTTATAATTTTTTTTTTAATATTTATAAATGTCTTTCATACTTTTATAGAAAAAAGTGAAGCATTCAAAGTTAATCTCATAATTTAAAATATTACGCTATAAACCCTTCATGTTCATGAAAAAGTCTATTTATGATTTAGTCTTAAAAAAGGGCTTAATCTCTTGACTTTTTCATGAAGCGACCCTTATTTCTTTATTAACCGAAAAAAACCCGAGGGTTTGTACTATAATGTAGAATCTAAGGGATATAACCATAATGAGTTCTTTTATGTGTTTATTCTCTTCTTACTGAACTTTTTGATGTATTAAACGATTATTCGTTTCGCCATTTTGTAGTTTAAAGCTGTCTTGTATATTTCGAGGCTTAATATTTCATACAAAGATTCAACAGAATCTTTAAAACATAAAGGATACATATGTAAAATTTAAATAAACAAAAAAGCTGTATTGAATTACACAAATGAGTGACATAACTGATATACGACAATAAAATACAACCTTTCAAGTGTAGGGGAGACAGGGGTTAGTTGGCATAAGAGGTAAGTTGGCATACAGCTTCTACTCTAACCACCCCTAACTACCTTTCTTTAACTACCCCTAACCACCTCTAACCACCTCTAACCACCTCTAACCACCTCCAACCACCTCTAATCACCTCTAACTACCTCTAATCACCACTAACCACCTCTAACCACCTCCAACCACCTCCAACAACCTCTAACTACCTCTAACCACCTCTAACCACCTCTAACCACCTCTAACCACCTCTAATCACCTCTAATCACCTCTAACCACCTCTAACTACCTCTAATCACCTCTAACCACCTCCAACAACCTCCAACCACCTCCAACAACCTCTAACCACCTCTAACAAAAGAGCTGTATTAAATTACACAAATGAGTGACATAACTAATAAACGGCAATACAATACAAGCTTTCAGGTGTAATGGAGACAGGGGTTAGTTGGCATACAGCTTCTATTTGCCACTGTCCTTTAGGAAATGGAAGGAGCTTGTTGTGGTCCACTATCCATATTACCGTCAGTTCATTTGAAAGCATTGACGGAAGAGGACACGCATTTTAGTGTTTTTCTCATAGGTAAGTAGATTTCTTTTTATCAAATATTGTTTTAGTCTGGTGACTAAACAGAATATATTGAGGCGTTCCAAATGGCTGTTTAGAACAGAGTGGTTAACTGTGGTTGCTTTCATGTATAATTATTTTTTGTTTTTTGGTGTGCAGGATTGTGTGGTAGCCATCTTGTTCTGAAAATTTATTTGGGGCTTGGCATAGGCAATGTGGCTTGTGCCAACTTACCCCCCGACTTTAAGACGTAATTTGGGATCATAAATGACTGAATATATTTTTTTTTTACATAATGGAGTCGATACTGTAATTTTTTTACATATTGTCAGATATTGTCATGTTTAAATAAACATTTTTTTCTTGAATATTATTGTGTTCTTCCAACTTACCCCTATATCCCTATCACGCAATGCCAACTTACCCCTAGGGGTAGGAAAACCTACTCCACACCCGGGGTATGTTAGCATTGTTGTAAGTCTATAAAAAAAAAGTGTTTTATGGGTACCTAAACATGATTTTAATTAATGGGTCCTACGTGATTTCGTAGCCAAGGAATTTAGCAATCAGAAGAATGCACCATAATCTCTCAAAAGATCGCAAAAAAAATTCAAAAATCAAAATCTATGCCAAATAACCCCGGTCTCCCCTATAATCTGACAGAGATTTACATTAGATTATTCTTATACGAATTTTAATCTGTTATTATTAAGACATTAATAATCATAGAACAGCATTAGTATAAAATGCTATTGCCTATGTTGGACTCCACAACTTTATGATTAATAGATTAATAAGTAAGATGAACCCATTAGGTTCGAAGAATACAAATTAAAATATTTGAAGGAGAAACGTTTTGACCCTTTCTTTTAAGGTCATCTTCATTCAATCTTTATTTCTTATTACGTAGGTATCCTAATTTATTTGGCATTTTTTAAATTTTGATTGACTAAATTTTGTATTAAATCTCCCAACAAAAAATAAGCCAAGTCTCGCGAAAAAAGTTGTGAGATCATAGGTGTAGGCAAGTTTGCCTGGTCCAAGTATTTTCTACTTGGTCTGATTTATCCAGTACAAGTAAATGATGTGATTGCCCCCCCTATCTATTCTTTGTACCTCACAAACACAAACATTTTTTGTCTCCTTTAAGGAAAAAAGGATCCATGACGAGACATGAAATTACTGAAGGGTACGTCTACAGTCAATATTCCTACATGTTTAAATTTAAAAACATTTTCTTTTCCATATTAATTTATATGTTTAAATTTAAAAACATTTACTGACTTGGCAAATACGCAGCACAAAGAAGCTAAAATTAGATGCAGTGTCTTAGACAATTTTGTATCCTCGTGCTACGGCACTAAAATTAAAAATTAAATTTAGTATTTATAATTTGACGAGGGAAACTTGAATACACCTATTGATCTCACAACTTTTTATACTAAACTTGGCATATTTTTTTACAAATGTGTTTTTGTTGGGATATTTAATACAAAATTTGTCAATCAAAATTTAAAAAATGCCAAATAAATTAGGATGCATAATAAATTAGGATACGTAATAAGAAATAAAGATTGACTGAGGATGACCTTATAAGAAAGGGTCGAAACATCTCTCCTTTAAATGTTTTAATACTTATTCTTCGGACCTAAAGGGTCCATTTTACAAATTTATCTATACAATGCTAGTAAATTTGTTGCTATAAACTTTCATTAAAGCAACTATGCTCAATAAAAGACTTCCATAGTAGTAGTAACATTCTTGGACGTTTTCCTTGGTAAGAACTACTCTATGAGTAATAAGAATTACACGAGTAATAAGAAATACTCAATGAGTGATAAGAACTACTCAATGAGTAATAAGAACTACTCAATGAGTAATAAGAACTACTCAATGAGTAATAAGAACTACTCAATGAGTAATAAGAACTACTCAATGAGTAATAAGAACTACTCAATGAGTAATAAGAACTACTCAATGAGTAATAAGAACTACTCAATGAGTAATAAGAACTACTCAATGAGTAATAAGAACTGCTCAATGAGTAATAAGAACTACTCAATGAGTAATAAGAACTACTCAATAAGTAATAAGAACTACTTAATGAGTAATAGGAACTACTCAATGAGTAATAAGAACTACTCAATGAGTAATAATAACTACTCAATGAGTAATAAGAACTACTCAATGAGTAATAAGAACTACTCAATGAGTAATAAGAACTACTCAATAAGTAATAAGAACTACTTAATGAGTAATAGGAACTACTCAATGAGTAATAAGAACTACTCAATGAGTAATAATAACTACTCAATGAGTAATAAGAACTACTTGATGAGTAATAAGAACTACTCAATGAGTAATAAGAACTACTTGATGAATAATAAGAACTACTCAATGAGTAAAGTGGCCGGATCCCCCTATTACCTTTAATAACCTAATCCTGCTGATTAGTATGTAAAAAAAACACAACTTAAGTTGTAATGGTCTTCCGAGAAAGTATAAATATACTTTGGTTGTACGAAACTACGTCATCTTAAAAAAACGATTACTTAATTTAAAAGACTTTTTTAATACTAATGTAATTTATCTTAAACGGCTTCTATAAAAAGAAATACCTTCGCTGTAATGCCTTCCAAGAATCAAACATGTTCGTGTCAAAAAAGTTTATGAACGCAACCACTTTCGTTTTCTTCATACGGGGTTGCTTTGGGATAAAATAATTTTTTTAAAAAAATTATAATTTTATTCGCCGATGACAATATTTATTATTTAATTCTTCACTAAATTATTTAAAATGCGTTTAGATTTATGGGTATTATTATGTAACTTTCAATTATTAAACTCTCGAGTCATAGTTATAGGAATTAATATAAATATTTAAATCGGACCTAAAAAAAACAAAAAACATTTTATTTTGCAGCAAAGGATAAGATTAGTTAGTAAAATAATGATAGAAAACTTGGCATATTAGTTTTACCTTTTTAATTTAAACTATTAAAATAATCATAATAAATATTTTTAAAATATATTTAATTAATGACGAAATAAGTAGAATTCATAAATAAATAAAAAATTAAATTAATTTAAAAAAACAGTTAAGAGATGATTAAGCTTTTATTTGAATCTACACCTCAATGTGAAAACGTCGTGGCAGAAGAGCAATTTATTTTGTATTTATGACGTGCTCTTTCGCAAACTGAAGAATAAAAAGTTTATGAGACTTATGGGTTCAAAGAAACTATCTTTAAGAGTAAAATAATGGTGCGATGAAGACTATCGTTAAATTGGTCTCATAATATCTAAGACTCTCTTCCATCATAAAAAATCATTTATTTAACTCAGTTCTTCAATAATCGAAACAGATAATGTCCTAATAAAGGAAGAAAGTTGTTTTGATAAATACAAAAGTTTTATATTACGGAAAGAAACAGTTTCTTTGAATCAAGATAACCTCTATTAACGATTCAATTCCAAAAATAATGAGACTAAAGGCCTTGGGTACGATACGAGCGGTAAGGGATGAGCGGTGGAGCGGTGTAGCTTACGTTTATGTTTACATAGATTAGAGTACAATGGAAGTAGAGGACAGCCAGCTATGATAAGCACGAGGGTCTGAGCGAAAAATATGGTCGCTTGCCGCTCACAGCTGAGTCTAGACATTAATGTTAGCTCACTGATCAGACTTTTCAGTTGATTAGAAAATTCGCGTCGTCAACATGCCAGGGAACTGATAGAAAATACCGTCCAGCCTATAAATTTCGCTCTTATCGTAGCCAGCGCCGCTTAACGCTCTCACGCATTGCCGCCCACCACTCGTATCATGCGCCCGAGGTCTTAGTTTTCACTTCGTTGGCTCTATTTTCAGAATGTAACTATACTCTTTTTACAATAAGTATTGATTTTTGACAGATCGAAAAAAAATGTGGAGGGGAGCCAATAAAAGCGCTGGATTTTGGATTCGAGAAGGTAGGGCCAACTAGACAAATATAAATATCACTAGTGGAGGAACGCGGTCCAAAGGGTAACCGTTGAAAGAGACTTTATAACCTTCACCGCTTGAATCTTTACATTTTCTAAATTAATATACTCTGAACTATGTACTATGTAATTGTTATCGTAAATCATGTACGAAACAATAAGAAATATACAGTGAGAACTGAAATAGTACATTACGCGTCGAGTGCGGAAAGTAGCATTTTGCATGCGAGTGTGGAGTTTGCACCCGAGCGACAGCGAGGGTAGTAAAACCACACAAGCAATGCAAAATGCCGTTTTCGCACGAGTTGCGTACCGTACTTTATCTACGATTGTTAGATTTAAATAATAAAAACAGAAAAAAATAAACTTGCTGTATGTAAGTTCGTATCTCTCTCTTGATAAAGATGGCATTAATTCTTGAGTTGTGCTTTTTGCCTAATTAATTATTTCTGGAGGATTATTATTCTCCACATTTTCGTTAAAGTCACTTGATTCACTCATTGTTTTTCACTAAAAACTCGATATAAACAGTTACTTTAATAAAAGAACAGCAAATTAGTTTTGTTAAATGTAAACAAACTCACTAATCGTGCGTAAAGCTGAAGAATTCCTCTTCTTTACCGCGCTAGCGTGGTAAAGAAGAGGAATTCTTCAGAACTATGAGACGCGCATGCGCAATGAATACAAGTACGTTAATAATCACTTATCTACGCATCTATACAGAGATATAATGTTTATATTTCGTATCAATCGTAGATAAAAATTATTACCATTAATAGTAAATTTAGCTATAACATAAACAAAAAATGACAATATTACCATGTTATAATAATAGTGTTTATTGTTTAGTTGCCGAAAAATGATAACTACAACTTTTTTATACCGTACAAAAATTGAATACATTAAAATGTAAACCTCGACTGAATTAATGACCAACAAAGGTTCTTACAATTGATTTTGTTATGTTTCATCATCTGTTTGGTAAATTTATTCTTCATTTAAGTAGTCTTAAGCCTACACTTTTTATAAAATTTTATTACCGACATTACATTTATCTACGATTGATACGAAATATAAACATTATATCTTTGTTTAGATGCGTAGAAAGTGACTATTTACGTACTTGTATTCATTGCGCATGCGCGTCTCATAGTTCTGAAGAATTCCTCTTCTTTACCACGCTAGCGCGGTAAAGAAGAGGAATTCTTCAGCTTTACGCACGATTAGCGAGTTTGTTTATATTTAACAAAACTAATTTGCTGTTATATTTTATTAAAGTGACTGTTTATATCGAGTTTTTAGTGAAAAACAATGAGTGAATCAAGTGACTTTGACGAAAATGTGGAGAATAATGCTACGCCAGAAATAAATGATTTTGCAAAAAATACAACTAATGAATTAATGCCATCTTTATCAAGAGAGAGATACGAACTTACATACTGCAAGTTTATTTTTTTCTGTATATATTATTTAAATATAACAATCGTAGATAAAGTACGGTACACAACTCGTGGGAAAACGGCATTTTGCATTGCTCGTGTGGTTTTACCACCCTCGCTGTTGCTCGGGTGCAAACTCCACACTCGCATGCAAAATGCTACTTTCCGCACTCGACGCGTAATGTACTATTAATGATTCAATAAAGGAAATAAACTCTTACATTAAAGTTTAATACATATTTGCAAATAAGAAGTGAAAATCTATGTGGCAAAGTCAAGTAAAAAGATAGCTCTTTGTTAAGGAGTAAAATAACGTTCTTTTGTTGATAGTCAAATGATGCTGTCCCACCCCTCCCACAGGCCTAGTGCCTTTATTTTTTCTCTCACATAGGTTGGCCAACCTGAGTGTCAAAAAACAATACTAATAGTAAAAAGAGTATAGTAAGCGCACGCAGTAGTAAGGGCGCGTAATATGCGCCAATCCTCAGCCTTTAATCCAACCACTGCTAGGGTACCTGTTACGACACTCGCTAAGACATTTAAATTCAAAAGCAGGGTATTGGGAGTTGTGGTTGAGAATGTACAAGAACCAAAACAAAAATTACAGCGTAGCAAGAGTCAAGATATTATTCAGCTGCTAAATAAATCCTTTTCATCTGCCTTTCGCTGCATCAGTCCATTTATTGTAAAGCTTAAGTTAATAAAAATAAAATGCAGCTCTGCAGCTATAAAGTATTACTTGGTGGACTCAGTTTACAATGGCAGATAAATTGAAAGGCAGCTAAGCTTCTGCAGCATAACTCTAATTAAAAATATTCCTAAAGATCATAATAATAGTAAAAAAAAAACATACTAAAAACCAATGATTTATATTATAAGTAAAACCTACGCTTAACTATTTAATTCTAATTGGCATACTGTATTTAAATTCTTAAATATCTGGCATCTGCATAATCTTGTGACATTATTATGTACTCTAATTTTATTTTGCTTTCCGAGCTTATATCGAAGGCAGATTATAATTGTAGGATTTAGTTGTCATTTCATTTCATTCCCTTAATCTAAAGCAAGATTTGGTTCTTTTACCCTTAAAGCTATAAAATCATATGAACCTATATAACAATAATGTATATATTTATATATTTATATATATATATATATATATATATATATATATATATATATATATATATATATATATATATATACATATACATATATATATATATATATATATATATATATATATATATATATATATATATATATATATATATATATATACATATACATATATATATATATATATATATATATATATATATATATATATATATATATATATATATATATATATAATTATAGCATATAATTATAAATTCTATCTTACACTTTTTTTTCTATTGAAAGATGCAAAAGTAATATTACGAACCAATTCTAAATGTTTACATCCTTAATACTAATATTACAGTCTCTACTTTTTTATTTCTCGAGTTTAAACAAATTTCCCTTAAACATCATTTAACAAATAACAATATTATTTAATAAAAAATTAACATATTGATAACCACTGACCATATTAGTTTACATTAGCTTTAATATAATTTCATAGTTTTTGCTTCTAAGCCAACCAAAATTACGAAAATCTTTGGGATTACCCTTAAGCGCAAGATCATTTAATGTCTGCAAATACAAATTCCTCGAAACAAGTCTGTTTCAGTCATCAGGGACCAGACATCAGACTTTAGACCAGGTTATTGGTCTTATGTGAGTCTGTCAATCTGGCCCTCTATGAACATGTTTCCACATATTTTCAAAACAACTCATAAATGGTTTATCATCTGAGCACATTGCTTCCTTTAATGCACGCACAACCTATTTTTATTATTATTACTTTTACTTTCTCATATAAAGAGAAAGTATTGTGATGGCGACACAATTCAATTTTGAGATTTTGATGTATTTACTCGTTTTGAGTCTGTGCAGACGCGTGGTGACTAAACTACAGGGCAATTTTGACGAAATTTTGCATGCATGTTCAGAAAAATCATACCCTGAGGCGAAATCGAGAAATGAATTTTAGTTCTAAATATGAGAGCGACCCCCCCCCCCCCCAAAAAAAACACTTTATAGTTTAAAATTACTTCTCGAAAACGGTACCGACGAATATGACTAAACAATTCTAAAATGTTGTCCCTTTAAATGAGAACCTAACGATATAAGCCGTTTTCTCGGGAAAAATCAAGTTTTCAAGAGATTTATGAAAATAAATTGATTTTGTTGAAAATCGAATAAACAATTTCCTGGGATCTAAGACCGAGATTATATTATGAAAATGTTAGTTTGAGTTGTCTCGTATTGAGTTCTTTAATTAATATTTATATTTTTAAATTTATCTTAACTAGGCATCGCGTGGCTCTATCATTGAAGCGAGCGTGCAATAAAATACTGAATATTGAAATTTGTTAATCATGATGAATGTCATATAGTTGAAGATAAGTGGAAGAGGGCAGTGTGGAGTAGAGTGGGGGGTACTCGGTACAAAGCTTTACTTCCTAAACTAACCTACTCACAAGACGACTCTAACAATCTAAACCACCCGTCGTAGCTTTTAAACAATTATTATAAATGTATCACTTCATTACTCAAATACTACTGCTTGTATCAAGTTGAAATTTTACATACTTGTTTCAATTGTACTTTAGACGATGTACATGAAGTTTTATTAAAATCGTTACGTTAGAACGTAAGATATCGGTAAAAAGGTTGTTTTCTCAATTTTAAACGTTTAGGTCCGCTTTAATAGTTTTAGCGATCTTTATTAATTCTTAGCAGTGTCGTTGTTGGTTTTACTAAAAAATTTAATTTGTAAAAAATGTTTGTCTCATCGAATAGGTGATGATAGAATTTTTTCCCGTCCTGAAATTCCAATTTTAAATTTGAAGCTCACGTTTACGCGAGCATTGCGCGCGAACTCTTGGACGGATCACGCTGTCCAACGAACTTAGCCTGAGTATTAGTAAGAGGAACATGTATACCAAATTTCAACTAAATCGGTCAACTTTTACTCAAGTTATCGTCGGAGACGTAAACGTTACACACAGACAGACAGACAGACAGACAAGATGCATATTTCGTTGAATGTAAGAAGCTCGCTTACGCTCGCTTCAATAAAGTGTATTTTGTACTCGTCATATGACCAAGATATGACGCAAGAAAGGCTAAGGGCCACACTAATTGGCAAATGTTTTAACTCAATTTATAAAATATTGTCACTTGTGTGTTTCAATAGATTTAACGGAAGTATATGATTTATTTATATCTCCGATTTGATCTGACTTTTTAAATATTTATAGGCGTAGCTGGAAGGATAAAGAACAAGAGGCTCTAGATATGGACTGCTATACAGCGTATGTCAATGAAAGAGTCAGGGATATACAATCAGGGAGTCAGGGAGTCAGGGTTATACAATCAGGGAGTCAGGGATCCGTATGGGTTTCACAGGAAAGCAAGCGATATCGAGTTGTTAAAGGTCAACAGTTAAATCTTTGATGATATGACGTCAAACACACAAGGTCTGTTTTCAAGTTAACAAGCACAACTTTAGGGCTTAGAGGCCTTGAGGGCGTATTGGAAAAAACAAGAACTTCGAGAGGCTTAAAATACAAATAAAGACAAAAACTAAATTTACATGTAGCCCCGCTGGATTTGATAATAGAACGTGATGACGAGAGAGGAAAAAGTTTAAATTGAGGCGGAGATCTAAGAAAAGCAAATTTTTACTCACTCTATATATCTCTTGACACTCAAAAAAAGTCAAAGCGGAGAGTTAATTCAAGTAATACCTTTTTAAATATGAAAAGCCATAATAAATTTACTTTTATATATATATAAAATTAAAGTTTTGTCTGTACATTGGTCAGGATTGAAAATTTGTTGGATACTTTTTCATTTTATACATTCTAAAACAAAAGAACTGAATCCGGCCTTAACTTTTTACGTTGATGTATGTGGGAGGATGTGAGTATATGTGTATGTCACCCCAGTCGGACATGGCGCAAAACTGGTTAAATGAAGAGGTGAGCGCAAAACATGTTGCGCATTTTGAAGGTTCGCAACAATTGAACGACAAACCGACCGACAGACAGACACGGAATCAAAAATGATCCCTGATGTCTGAAACGAATTTCTGTCTTGGAATGTTTGAAATCGAGACCTATTTTTTTTCGTTCTTCGGAACGATCACATATCTCCCGTTACCTTTGGTAAGCTCGGAACCAAATGGATTAAAAAACATAACCTAATAAAATTAGGTTGACCCACTGTAACCAAACCCCACAGACTCACAAATCAAAATGTTTGGGTACTTCTAGACCGCACCTAGAGAAGACTCTTGGTTTTTTGCGTTTGGTCGGAAATTGGCCCAAAGCGACTAGAAAAATCCAAAAAATTAAATAAACATATTTTTTACCCCCCTCCCCTTAAAAAATTAAAGATCGCGGACGCACTTAATAGTTTTTTTGGAGGCTTATTGTGGCTAAACGGTAAGTCGTATCGAAAAGCTAATTGCGCCAGCGGTAACTGATTTTATAAGATCTACAACTTTGGTCCTTTGACTTTTTGTCGTACCTTTATCGGTTTTACCTTAAATTGAATTTTTTTTCCCTCAAAACTAATTTTCTTTAAATCGAGTATTTATTATTTTATTGATTTATCCTAGAACTAGAATTATTAATTATTTACTGGCACAACTGAGAGAAGAGACTGGTAATTAAATTAAGGTACCAAAGGTTGATGATTGTACAATGACTTCCCAGTCTAATTGGCTTTGACTAAGTTATTTTTCTAATTTACTCTTTTTTAGCATTGTTATTACTTAGTTTCGATTTGCTATTTTTTTATATATACATAAATAGAGTCCAAACTATGATTGGGTGAGTATTATATTCTTAATCACGGAATGAATTATTAGGTATAACATAGTCCTGATTCTATTCCTAGAAGGCTTTGGTAACAAAACTATTTAGGCATTTTATTTAATTGCCAGGCCTACATAATTACAGGAAACATAGCCACTAATACCTAACATGAGCCACACGCGGAACACGGGGTGAAGGCTAGTCTTATATAAAATTACCACTGATTTATAAACAACAGAAAATTATATGAAGGAAAAATAAACTTGCCTTGTTTACTTTCTTGTATACATTTCTCTTGATGTTATACGAATTCTTTTTGTTTTCTTTACGTAAACATGCTCTTTTCTACATCAATTAAAACAAGGTTTAAATTAATAAAGTTTCCTATTAAATGCAAGAAGCCATAATTTAGTAAGTTAATTTTGTCCAAATACAAAGTCAAAGTACAAGAGAGACTTCTATGCAAGTTACCTAAGTTCCTAAGGTTTCTTGAAAGTTCGACTACTCAAGTTTTCTGTACTTATATACCACTTATACCGGTGACATACCCAGTATTAGAACTTATATACTCATATTTAACTAAGGTACATAATGACCTACTTAGTAGAACTAAAGTTAACTTTGATGTTAAGTGTACATTTTACCTCATATTATGAAATCTAGAAAGCCACAAATTTTCTTATTTGTTTAATAAATATTTTAAGAAGTCACAACGAAAGCAGTTTATTTAATAGAATTAATTTCAATACCAAACATCAGTAAAGCCTAATTCTTGATAAATGATTTTAAGCAGTGGCACTATTTACTAGAATTTATATTTAAAACCAATCAGTCTTGAAGCCCAATTTTAAGTAGTGGTAAATATGTTAGCTTAGTTCTATGTCATTAATGTTGACTTCTCAGACTTGTGGAAAAATCGAAAGCTTAAAATTCGGGTCAAGGTATCATTAACGTCAGAAAAAATCATTCTCCTACGGAAAGATTAAATTTTAATTTAAATCAAATTATAATTATTATTAACTACGGGGAACAGACAGAGAAACATACACTCCAGCTACGCAGAAGAATGAGTTTCTCTGACGTTAATGATAGTTGGTAGAGCGCTATACTGTAAATATAGAGGCCCGTGGTTCAAATCCCGGTGCTGGAATCTATGTTTCTCTGTCTGTTTCCCGTAGTTAATAATAATTATAATTTGATTTAAATTAAAATTTAATCTTTCTGTAGTATGAATACTACCAAAATCGTAATATAGAATTTATTTCAATGTCAATCAGTCTTGAAGCCCAATTTTAAGTAGTGGCAAAGATAACATTTTATTAACTAGAATTAATTTTAATGCCGATCACTCTTGAAGCCCAATTTTAAGTAGTGGCAAAGATAGCAGCTTATTTAATAGAAATAATTTGAATGCCAATTAGCTTTGAAGACCAGTTCCTGATGAAAGATTATAAGCCATGGGAAAGATAGCAGCTGATTTAATAGAATTAATTTACATGCCAATCAGCTTTGAAGATTTTATCAGCTTTGTTCTTGATGACTAGTTTGATTCATACAAGAAAGATAAGATTCAAGAAATAATTCTCAAATCTCGGGTCAAAAATGACACGAGATACTTTTCTAGGTATTGCATAATTGAGAAACATTGAGTAACGACATAATATTATACCACACGAGACAAACCTCAAAGTCCCTTTGGGGCCTGAAAGCGGAAATCACAAAAAAATACTCCAGGGCCTGCAAGTAGAGATCTCTCCGAAAAAGATATCCCTTTAAAAATAAGGTACTAAATAAAGTATTGAAATCCAAGGATTGTGCATTTTATTTATGCATAAATATTACTTTTTTGTCGGCAAACAAGATAAGTGTTACTAAATTAAGCATTGAAATTCAAGGATTGTTGTTGAATTTTTTTATAAATAATATTACATTTTTGTCGGCAAACAATATGAGGTCTTTGCTCCTTTTATATGTGTTACTGCATAAAGCATTGAAATCCGAGAATTGTACAGACATTTTTTATAAATGATAAAAACTGTCGGTCTGTCGGTCTGTCACTCAATTTTTGCGAACCCCCATATCTTAAAAACTACTTGTCCGATTTTATGAAATTTAGTTTGTAGGTAATACTTAGGCCATTGTTGGTCCCATATAAATTTCAACCTTCTGCGCTTATTTGTTTATCTTCCACAAGCTCACAAACATACATTTATTTACACCTATATCTTTAAAAGTAATCATCTGATTTTTATGAAATTTTTATGGTTTGTCGAAAGTAGCCTGTAGATAGCACCTGCCTAATTTCAACCGTCTGCGCACTTTAAATCGTGCTAAATTAATATGTCTATGTACTAAAAAGCCGGCTAACTGACTCACTGGCTGATATTAATGTTTACCCACTTCCAGAAGAGCTAGAGACTTGTAGTTTGCACCATTCGACGCGCAACGTCCATATTGTGAACCAAAATAATTATACAAATTTAATTTTTCCCCCTTCTTCCCCCTTAAAAAAATAAAAATGGCCGATTTGATTTTTAAGCTGTATTGGGGACTTATTGCGGCTAAACGGTAAGTCGTATTGGAAAACGGATAGCACCAGCGGAAACTTATTTTGAAAGATCTACAGCTTTAGTCCTATGACTTTTTGTCGTATCATTATCGGTTGTACCTTAGATGGTGATAATTTTGGTATTTTTTTTTTTGGTTTTAATTTTTTCTTTTTTGTCTTAGAATGGCCATAGTTTCTATAATACTTGTACTTGACCGATTTTATTTCTGATTGAGGCGCTTAAATCTTACACTAACGCTCTTAAAACTGATTATATTTAATTTCATTAGTTCATCCTATTTGCTGAGAACACGAGAGAAAACTTTTTCCCGTGTGCCGTGTCACGTGACCACTTTTTTTGGTTTTTAATATTGTGTAGTATATCATTTGAAAGGCCTTGATATGTACATTAAAGCTATTTTATTGGTTTATTTTAAAAAAAAATTGTACACGTACCTACTTTTGATACCTTTTTGTACCGATTTTAAATTTTGCGTTAGGTTAAAGGGTTTACATATTTTTTTGTTATTAGGTTTCTTATTTATATTACTACGTTTTTATTAGCTTGTATTCTTGTTTGTTTGTTTGTCCGGTACAAATCTGGCAATCGATTTCTAACTAACTTCCCGAATAGCTAGACATTTGAAACTTTTATCATAGCTCAGAACACGATGACAATGCATTATTTTAATACTTTTAGCCATCTTTCAGCAGAATTTAATTGGTTTTCAGCAAATTTTGTTGTACGGAAAGTTACCATACTAATTTCAATAAAATCGGACGTATAGTTCTTAATATATATGTTGGTTCGCAAAAATTGAGCGACAGACCGACAGACAGACACGGAACCAAAAATGTTCTGTAACGTCTAAACCGGATATCTGTTTTGGAATTTTTGAAATGGGAGACATAAAAATATTTTCTTTCTGCAGAACGATCACATAGCATCCGTTACCTTCGGTAAGCTCGGAAGCAAAATGTTACAAAGATTATTTAATTATTATGTTACCTATATTTGATTAGGATGATTATTATTTATTTAAATTATAAATAAAGATTTTTCTAAATAATGTCCTATATCTATTTTATTAAAGCTTCTTATAGAATAATAAAATTAACTCTCAATCTCTGCCTTTTTTGGTATTAAAACCAATTTCAAAAGCAATTAACCATGAAATAGGATTGACGAAAATACGAAAATATGAAGTCCCCTTATAAACGAAAACTGAATATTCAATTATATTATTTTCAAACATTATACGAGGAAAGAATTACAAAAATATGTAAAAACTCTAAACGTAAAAAAAGGACAGGTTATATAAAAAAAACCACCATTTTCACAAATGTTCTGAGATGAATGCATAATGAGTAGAGGGAAAACATGGAAAGATAATATCTTTAATAATAATTACACAGGGAGTAGAACAAAACGTGACCGAAATTCATCTAAATATTAGAAATACCTTTATCTTAAAACTAAACCCTAAGTATTGCCTCAATGGTTAGACTTGGATAATGTAAATATATATTCCATATTACATTTATAATTACAATTTTGACAGAGAGTAAATGAAAGGCAAAAGGTAAATTATGTTTTTATTATTGCATGCAATATTAAGCAGTAAAACAATGAAAAATTGTTACTTTTGCTTCCAAGCTTACCTATGGTAACGAAACCTATGTGATCGGTCTACAGAGCGAACATTTTTATGTTTAGGCTATGGAACATAAGTCAAAAACGTTACGTTACTTTTAGCTTAAAAACTCAGAAAAGTATAAATGGGAGTTAAAAAGCTATAGGAGGTGTGTAATCCAGTCTCCCAGCTGTTAGGCCTCCCTCCACCGCACGTCATAGGGCCGAAGAGAATCGAAAAGATTTATACGTGTGACAGGGAGTTAGGAAAGTACAGGAGGTTGCCATAGACTCATAGCCCTCTCGGCCTACCTAGTATGAAGGCATATTAACAATTCGTAGAAAGCGGGCCGGCGCCTTTGAATTCAGTATTTTGTAATCAAGCCGCGGCAGTGCCGGTGTGGAGATAAGAATAAAAATTATCTTCCATCTACTTTTATCAATTACTTGAATAAATTACCGATTTTATATAATTTTATGTCGGTAGTTTACGCAGAGCGAAAACATGAAAATGTCTCACTGTCTTGCGGACTCGTATGCAAGAAGTATTTTTGTGTTTTTATTTATGTCTCTCATTTCAATATCAGAGGACATTTTTGCCTGTCTGTCGGTTTGTCACTTAATTTTTACGAAGTAACATAACTTAAAAACTAATAGTCCGATTTTATTGAAATTTGGGTGGTAGGTCATAATTAGCCCATTGTTGGTCCCATGTATGTTTCAACCTTTTGCGTAGATTTGTTTCTCTTCCACATGCGCAAAAACTTACATATATTTATACCCATATTGCTTTCGAGCTTACCGAAGGTAATGGTAGCTATGTGATCGTTTCGAAAAACGAAAAATGTTTAGGTGTCTGATTTTAAAAATTCCAAGATAGCAATCCGTTTCAGAAATCAGGGAACATTTTTGGTTCCGTGTCTGCGTCTGTTGGTCTGTCGCTCAATTTTTACAAACCAATATATCTTAAAAACTACACGTTTGGTGTTAATGAAATTTGCATGGTAGGTCATAATTAGTCCAGTATTGGTCCCATATAAGTTTCAGCCTTCTGCGCCCATTTGTTTCTCTTCAATATGTGCACAAACATACATTTATATAAACCTATAGCTATAGCTTCAAAAGTACTTGAATCTGATTTGTATGAAACTTTTATAGTATATCGAAAGTACGCAGATAGCCCTAGATTAATTTGAAGCATCTGCGCTCATTAACTTTTGCTAAATTGATATTTTAATTCATGTAAAAACAATTAAACAAATTACACTATAATGACTTGTAAAAGCAAAAAAATCAATAAAGTACGTGATAGGATGCGAGGAAGCTATGTGCCACACCAATTGACAGTCTTTTTTTAAAAGTTTTTAATAGGTTGTTGTTTATATTATATTTTTGATTGAAAGCTAAATCTTATTTATATTTATCAATCTCTCGGAAAATAGATTTATTCTGGGAAAACAATTCATATAGTTATGTTGGTATTTAAATGGACTACATTATAGTCGGCTACTAAATGGACTACATTAACAGTTTTCCACGTTTTAGCAGACGTTTTGAGGGCTAGCACCCTCAAATTCAGACTTAAAATTAATTTACCGATTTCGCACCCTAAGTTATGATTTTTCTGAACAGATAATGCACCAGTAGTTTCTACACAAACAGACTTTTTTTAACTTCAGGGGATCCCAAAACATGTACCTAAATCTTAAAAAAATCTCAAAATCGAATTTTTGCGCCCTTACAATACTTTCTATATATATATATATATATATATATATATATATATATATATATATATATATAATATATATATATATATATATATATATAGACTATGTTTATGTATAAAGAAACAACATGGTCAGTGGCTTATCCAAATTGCATCTTGCCAATAGTGAAGAAGAAAAATGAGAAAAAACCCTTATTGCACGCTAAGCTAACTTAATATCTCATAATCCTTCCGAGGATACCACCCCCTAAACCTCTGCTGTATTTATAACAATTACTACGTTTTCATGAGTTTTCAAAACCGTTTTGAAAATAGTTTTGGTTTCAAACTAAAGTGTTTCCATGAGGAGTTTCCAACACAGTTTTCACAACAATTTTATAAACTCCCAGATTGGTTATAGTTAAGTCAGGTCATCATATGTCTGCTCATCATACCTACTGCTCATGTCTCAATTCTGTTTTCAATTCAATACACCTAACTATATTTCTCAAAACAGTTTCAAGACAAAACCAAAAATTTGTTTTTTTGACTTTAAACTCAAAACGTTTTGAAATCACCGTTTCCATGGGGTTTTGAAATCACTGCTTCCATCGGGATTTGAAATAGCCGTTTTAATGGGGTTTTGAAATCACCGTTTCCATGGGGTTTTGAAATCACCGTATCCATGGGGTTTTGAAATTTGCTGTTTCCATGAGGTTTTGAAATCAAAGTTTCCATGGGGTTTTGAAATCACCATTTCCATGGGGTTTTGAAATTGCCGTTTCTATGGGGTTTTGAAATCACAGTTTCCATGGGGGTTTGAAATCAAAGTTTCCATGGGGTTTTGAATACTAAAACCACTTTTAAAACGGTTTTGAAAACTCATAAAAACGTAGTAAATACAATCTAATTTAAACCAACAAAAAAAAATTATAAAATATTATTGAACTAATTTTAAAAAATGTAAAAACCTGTAAATAATAATTTCAAACCCAACATTTTTTGTGACATTAGTCAGAATTTCCGGCATTTTGTTTTTCTTTTTTAATAATTAATCTTAATTACATACTAAGAGTTAGGCCCTGTTGTCGACTGGCTAATTTCTAAATCTAACTGAAAAAAAAATCTAATTCAAATTTGAATAATATTCATTACGAAAACAAATACACATTATAAAACATTAAATTCTATAAATTAACATATGTTCTAATTCAAGAAAATTCTAATATTGATAATTTCTACAAAATCTTAAACTAGTCTAATCTCTCACATTCTACATAGATTTTAGGAAATCAAAGTCAGAAGAAGGAGAAGAGAGAAAACGATAAATATTGTATGGAATGAATTAAGAATGTAATTTTATGTATTTGATTTTTTGATTTTTTTTTTAATTCCTTTTCAAGCAGTAAAGGGATTAAAAAAAAATTAGGCTTTATCTATTTCATGAGTGTTTCTCTTGCTTTAAGCTTAAATTTTAATTATATTTAATAAAGCCACAAAAACACGATTACATTGGAAAAAAAAGAAAAATACATAGAAGAAGAAAAAGATAAAAGGAAGAAATAATTACTTTTTTCTAAATTTAAATATTTCAATAAAAAACGAATTCTCATTGAATATAACACTAAATATTTTCTATATATTGGGTAGCCAGTCCCTACCCAATAATATACTAATATTTTTTTCAATTATTTTTAGTAAAATAGATAAATAAAGAATAGCAATCTTCTTTTTAATAACTCAGCTTAGCTATGAACTAAAATATAACGGGTGATTACTTACTTATCAGAGTCGCTAAAAAAAAAGAAAAATAAATAATTATATACGAGTATACACAATAAAAATAAATAATCTACTATTGAAAATGTACAAATTATAAGTATTTTATAAACCAATATACATTAGATTTAATTTATAAATTTATTCTTTTTATTACGGCAGTATAATAATTTCTTTTAAATTGAAATATTTAGTCTGCAATTAAACAAACATTTAATCAATTTTTTGTCTTTAACATGATGGCCTAAAATATGATAAATCTAATTTTATGTGATTTTTCATTTTAAGTTTCATTTTCTTTTTTAAGTTATAATGTTTTCCTACTTTCTAGATTTTACTGAGAGCTGCCAGGTAGTGTAAAACCCCTATTTTTTTCCTTCTTGTCACAGAATTATTCGTATTAAGTTATTTGCACAGTGGGTAACTGTTCATTTACTACGTTACTACATCGTTATGAAAGCGTTTCGGATCCAATTCGTTTTTAAAACGATACGTGTTCACACTACAAAAAATACAGGTGATCGAAATAATTGTTTTATCGATATCTCATAACGGTGACGTCACGAGTAAAACCTTCGTTTGATGTAGCATATCTGGGGCATCATGTATAGAATTGAAAAACACCTGGCACATATAAAAAAAGCTTTTCAAAAATGCACCAATTATGGAAACTTCTTCATTTCATAAGTTTTCTCTTAATACATTTTCCAACTTCAGTCCTCTATTTTGAGACACAGCTCTGTATACAGGTCGATCTTGGTGAATCTTGGACGTAGGTATATGTCGTAGGTTAACTGAGCTTCGATGTACCGTATTTGGTTTTTCGAGAGTGTATGAAATTTAAAAGTATCCATAAATAATAAATTTTTTATCAATATACAGGAAACACTTTAATTATATATGCATTATATTTGTCTATTTTACTACGTTTTTATTAGCTTGTTTTCTTGTTTGTTTGTTTGTTTGTCCGGTACAAATCTGGCAATCGATTTCTAACTAACTTCCCAAATAGCTAGACATTTGAAACTTTTAGCATAGCTCAGAACACGATGACAATGCATTATTTTAATACTTTTAGCCATCTTTCAGCAGAATTTAATTAGGTTTCAGCAAATTTTTCGATATGGAAAGTTAGTTCGGAAAAAATCCGAAAGTTATTTTATTTGTTTTGTCATATCCCATAGTATTTACAATCTCCATTTTGACGGGTTTCAAAATTGTGATTTTTTATTAAGAGTTAAACATTGAATGACAGCGAAAAGTAAACAAAGAAATAAAGCTCTCTAGATGGTTGTCATTATTATGTGAAGTAAATAAATTCGGAACTATGTATTTTTTTCCACTAACATTATAATATAACAATGACAATTACATTATCAACATTACATATGATTCAACAGAAAATTTAAAAACGTAGTATATAAAAATTTATTTTTATCTTGTAATTATTTCCATTTCTATACGTGATGTCCCAGATATGCTACGCCAACCCTAGTATTAACCTTTGTTTCAAAACGTTTTTGCTGTTTATTTGTTTTTTGTTTTTTTTTTAAAAAAAGAAGAAACGGAAACTCACGAAAGCAAACAACTAAAGAAGCGGAAAAGAGTTAAAATAACCTGATATCTCCTTCTCCCTCGACATGTCCATACGGGAGTTATGGTTACGATCCCCTGATACGATCACCTATTTTTGGTTTACACAGCGTTTTGAACGAGCAGATCGTTTTCAAAATCATTTCCAAAACGATGTGTGAACGTACTAATTGTGTGCCAAACTTTAAAGGTACGATTTCCTGAGAGCGACTTCAGCGATAGACACTGTTATGTTAGTGTAACAAAATGTCAGTCATAACAACCAATCATTTGTATTAAATTATTACTTTTCTTTCACAATTTCTATTTTCACACACTATTGCAATCATTACAACTTATATTCGTATAGGTTTACAATTATTGTACGTAAAATGCGAAATATATAATTATAAATATTTTTATTTAATGATTATCAAAGTATAATATAAGTTATATTTTAAATAATATAGTTTGATAAATTTTCTGTATTTGCTTAAACATTCTCACTACGTCTTCTTAAAAGAATAAAATTGTTTAAAAACACGAGGTAATTATTTTATCTCCAATAGGGAGAAAAAGTTATGATTTTGGATTAGTTTAGAGGGACTAAAGTTAGTCTCTTCTTCCCTGAACTAAAAAAGTAGGGAGAAAAAGAAGGATTGTCAACTTAATTATTTTATAAACAGTGGATAATGAATGGGTAATGTAGTGAAGTTGTTGAAATCAGGTTGGCGACACTGCTTTTTCGACCTTATTTGTAATTTGCGCTTATCATAGTTTACCTGCATCTAAATAACCTTCTATTTGAGTTTTTTTTTGTTGCAATTCTTATTTGTTTTTAATATTGAATCTCTTATAATTGCTATTAAAAGTGCTAACAATTATTGTTATTTATTAAAATTAAATAAATTTTATTTGTTTATTAAAGCCCCCATAGACGGTCAAAATGTGCCAACATTTTGACATTTGGCACAGCCATGTTTGATTTGATTTTGCTTAAATGTTTAAATCAAATATCAGTTTCAGATAATTTTTGATGATATGTATTCTAAAAAGCACTTTAATATGATACTGGGATTTGTAAGTTATTCTAAATCGCAGTTAAAAAGCTTTAATTTTACGGATTTTATAACTTAATAGATTGTATAACTTTGAATAGAAATATCTTTAATAACATTTTAAGTTTTCCCCACCTATTTTAAAACTTATACAACGAAAGTATTAATTTTGTTAAAGGTTGAATTTAACAACATTCTTTGAATATACTCAAAGACCAAAATCATACTCAACAGCACTTGAAATATACACAAAAATATTCTTCAACGTTAACATTAAACGTAAGAAGCTTTAAAAATATATTCAGAAGAATGTGATGTAAAACGCAAAAAATTAAAATCTAAATAAATATGAGGGAAAAAAGACAGGTTTATGGATGAAATGAAAGTGTGACAGGCAGAGAGAAAAGGGCGATTCCTCTTCCAAGTCAATCTTACATTATGATCAAAGGGCAAACAGCTTCAACAGCTTGCTAAGAGGTTTTGCTCTTCAAAATAATTCTAAAACAAGATTACTCATAATTACTACATTTCGTTTGAATTTAAATTTAACAGAGTTTCAGTGAAATAACCATAACGTAGAAAAGGCAAATATAGTAATCTTAATAACATAAATATTATAAAATGAATAATTTGTATAAATAGACAATTAATGTTAATGTTGTAATTAATTACTCTTAATAATCAGGATAGCAAAATTTAATAAATATTTACAAAAAAATACGTGTGGTGTCGCGGGACACCCGGTAGGAACGAAGTTCCTTACATTTTTCATTAAATATAAATAAAAAAATTAAAAGTAATGAACTGTTTGTACCTGGCAGAGTTAAAGCAAAATTAAAATAAAATCATTATTTGTATAATTAAAGCAAGCGTCTTACTATAAATATATATTAAATATAATAAAAAAGTTGATCATGATGAGTTTATAGTGAAAGAGTATGTTTGTTAAAGGAGTTTGGATTGAAATAGGACTGTTTTCTACCTACCCGGCCAATTAATTTAAAATATTATAAAATATATCTCTTCCCTACTCTACAGCTTCTGCTTGTATCAGGGTGAAATTTTACATGATTATATTTTATTTATTTATTTACAAAATAAAGTGACATTTTTGACATATATAACAAAAATAATCAAAACAAGTCAAGTAACAGGCTTCTTTAATAACACACTTTTTCCCGTCTTTTAAAGTTTACGTTTACGCGAGCGTTGCGTGTGAACGCTTGGACGGATAAAGTTTTCCGACGAACTCAGCCTGGGCATTGGTAAAATGAACATGTGTACCAAATTTTATCTAACTCGGTGAGCATTTACTCAAGTTATCGTCATCGGTAGATTTTGTGACGGTGATGTTGGTCGTTTTTTTCGGATTCACTCCCGGGCTCCAGAACGTGCCATAAGGAACATCGTTCCAAAAGAAAAAAGTAAAGTACTTTGTTAATTAATATAATTAGAATTTTTTTAAATGGACCTTTTTAAAATGGAAGAACTACAAAATAAATTCATACACAATGCTCGTTTTAGTTTCGGAGATATAATTCAAACTTCTCTCCTCACATATAGTAAAATGTGATGATAAAATTGAAGGTCTTTATATAAAAAATATATTATTATATTTCTCAATCTGAATAAAAATATTAGCAGAATCAATTCTGGTGATAATAAAATAATTGATATCGAAATAAATAAAAAATAGTGTATAAATATACAAAGGACTTAATTTTCTATTTATAAAAAAAAAATATACGTAAATTAATTTAGATAAGTAAATTATATCATTTTGAAGACCAACAAATCAAAACAAACATTTATTTTTATTGGAATAAATTTTATTGCCTTAGCTTAGCAATAACAAATAATTTCGAGGTGAGTCGTAGTGACATTACTCGATTACATATAAATGATAGGCGCTCCGGCGCCTCACTGATACATTAGGAGCGGTAGATGGAACACCAATTTTATGCATTGTTTGGTACTTTTCGATTTTTTAAACTTTTTGTTGACACAACAAACTGGGTTAAAGATGGCGGAAATGTTCATTTCCCAGACAGCACAACTACGTGTAAGGAGTGATTTTTGTACCAAGTTTCAACTCTCTATTTTAAAAACTGTGTGAGTTTTGCGTGGCACAGACAGACAGACATCCAGCTAAAAACCACTCAAATCGTATTCAAAACACCCAAAACGGATAATTCCGTTGAAATTTTGATATTGGATTTTTTGTGAAAACAATAATTTTCCTATATACCTTTGGAGAAGGTGAGGAAAAGTAAAAAATAGATTTAATTTAATGATAAAATTTACATGGCTGACAACGATAATTGATTAACTTTCTTCTCGAGAAGAATTGAGAACTTAATGCTTTTTACAAAGTGAAGGTTATACAGTGGAAAGAGAATTGCAGGGTTAGATTTACTGCGAACGTGAGAGAAAAAGAATTATACGACAGCGAACCAGGACCTCTAAACGACACAGCTGTGCTTTAAAAGGTAACTAAGTAGCCAATCTGAAAAAAGCTTTCTTTTCTTTCTGGAAAGAAGCGTTACTTCTAGATTTCACAAGTTAGTTCCTACAAGATGTTTCTTTTGTTCTCAATTGATCCATTAAAGTTTAAAGCTTTTTCGGATTTTTTAAATATTTAATTTGTAAATTTTAAATTATATTTAAAAAACTGTTTCAGATTTGATAATGTCTCAAAGTTGGTAAGACGAAATATTATCTAATAAATAATAAAAAAGCAAATGTATTAGCTTTTATTATATTATTAACACCTCAAGACAAAGAAAAAATCGGTCCGAGACAACTCAGACAAACTTTTTCATATACGAGTTCATAATTATTTAGCCCAGTGTTTTTCATTTATTAGTTTTCTTTGGTAAATTTAATTATTATTGAACATTTTATCAAAATATATCATACAAATAACTTCTCCTCGGCGGGGAATCGAACCCGGCATCTATCTCTCCACGTTTAAAGCTATTTTCTCAGGAACTATATTTTTCCCGGGAAAACGGCTTATATCGTTAGATTCGTATTAAAATGGACTATATTTAAGAATTTTTTAAATAAAAATCGTAGGAACCATTTTCGAAAAAATAATTTATTTTTTTCACGTTTTTTCAAAGTTTTTGGGGGGTTGCATCCCACAATTGGGAGGTAAAATTAATTTCTCGATTTCGCCTTGGGGTATGATTTTTCTGAATTTCTATCAAATAAACTTGACTCCGCTGGAAATAGAAATAGATCCAAATCTTATTTAACCATAGGACGGGATCAAGCTATGTGCCACACTAATTGACAGACTATTTTTTAAACGTTTACATTATTGTTAATATTGTAGTTAGTTGAAAGTATAAATGTTATCAGTAAAAGTCAAATATACTTATACAGAGAGATCGGTCTCAAGTTTAGGACTTATTAAAAATAATTTTTGGAATTAATAAAAATTGACTAACATTTATTAGTAGTGTCGAGAATTATGTTCAATTATGCTCAACTTTATGTCATATTTGCCAAACCTAGATTTTGTAGTTTTAATGTGATTTCATAGATGTATTGAATAAAATGAAAAATTCTATCTGACCATTTTTTTAATAACCCTTTCGTTTCTCCTATCTCTTTAACTGATAAACAACTGATCACCTGTCTTAATATCAATTATAAGGCATAATTACTGAAAAGACAGTACAAACAAAAGAAAGAATTTCTCCGTAGAAATTGACAAAACTAGATTGTCGATTGAGATAGCTTAAAGAATGACAAACATATTTGTTCAGTGTTTTGATTGATTCGGATCCGTTATTTACCAAAGATGAAATCTGATCGTTTCGTCGAAATATAAAACCGGTGATCTGATTACGGTTCCTTGAATTTGAAAATAATCGATAGGACAAAATTTTAAATAAACAAGTTTTTTATTAAACGACTAGATAATTTGACATTAACCACAAATTTAAAAGTTAATCAGAAGTAATTCATAAATTATCTATAAATATATAAAGTGGGATGAATATAATAATATGAAATAAAATTATATATTAGTAAACACCCAGAGAAAGAAAGGAGTAAAGATATAACTGCTGCAGATATTTATCGAAGGATAATTTGCAAGGTAGATGGGATAGTTATAAAATGTATGAAATAGTACGATGAGAGTAATCTAAGATGTTTTCACACTTTTGGAGGCATCTTCAATCTTTGTGGGCCATGAAATAATTTTCTCAATTCGAAACAACACACTGAACATATTTAATTGAATATGATTAAACTATTTAGCTGAATCATCTTCAGTTATCGTGGTATGCATGCCAATTAGGGAGGTATGCATGTTCAAAAAAAAACATACCCCGAGGGGAAGTCGAAAAATGAATTGTAGATCTAAATTTTAGGGTGCCACCCCCAAAACTTCCTAAAAACTCGACATTTTGCTTCCGAGCTTACCGAAGGTAGCAGAAACTATGAGAACGTTCTGAAGATCGAAAATATTTTATGTCTCCGATTTCAAAAATTCCAAGACAGAAATCCGTTTCAGACATCAGGGAACAATTTTGGTTCCATAAGTCTGTAGGTCTGTCGCTCAATTTTTGTGAACCAATATATCTTAAAAACTGCACGTCCGATTTTAATGAAATTTGGGTGGTAGGTCATAATTAGCCCATTGTTAAACCCATACCAGTTTTAACCTTCTGCGCCCATTTGTTTCTCTTTAACATGCACACTAACATACATTTATTTACACCTATATCTTCAAAAGTACTCATCTGATTTTGATGAAATTTCATAAGTTGACCGTAGATAGCACCAAATAAATTTTAACCGTATACGCTCTTTATAACTTATGCTTAATTATTGATACTTTAATTCGTGTAAAAAGAGACTGCTAATTGGTGTGGCACATAGATTCCTCTCATCATATCCACGTACTTTATTGATTTTATGCTTTTACAAGCCATTATTGCCTAATTGGTTTAATTGTTTCCCCCATTTTATCTGTTAAAATTGTTTTGATTTTTTAAACGAATTAAAGTATCAATTTAGCAAACGTTAATGAACGCAGCTGGTTCAAATTAACCTGGGGCTATTTGCGGGTTACTTTCGATAAACAATAAAAGTTTCATTCAAATCAGATAAGAACTTTTGAAGCTATAGGTGTAAGTAAATGTATGTTTGTGCGCATGTGGAAGAGAAACAAATGGGCGCAGAAGGTTAAAACTTATATGGAACCAACAATGAGCTAATTATGACCTACCATACAAATTTCATTAAAATTGGACATATAGTTTTTAAGATATGTTGGTTCGCAAAAATTGATCGACAGACCGACAGACAGACGCGGAACCAAAAATGTTCCCTGATGTTTGAAACATCATTCTGTCTTGGAATGTTTGAAATCGGAGATATAAAATATTTTTGACCTTCAGAACGATCACATAGCTTCCATTACCTTCGGTAAACTCGGAAGCTTAATCAAAACAATTTTGACGTATTAAAAAAACGGAGGAAACAATGAAATAAATTAGACAATAATGGCTTGTAAAAGCATAAAATCAATTATGTGCGAGATAGGATGCGAGGAAGCTATGTGCCACACTAATTGGCAGTCTATTTATTTTATTTTATTATTTTCATTTCTACAAGACAGCAAAAGGTTGAGAACATTACATAAAAATAAATCGGCTTATTGGAAGACTTAGATGATGACTTAGTAAAGAGCTTTTAATTGGGTCCAATCAGAGAATTATTGACAAAGGCCTAGAACGAGGCCTCGTTCTGTAAACCACAGAATCAATGAAAAAGTTAGTTATAGGGATTCTACGCTCAGATGATTTTCATCCATCTATTTGGCGCACTCAAACCAACCAACTAGAAGAAATCAATCATTCAAATAAGCAGAATTATAATTTTATTTCACTATTTAGAATTTCCATTATATTTAGTTTTATCGAAAACTTATAAATGGCAGTGGTGTGTTTTTTATTTTTTTTTATTTTTCATAATACGCTAAGGTTTTTGCTAACACCTACCGTTTTTACAATTATTGGGAGATAAATACTTTTATCTACGATTGATACGAAATATAAACATTATATCTTTGTTTAGATGCGTAGAAAGTGATTCTTTACGTACTTGTATTCATTGCGCATGCGCGTCTCATAGTTCCGAATTATTCCTCTTCTTTACCACACTAGTGCGGTAAAGAAGAGGAATTCTTCAGCTTTACGCACGATTAGTGAGTTTGTTTACATTTAACAAAACTAATTTGGTTTTGTTTTATTAAAGTAACACTTTAATTATTTTACACTTAATTATTTCTGGAGGAGTATTATTCTCCACATTTTCGTCAAAGTCACTTGATTCACAAATTGATTTTCACTAAAAACTCGATATAAACAGTTACTTTAATAAAAGAACAGCAAATTAGTTTTGTTAAATGTAAACAAACTCGCTAATCGTGCGTAAAGCTGAAGAATTCCTCTTCTTTACCGCGCTAGCGTGGTAAAGAAGAGGAATTATTCAGAACTATGAGCCGCGCATGCGCAATGAATACAAGTACGTAAATAATCACTTTCTACGCATCTAAACAAAGATATAATGTTTATATTTCGTATCAATCGTAGATAAAATTATTAATTGACAAAATGGAGTGGAAATTAAAAACACTTTCCACAAGTGTTATATAATTTATCTACGATAGATACGAAATATAAACATTGTATGTCTGTTTAGATGCGTAGAAAGTGATTCTTTACTTACTTCTTTACGTTATTCATTGCGCATGCGCGTCTCCTAGTTCTGAAGAATTCCTCTTCTTTAAAGAAGAGGAATTCTTCATTCAGGGAAAGATTGAGTCTAAAAGAGTTTTAATACTGCAAAGTTTCTTGTTTATATCTCTTTTCATCCAAAAGTTGGCATTTCTTTAGATTGTTACTCCCCTTATAAAAGAAACAGAGGGGAGTAAAAATCTAAAGAAGGTGTACGGAATGTTCTTCTTTAGACTATTACTCCCCTTATAAAAGAAACAGAGGGGAGTTACAATCTAAAGAAGGTTTACGGAATGTTCTTCTTTAGACTATTACTCCCCTTATAAAAACAAAAGTGGGATATTCCTTTGTCTCAAAGTACATTGGACTAAAGATCCCTTTTTCTTAATATAGTTATTTAGTCAAAGTAATTTTTATCCTGAAGCAGCATAGGGGAGTAACAATCTAAACAAGAACCCAAAAGTTATTGGAACCGTAAAGAGAGACAGACAGACTGACACAGGGTTGAAATTATAAGGGTTTCTTTTTTGTTTTACCAACGAAACCCTAAAACGGACATTTATATATACAATGAAAGCGGACTAATACAAGTCCAGAAATTGAGAAATGTCCCCCGAAGTCTGAAATGAAGAATTGTTTAATTTAAAGATACAATAATTACAATTAAAAAATAAATAGAAGTCTTTATTTTTAACTTATTTAATATTGAAAATAACTTTAGCAATGTTGGGTATTTATTTAACATGAATCTCAACTAAGAGAATAAACGTAAACTGACAAGTAATCTAAAAAAGAATTTCTTTTTATGGGTGAAATCCTGAGTACTGTCAAAGTCAGGTCAGTATTACTTTGTATTTTTATTTTATACTGTCAAAGTTAAAATGAATATATTCTATGTTTAGCTCTTGTTAAAGATAAAACATTGTCTTCTTATAAATTAAAATCTATACCAGGAAGTATCAGTATACTCGGATAATTATTTAAAATATAAAATAAATTGGCCAACATTTTATACGACTTCATTCTAATTCAATTTGATTTTTAGCGAATTTCCAAGGGCAAAAATTCGCTAATGGAGCCACTGGCATGGCGGGAATTGGAGCCGGCACTGTGGCCAAAATACGTTTCATGGGTCCCTGATCACGAAAAAATAGGTTTTAAAAAACTTTATTTCTTGTGAGCACGATAGCTCTCGAACGAATTTATGTATCAAAATGAAACTTGGGCCAACAAATCAAGCTCGTTAAGATGATGATCCCTATTAAAAATGTGATCATTATGACGTCACTAACCCCTCCTAATGAGTCACCAAAGATTAAAAAAAAATACAAAAAATCAAGTGAGGTATCGCTTCTTATGTTTTTTGGGGTCCTTAATGCAAAAAATGAGTTACCATAGCGATTCGAATTATAATTTAATAATAATTGAAGCGAGCGTAAGCGAGCTTCTTACATTCAACGAAATATGCATCTTGTCTGTCTGTCTGTATGTCTGTCTGTCTGTCTGTCTGTCTGTCTGTCTGTCTGTCTGTCAGTAACGTTTACGCGTGTGACGATAACTTGAGTAAAAGTTGACCGATTTAGTTGAAATTTGGTATACATGATCTTCTTACTAATACTCAGGCTAAGTTCGTTAGACAGCGTGATCCGTCCAAGAGTTCGCGCGCAATGCTCGCGTAAACGTGAGCTTCAAATTTAAAATTGGAATTTCAGGACGGGAAAAAATTCTATCATCACCTACTCGATGAGACGAACATTTTTTTCAAATAACATTTTTCAGTAAAACCAACAACGACACTGCTATGATTTAATAAAGATCGCTAAAACTATTAAAGCGGACCTAAACGTTTAAAATTGAGAAAACAACCTTTTTACCGATATCTTACGTTCTAACGTAACGATCTTAATAAAACTTCATGTACATCGTCTAAAGTACAATTGAAACAAGTATGTAAAATTTCAACTTGATAAATGCAGTAGTATTTGAGTAATGAAGTGATACATTTATAATTTAGTTTAAAAGCTATTCCGGGTGGTTAAGATTCTTATAGTCGTTTTGTGTGTAGGTTTGTTATGAAGTAAAGCTTTGTACCGAGTACCCCCACTCTATTCCACACTACCCTCTTCCACTTATCTTCAACTATGACATTCAACATGATTAACAAATTTCAATATTCAGTATTTCATTGCAATACGCTCGCTTCAATGATAGAGCCACGCGATGCCTAGTAATAATAGTAATAATAAGAATATCTTGTGAGCATGATAGCTCTCGAACGAATTAACGTATCAAAATGAAACTTGAACCAAAAAATCAAGCTCGTTGAGATGAGGATCCCAATTGAAAATGGGATCATTATCACGTCACTGACCTCTCCTGACGAGTCACCAAAGATTAAAAATAATCCTACCACGGGGTTCCGCTAGCCGAGCGAATTTCCATTGAAAATTTGTAGTTCAATGTTGTGCAGTTTAAACTTCTTTTAAACTACCACGATTATGTTTAACTAAGCAATATTCTAAAAACCCTAATCCAACTAAAATAATTCTTTTAAATTATCTTAACTTAAAATAACACACACAATGGTAGTAGTTATGAAGGAAGTTTAAACTGCACAACATTGAACTACAAATTTCCAATGGAAATTCGCTCGGCTTGCGGAACCCCGCGGTAGGATTATTTTTTAAGTGTTAGATTACAATATAACTCCTTGTATTTCTTTGTCCATTTTTAGGGTTTGTAGATCATACTCAAAACCCTTATGCAGAGGGTAATGTTTCAGTCTGTCCGTCATACTTTAGTTCATATCCCCAGAACCGTTCACGATAGAGATTTGAAATTTGAAATACTGGCTTTACTTTTTGACCCACGCACATAGGAAAAATATAGAAAATATTAACATTTAATATGAGCATGCGTAATGCGAAAAAATGCGCAAAACTCAAATTTTTATATATTTATTTTAATTTTCGAGATGAGTATTAAATGAAAGCTACTAACGAGTAAATTACATATATTTGCGACTTCTTTTTTCTTTACCGCCAATAATGCGTTTTTAGCGCCAAAATTTCACAAAAAAATGGCCCTCCCCCCAACCATCCTATAGCGGCTAGTCCTAAAATTATGAAATAATTCATGCTAATATCTTTTAATAGGGTGATGAAAATTGCCAGAAAATAATTATAAAATACATTGTGACCCTCAAGGAATCGAAGAAGGGATATCTATACTCTCCTAACTCTTCACTATTTTTTCTTTTGGGGGATCTATTCTAATTTGTTATTTAATTTTTTTTTTTTTCATGTATGGCGGGATAAGGAAATATTAAGATGTTAGTTTAGCAAATAATAGCGTTTGCCGAATAATCTACGAATCCCTAAAAAGTACTTGCTTGAGGCAAGGTCTTCCCTGTGTAGAAATGTAAAAAAAAGGTTTTTTTCTGGCGATGTTTTTTTTTCCAAAACTTAAAATGTGTTTTATTTTCATGTTTTTTTTTTTCACAAGTTTTTTTTTTTTCACCGATGCTAAAGAAGGTATGTTTTTAACATAAAAGCCAAGTTGCTCATCATCAAAATTCCTATTTAACTAATATTTTCCTTTATAAATACAATGTAAATATTATGTCTTATTGATTTTTTTAACATTCAACAATAATATAAAATAATTTTTATATATAAAAAAAAACTTGTCATAACAATCTCCATCATGTATGGATCTCCATTACTGAATTTTATAGCCAACTTTTTAATTTTGTACCATAAAATTTTACTCATTTTATATATCTATCAATATAATATACAGGGTGGTCCAAAAGTCTTCCCCCCCCCTCTTAACTTTTGAACGGTTTGAGATAAATTAATGAAACTTGGGAGATCTCTACCATGCAAAGGGAAGTTTGTTTTCATGCAATCTCCCACTAGGGGCAACCACCCACTTTGCCCCCAGGCCACCCAACTTAAAAATTTCAAATTGGAGTGTATATTTGTGATAGCATATTTGGATTCTACGGTAAAAATAATGAACTTTTACTTGTAACTTTTTTTTCTATTTCCAATATTTTGCCCCCTATAGGGGGGCAAAGGTATAAAAATGGTAAATTTCAGCGCCTGGGGGCAAAATGGTGGTTGCCCCTAGTTAGCGAGTGGATGAATACACACTTCCCTTTAAATGGTACAGATCCTCCAAGTTTCTTTGCTTGTTTTCTAACCGTTTAGATTTTATAACGATCTAAGTGCTATTTGTTTTCTATTTCGGAAGGGATATTTTGCTATCTTTGCCCCCCTATAGGGGGCAAAATATTGGAGATAGAAGAAATAGTTCAAAGTAAAAGTTTATTATTTTTCACCGTAGAATCCAAATATGCTATCAAAAATATACATTCCAATTTGAAATTTTTAAGTTGGGTGGCCTGGGGGCAAAGTGGGTGGTTGCCCCTAGTGGGCGATTGCATGAAAACAAACTTCCCTTTGCATGGTAGAGATCCCCCAAGTTTCATTAATTTATCTCAAACCGTTCAAAAGTTAAGAGGAGGGGGGGGGGGACTTTTGGACCACCCTGTATACTAGTTCACAGTATTTTATTTGATAACAAGATTATATATTGTATACTAAATCATATTATAGTATGTAATTCTAATTGAACTCAATAAACTGGGTTTCAAATTATTATGCTTTTTTTTTTTTTTTTTTTTTTTTTAAATAAAAGTGAATAAGTTAGTTTCACCCTAGCCATCAGTGGATGAACTATTGATGGCTAACCATTTTAAAAATGAAATAATCTTCTTATTAACCGGAGCCACTATTCGAGTACAATATCATTTCTAAGATATTGTGCAAGAAGTTGTGTTACCATACTTAGTAAAATTTTGTTTCTTATATTAAAGTTAAATAACCATTCTCAATAGTTAAGCTCTTAATATTAATAAAAATCGGTCCGAGACAACTCAGACAAACTTTCTCATACGCGAGTTTATAATTACTTAGCCCAGAGTTTCCATTTATTAGTTTTCAAATGTGAATTTAAATATTATTGAGCATTTCATCAAAATTTATCATAAAAATAACTTCTCCTGGCCGGGGAATCGAACCCGGGCTCTCTCTGTCTGCGTTTTAAGCTAATTTCTCAGGAACTAGATTTTCCTCGGGAAAACGGCTTATATAATTGGATTCGTATTCAAATGGGCTATATTTTAGAATTTTTTAATCAAAATCGTCGGAACCGCTTTCGAGAAATATTTTTCTTTCATGTTTTCTCAGAGTTTTTGGGGAGTATAGCGCCCACAAATTTAGAGCTAAAATTCATTTCTCGATTTCGCCTCGGGGTATGATTTATCTGAACATGTATGCCAAATTTCGTCAAAATCGGTCCAGTAGTTTAGCCTCCAGGCGTCTGCACAGACGACAGACGACAGACAGACATTTTTTAAAAACCACTTTTTTGGACTCAGGGGACCTCAAAACGTGTAAATCCATCAAAATCGAATTTTTGAGCCATCACAATACTTTCTCTTTATGTGAAAAAGTAAATTAATTAAATTAGTGAAATAAATGCATCTGAAGAAAAAAAAAAAATGTGAAAAAAAACTATGGGCTTGGTTTTTTTACTTTCTCATATAAAGAGAAAGTATTGTAATGGCGCGAAAATTCGATTTTGAGATTTTGATGGATTTACACGTTTTGAGGTCCCCTGAGTCCAAAAAAGTGGGTTTTAAAAAATGTCTGTCTGTCTGTCGTCTGTCGTCTGTGCAGACGCCTGGAGCCTAAACTACTGAGCCGATTTTGACGAAATTTGGCATACATGTTCACTAAAATCATACCCCGTGGCAAAATCGAGAAATGAATTTTAGCTCCAAATTTGGGGGCGCTACTCCCCAAAAACTCTGAAAAAACCTGAAAAAAAAAATCTGTCGAAAACGGTTGCGACGATTTTGATTAAAAAATTCTAAAATGTAGTCCATTTGAATACGAATCCAACGATATAAGCCGTTTTCCCGGGAAAAATCTAGTTCCTGAGAAAAAAGCTTAAAACGCGGACGGAGAGAGCCTGGGTTCGATTACCCGCCCAGGAGAAGTTATTTTTATGATAAATTTTGATGAAATGTTCAATAATATTTAAATGTACATTTTAAAACTAATAAATGGAAACACTGGGCTAAGTAATTATAAACTCGTATGTGAGAAAGTTTGTCTGAGTTGTCTCGGACCCATTTTTTTATTGAAAAAAACCCATTTTTTTTTTCATTTACATCTCTATCCCTGTGATTTTTTTTCTATAAAATACTATCGTAGTTTTTCCATTTATTGTTTTAATTTTAATAGTTTAACAAGTGCGAAATTTGTAATGAGTTTAATGAAGAAAGCAGAATAAATCTACTAAAAAAGAAGATTATTTGACTAAGTAATAAATTGCATCCTCTTGAAATAGAATCTCTTTATTTAACAAATTATACTTTTATTGACTGTCTTCTACCAGAAAAATTAAGAAATTATAATGTTAGAAAGAACATTTGTTACTTAAACATTTTGAGACACTTTGTTTCATTAAAATTTAAAAAATACAAAAAAAAACATAATTAATTGATGAGTATAATAAGAAAGACATTAAGTAAAAGCAGATATCAACAAGTTATAATGTTCACGTTGGAAATTAAATACAATATACATACATAAATAGAGGTAGTTTCCACTAAAAATAAAATATTAGAAGTATATCATATTATTTTTAAATATTATAAAATGAAACTAATATGCCAAGGTGTTCTTTTTTCTTATTATTTACAAACAAAAATGACTGCACTTTATAGACATTGAAAAATTAAATAAAATAATAATTAAACGTACTTCCTAAAAGAATAAGTTGATATATTATAAGTAATAATAATGTGGATAATGATTAAGAAATGTTGTATTTGTAATAATTGTTAATTGTCGAATAAATTATTTATAATTAACACAAATTAGAGAACAAAAATCATAATATATTTAATTTTTCTCTAATGGATCATATTTATAAGTAAGAAATGGTTTTCTTTGTTTTCTGAAAAAAGTTCGATAAATTCCCAACAAAATATACAAGAAAAATTGTATACTATTAAACATTATAATATAAATAGAAAATAAAAGTAATAAAAAAATAAAACTTACTTAGTTTCATCAATATAAACAGCTTCGAGGACTCGAGCAGCATATTGAATGTTTTGTTGTAATAATTCGGCCGACACTTCACCGCGCTGTAATTGACGCAATAAATACCGTAACCTGCAACAAACGTAGAATAGAAATTAGCAAAGAAATATAATAATTTTAAATAAAATATCTTACTATAGAAATAACACAAACTGTCTCTTTATGTAAATTTAAATTAATTTATTATCAAATCGCTTTCAGCCATATTTTTTATAATAAATGCAAAAAATTATAGTATAACAAAAAAGAAATAATAAAGTAAAAAAAAAATAATGTTATGTATGTAAGTTTATTAGGAATAAAATTCTAAGAGTTATGGCCTTTGTCCGGTGCAAATCGGAGCAATAGAACAGAAGTTGTAGTTAAGGGGGGGGGGGGCGCAGCTGGGAGAGAGAAGACGTCGGGGCGTAGAGCTAGTTACCACGTAAGGTGAAGATGTAGCCCCTAAGATGGCGAGCCCACGGGGGGAAGGCTGAAGGCCTCTAGACTAGACTAGACTATACTATGCGACTACGAACAACCTCCTGAAACAGTCCATCTTCGTGGTAGCAGTGGAACTCTTTTCGACTTTCTTCGGCCCTACAAAGCGCGGTAGGGGGAGGCCCTACAGTTGGAGACTGGATTGCACACCTATATCTTTCAAACTCTCTGTTACACACGTGTAACATTTTTGGCTTAGATTTTTAGTAACGCTATTCGATTTTATGTAGCAAAGTCAAGACATGAAAATGTCAAAAGAGTTGCATTAATAAAAAGATTTAGTGGGAGGTGAGACTACTTCATGTCAGAGATCGTCGTGAGACTGGTACGCATTGCAAACTATAACGTTTCCTCGACACTCAGGGGGTGTGGGGGTGGGTGTCAATTAAGGCGCCAGGTCATTTAAGTATATTGATAATTAATATAAATGATTATTACTTAAATATAGGGTCAGGGAATGACCAAACCCTGAAGCCTCTAGGGAGAAGAAGGATGAAGCCTTAAGAATAAATTAAAACACAATATACTTCTTAGTTAGGGAGCCAGGGTAGCCGAGCGTGTTAGGGCGCTCGCTTAGCTATCAATAAGTCGAGGCAACTCGAGGTCGTGGGTTCGATCCCGTGCCATGATACTCTGATTTGCATCAATGATTCGCGGACGGTGATGCGCGGGCGAGGGACACCCTTTAAGGGGACTCTTCCCCCACTCTTTGGTGTGGGTCCGATCCGTGTCATGACGATGTAATTTGTATCTATGGTTCGAGGACGGAGCAGGGCGAGGGACACCCTTTATGGGGACTCTTCCCCCACGCTTTGACGCACGCTTATATAGCTTACTAATGACCACACCATACTCGCTTCGGCGGTACAATGTACAAATGTATGATGTGTGAAGTAGCTGGAACTCTCCACCACGGGGCGTAAAAAGGGCCTAAGTGATGGCCTAATTGCAAGGTTCGAACAAGTGGTTCGTCCTACCCGTTCTAGTAGGAAGTACTAGACTACTACTACTACTTCTTAGTTAAATATAATTAAACGTATGAAACCTCAAAATTATAGCTAAAAATAAATTGATTACCATACTTTACTAACAAAAAGACTCTGAGGTCATAAAATAATTAACTATCTACTATAATTAAAATATGGATGCTTCCCCTCTCTCAATATGAAATAATGAATTGTTTGTGCCTTCTTGGCAACAATTAAGTGAGATATAAAAATAAAAATACATAATACATTATAAATTATAATAATAAAAAAAAAGATATGCAACATTGGGTATAACCTAACCCAATGTGGCTATCCTAAGTATCTAACCCAATGTGGCGGATCTGGTATTTTTATAATTATGCACAATAAATTTAGTAATAGACTTTTTGAAATCTTTGACAGGCTTATCTGGGCAGCTTAGTGGTAGACGTTGGGGTGCAGTCGAAATTTAAAGGGATAGGTGAAGTAGGGGGATGTTCTCTCTCTCTCTCTCGTCTCAGAACTTAGAAGTTTGAATAGTTCATGAAGATAATAATAAAAGGATCAACTTAGTCAGCCACTTCACATAGAAATTATAAAAATAAAGGTACACCTAAAAACAAATCCCCTTAAGAGGCTGTTAGTCGTAGATGTATATGTAGATGTAGATATAATGCCTTTAGGCAGACCCGCCGTAGATTTAGGATCAGTCTAGATACAAATTTTTATCGTAGATATAGATGCTAGGGCATAGATGTAGATGTAACGAGGTGAATAAACACACACTAAAAAATGAATTTTTAAATTGTATGTATACCTATTGTTATTTTAGATATATAGATACTTAATAAACGTACGTACAATTACTTGAATAATTTAGACGTAAAACCGCGTCCACACCAAACGTGCATTCGCAAACAGGATTTGCAAACGATTGCAAACATTTGCAAACAACTGCAAACACGACGTCCACACCGCCCAGGCATTCTTGACAAACAGGTGCTTGCAAACGTTTGTCCTAGTTCCCAGTTATTTTTCATTATTTTCTTGTACACTACATTATCAAGTACTAAATAAAACTATATTGCACTAGCATTAACTATGTAGTATGGTTCTATCAAAAGCGGTATAAGCGCCGGCTTATTTATTATCATTGGTGAGTTAGTAAAAAATGGCAATGGCACTTTTATAGAAAATGGCCCCCCACTTTTTTTTAATCTAATATACCTTCTGACAACGGGATACACACTTTTTTTTATGCAAAAGTATGATATTCCTTTGTCCCAAAGCGTATTGGACTGAATATCCCTTTGTCTTAATACGTAGTTAGACTAAGGGATATAATCTCTTCTGTATAAAAAACAAAAAGGGGGGCCCTTTTCTATAAGAGTACCAATGGCAATAGTAAAAGAAGACGAAGAGTCTGGATGTCAAAAAAAAAAAATTCTCTTCGATCATCCCTGATTTTAGATTATCATTTCTACAAAAACACAACGCCAAAACATACAGACATTTTATACAAATTGAAATCTGTTCTTTTGGTGGAAAAAAGATAAATATCAATGTAATATTTCGTCTTATGAGGGCCCATACGGAGGCTCGGGCCACTAGGCCTGTGCCTTAAGTAATAAGCTTGGAAGCAATATAATTATATTGTGGCGGACCTGGAATAGCCTTGCTCCCTTAACCTGGGTTATGTTTTGTTTACATATTATTTATATTTAGTTTGTTCTGTTTTCTTATTGACTCATCGTGTCAACCCAAAAAGAAATATATTCTTAATTTATCTACAGTTTAATTTGTTTCTAAGTTATCATTATTTATCTATTTAATCCGGTTATTTTTAATATTGGATTTACATAAACTCATCTCTAGTTTCAATCACTATTTATTAATTAGTATATATTATTAATTATAATATAGTTATTTGTATTTGATGCTATAGTCATAAATAATACAAATGAAAAAAATATACATTTCCCGGGTTTCCAAGTCAAACCAGAGGCTGTTTGCGAATGCTCAAGGAGTTTGCTCAAAAAGCGTCCACACCAAACGCGCACAAACAGCAAACATCCTTTGATGTACCGACTCTACCCGGAGCACCCGCGAACACTAACAAGCATTCGTTCGTGCGCGTGGTGCCGTCCACACTGGCCGAGCATCCCCGTTTGCAGACGTTTGCAAACACGATGCGCGTCCGGTGACATGTAACAGAGACATTTCTATAAAAAAAAATCTTCAAACTTGAAAACGAAGCTAACTCAGTTCACACAACTCTCTTATCACCACTATTATTGAGCCTCACTCACGTACGGGGACACGACCTGCGAGATCCGACGAGATCGACGGTCATGATCGATAAGCCCGCTAAATTCAAAATAAATCTATGAATCTATATCTATTTTTACTTTCCCTTACATTATAAGGAAAAGAATTGTTTTCACCAAAAATAATCCGAAACGAAAATTTTAACGAAATTATCCGTATTCGGTGTTTTTAAGATCATTTGTTATTTTTAATTTTAGTTTCAACATTACATTTCCATTTTCCATCAACGTTAAAGCGTTAATAGTTTTTTGGTTTGTTCCTTTTACATTTCAGCATTATTTTTTGATGCTAAAAGAAAAGAATGGCTGTAAAGTTAAACAGTGAAAACGATGAGAGCGTCATTTCATTTATTTGTCCCGTACATTGAAGAGCGCACCTGGGGTTAAATCAATTAGAACTATATTAACGAATTAATACAAGTGGTTTGATAGTTTAAACCTTATATTTTTGCTTAATGCATGTTTTACACAGTTAACTGGACTGTAAAGAATCCATAGTGTAATTAATTTACTTTAATGCCGTCAATGAGCATTTATTTTAGAAACAGAATATGTTTTGTACAAATTATCTTTCATTTTACTCATATCTTTCATTTGGTAATAGCAATTCTGGAATAAGTAAATGTAAAAATATGGTGACAATATGTTTTCAAAAGAGAGATTAATGATCTAAAGTCATACCATAAATTGTTGAAGTCATTCTTTTTAATTGGAGTACACAAAAAATCCAACTAAAATTTATGGTGGTAAATTTACTTTTACTACCTTGGTCTTGATTTAGTTGATTAATCAATCTAAAAAAATCAATTTCATTCAAGCAAGATTAAATTATGATGAAATGTGCTTGGGATGAAACCTAGTTAATCTATGTTAGCTTTTGATGAACGTTAACTTTGATGTAAAATAGGTAGAGCTAAAGAGAATTTAAAAAAAAAAGGTGACGAAGATAGGGGATAAAGCGCAACTAAAGCTATAAATCAGATAGCATGTTGTAGGGAGAAGGGTTGTTAAAGCAAAGGTCTAAAGGGCGATGGATGAGCATTGTCATTCTAATTGAAAATGATGGCAGAGATGGTCGGTTTTTTAAAATAAAAAGTGGACATTTAAAAGGATTAACCTCAGTTTGACGAATAGCCGACACAACAGAGGGCACTCGAAAACCGAAAGCCAAACCGCAGGCATGAACTACCTCCATAACTCCTCACTTTAACAGGATCAAAGGTCAAGCCGGATATTATTAATACTTTGAAACAAGAGGACCCTTTGAAATCCCGTCAGGATTACTAAAGACCATTATTCTCGGTAAATATATCAGAGAAGAAAAAATACTCCGGCCATTACTCCAAATCAACTATCCAATTTTATCATCGGTAAATTAGAACTGAACAATTTTAACGAGTTAAAGGGGCGAATAGATGACCTGTTTTCGGGAGTCTAGTCCCATTCCTGTTCCGGGATTCCCTATCCACTGTATCCACACCACTCGACAGGGCGTTGCATTCACACGGTTCAACCCGGTTCCGTCCAGTCACTAGTTAGCAATCTTTCGCGGACTTTTTCTTAAGAAAGAGAGTAAATCAAGTACGACAAAGAGGATTATACTTTCAGTTTGTAGGAAAAAGTGGTGGAAGCCTGGAGTTCTTTCAAATTTCTACCCTAAGTCAAATGTGATACCCATCCGACTTCCCTGTCTGGTTTCTTCCCAAAACGTGACCAAAAACGCGATTTGTACGACCAGGTTTGCAGGGCAAGGGTGCGCGGCCCCACTTAGGATCATCTGATAAATTGTATCCTTCCTATATAAGCCAACAATTCCTACAGCAATTCAATTTTTGTAGTATTATCTATGAAAAACATATGGGTAATCAATAATTAAATACATATAGACAGTCAATCCTTAACATTAATTTGGTTAACTATCACGAATTCGCGAGAATTTATTCTTGACTTGATTTTAACATTCACCTACGCACCCTGCTTATTTGCGGTTCACGGATAGCTATATTGAAGCTACTCCGAAAAGGAGTAATATTTGAATAACTAACCTATTAAGTGACATACTAGTATCAACTTGATTTTTGATCTACTAACTAATTTCGTACTCAGGATCATGAAAATCACATTGTCCACCAAAAAGGGCGGGAAATGGCCGGTCTCCACCGGTTTGTTTTTTCAAATGCCTGTTGCCAAGCTATGTCCCGCAGACGAACTTAGCCGACCACATATTCTTAAAAGGAACCAAAGGATTTACTTACACACAAAATTCTATCTTGATGTTAGTCAGACACTTTTTGCACGCTGTCTCCTGGACAAAGACCGAACAGTGTAAAAATAAAATCGTTATTACAAAGAAAGGGACAAAACTACATCTGCATGTAAATGATGATTGGAAAAAAAATGAATAGCATAAAAAAAAAGGTTGGGAAAAAGTTATAAATGTAGATTCTTTTATACAAAACACAATCAGTTTGAAAAAGGAAGCTGATGGGCTGATGGGGAAAAACAAATTGCAACTATTTTCTTTATTTTTTTTTTAAATCAAGACAGCCCACAAATAGTTTGCTCCAAGAAAAGTATATTTTGAATTAGTTTTGATGTAATGTTATACACTCTTATGCATTACCGCAAACAATGCTAAATCTTTTTTTTAAATATTTGTCGATATTTCCTTTCATGTAGATATGCACATAAAAAATATAGAGCAGTGGCGTAGGGACGGTGAAGCCTCCCTACCGATTTATGCGGGCTAAAAATTAATTATAAAATAAACATTAACCCTGGAATGCTAATGGAAGTCGAATAGACGAGCACAGTTTGAACCTTAACCTTTTACGCCCGTATGCGATGGTGATGGGTACCCCATCCTTCTGCAGTGCTTGCACTGGTTGGTAACACACCTGCTAGTGTGGCGGTAGAAGTTCTTTTGAGCATACACTCGTTTTCTGGCAAATTCCCGTCAAAGCTACTTCGTCGATCCGACTAACGTTTAGTAATAAACGTAAGGAATTAAGTGGTCCGTTGGATGAGCCTATAGCCTGGAACAATGGGCCTGGGGTAAGGGGCAATAGGCCTAGGGGTAAGGGGCAATGGGCCTAAGGTAATTGGCCTTGGGCCAGAGACCAGTGGCCAATAATCTGGGGCCTGGAGCTCTTAGCAAAGGTACCTAGGGCTTTTGGCCTGGGGCATGGGACCTGGTGCATTTATGTTCTCTCAATTTCAGATTATTCTGATGTTCCTACTAACTTATTTGTCATCAAATGTTTGTATATCTCACTAAAAGATTTAATAATGAGTTCTTAATAGTTTTCTGTTTATAAAAGTGTAGTTTCAACCCAAAAAAAAAAAAATTTCTGCATATGTTAGTCGAATCGACGAAGGCTTAGTTATACCAGCCATCCAATTACCATTAGCATTCCAGGGTTAATAACTTAATTACGAAGAATTATGCTTATAAAGCATTATAATAATTGCAAGATATTTTTTTTTGGCAAAAAAAACAAAACGATAAAAAGGAAGTCTGTTTAGTCCGCTTCTGATCAGATTTGTAGATTAAAAAAATATTAAGTTTGAATTAAGGTAAAGCTTTGTATCATCATATTGAGTGAGTCCAACGTCAAATTAAGTTCTAAGTCGCAGATTATAATCAAGTTTGAAGAAAGTATTTAAAAAGTAATCATAAAAAAAAAGAAAAAAATATCGCCAAAGGACCAAAATCTTAATTAAGGTAATGAAAGTTTTGAAAAAAAAAAAAAAGAAAAAAAAGTAATCTAAAAATCCATAGAATCTCCCCAAATCTGAAAATATGATTAACACTGAAATGAATACAAGAGGAAAAAAAAGTTAGCTAGAACTTATAAAAAGGTAGCGTGAGATTTAAGAAGTAATTTTAAATCCTTCTAAACGATCTATTAAAACGTAGCATTTTTATTTATTTTGATAGAGACAAGTAAATGATGAGGGATGAAGCCGCTAACTTAGCAGACTTCTCTCAAAGATAGAGGAAAGGCAATTGATCATGCTAAAAGCATTCACAAGTGGAAACTGCTTGCGTTGCAAAATCTCTCCATTGGAAGAGACAATAGAAGAGGGCTAACCAAGTTCATTCAAATAATCCTTCTAGAGAAAGGTCGTGCGGAATTTTCATCCTGGTATTAGAAACTTGCTTTATTTGCGTTCTATTGTTTTTAGACGGTCGATTGAGACTTCGGAAGCCCCATCTCAAACCCAAAAAACACAAGTTCAGTACCATCTAATTTCCTAATCAAGTCGCACAACAATGGAACTGCAAAGCGACTTCTCCCGTTACATAGGATTCGCCTACCTATTGTTAGCTCGTTACTCTGTAATTGTTTAATTCGGTGTGACGACTCTAGTCTTATCTTTCCACATAATAGCTTTATCAGTGAATAAAAGCGAAGGGATTTTCCGACAGAGTTTGGAAATGAAGTAGGGCAGCTATTTCCATATTACAACCAAGAATATCTAAATTAATTTAAAGCATAGAGTAACTTTTCGAGATCTATGAGTTTCCCTGTCTATGTTAAGAGATACTTCTTTAGATTGTAATTCCCCTATGTCATTTTTAGGTTTCTGTACAAAGTACAAAAAGAAACCTTATATAACGGCGCTGTCTGTCTGTCCGTTGCTTGATTCAATTCATAAACTACTATAGCTAGGAACATAAAATTCGGCACACAGGTGCATCTCGGCATTTGAAACAACTGGACACATTTTGGATTTTTCACACTTAATATTTTCAAGATGGCGGCCAATATGGCGGGCGACTAAAAAAGGTCATATATTACGATTTTGGTAGTATTCATACTACGGAAAGATTAAATTTTAATTTAAATCAAATTATAATTATTATTAACTACGGGAAACAGACAGAGAAAAATACACTCCAGTGCCGGGATTTGAACCACGGGCCTCTATATTTCCAGTATAGCGCTCTACCAACTAAGCTACGCAGAAGAATGAGTTTCTCTGACGTTAATGATAGTTGGTAGAGTGCTATTCTGGAAATATAGAGGCCCGTGGTTCAAATCCCGGCGCTGGAGTGTATTTTTCTCTGTCTGTTTCCCGTAGTTAATAATAATTATAATTTGATTTAAATTAAAATTTAATCTTTCCGTAGTATGAATACTACCAAAATCGTAAAATATGAATTTCTAAGTGATTGTACTAGGTACAGGTACTAATTGGGTACTTTATAATTATAAGCGTTATTTCTCGGTATAGTTCTATGTCATTAATGTTGACTTCTAAGATTTGTGGAAAATTGAAAGCTTAAATTCGGGATAAGGTATCATTAACGCCAAAGAAACTCATTCTCCTGCGTAGCTTAGTCGGTAGAGCGCTATACTGGAAATATAGAGACCCGTGGTTCAAATTCCGGCGCAGGAGTGTATTCTTCTCTGTCTGTTTCCCGTAGTTAATAATAATTATAATTTTATTTAAATAAAAAGAAAGTTCTTTAAATGAAGAAAAAGAATATGCAACGATTAAAATTTCACACGTAATATTTTCAATATGGCGGGATACTAAACATTGCTTTTGTTACCATAACATGTTATACATAAATTTAAAGGTCTTGAAGAGTAGAAAAAGAATATTACTATTAAAATTAGTGTAATTATATTACACTTAATAATTTTAACTTTAATGTACAGAAACCGGAGATTATCGGCCCCACGTACTTACGTGAAGCGCGCCTTACTTGCAATAAAAATTATTGCAAGTAAATTGCAATATTTGTTTTAAATTATTTATACATTGCTTTGTCTAAATAAATATATTAGGACAAATGAATGTTTAGTTCAATGCACTTGAAGACAAAGGAATATCACACTTCAATTTTTATAAGGGGAGTAACAGTCTAAAGAAGAACATTCCGCACACCTTCTTTAGATTGTTACTCCTTTCTGTTTCATTTACAAAGGTAGTAACAGTCTAAAGAAGAACATTGTGTACATCTTCTTTAGATTGTTACTCCTTTCTGTTTCATTTACAAAGGTAGTAACAGTCTAAAGAAGAACATTCTGTACATCTTCTTTAGATTGTTACTCCTTTCTGTTTCATTTACAAAGGTAGTAACAGTCTAAAGAAGAACATTCTGTACATCTTCTTTAGATTGTTACTCCCTTCTGTTTCTTTTACAAAGGTTGTAACAGTCTAAAGAAGAACATTCCGTACAGCTTCTTTAGATTGTTACTCCCTTTTGATTTTTATTCAAATAGTTACTCCCTTTTGATTTATACAAGAGGAGTAACAGTCTAAAGAAGAATATTCAGTACACATTCTTTATATTGTTACTCCATTCTGTTTTTTTTAACGAGAGGAATAACAGTCTGAATAAGTGCCCGTCAATATATATATTTTTAATTTTTGTAAAACATATAATTTTAATATTTTAGAATTTCAGAGCTTGAAAAATAAATATTTTCTTATATTAAGCAGCTATATATAATAACAAATGGTAAGTGAAAATAACAATAAACAATACTGCACTTTAGGTCCTAGAATTTTTCACGAAAAATCGAAAAAGTAAGAAGTAATAGTGTTGTTTGAAACAAGCTTTAAAAAATATGTTGCCCCAATCACTCAATCTTTGTTAAATTCTAAGAAAAGATGGAGGTAAAAATGGAAAATATTCCAAGAAACGATAAGACTTCTATATCTATGCTTGATTTAACACGACATTTTTGTTCGTCGAGATAAAAATATAAAACAGGAATACCTTCTAAGAAGGTTGAAGGTGAACAATACGAAAGAAATAAAAAGTAGGAGAAATAAAGGCTTTAAACTGAATACTATGTAAGGGCATTCTTTGTTTGGATGTAATAATAGAGATCTTTATCTTTGCAGAAGATAATGTATAGCATACTTTTGAAATACAGAAGTAAAATGGGAAACAGGAATGCAGCATAATAGGTTGGATAAACTATTTCTTTACAGTAAAAATGGACAAAAGAGGAAGAAAAGAATTACAATCGATAGGATCTACTGTCATCATTTTCAAGCAATGCAGAGAAAAGCGCACTGCGCCAATATTTTAGATTAAGATAAAGCATTTTTCCAATTTGTGCAGTCTATATGCAATGTTTTTTGCTTTAGAAGGAAGTATTTTACGTTTATGTTAGCTTGCTTTCTTGTTTGTGTGTCCAGTACAAATATTTCAATCGATTTTTTAACAAACTTCCCAAATGGCTAGACATTTGAAACTTTTAGAATAGCTCAGAACACCGATGACAATGAATTATTTAAATACTTTTAGCCGATGGTCCTTTAGACATCTTTCAGCATAATTTAATTAGTTTTCTGTAAATTTTGGTGTATGGAAAGTTAGTTCGGAAAAAAATCCGATAAAATAATGTTGTTTTGACATGACCCATATTTTAATCTTCATTTTGACGTGTTTACAATTTACGATTTTTATTTTAGTACCTGGTATGGCTGATATAATTGTTAAAATTTTCAAGAATGATTATATCAGGCCTTTTTGTTAAGTAAAAACTAATTGTATTTTTAAGAGATGAACATTAAATGACAGCGAAACAGGAAAAGTAAACAAATAAGTAAATTAATTGACGTATGACAACCAGGTTTGTTTACACTATTGTCCTAGGTATCGGTTTAATTTTTCTGCATCTGTACTTCTTTACTTCTCCTCATTTTTCTTCTCCAACCGTTCCCTACACGGGGGCATATCGATGGCATTGTTTAGATTTGGTGTTGGGGAGATCCGTTGTACAAAGATTTGTCCTTTTATAGGTTTAAAATCAGCTGTCTACTTGGTTGCAATTTATATGAAGTAAATAAATTCGGAACTATTTTTTTTTCACTAACATTATATATAACAATAACAATTATATTTTCAACATCAACACTACATATATGATTCAACAGAAAATTTAAAAAATTAGTATATAAAAAGTTATTTTTATCTTATAATTATTTAAATATTTTAACAGTGTCAATGATTATTTTTTCACTGTAGAGGTGGATCCTTCAGGGTATATAGAAAAACACAGGTTTATTCCATTATGTTTTTGGCAACGTTTCGGCCATATCTGGCCATTTTCAAGCCTACAACAACAAAATTTATTTAATAATGTCATCGTTACATAAAAAATATATAAATACACCACTTAGAGGACAATAATTGAGTATATGAAGTACCTAGTAATCTACACTTGAGGAAGTGTTGTCATATCAGTTGAAAAACATAAGATTTGTATTGATAAATAAATTTTGTTGTTGTAGGCTTGAAAATGGCCGGATATGGCCGAAACGTTGCCAAAAACATAATGGAATAAACCTGTGTTTTTCTATATACCCTGAAGGATCCACCTCTACAGTTATACTAGTTATTGAGGGTACTTTTACAACTAATATTAGACATAATCCACTGGACGATCCGAGACACCAGTTTATCATCTTTCTTAGTTTTCTGACATGGAAGAACGTAAGTACAACATTAACACCGAAAGAGGACTTATCCACGACTTAGATAACAGTCTGAAACAATTTTTTGAGAATGAAACTGTGAAATCTATTATTTGGGAAATTAAACGTAATGTCGTTCAACTTTGTAAAACGATAGCAAAAAAATCTTATGTTTTACAACTGATATGACAACACTTCCTCAAGTGTAGATTACTAGGTACTTCATATACTCAATTATTGTCCTCTAAGTGGTGTATTTATATTTTTTATGTAACGATGACATTATTAAATAAATTTTGTTGTTGTAGGCTTGAAATTGGCCGGATATGGCCGAAACGTTGCCAAAAACATAATGGAATAAACCTGTGTTTTTCTATATACCCTGAAGGATCCACCTCTACAGTTATACTAGTTATTGAGGGTACTTTTACAACTAATATTAGATTATTTTTTCTTTATCAATACCGGATAAAAGTTGGGCTCACTAAAGGCTTATCCGTATTCATTTTCAAGTTATATTGTTTAAATTACAATTAGAAATGGAAGATAATCTACCTGAGAGCGGCTTTATCGCAGGCATCTGGGGTGTCAACGGGTGGAAGGTTGTCAGTGGCGAGTTCCTCTGAACTAAGTTCATCTTCTTTGGATCCTCGCCTTTTACCACTTGACCTTCTTACAATGGTCAGGCAGCCTTGTTCTGAAACAGTCATAAACAATGTTGAAAATAGGCGATGAAGAGAATAAGTTGAAACAAATACAAAAATAGTCTTGCAATTAGTGTGGCACATAGCTTCCTCGCGTCCAACAATTGAACGATTGGACACATGAATATAAACTAATGTGATGCCGACGTTAGATCTGTTTGGACTCTCAGTAAGGCCGCATACACATTTATTCAATATTAAATGAGTACAGATGAATAAAATGAATATGGGGGCACTCTGGGGACAATCTTTCTCAATTGCTTCAATAAAGGTTAAGTAGTTTTTAAGATATATGTTAATATATAATGTTGGAGACCAACAGGTGTTTATTTTATATTTTACCTTATTCAATACTATATTATTTTCTTTTAACAATGGCACTATTTAGCATAAAATTTCTTCTAATCAACACAAAACTTTCATCAACTTAAAAATATGTTCAGCTGTGAAATTTGTTTACAAGTAGCGTAAAAAGATTGTCAATTGGTATAACCTCGATGTAACCTCCTTCACTTTTGTCATTGCGTTCAGAAAAGGCATCGCTCTTCTTGCTTGCGCTGGATATAATGAGCACGAATAGATTAGCGATGGAATATAGATATATCATATATCGGGCATAAATATTAAATATGTCCAGTCCATATATGCATATAGATTCGCCCCACTCGATTCTCTGGACCTTGACTGACGACTTCGTTAAAGCTTGCCTACGGGACAAGTGCACGTGTCTACATTAAATTTAACGTTTCATAAACTTTACCTTAACCTCTGTCATCTTGTCCGCTGTGTATGTTCCTATAACAACCTTCTTATTAATTTACCAGTCCTCCCCTCTCCTAGATCTCTTAAAAGTACTCTCCGCATTATGAAATCATAGTAATATTGTATGTCATTTTAACTTTATTTAATTAATTTTAGGAATCTTTATTTAATTTAATTATTTAGGAATTTTAGTAATTAGTAAACATTGTACTCTGTTATTTTATTCATTGTTACCCTGTTATTTTTGTCATTGTTACACATTTTTTCTTCTTGTTATTAGCTTGCTTTATTACGTTTCATTCACTACTTGTTCCTCATACTACTTTATCATTCACTTATCTATTCTCTAAATATTTTAATTTGATGTTATTTACCTTCTGAGTTACCACTTGTGGCTTTACTGCTCGGCAACTCGATTTTATACAATAAACAATAAACTTATTGATTATTATTTCAAGTTAGTCTCAGGGCTCTCAGCTTCACACATCTTTAATTCTCATCGAGTCCTGATTGAAGAAGTCAGGAACTTACGCACCTACCTACGGTGTTTTCTAACCACCACTAACCACCAAAAACCACCTCTAACCAACACTAACCACCACAAACCCCCTCTAACCACCTCTAACCACCACTAACCACCTCTAACCATTTCTAACCACCACTAACCACCACAAACCACCTCTAACCACCCCTAACCACCTCTAACCACCTCTAACCACCACTAACCACCACAAACCACCTCTAACCACCCCTAACCACCTCTAACCACCTCCAGCCACTTTGTCGGGGACATAGCTTCCTCACTTTTTATTATTGGAATAGTCTCATGAGAATAGGTTTTATTTCGATTCCTAATGAGGTAATGCTTATTTTTTTGGAGTAAATGGTTTAATTTATGGCCATCATAGGGCTACTTATTTCAACTAACTATCAGATGAGTATATACATTAGAAGATATAGGTGTAAATGAATGTATATTTGTGCACATGTAAAAGAAAAAATAAATTATATGGGACCAACAATAGGCTAATTTTGACCTACCATCAAAATTTCATTAAAATCGGTCGTGTAGTTTTTAATATAATATGTTTGTTCGCAAAAATTGAGCGACTGACCGACAGACCAATTCAAGAACAAAAATGTTGCCCTATGTAACAAAAAGATTTCTGTCAATGAATGATTGAATTTGGAGACATAAAAGAATTGCATACTTCAAACCGATCAAAATGCTTCTGATACTTTAGTTATACTCTGAAGCAAAAATATATTTTTTCCGTGCTAGGCTGTGAAATAGTAACTTTAGAGCCTAAAAAACATAGCTGAAATCCATTTTTTCATTACGTGGACTTAAAAAAATCTTTTTTCCGTGGTAGGCTGTGAAATAGTAACTTTAAAGCCTAAAAAACATAGCTAAAATGCATTTTTTCATTACGTGGACTTAAAAATCTTTTCATTACTCCTAGCTGTAAAGAAAAAATCTTTTACGTCCTAGGAACTAAAAGATTTTTATTTTCCGGCGGGTAGTTGTCAAAACTTCCGTTAGTACCGCTGCAGTCTTTGTAGAAATGCTTCTAGTACGATTAAAATCCGCTAGATGTCAATGCGTTTTATTTATCTTTTCTTATAGTGTAACCTCTTTTTAAGGTTTCTTCTTTTAAGCCTTAAGTATGTACTAATATTTGTTATTATTATATATTGATTAGTGATTAATATTTAATGTTTTTTCATTGTCTGCTACCTCGGAAAAAATAGCATATGCTACGCGACTGTGAAGTGTTTTTTCCTTACCAATATTTACTGTCTCTCTTCGCTCGACAGTAAATGTAATTGCCGCGGTAAAGAAAAAACTCACTTCACAGCCTAGTAACATAATATACTATTAAGTTGAGGCCATAAAATTATATGTCCTAGCTCTCAAAAATCAACTGTGAATACATCCACAAAAATACAAACCAACTCTGTGCTTATATAGCACAAATATAACCATGCATACTTAAAATATATACGTTGTATAAATTTATTTATTTATATGCATACTTTTAGAAGTTTATATCTTGTATATTATACTACTGAATATAAAGCCCTAGGAGTTTCAATTTACAGTCGTATTTCCCTTTTCGTATTTCCCTTTTTTTCACCCTATGATGTAAGATGTAAGAGATATATATACTGTAGACTTGAAGGAGTTTATTTTAAGCGTATTTAAGAAAAAGAGGGGGAAAAACAAGCTGGAAGGGAAAAGGAAACATTCTTCACTTTGATGAGGGCGAAAAATGGACATGAAAACCACCACAAAATATGTGGAATAAAGCAGCAGTTTATCTCACAAAATAAGCAAGGATTTTTAACAACATTCCACACGTATATATACACTAAGGCAATAGAAGCCTTCTTTTCCGATATGAAAGCATTCAGATCAGCAATATTTACAATGGAAAGCTTCCTTTTTCTACAGACAAAGACAGTGAGCGATTTGAAAGATTTCTTTCTTTAAAAAAAGAGGCCCGAAACCTTCCAACAATTTGTTATCTATTGAATTTTTTTTTAAAAATACCACGATCCTTCCTTCCTTAAGCTTTGGAAGTCATTTTTGATATAGTCACGAAAAAAAAACCTTTATCTTTTTTCCTTTGCAAATGGTATTTTAAAAAAAGAAAAATAGCCCCAATTTTTGCAACAATCATTCATCTTGTTCTTGTGAGATAAGAAAAAGATCAATCTTGTCAACAAACAATATTTTTTACATCGATATTCTTTTGCTTATTTTGCTATTTTACATCGACAATAGTATGGTGAAAATTAGAAAATTATAAGAAATAAAAATATTTCGACTGCACAAAATCTAATCTGATATTATCTTTACTTTAGATTTAAATACGAGTAGTAGAATTTGGAGACTTAAATCCAGCAAACAAATTTAACCTTTTAATCTGTTATCCAATAATTTGGAAAACAAAAACCAAAAATAAATAAATTATAAATTATAGATTTCAAGGTCTAACATGATAATAAATTAGTATATCTACCAGCGGCAGCAAAATGAAACATTGTTGTTTTGTTTTCAATCTGCAAAATGTCATTTTTCTTGATTCTTTAGTAACATGTCAAAAAAAACACGCAGCAATATAATAAAGTGTCAGGAAAATATCACAGTGTCAGTAACAAAACAAACAGGCAGTAAAATTTTAAGAAAAGGATACTACATCGCAGGTTATGAACTCACAGACATTGTTCATTTTATATATTTAAGCGTAATATTCTGCAAAATATTTATATCTTTTTTGATAATACCTTTAACAATTATAATAATAAAAGATCTTTAGTGAAATTTATTTGCCGTTAGTAGATAACATATTGTAAGTAACTGTGTGCAGCAAAGGAAACATTCCTGACTCGATTAAAGATTACCTGCTTCAGTTACACCTTAGCAGGTAATTCCTGCCTCGCCTTGGCCTCTGCAGTAAATTTGTTTAGCCTATCCTCCAGCAGATCCTATATTTACTTTCCAGAACTCAAATTTTCCAACTTCCGAACATAAATATTTCTTCCTACAGTTGCTCGACAAAGTTGTTGTTCTTGTACGCAAAATAGTACGTAAAATAAAACAGCAGATTCCTGCATTTATTTTCCAGTACTATTCTCTCCCGCACGATTTTCCTTTCCGCACTTATGAACATGAGTTCAGGAAAGTACCACTTTGAGCGCACAAATAGCTATTTTCTAGGGAAAATAGGGGGGGCTAAAATCTAGGGATCCAATCATTTGAAAACAATTCTACAGATCATTGTAGTTATCCTGTAATTTGTATAACCAGTTAAAAAAAGAAAGATAAAGCTCTATTTTAAGTTTGAGAATGAGAAGTAAAATCGATTGTTGAACTAAGTTAAGTAGGAATGTAAAGTAAAACTAAACCACCGAGGTGTGAAGTTAGAAGTTAAGTATACAAATCCTCCAGTGTCTAAGGATTTAACCTTTGATCCACCTGACTATGCTACGAGTTCAAACGCATTCATTTAACTTTAAAATTTTGTCAGTTAATTTGTCTTTGAGAAACAAATTTAGTGATCACTGTCACACTCTATTTATCTACCACAGGCAAATAACTTTTAAGCCCACCGACTTAAAATATACATATTTAGATACACATACTAGATACATATTTTAGATTTGAAAGTATTTTTTCCGTGGTAGGCTGTTAAGTAGTAACTTTAGAACCTAAAAAACATAGGTAAAATCCATTTTTTCATTACGTGGACTTAAAAAATCTTTTTTCCGTGGTAGGCTGTGAAATAGTAACTTTAGAGCCTAAAAAACATAGCTAAAATCCATTTTTTCATTACGTGGACTTAAAAAATCTTTTTTCCGTGGTAGGCTGTGAAATAGTAACTTTAGAGCCTAAAAAACATAGCTAAAATCCATTTTTTCATTACGTGGACTTAAAAAATCTTTTCATTACTCCTAGCTGTAAAGAAAAAATCTTTTATCTCTAGTAGAGAAATAAAATTATGATTTTAAATTAGTTTAGAGGGACTAAAACAGGTCTATTCATCCCTAACTCAAAAAGTAGGGAGAAAAAGTAAAAGTAGGGCGAAAAAGTAAAGTAGGGCAAAAAAGTAAAGATTGCAACTTAATTATTTTATATATAGTAGAAAATGTAAGGCTAATGTAATGAAGCTGTCGAAATCAGGTTGGCGGCACTGCGCTTTTTTGACCATGTTTATCTTTGTTTACAACATTATAACCTGCATCAAAATAACCTTCTATTTGTGTTAAATTCCAATTCTTATTTGTTTATAATATTGAATCTCTTATATCTGCTATTAAAAGTGCTAATAATTAAAATATTAAATAAAAACTGTGCAATGGACGAAAATGTGAATCTTTTTTCTACTGGAGATAAAATATTGTATGTACCTCGTGAGTAAAGTGCCATTATTCCCCTCGCGATAATTATCTCCCTCGGCTGCGCCTCGGGAGCTAAATAGAGTTATTCCCTAGGCTGCGCCTCGGGAATTAAAAATTCGAATTCCCTCGGCTTCGCCTCGGGATTTAGGGACCATGGTTCCTTCGGCTTCGCCTCAAGAACCAACTTTTTCACTCAGGGAATAATGGCTTACTTTACTCCCTAGGTGCATAAATAACTATTACGTCCTAGGAACTAAAAGATTTTTATTTTCCGACGGAGTTGTCAAAACTTCCGTTAGTACCGCTGCGCAGTCTTTGTAGAAATGCTTCTAGTACGATTAAAATCCGCTAGATGTCAATGCGTTTTATTTATCTTTTCTTATTGTGTAACCTCTTTTTAAGGTTTCTTTTTTTAAGTCTTAAGTATGTACTAATATTTGTTATTATTATATATTGATTAGTGATTAATATTTAATGTTTTTTCATTGTCTGCTACCTCGGAAAAAATAGCATATGCTACGCGACTGTGAAGTGTTTTTTCTTTACCGCGGCAATTACATTTACTGGCGAGCGAAGCGAGACAGTAAATATTGCCAAGCTATATTGCTCACTTCACAGCCTGGTAACATAATATACTATTCATTACTCCTAGCTGTAAAGAAAAAAAAATGTACGTCCTAGGACGTAAAAGATTTGTTTTCTTTCGAGCTGGTAGTTATCAAAACTTCCGTTTAGCGCTGCAATCTTTGTAGATAGCTTCTTAGTATGATTAAAATCAGCTAGATGTCAATGCGTTTTATTTATCTTTTCTTATAGTGTAACCTCTTTTTAAGGTTTCTTTCTGTTAAATCTTAAGTATGTACTAATATTCGTTATTATTATATTGATGATTGATTAATATTTAATGTTTTTTCATTGTCTGCTACCCTGGAAAAAATAGCATAATATGCTACACGACTGTGAAGTGTTTTTTCTTTACCTTGGCAAGCGAGACAGTAAATGTAATTGCTGCGGTAAAGAAAAAACTCACTTCACAGCCTAGTAACATAATATAATATTCTTAAAGGTTACAAATTTGCCCTTATTTATCGTAAAAATAAAGATTACACTGTGGAAATATTTAAATATTAGAACAAAATTTCAAGAAAAAAAGAAGATTTTATATACTACGTTTTTAAATTTCTGTTGAATCGTACGTAATGTTGATAATATAATTGTTATTGTTATATAATGTTAGTGAAAACAAAAAATAGTTCCGAATTTATTTGGTTCACATAAATGACAGCCATCTAGAGAGCTAATCTTAAACCTATAAAAGGACAAACCTTTGTACAACGGATCTCCCCATCACCAAATCTAAAGCGGGCCATTGATATATTTGAAATAATATAATCGATAAATAATATAATCGATATTTCCTGTTTTGCTGTCATTCAATGTTTATCTATCACAAATTTAAGACCCGTCAAAATGAAGATTGCTTAAATATTGGATATGGCAAAACAAATAAAATAACTTGCGGATTTTTTCCGAACTAACTTTCCGCACAGCAAAATTTGCTGAAAACTAATTAAATTCTGCTGAAAGATGGCTAAAAGTATTAAAAAAAAATGCATTGACATCGTGTTCTGAGCTATGCTAAAAGTTTCAAATTATCTAGCTATTCGGGAAGTTAGTTAGAAATCGATTGCCAGATTTGTACCGGACAAACAAACAAACAAACAAACAAACAAGAATGCAAGCTAATATAAACGTAGTAATAATATAATCGATATTTCCTGTTTTGCTGTCATTCAATGTTTATCTATCACAAATTTGAGACCCGTCAAAATGAAGATTGCTTAAATATTGGATATGGCAAAACAAATAAAATAACTTGCGGATTTTTTCCGAACTAACTTTCCGCACAGCAAAATTTGCTGAAAACTAATTAAATTCTGCTGAAAGATGGCTAAAAGTATTAAAAAAAATGCATTGACATCGTGTTCTGAGCTATGCTAAAAGTTTCAAATTATCTAGCTATTCGGGAAGTTAGTTAGAAATCAATTGCCAGATTTGTACCTGACAAACAAACAAACAAACAAACAAACAAGAATGCAAGCTAATATAAACGTAGTAATAATATAATCGATATTTCCTGTTTTGCTGTCATTCAATGTTTATCTATCACAAATTTGAGATCCGTCAAAATGAAGATTGCATAAATATGGGATATGGTATTGTCATCGTGTTCTGAGCTATGCTAAAAGTTTCAAATGTCTAGCTATTCGGGAAGTTAGTTAGAAATCGATTACCAAATTTGTACCGGACAAACAAACAAACAAACAAGAAAACAAGCTAATAAAAACGTAGTAATAAATAGTAATAATAGCAAGCACAATTGTGGAAAGCATGTTTAAATTAGACCCATTGTTTAAATGTACTGCAGTTAGAAGAAATTATTAACAAGGTATCTTTAAAATGTAAGTGGAGTCTTAGATTAGTTGATTGCGAACTGATCAAACATTTTTATCACGTATTACGATAACTCGGAGGATTGTTTAAAACTTTACCTTTTAGGATTAAAAGACTTGGCAAGTTGAAAATTGCTAAAGGTCCTAAGTTGCTCCAGTTTTAGTTTTCCACTCAAAAACCTTAGACTCGTTAGGTCTAAAAAACTAACCAAGAGGACCAGAGCAAGTGCTACACTGCTTACTAAACACAACCTGACACTCCTACCAACATACTAAAGTAAAAATGAAATTGTTTGCCATGCCAATTAGTGTGGCACATAGCTTCCATGAGTTCAATAACCTACATACATGATGTCATGCTATTACAAAACATTATTCTTAAATTTATATCATTTTTCTTCTCCCTTATGTTAATTCTGTCAAATTTATTTTTCATTTTTACATGAATTAAAGTGTTCAGACCCACCTGAACACTTAATTTTTACCAAGTATCCTACATCACCTTGGGTGAGTCAGGAAGCTCTACATCTAGAAGTAACCTCAGTGGCAACCCTGACAGAAAGTTATCTCTCCCAAAATTGGAGGGGAAACGGAGAGAGTTAAAATGGCCAAGGTGGTGAACACCATGTTTCTAAGTTTTCTACAGTTTTAAAGTTACTGATTCTTTCATTTATTCCTAGTTTCCTTCTAAAAAACATTTACTTGCATAATTCACCAGGTGTGGAGGATGATAATATACATTCGACATTCCAGCAAGAAACTTAGAGCATCACCGCCAACCCAACACTTCAGCTCAACTCCACTCAAGTTCCATTATATTATATTCTAATAATATACTTCCGTTTAGTAATATAAATTTATTCCGATTATATTTCATTTATTGTAGCGTTTCTCAGAATATAATACAAATTATACATTTTCTTTCAACCCTATAAAACAGTCCACTCTCTTTCTTATTTTATTATTACTCCCAGTCGTGGCCGGGTCAAGCTCAAAGCTCCCTGACGTGAACATAAAGTATTAATTCAAAATAAAACTTAAAGAGCGCAGACGGTTAAAATTACTATGGGACCATCTGTGGGCTACGTCCGACATACCATACAAATTTCTTAAAAATCAGATGAGTACTTATAAGATATAGGTGTAAATATATGTACGATTGTGTGCGTGTGGAAGAAAAAGAAAATGGGCGGAGAATGTTGAAACTTATATGAGACCAACAATGGGCTTATCATGGCCTAACACAAATTTCATTAAAATTGGCTGGGTTTTGAAAGGTTTTAAGATATGCTGCTTCGCCAAAATTGAGCGACAGACAGACACGGAACCAAAAATGATACCTGATGTCTGAAACGGATTTCTGTCTTGGATTTAATTTTTGAAATGGGAGGCATAAAAAATGTTCTGTAACATAGCTTCCGTACGTTTAAACTCGGAAGCAAAATTTAAAATATTAAAACTTATAAATACTATACATATAAAATACACAGTACATATGCTATAAGCATTTATATGCTTTGAAGAACGTGGTTAGGTTTCGTAGATCATCCACGAAACCATTATACCGAGTGTGATGTGTCTGTCCGTCCGTCCAACTTTGGTTTCCATCCCCCAATTTGAGGGGGCCTGGGTGGCTCGGAGGCTAGAGCGCTCGCCTTGCGATAAGGCAAGTTAAGCAGCCTCGAGCAGGGTCAGTAGATGGATGAGTGACCGCTTCTGACCAAAGCTCTGGGTTCGATTCCCGGACCGGCCCCTCGCTCAATGTCCATCCAGCATTGTAAACAAATGGGAAGCTCCTCGAAAGAGTGGCGCCACCAGGTTTCAGCCTGGAAACCATGATGACGACACTCTTGGTTGTAATACAACTAGGAGGGGAGTCATGGTTAACGACCATATCTTCACACGAGTGTGTAAAGATTTCGGTCCCTAACCCGGGTTTGTTCTATGAGCCCACCTAAGTGGCCTGCATCTTCGAGTGTAAAAGCCCCCCGGAATTTAAAAAAAAAAAAAAAATCCCCAATACGTTCACGCTAGAGACTTGAAATTTGAAATACTGGCGAAACTTTTGGACCCACACATAGGAAAAATATTAAGTTCAAAATTTAATTTTCCAGAAGGGTATCAAATAAAAGCTACTGAGGAGTAGTTTACAAAGATCTAACAAATTTTATGAATATCACCCTTTTTACCGCCAATATTTCATCCAAAAAAAAAAAAATACAAAATTAACAAAACGAAATTTAAAAACGATAACTTGAGTAAAAGATGACCGAGTTAGTTGAAATTTGGTACACATGTTAATTTTACCAATGGCCAGGCTGAGTTCGTTAGAAAACGCTATCCACCCAAGCGTTCACGCGCAACGCTCGCCTAAACGTAAGTTCAAATTTAAGATTGGATTTTTAGGACGGGAAAAAATTCTAACTTCATCTATTTAATGAGACAAACAACTTTTTTTAAATACTTTTATTTATTAAAACGAACACCAACACTGCTTTGAAGTGATTAAGATCGCTAAATTTATTAAAGCGGACCTAAATGTTTAAAATAAAGAAAACAACGTTTTTACCGATATCTTACGTTCTAACGTAACGATTTTAATAAAACTTCTTACACATTGTCTAAAGTACAATTGAAACAGGCATGTAAAATTTCAACCTGATGCAAGCAGATGTTTTTGAGTAGGGAAGAGATATATTTTATAATATTTTAAATTAGTATAGAAAATCTATCTCAGAAAATCTATTTCCTACAAACTACAAACATACTCTTTAACTATAAACTCATCATGATTAACCTTTTTCTGAAAATTAAATACATATTTATTGTAACTCTTGCTTTAATGATACTGTCACGTTTTTAGGGATTTTTTTATGTATTTAGATTATATTGTTTTGTTTGTTTTGATTTGTTGTCACCATGGAGACTATAGTTTGACACATTGAGTTGTATGAAATAATTGAATAAAAAGAAGAGCAGTTTTTTGGTTTAAGTGTTAACATTGTGTTTGAGATTAATTTATAGAAGATAGTTGTAAAACGCAACATAGTGGCGACCGTGACAAAATAGAAACCTTTTTCGGTAACATATTTGAGTTCGATTTAAAAGTGACATTTTTCGGTAAATATTTTCATCAAACATCTATTAATTTTTTCCGGTATTCTTTTGACTAAATTAATATAAAAATAAATATTAAAATCATGGAATGTGAATTAAAGGGTAGGTCGGTTGTTAGGGCTAGTTTTACGAGGCTATTCAATAGAATGAATGAAGAATTGAAAGCGGACCCTCTGGATGCTGACGTTGTCAATGTTACATTCCAACTCCTAGAAAAGAGCGCAAAGGATCTTGCAGTAAGAGACAGAACCATAATGGATCTGATGACAGCGGGAGATACAACCGAAGAGACCATTGTGGAGGACCTTGAGAAGGCAGATCTCTACCAGGGTAAGTTCTTGCGAGCTCAGTTGACATTTAAATCATTGACATCTAACTGTCAAAATTCTAGGAATAATGATTCAAATGATAAGAAATGTAAATATAAATTACCGAAAATAGTTTGGACACAGTTTAGTGGGAAAATTATAGATTGGTTGTCGTTTTGGAGTCAGTTCAAAAAGGTGCACGAAGATAAGGAAATAGACAAAGAGGATAAGTTCCAATACCTCATTCAGGCCACTACACCAGGGTCGAGAGCTCGTGAGTTGGTCGAAAGTTACCCACCTATAGGGGCCAACTACGAGAAGGCAGTGGCTACTTTAAAAAGTAGATTTGGCCGTGAAGACGTATTGGTAGAGGTATATGTGCGAGAACTATTAAAGCTAGTTCTAGGTAACGCATTGAACCCTGATAACATCAAACTTTCATCCTTATACGATAAGTTAGAAACGTACCTTAGAGCACTTGAAACTTTAGGGGTTACTAATGACAAATGCTCCTCAATGCTATACCCTCTAGTGGAGTCATCTCTTCATAAAGAACACCTGAAAGCTTGGCAGAGGAGTGCTTATTTTTCGTACGGGGAAGATGATGACATAGAGAGACCTCTCACAGGTAAAGTTAATAGTAGACTAACGCAGCTAATGCAATTTTTGAGACGGGAAGTAGAGGGTGTGGAGCGCATAGATTTAGCTATGGAGGGTTTTGGCTTAAGGGTAGAAGAGATGACGCCTTCTACGTCATATCTTCCTAAGGTAAAATCTGTAAAGAATGTGGCCACAGCATCGTCACTTATCTCAAAAGTCGAATCTGGCACTAAATTTAGCTTGGGAAAAGCGAGGGATAACAATTGCGTTTTTTGTAATCAGGATACTCACACATCTAAAGAGTGTCGTATTGCGTTACGGAGTAGTTTAGCGGAGAGAAGAGAAAAACTGCGTAAAAGAGGGCTATGCTTTAGATGTTTGAGAGTTGGTTGTCTATCTTATAGATGTAAGGCACAATTGACATGTAAGCACTGTGGAAAACGGCATTTAGAACTGATGTGTCCAATCTCAGAAGAAAATTCCTTAAAAGAGAACTCAGTGACTAGAACAATGTTAACAACTAAAAAAGACGTTTCTACAACGATGAATGCATTGGCGGAATCGGGCATTACTAATCAGGTGTTACTTCAGACTATCACAGTAATGTTGACAGGATCTAAAGGTATGCGGGCTGCGAGAGCTATAATTGACACGGGATCGCAGTATTCATACATCCTGGATAAAGTAGCATTCGAATTAGGGTTTGACGTAGTAGGAAAAAAACTGCTGCAACATGTGCTTTTTGGTGGAGTTAAGTCAGGTATTCAGAATCACGACTGCTTCAAAATTAATGTTGCTTCTGTACAGAATACGAATTCTATCGAATTAGTCGCGCTTAGTCAGACAAAGATTTGTGATTATTACCCCAGGATATTACCACAAAAATGTATTGAGGAAGTTAAAGCTTTGGATATAGACTTATCAAATTTTCTAGATCAACCTGGACCTATTGAACTACTTTTCGGGGCGGACATTGTGGGCCGGTTGTTAACAGGGAGGCTATATCAGCTTGACTCAGGTCTGACAGCTATAGAAACAAAGCTAGGTTGGACGGTAATTGGGACTGTAGAGTGTGAAAACACAGGTGACAAATCGACAGGGCATGAGAATTTAGCTACAACCATGCTAAGTTCTTGTTTAAATGATTCAGCGATTTCAAACTTTTGGAAGCTTGATGTGATTGGTGTAGAAGAGCCGTCAGCAAAAATGGAACAGAAAGACCAGATGGAAGCGACGCTGAGGCACTTTGAAGCAACTGTTAGCTTCAATATGGAAGGAAGATATGAGGTTAAACTTCCTTGGGTGCAGGACACATCAATCCTACCAAGCAACTATGCGATTGCATGCAAGAGGTTGCAATCAGCGACTAAGAAGCTAATTTCAACAGGCAACTATGACCGTTATGACCAAGTGTTCAAAGAGTGGATTGAAGAGGAATTGATTGAGGTGGTTCCAGAAACGGAACTTCACTCTTCGAACGTACACTATCTACCTCATAGGGCAATAATCAAAGAAAGTAGTGCGACCACCAAAGTTCGGCCCGTTTTCGATGCTTCGGCAAAAGAAAGAGATTCTCCATCTCTCAACAGCTGTTTGGACAAAGGACCCAATATGGTAGAACTGATTCCCAGCGAGCTCCTTAGATTTCGGAGACATAAATTTGGGATCTCATCAGATGTGCGGAAGGCTTTTCAGCAAATCAGCATCTTTAAGAAAGATAGAGACTATCTTCGATTTCTTTGGTGGGAGGATGAGAGGACTAAAATAAAGCATTATCGACATCGGCGAGTTGTTTTTGGAATCACGTGTAGTCCCTTCCAGTTGCAGGCAGTGATTAAACATCATTTAGAGAGATGCCGGGAAGGAAGCGTCAAGGGTGTGAGGAAGGACCCTCAACTAGAGAAGACCATTGACATACTCTTGAGGTGCTTTTATGTGGACAATTGTCTTACAAGCTTGGCTACTAAAGAGGAAGTAGAAGCATTCGTAAGGGATGCCAACTCTTTAATGCAAGCAGGGGGATTTGATCTGAGGTGTTGGGAATTCTCCAGGAACTCCGAGAAATTTGAAAGTGAAACAATCGAGGTTATATCTAAGGTGCTGGGTCTCAGCTGGAACAGAGAAGAAGATTCCCTAGGCCTGAATTCCGCTCTAAACTGTATTGAAGTAGGCGTGGTGACCAAGAGGGCACTGTTGTCGGCTGTTCATAGAGTTTTTGACCCTATTGGATTTACGAGTCCTGCAGTTTTGACAGTCAAACTGATGCTGAAGGAAGTTTATGAGGCCAATATAGCCTGGGATGTTGAGGTGTGTGCCGAGGTGAGGCGGAGATATGCACAGTGGACTTCAGAGTTGCCTTATTTACATAAGGTTCGCATTCCACGATGGCTACAGATTGGGTCACAGAACAGGTCTTCACTTCAAATCCACACATTTGTTGACGCTAGCCAGAACGCTTATGCAGCTGTTGTGTTTCTCCGATGCTTGAAAGACGACGATACTACTCGAGTCACTTTAATTGAGGCAAAGTCCAGGTTATCCCCAGCGAAGAAAATGAGCATCCCCCGATTGGAACTTTTAGCAGCTACTATCGGAGCTCGCCTAACGGATGCGATTAGACAGGAACTTGGTTACGATATTGAAGTCTTCTATTGGACGGATTCGTCGACTACTTTAGCCTGGATTCAGAGATCTGAATCTTGGAAGATATTCGTTGGGAACCGAGTTAAAGAGATCCGGGACTTAACAGACGTGCAATGCTGGAGGCATATTCCTGGAGATAGTAATCCTGCTGATTTGCCATCAAGAGGATGTAACCCGCAGAAGTTGGCAGAATCAAAATGGTGGGAGGGCCCTTCGTGGTTATATAAGACTCCAGACAAGTGGCCCAACTCTAAGGTCAGCTTCGACGAGGTGGCTATTCACGAAGAGAAGAAAGCCTTGGTTAGTGCGTCAATATTAGCGACTCAGCAGGAGTGCCAGAGAAAAAAATGGTACTGTAGATATTTTTCGAAGTACACACAGATAGTGAATCTCGTTAGTTATATTCTTCGCTTCATTAATAACTGTCGTCTGCAGCCAGCTGATCGAACGTCTGGAGAGCTCACTCTTAAGGAACGCGTAGACGCCGAGAGATGCTTGCTGAGATGTGTTCAAGAAGAAGTCTATAAAGGGGCCGAGTTAACGAAAATCAAGCCTCTGCAGCCCTTTGTAGATTCTAATAGGTTAATTAGGGTAAAGACTAAACTCTTTGAACGTGAGGACGAGATGGATTTTAGGTGTCCATATGTCTTACCAGGAAATCACATTGTAATTAAGGCTTTAATTAGGGATTACCATAATCGACATTGCCACGCTGGGACTCAAATTTTGTTAAATGAGTTAAGAGAACGGTTTTGGATAGTGAGGGGACGACAATCAGTAAGATCAGTAGTGAGTAAGTGTGTTGTTTGCCGTAGGTACAGCAGTAAGGCATTAGGTTGTGATGCTCCACCCTTACCACCCGATAGAGTCAATGATGCATCACCATTTCAAATAACAGGGATTGATCTTGCTGGGCCATTGTACTTGAAAGATAACCAGAAGGCGTGGATCGTTTTATTTACGTGTGCGGTGTTTCGGGCAGTTCACTTGGAGTTAGTGGTGACACTGTCAACAAATGATTTTTTACAAGCCTTACGACGGTTTGTTGCACGTCGTGGGCGACCATCAGTGGTATATAGTGACAATGGCACCAACTTCGTGGGTGCGGCACGAGCTTTTAGAACTTTAGATTGGAATCGGATTCAAAAATATGCTACGGAAGATCAGATCCAATGGAAGTTTAATCCCCCCTCAGCCTGTTGGTGGGGCGGATGGTGGGAGCGGCTTGTCGGCTTAGTAAAACAGTTACTCCGGAGGAGCTTGGGAAAAGCCTGCCTTTCCTACGAGGAAATGGTAACCATACTTTGCGACGTTGAGGCCGTTGTAAATGGAAGACCCTTAACGTATGTGGCTGAAGACACCCAAGATTTAATCCCTTTGACCCCCAGTAGGTTTCTTCATGGAAACACGTCAACCGGTCTCCCAGATTGTGATGCAATATCCGCAAAGAGTCTAAACAAGAGACTTAAGTTTCTTCAGAAGACCAGAGAAGATCTGCGGGCCAGATTTCGCAAAGAATACCTTGGGCAGCTTGTTCAAAAACGATGTAGACGTAAGGAGGGATTTAACCAGCCAACCTTGCGCATTGGTGACGTTGTACTGCTTGAAATCGAAAATGCGAAACGGATGGATTGGCCTTTAGCAAAGGTAGAAGAGTTGATCACCGGCCGAGATGGAAAGGTTCGACTAGTACGAGTGAAGACCAACCAGAACACGATGCTAAGACCCACCCGGCGAATCTACCCCCTTGAAGTCCAGGAGGAGGCGGCAGTCGGGCTGCTAAGAACGGCAGTGACAGAAGTTTGAGGGATGGCTCCCTCAAGGTGGGAGTATGTCACGTTTTTAGGGATTTTTTTATGTATTTAGATTATATTGTTTTGTTTGTTTTGATTTGTTGTCACCATGGAGACTATAGTTTGACACATTGAGTTGTATGAAATAATTGAATAAAAAGAAGAGCAGTTTTTTGGTTTAAGTGTTAACATTGTGTTTGAGATTAATTTATAGAAGATAGTTGTAAAACGCAACAGATACAATAAATGCTTTTCTTTTAATTTTGCTTTAACTCCGCTAGGTACATACAGTTATTTACTTCTAATTTTGTCTCTTTTCTAACTCCGTCATGTATAAGTAGTTAGCAACGTAACTTAGCAGTGTGATTTTATAATTTATACTTAATGAAAAATGTAAGGAACTTCGTTCCTACCGGATGTCTCGACACCACATATATATTTTTTAATTTTACGGGAGGTTTTTCAGCACCAAATAAAATATGGATTTGTAACGGCTGTAAGATATGTCTTATATCGGCTGCTACACTGCTGCGTAGAGGCCTGCCGAACGCTTGTAATAAATAGCTGTCACGTGAAACGGTAAATCCATAACAAGTTCTAACTATATACAAAATATTCAAATCCCGTACATTACTTTTATATTTTACTATTACGACCCATTGATGCCTAATTTATATAAATTTTCCCCGGACTTTTACTTCCGAGCTTAAGGTTCGTTCTAAAAAACGAAAAATTTGTAAGGATCCGATTTCAAAAATGTCTAGCAGAAATTCGTTTCAGACATCAGCGCAAACATTTTTGCTTCTATGTCTGTTTGTCGGTCTGTACAAACTACTGGTACGATAATAATGAAATTTGGAAGGTAGATCATAATTAGACCATATTAATATGTATACATTGATTCCAAGCTTGCTGGAGCAATCTATAGTTCTGAAGAAACAGGTGAAAATTTTGATGAATTAAAATATTTTTTGTCTCCGATTTCAAAAATTCCAAGACAGAAATCCGTTTCAGACATCTGGGAACATTTTCGGTTCCGAGTCTGTCGGCCTGTCTGTCTGTCACTCAATTTTTGCGAATCAACATATCTTAAAAATTAAAACTACACGTCCGATTTTAATGAAATTCGTATGGTAGGTAATGTAAAAAACCATAATTAACCCTTAAAAACTAATGGTGATTGGATGGCTGGTATTACTAAACCTTCGTCGATTCGACTAACATATGCAGAAAATACTTTTTTTGGGTTGAAACTACACTTTTATAAAGAGAAAACTATTAAGAACTCATTATTAAATCTTTTAGTGAGATATAGAAACATTTGATGACAAATAACTTAGTAGGAACATCAGAAGAATCTGAAATTGAGTGTACATTAATGCACCAGGTCCCATGCCCCAGGCCAAAAGCCCTTCGCTAAGTGCTCCAGGCCCCAGATTACCGGCCATTAGTCACTGGCCCAGGACCAATTACCCTAGACCCATTGCCCCTTACCCCTAGGACTATTGCCGCTTACCCCAGGCCCATTTCTCCAGGCTATAGGCTCATTCAACGACCAATTAATTCCCTACGTTTATTACTAAACGATAGTCGAATCGACGAAGTAGCTTTGACCGGAATTTACCAGAAAACGAGTGTATGCTCAAATGGACTACTACCCTACACTACACAGGTGTTTACACTAGCACTACACACACTACACTAGCAGGTGTGTTACTAACTAGTGCAAGCACTGCAGAAGGATGGGGTACCCATCACCATCGCATACGAGCGTAAAAGGTTAAGGTACAAACTGTGCTCGTCGATTCGACTACCATTAGCATTCCAGGGTTAACCATGTAAGAAAGCATAACTAACAATATAAGTTTTTACCTTCTGCGCCCATTATTTTCTCGTCCATATGGGCACAAACTGATTTTTATGAAGGCATTGATCAATGCGCCAAATGCAATTCATTGCTTGTCGGTTGTCTATTCTATCCTAAATACTATAATCAGGGACCCCGTTTTTTTTAACTAAATTTCAATTTTTCACTCCCACTTTTCACTTTTCGACCATCATTTCTGATTTTCTTAAAGAAAAATTTTGGAAAAGAAAAGTAAAACTTATGAAGTAGAAGAAGTATTGTTTTTGGAAAACTCTTTCGCACTTTTCACAGAGAGTTATTATATTTTAAAAAAATTCCACTTTTCAGAGCCCACATTTCAAATTGATATTTTAAAAAGTAAAAAGTCGAGAAGGGAGTGAGGCAAAGTGGTGCAATGTCTGCAAAATTATTTACAGCGACCTTAGAATACGTTTTTAGAAAAACAACTTGTTATTACTTAGATTTAATTAATAATTAAATAACACAGTAAACCTTATTTAAGTAATGCATATTATATAAATTATTTATTAAATATGCAACACACATATTTATAAACAAGAGCTGACAATGTCGCCGCAGTTAGATTACTTCTCAAAGAAACATAATTTCAATTAATGAAATATGTTTATAACATTTTAGAGAATAATGAAGAAAAAAAACATGAAAACAACATTTATATATTATATTATATTACTATAATGTATAATATTACGCTTATATATCAATTTTGTTTATTAAAAAATTATTTACCTTCGTAGTGCAATGGTTAGCGCTGGGGCCTGTTGAAACAGAGGTTGGTGGATCGAGACTTGTCCAAGTGAAAGATTTGTAACAAATACTATACCGGTAAAAAATCTATCACTTAGGCGAGTTTCGAAACACACACTTCGTTACACGATTTCGTTTCATCCAAGCCAAATCTACTCTACCACGCCTAAAGAAGTTTCACTACAAAAAGTTTGAATTTAAGTGGAGAGAAAGTTTGAGTATTCCTACCAAAATTGACTTACACTTGCAAAAAATAGTATATTATGTTACTAGGCTGTGAAGTGAGTTCTTTCTTTACCGCGGCAATTACATTTACTGTCTCGCTTCGCTCGACAGTAAATATTGCCAAGGTAAAGAAAAAACACTTCACAGTCGCGTAGCATATGCTATTTTTTCCGAGGTAGCAGACAATGAAAAAACATTAAATATTAATCACTAATCAATATATAATAATAACAAATATTAGTACATACTTAAGACTTAAAAAAAAGAAACCTTAAAAAGAGGTTACACTATAAGAAAAGATAAATAAAACGCATTGACATCTAGCGGATTTTAATCGTACTAGAAGCATTTCTACAAAGACTCCAGCGCTACTAACGGAAGTTTTGACAACTACCCGCCGGAAAATAAAAATCTTTTAGTTCCTAGGACGTAAAAGATTTTTTTCTTTGCAACTAGGAGTAATGAAAAGATTTTTTAAGTCCACGTAATGAAAAAATGGATTTTAGCTATGTTTTTTAGGCTCTAAAGTTACTATTTCACAGCCTATCACGGAAAAAAGTATTTTTATCAAAATAAAAATAATATCATTGGCTTATATATTGATCAAAGTAAAAAGTGTGATTATTTAATAATTTAACAATAAAATTATGTAATAGAGAAATAGAACAGGTGAAAAGACAAATAGTGCAATGAATAGTTGGGGATAGTAATAATATAAACAACTTGGAACAATATATACGAGAAATTGTGAGAGCAACATTAAATTTTTAATTAACTCTTAATAAAGGCAAGGTTTATAGGGAGACAATACTCGACGCCATTAAGACACCATAAGACATCAAAACAAATAAACAGCAAGTATTATGAGAACATCTATGATTGTAGAGGAAGTATTGATAAAGGCTAATTGAATCAAGGAGGACTAATTAGGGAATTGAAGGGGTCTAGTTAGGCTAGACTCAAGGGGGGGGGGGAGCGATAAATTTCTCTTGGGGGCTTTCTCAGGGAGGCAGTATTGATTGGCACGAGGGGGCAGTCATGCGTCCAACGCCCTCTCCCTTATCAAACTAAGGGTTGTAGGACAAGCAGCTGATATATTTTCAACAGGTGGATACAAAGGTGCAACTTTAGCAACTAGCAACAAGTAGTAGTGCCAAAGTTGCGCTACTATGCGCGTACCCAACAGTCAACAGGTTTACATCTCTCTACTGAATTTTCATTTAATTAAAAAGAGAAGAGAAAAAACAGCGATGGCGTTACAAGCCGGAGGGAAATTAAAATTGTTTTGGATGGATGTCGTGTACAGTCTTGGATGCATAATGAACGCCTCGTTTCCCTCGGGTTTTTTTTTTACAAAATGACACAGGAAAAAAAATACTTTTTAACGTTTATGTTTGTGAATTATAAATTTAATGTTACCACAAGAGTATTAACAACTCCAATGTTTTTTGTTTGGTTTTTTCACTTTTTAACTCTGCTTATTAGAATATCTTTTGCTCATGTATCAATTGAATCTAGAAAATTTACATGTCAAAGGTTAAAAACATTTCATTTAATTAAATCTACTTATGTTTTTAATTAAATTAATATAGGATCTGTTTATTTTTGTGTTGGCTTATTAAAAAAATACCTAAAAAGATCTACACTGCGTGTTTTTCGTGTTGAACCAAATATAAAAGAAGGCCATAGCGGGCTTTATGAGGTTCCGTAAATATTACTTAATAACTTATTTAGTAATAAGTGTTAGACAAAGGTTGTTATAGAATAGTACCACCGATGCAATAATGTGACCGGCACAAAAATTGTCAAGAAATAAAATATACTGATCTTCTCTTAAATTTATTTTTAATACATGCTATTATGCTCAGAGAAAGGAATTTAATTATATCTCGGTTTGCTATGAAATTTAATTTTGAAGTTTGGTAATCCCCAGAGGTGCACTCACAAATTTTCAATTACCTGAACACCGGAGGGCCTGAGGGGAATATCGCCCAGGCAAGCAGGAGTTCAAAACATTTTGGAAAATATAACCTCGAAAAATCTATTTACAATACTGCACATTAATTAAGAAAAAGTTAATTCCTCTATACTTGTACGAGTATGACACAATAGATTTAGTATAGTTGTAACACTACAAACTACAATTTTTTTATTTATTTATATTTATGCTACTTAAACATTAAACAATATAATATATATAGACAAAGAAATTACATAGAAATATCAAGTAGAATGGGGGAAAAAAACACTAGAACTTCCTTAGTTTTGGGAAAACATTTTACGCAAAAAATACATTTTTCATCCACTAAACTGCTAAAGCAACCGGATTGACGTTCCGGCACATTCCAGCTCCAGTACATCCCTGGTAATCCCCTGTTTAACAGTTTTATCAATTTACAAGGCACGTTATAGATAGGCTTCACAGATTTAGGTAATGAGTTAAACTTAGTTAATTATAACCAATATAATAATATAAGTAGTTGGTTGTTTCTTTGGAATGTAAGTCCTTATTATATTTGATTAAAACAAGCTTTCGCCTAGGGAACCTGGGCTTCTTCAGGTTTTGGAAATACTGTAAATTTAGAGAAACAAATGATCAAAATGAAAACGAATTTTGGAAAAGAAAGTCTTACCAAGTTAATTTTGATTGTTTTAATGTTTTTTTGAAAAGAATTAATTTTATTTTTTTAAATGACATACCTAATCAAAAATTTTGAATTATTTATTTTTATTTGTATTAAATATAATATTTGTGTAAATGTTGCTTAATTTATTGGTGTCTTGTTTCAATACAAATAAAAATAAATAATTCAAAATTTTTGATTAGGTATGTCATTTAAAAAAATAAAATTAATTCTTTTCAAAAAAACATTAAAACAATCAAAATTAACTTGGTAAGACTTTCTTTTCCAAAATTCGTTTTCATTTTGATCATTTGTTTCTCTAAATTTACAGTATTTCCAAAACCTGAAGAAGCCCAGGTTCCCTAGGCGAAAGCTTGTTTTAATCAAATATAATAAGGACTTACATTCCAAAGAAACAACCAACTACTTATATAAAAAAACCAAGTCCACAAAAGAAAAACTTCAATATAATAATGTTCATATTCATGAAATGCTTCTAGTGTTGTGGATGATCCACTAAAGCTGTTAAAATCGACAATTAGATACTAAAACAAACCCGAAAAAAGCGAACTAGAAATAATCAGGTCAAGAGTGTGCTAGTCAGCACACAGCGAGGGTCCGTAGGCCACGCTATATAGTTTTCAACTGTAAAGTGTATAAACAGTGATTTTTTAAAATGCTAAAATGCTTACTTTGAACCATTCTAAGGGTCTGATTTTCTCAAAACACAATCTGATAAAGTATTTTTTTGCCACCGAACCGGACTACAACCATAATATAAACTACTACTATAATTATAAAAAACGTATTTTGTCAATAAAGAATAAAATAATAATTTTTTCGAAATTTTCAAAAAGTGGTATCTTTACTTTTGGTCGAAGAATGTTCAGGATTTTTTTCACATTGTTTGCACTTCACATAAGCGAGATAGAAGGGGGGGGACACGTTTCAAACCCGTTTCAAACTCGCTTAAGCTCGCCCTATCAAAGTTATAACCAAAGAATTATATATTTTTGTAATCAGCTCGACGTACCCTTTCATATGATACCCCTCCCTCACGGTGTCGAAAAAAAAAAAAAAAAATTTAACCCTTAAGTTTTTTTACCCTAATTTTTTTGAAAAATACAAGACATATACATGCCAAATTTCAAAGTGATCGGACGAAAGGTTTAGCCGTGAGAGCACGCGAGAGGACGGACGGACAGACACGCTCAGGAAAATATAAGGGTCCTTGGTTTTGCCTACGGACCCTAAAAATGCATACCAACATTAAAACATAAAAAACAACTTACTGCTGACTTGGCCGTTGGTTGTGGGGGCGGATGGGGCGGGCCTCGAAGGGCTAGGCTCCTTGTGTTTTTCTGGTGGGCTAGCCACTGAAACAAAAGAAAAAACATTCACAATTAGAAACTTCAATCAAAGGTTCAAATATATTATTTATAGATAGTTATATAATCAACAGTCCCCTATTTTTATTTCATATTGCCCAATCTTTGCCATCAACACAAAAGCCTCCTCACCTAGAGAAACTGGACCTTACTAACCATCAACAACCCTTTTAAAATTACATTTGCTAGGGGGGGGGGGGGGGGGTTTCTTTGATAGCACATAATACTGAAGCGTCAAATAGATAGGCTATTTCATTCTATACTATTAAAAATAGACTGCCAATTGCACCGGCGCCGACTCCTAAGGGCCCAAGGGGCTCGAGCCCCCCCAATGTTGAGTCTAGGGGGGCTGAGCCCCCCCCCCCCAAATGTTATGTCTAAGGGGGCTTAGCACCCATAAATTGGATAATAAATATTACAAAATAATTAGTAAGCTTTAGAGTGACCTCGAATAGAGACAACTAAATATCCTTTATTATTAAATCAGCAAATTACGGAACGTCCATGGATGTATTTTCTACAAGGCCTACATAATATTTAGCTTTTACTATTTAGAGGTCTTTTAATTCTCCAAAATAGATACTAAAAATACAAAATGTATTCAAACAATAAATATTTCTACAATGGAGGATGGTTACATTAACTAAGCGAAACTGAAATACACATTAAACAGCTTCATTATGCGGCTTTCAGCATCAATGGCCAGAGCTCCATCGAGAGGGGGTGATAGAAAAGGCAATAATTATTATTGAAATATTAAAAAATATTATTAATTATAATAAAAAATAATGTTAGTAAATTTTAAATATGTAATCCCGGATGTGGTGATCAAGTCTATTTTTTGTGGCAAGCAGTGTGGTTGCATAGTAGTAGCAGTAAGAAAGTGAAGTTCTTGGCCGCCCGCCCACATTCCAAAATTTAAGGGGGGGACTTTTTTTTCGATCTCATTCTTTGAATATTATTGGTAGCTTGTAATATTCTTCATTATTAAAGAATTAATGGCATATTTTGTGTGCATACGAACAATATACCCTTAATCGGTATAGAGACTACCTGATGATACAGATTAGGTAGTTGATGGTTTGAATTTATTATTTGATTGATTACTAGCCTTCACTCCTCTCGGGGCTCATGCTATATGATTCCTAACATGTAGGCCTAGCAATTAATGAAATACCTAAATAGTTTTGTTTCCAAAGTCTTCTAGGATTAATATCAGGACTATACTATACATCATTCATTCGTAGTATAGAGTCTATCTATAATATGTATTTAAAAAATAGCCAATAGAAACTAAGTAATATAGTAATAAATAAAAAAAAGAGATAATTTATATTATAAATGAGATTATGCATATAATAATTAAGAAAATAAACGTAGTCAAAAATCAAAATAAAATAATAAATACTCGATTAAAAGAGCATTAGTGTGAGGTTTAAAAACCCAAATTAAAAATTAAATCGATCTACAACAATTGCGGACGCCATAAGAGCTCAAAGATCTAAAATAAAAAATAAAAAAATTTAATCTATTTAAGGTAGAACTGATGGAGGTACGACAAAAACTCATAGGAGGACCCTGGTGCAATATGCTTTTCGATACGATTGACCGTTTATCCACAGTAAGCCTCCAAAAAAAAACTTCAATAGTTATGTCCGCCATCTCTAATTTTTTAAGGGGAATTAACATGTAAAAAAAAACAAAAAAAACTTCGGTTTTTTCCAGTCGGTTTTGGCCCAAAATTTCCGACCAAACGCAAAAAACGGCGAGTCTAAGGCCCTCCACACACGGAGCAACTCAAAACAAACTTAACTGGAGACTGCATTCATTTTTGGGTTGACAGAGAGCAGACACAGTTTGTAATGAGTTGCTCCGTGTGCGGTGTCCCATTCAATTACACAGGTTGAAACTCATTCATCAGCTCATGAACATCAACAGATTTGAGTTTGTAATCAGTTTGTTTTGAGTTGCTCCGTGTGCGGAGGGCCTTAGTGGTCTAGAATCTAGAATCTAGAAACACCCAAACATTTTGATTAGCTAGTCTGTGGGTTTTTGTTATGGTGGGTCAACCTAATTTTTTTTAGGTTGTTATTTTTAAACATTTTTTTTTTTTCTAAACTTTTTAATAACTTTGGTTCTACTCAATATTTTTAGATGAAACCAAGCCTACAAAATGCGCAACACGTTTGCACTCACCTCTGAAAAAAAATTAATCGATTTCGTTAGGCCAGTTTTGCGGTTATAAAGTCGGACTCGTGGTGACATACCCACATACATACACGGAAAAATGTATGGCCGGATTCGGTTTTTGGAATATATAAAATTAAAAAGTATCCAAAAAAATTCAATTCTGACCAATGTATAGACAAAACATTAATTTGATATATTTAGATAACATTATGTGTATAACAACGTTTAAGTGATTACCAACGTTAAGTAAATGTTCTTGTGTTATGGGCAAAAATATTTTAATGCATAGAAAAGATTGAATTTTTAGTTGAAAAGAAAAAACGTTTTATTGGTATGAAATTTTCTTTATAAAAACTCCAGAAAGCTTCAAATATAGCAGTTTCTGCCACTTAGTTTTTCAAAATTTGCCGGGGGTGGACCCCCGGACCCCCCTTTCATGGGGAGTATTCCCTACTCCTTCGTGGGCCCCCCCAATAATTTTTAAAAGTCGGCGCCCATGGCCAATTGGTGTGGCACATAGCTTCCTCACATTCAATCACTTACTTTATCGATTTTATACTAATACAAGCCATTATTGTCTAATTTGTTTAATTGTTTCCTCCGTTTTTTTAATCTGTCAAAATTATTTGAATTTTTTAAGCGGCCCACACACTAACAGTTTAACTGAAGATAATGATCTGTCCGTCCACGGAGCTTGGCCACACACTCGTCAGTTTTCCTTAAGATGACGGACTGCAGTCGGAGGTGGACTGTAGGTGTGTGGAGGGTAGAGGCAACGATTGGATGGAAGGAGAGATGACAGTCCGTGGACTGTCCGGCCTGTGCCTCAAGATCAATGCCGCCCTACACTATCAGTCGGCCTACAGGCGTGTAGAGTGATTCGTCTTCTTTTGTTCATTTCCCTTCGTCGGACTGCAGTTAAAAATCGACAGATATCGGCCTGCAGGCATTCATCGCACAGTGTATTGTGCATACAGGCACAGATCTGTAGTTCTTTACGATTGCCTGCAGGCGGTGGACGGGTAATGTGTGGTGGTCTGAGATTTTGGCCTTACGATAATCGTATACGATAACGGCCTGCAGTTAAACTGTAAGTGTGTGGGCCCCTTTACATGAATTAAAGTATCAATTTAGCAAAAGTTAAAGAGCGCAGACTGTTCGAATTAATCTGAGGCCTATCTGCGGGTTATTTTCAATAAACTATAAAAGTTTCATACAAATCAGATAAGTACTTTCGGAGCTATAGATGTAAATAAATGTATGTTTGTGCGCGCATGTGGAAGAGTAACAATTAGGCGCAGAAGGTTGAAAATTATATGGGACCATCAATGATCACCATAAAAATTATGGCCTGCCATCTAATTTCATTAAAATCGGACGTGTAGTTTTTAAGATATGTTGGTTCGCAAATTGAGCGACCAACAGACAGACACGGAACCAAAAATGTTCCCTCTAAAACGAACACACAGCTTCCGTTACCTTCGATAAGCTTGGAAGCAAAAGTTTTGTAAAGAAACGAGACTAGTAAGTAAGAAAGAGAAGGATAGTCTTTACTAAGCAGAAGTAGGAGTAAGAGATATCCTCCCCTTTCTTATAAAAAAAATACTTTCAACTTGCGGGACACCCGGTAGGAACGAAGCCCTTCATTCTATTCAATTAATATAAATTATCAAATCACACTACTAATTATAAGATGCTAACTACTTATACATGGCGGAGTAAGAAAAAGAGACAAAATTAAAAGCAGAATTTTGATTTATTTTTTTAAATTTATGAAATTTATAATGATTTATATGTATGTACACAATAATATATACAATTAATGAAGTATTGAATGTTGAGAAAATGGACAATCATAATAAGTTGATAGTTAAAGGGTATAATTGTAAAAGGGGGTCTAGCCACCCTGAATTCTTACTATTCCACCCACTAACTACAAACTACACGCACCGAACATCACCATTTCAACAATTATAAAATTTATCACTTCACTAGACAAAAACTTCTGCTTGTATCACGCTGAAATTCTACATGCCTGTTTCAATTGTACTTAAGAAGATGTATTACGAGGTTTTATTAAGATCGTTACGTTAGATCGTAAGATATCGGTAAAAACGTTGTTATTAGGTCCGCTTTAATAAGCTTTAACGATCTTTATCACTTCATAGCGATGTCGCTGTTGGTTTTACTAAACAATTGTATTTTAAAAAAAAAATTGTATCATCTAATAGGCGATGAGACAATCTTTCCCCGTCATGAAATTCCAATTCTACATTTGAAGCTTATGTTTACGCGAGCGTTTCGCGCTAACAAAGTGGTCCAACGAACTAGTCCTGGGCATTAGTGAAATGTCTATGTATACCAAATTTCAACTAAGTCGGTCAACTTTTACTCAAGTTATCGTCATCGGTTGATTTCGGGACGGTTAATTTTGATACCAGTCGTTTTCATCGATTCACTCCCGGGCGCTGTTAAGTGCAATAAGGAACTTTGTTCTAAAATGAAGGAGAATCTAGCGTTAGGACTCTCTTTCTCTGTAGGTTACTCAGCGCTGTTTTGGAACGAAGTTCCTTATGGCACGTTACAAAGTCTGGAGCCCGGGAGTGAATCCGAAAAAACCGAACGTCACGAAATGGACCGATAACGATAACTTGAGTAAAAGTTGACCGATTTAGTTGAACTTTGGTACACATGTTCATTTTACTAATGCCCAGGACGAGTTCGTTGGGCAACGTTAGCGGCCTAAACGTTCGCGCGCAACGCTCGCAAAACTTATGTAAAATTGGTCGGGAAAAAATTCTAACTTAATATGCATTTATTATAATATGCAATGAGACAAACCACTTTTTAAATAAATGTTTTTAGAAAAAAACCAACACCGATACCGCTATGAAGTGTTAAAGATCGCTGAATTTTGAAACTGTACCTAAATGTTTACAATTGAGAAAACAACGTTTTTACCGATATCTTACGTTCTCAAGTACAATTGAAATAGGCGCATGTAAAATTTCAACCTGATACAAGCAGAGTTTTTTGTGTAGTGAAGTGATATATTTTATAATATTTTAAATTGAGTAGGTAGGGAACAGTCCTGTACCCTTCCTACAACAACCGCAATCTCTTTAACTATCAACTTATCATGATTAACTATTTTCTCAAAATTTCAATACATATTTATTGAAAGATGCTCGCAATGATAATAAAAATGCTTTTCTTTTAATTTTGGCTTAACTCCACTAAGAACAAATAGTTGGCTATATTTAATTTTGTCTCTTTTCTTACTCCGCCATGTATAAGTAGTTAGCATCGTATACTTAGCAGCATGGTTTTATAATTTATATTTAATAAAAAGCGTAATGAACTTTGTTCCTATCGGGCCACACTTATTGTTTTTAACTTTTCACGTTTACTTCTCCCTTCTTTTTGAGAAATTTGAAAAAGGAAATTCGACTATCCCGGTTTTCCTATTCAATTCATTTTTTTATTTTTCTTTAATTGTCAAAAATTTCCGCGTTATTTTATTAGCATTGAATATCTGTTTAAAGAACTATCAAAGGCAAACATTCACGTAGTTATAGAATTACAGTTACACAAAGTTTTTCTATAAAATAAAACGCAATATTTTATTAAAAATTATCTAATTATGAATCGAAATGACAACTACATTCTTAGATCAGTGGTGGATTATTTGACATCAGGTTTCAAGTTCGAATGCAAGAAACTATGCTGTATTTTTTAACCAAAAAAAAAAAATAAATAAAATCAAACCCTGTACCTTTAGGAATTGTATTCCAATTCGACAGCTTTTTAGGGTTTTGTAGATTCTTCTCAAAACCCTTATGCCGAGGGTGATGTGTCCGGTGTCCGTCTGTCCGTCGCTCTTTGGTTCATAGGCCCCGAACCGTTTAAGCTAAAGAGCTGAAATTTTAAATACTGGTGCAACTTTTTGACCCAACCACAGGAAAAATATACAGAAGTTCAAAATTAAATATGCGCATGCGCACTTCGCAAAAATGTTGAAAACTCAAAAATTTATTTTTTTTTTAATTTTCGAGTGGGGTATCAAATGAAAGCTGCTGAAGAGTAGGACGCAAATATATATAAGCTTTTGTAAATTTTGCATTCCTTATTGGGTAAAAAAATCAAAATATACCCAAAAAAAAATCCCCCCCCCCCAACCACTATATAACGGCTGGTCCTAAATTTTCGAAAAATTCATGCCCATGCCTTATTGTGGGGCGATGAAAATTCCGGGAGTTCATCTCAAATTTTAAAAAATTGCCAATTTTGGGCGCAAAAATTTGAAGTGTGCCAAAAATGTTATTTTTTAAAAATTTCGAGTTAGGTATCAAATTAAAGCTGCTGAAGAGTAGGATTCAAATATATATATGCTTTTTTAAAATTTTCATTCTTTATTGGTTTTATAAGTCAAAATATGCCCCCAAAAATATCACCCCCCCCCCCCCCCCCATCCACTATATAACGGCTAGTCCTAAAATTTCGAAATAATTCATGGTTTTATTACCTTATGGTGGAGCGATGGAAATGTTCTGAAAAAATTAATTTATCTGGTCGTTATTACCGATGAAAAACATTGTGACCCCCCTGGGGATCGAACCCAGGACCCTTGTGATCGAAGCAAAAAATCATAATTAATAATTACATAACGGGCATGCTTAATCATCTACAAACCCCTAAAAAGTACTTGGACTCAAGTACTTCCCTGTGATTTTTTCATTAAACTTGACTTTAGTTATTTTATTTATAATTCTGAAATCTACGAAACTGCAAATGTTCAAGTTGAAAGCATTGCATAGCTTTCAATTAAACATTTGCAAAAAAAAAAAAGAAAAAAAAAGACTGCTTACAAAAAATCATAGGAAACACTTGGAAGAAACTAAAAGACGGTATTAATTTTTAGACAATATTAATACAGTGACATGCAAAAGGTCTGATGAATGGAGTTAATCTTAGCAGAGAAGCTTTGAAGAGAAACATTAATCAACTAATTGAAGTTTATTGATCCTGAAGAGCGGCGGAACAGTCATTATAAATAGTTGAAAATTAATGGCTAATGTAATGAAGTTGTTGAAATCAGGTTGGCGACATTTGCACTAGTTGGGAGCAGGTTCACAAACTTTGACGGGGAAGTTAAAGCTATATCGATGGCGCTCGCAAAAATTGATGAAGTTAAGGAAACCTCTAAATTTGTGCTCTTCGTAGACTCTCAGGCTGCAATTATGGCAGTTTGCAGTAGGGCTATTTGTGACCACGCTGAGGTTGTTGCATCAAGAAGACGGGTAAATCTCCTTATGGAAAAAGGAATTCGTGTCGTCTTCCAATGGGTCCCGAGCCACTGCGGCTTGGCGGGAAATGAGAAGGAAGATGAGCTAGCTCGGAAAGGAGCTGGGATGTAACAACCCGATCCACCGCTCTCTTATTGCGCAGTCAAAAGACTCATCAGAGCCCATTATAAAGAAGAAATTAAGGAGTCGCAGCTAAATCAGGCAGAAGGGAAAACGTGGCAGAGTCTGGTGGAGAACCCAATCTCACACACAATCAGCAGAAGAGAAGCTGTGGCAGGCTTTCGTTTAAAGACAGGACATGAATATCTACAACGGCACTTGTACAGGATAGGCGTGGTGGAGAGCCCGGTGTCCTCTATGCCTAGCAGATGAGATGGATGGCCAGCACCTCCCAGTATGTACAGCATTGACAGATGTCATCGAGAACGACAGAAACAATTTAGACTTAAATATAGACAGTGCCACCATGGCAAAACTTTATTGGGCTGCAAGAAGCCGAAGGGCCTTGTTGCCAACGGCATAGGCGTTATTAAAAAAAAAAATAAAGGTTGGCGACACTGCATGGTCGACCATGATTATCATTGTTTATAACCTGCATCTAAATAACCTTCTATATGAGTTTAATTCCAATTCTTATTTGTTTGTAATATTGAATCTCTAATATCTGCTATTAAAAGTGGTAATAATTATTGTTATTTATTAAAATAATAAATAACAACTGTGCAATGGGTGAAAATGTGAATTTTCTCCCTACTGGAGATAAAATATGTTATGTACCTCGGGAGTAAAGTTCCATTATTCCCCTCATGATAATTATCTCCCTCGGACCATGGTTCCTTCGGCTTCGTCTCAAGAACCAACTTTTTCGTTCAGGGAATAATGACTTACTTTACTCCCTATAGGTGCATAAATAACGATTCTGAAAATCAGTGGAAGGTTGTAGTACTGTTATGTTTCAATTTAAAATAGGAAGGGGCGCATAGCCTAACTAGTAAATTCAGAGGGTAGTTATTAGTAGGGTAAATTCAGAATTAAAAAGTCCAAACAAATTTGATAAATTTAAGAATAGTCAGTCAATTAGTGTGGCACATAGTTTCCTCGCGTCCAATCACGTTCTTAAATGATGTTATGCTTTTACAAACAATTATTTATTTAATTGTTACACCTTTTTTCAACATGGAGAACTTTATTTTTAATTTTTATTTAACATCTTTAATTGCGAACATATTTGTTTTGTGGGAATCGTGTATGTATAGATGCAATTTGCTGCAAAAAGTGTGAAACCTTTTCGTTTCAGTTTTCATACAACCTAACCTTTCAGTACTCGGCTGTTAGTCTTACAATTTCAGTCTTATTTCCTTTCTACTTGTCGCTGTCTAGTGCAAATTTTACACTGGCTAGTGAGACTCTTACAACTGGCTAGTGCGACTTTTACGCTGGCCACTGCTAATTTTATGCTGGCTGGGACGACATTTACGCTGGCTAAAGTGGATTTTACCCTAGCTAATGTAACTTTTACACAGGCTAATGCGATGGACACTCCGACAGTTAAAAACAGGACATTGTACCGTATCTCACGAGTGGTCTCAAAGCACCTTACCGAAAAGAAAAAAACAGAGCCATCCTCGTACAGACAAAGATTTCAGTAACATGAACATACCCTTTCAAAATTCTGGTGGTATTAGTTGAGATATCGCCATGACAAACGTTCTTTATATATATATATATATATATATATATATATATATATATATATATATATATATATATATATATATATAAGGGTAATAAATTCTTTTTAAAGAATTACATCTAGTTAAATTGAATTTCAGGCCAAGAACGTGACATGATTTTGATTTCAAGCTTATTAGGATTTCCGATCAGTTCGATACTCTTTCAAACCGAATAATAAAATGCGGCAATTGTTAAAGTAACCTTTCCTCGGTGGGAATTGATCTCACCCGTGATTTAGAATAACTTAAATGAAACCATCAACTTACTTTTCTCGTAATATTAAAACTTAAAATAATAATCAAACTAGAAATTATCATGGTATAATTTACTTGAATTTCAACAACAATTTTAAATACTTTTCTAATATACATATATTTAAGGACAAATCTCAACTACGGACAAACCGAAATAATTTATTTAAATCTTGATTTTACTTTTCCTTATCTCATCATTTCTTTCAAATCTTCCCGATTTCAAAAACATATAATAGGTTCGGAAAATTGGAAAAAATATAGACAAATAAATAGTTGTTCGTGAAGTCTCACGTAAAAAGGGTTTCGTTGGTATCCTTAACATAAATCAAGTTATATCAAGAAGGAGGGGGGGGGGGACACAAATTGTTGATGATTTTTGGCAAGAGGCGTGGAAAATTAAACAATTAACACAAGATATACATTTTCTTAACCTACTCTTTAATACCCTTAATTTGTTACCCACACAAAATTTCAAAAAAATATTCTTATTTTGTGGTGTGAATTATCCGCCATATTGGATTCCCAGTTAATCAGTTAAAATTGCTATTCTAACTTTTCCTATGGTCCAGCAGACCGCTTGGCATATTTTTTATACTTCTAGTAACTGCAGAAAATTAAACAATTTTCACGTGTTACAGAGGAAGAGGTTCCTGGTTCAATCCCCCGGGGGGTCACAACGTTATTTATCGGTAATAACGAAAAGATACATTCATTTTTTTCCAGAAATATTCATCAATCCACCATAGGGTATAAGCGTGAATTATTTCAAAATATTAGAATAGCCGTTATAGGGTAGTTGGTGGGGAGACATTTGTATTTTTGTATATTTTTTTGGGGGGGACACGCAAAATGTTTTGACAAAATGGTGCCGAAAATTAAACACTTTGCCTAAGTAGTATATATATTTGTAATCTACTCTATAATACCTTTCATTTGATACCCCACACAAAATTTTAAAAAAATATTTTTTTCACGTGACATGAATTATCCGCCATTTTGGATTTGAACGGCTGATAATATTGAGTTCGCTATATTTTTCCTGTGAGCGCGTCAAAACGATCTTTAATAATGCAAAGTTTCATATTTATATCATATTTTATTCAGAAGTTATTGGAACCGTACAGAGTAGACACAGGAACGAAACTATAAGGGATTCTATTTTTGGTTTTACCAACGAAACCCTAAAAAAAGCAGTGAAACTAAACATGAAATTATTTTTAAAAAATCGCCATTAGCCTAGCCGTAGAAAGAAAGTGATTGGTAGATTGCTAGGGTTTCCTTTCCTTAACAGAAAAGAGGGGAATTATCTCTATCCCCTACTACTGCATACTTTAGTCTATCCATCTCTTTCTTACTGCCAGACTCGTTTCTTTACAAAACGGAAAAAGTGTTATCATATAAAAAAAAAAAAAAAAAAAAGAAAGAAAAAAAAAAAAATTAATTGTTTGAAACACGTATTTATGTATGGTGGAAATAAATTATTATTATTATTATTATATTATGCTCCTAACTCCCAGCCTTAAAGAGTGTAAGAAGGATAATATCAACTCATGCCTCTTTTCTATGCACTCTTAGTTTAAACATTCTAACTTGGTTTTTGAGGTTTAAAAAAATCCAATGTCTAATATACGCAGCTTTTAATGGTTTGTTGATGGCCTCGTATGTCACCGTCTCAAATGCGTGAAGGTGGGTTCAAAACACCCGGTTCTTTGCGAATGAGAGATATGGGTAATAAGACCAAGAGAGCGGCCCGGTTGACAATATTATTAGGGTGTAAGTCGAAGGAGAGTTTAGAGTCCAATATTACTCCCTGATCACGTATGGGATTACACACGAGACAGAGGGGCACCTAAAAGAAGGTAAGGGTATTCAATAATTCGTAAGGATCTAGTAAATGAGATAACAGACGTTTTAGTGGAATTAATAACCAACTTATTATCACAAGTCCAGTTGAAAACAGTTATTATGCATATTATCTTTTGATTTAAAATTATCCATATTATTACTTTTATTTTTTTTTTTATACTAGAAATTGCGATTGTGTCCAAAATTGGATTTGCAATAAAGCCACGTGTTAAACTAGCTAATACAAAAAAGTGCCCGTTGGTCATAAAATAATATGCTCTGACTTTTTGCTCTCTTTAATATTTGTCAACGAAAGAATTGTAGGGGGTATTTATAAGGCTGCCTTATTTAGTTTTACTCTTAATCGGACTTCTTTCACTAAACTTTAGAAAGCTATAGAATAAGGAAAGTTTAAATGATGTGTTAAAATGTGAATAAAAAATAAAAGAAATAGAATAGTTGTTCTAACAATCAAAAAGCAAAAACAAGGTCATTATAGTGACAAAACCTTACAGCTAGTAAGTTGTTAAAAGAAACACGAGGGTCAAGTGGTTTTTAACGGTCTCAAGTGAAGAGTATGATGAAGTTGTCTTGAAGCGGTAAAGAAAGACTTCAAATAACCTGAAGTCAGAGGAATAGAGTAGAAAGAAAGTGACAAGTTAGGAGAACAAAATATCAAGGAAGGGAGGAAGAAAAACTCTGAAATTATCTTTTTGAGAAATGAAAGGGAAGTAACAACATGTAGAGAAAGATTCTCTTGAGGTCGCAGAGAATCAAGTGCGAGGGTAGCTAGGGAGAGCAAAAACCTTGTATACTATCAGACAAGAACCCTAAGGATCATTTCAAGAAAAGAAAAAAGTGTGCAAGATGTAAGTCAACGAGGGGAAACGAGAAATGCTAAGAAACTGAGTGTTCTTCTTTCACAAACCATTCGGAAGAATCAGGAGTAAGAAGAGGATGAAAAAGAAGAATCATAATGGAACCTAGAAGGGAAAGTTTCACAAGCTTGCTGAGCTCAAATAAAGTAATAAACATTTCGTGTTGTAAGACAGGACAGCGTTTCAACTTATAAAGCAAGAGTAATGAATCCTTACGCGGAAAGAGTAAGAATATACATCGATAAGTTTTAGCGAATTTTCAAAGAAAATTACGCTATTGCAATGGCTTCAAAATTTTTGTAATGCTAATTTTTGAAAATTTTTTCCATGGAAATCCGTTTTAGACTCTAAATCGATTCCTAAAATTTAATTTCTTTTATGTATGTATGTATATATGTATATATGCATGTATATATGTATATATGTATGTATATATGTATGTATATATGTATGTATATATGTATGTATATATGTATGTATATATGTATGTATATATGTATGTATATATGTATGTATATATTATGTATGTATATATTATGTATGTATATGTATATATGTGTCACTCCAGACGATATCTCCCCTTAGGATGCACTTAAAAATTTCAAACAAATTTTAAAATGTCAATAATATCAAAAGAAAGGATGAGTTCGTTGGCCAGAATTTTTGGAGTTCATTTAGGGGTCAAATTTTTACAATTTAGGGTCAAAAATACCATAAAAACGTGTTTTTTCCATTGTACCCCCCTTTTATATGAAAATATGATAAAAGTGTACATAACAACAATTACTGTACTCTTAAAGACCTTTCCAACGACATGCATCTTGAAGGGTAAATACTATTTTGACTTTTGTACCCCGTACCCATATGTACCAATTTTTTTTTTTTTTCACCCATCCAAATTCTAAACCAAAATTTGTCTATATTATCATAAGCCAATAATACGCAGATTTCTTTGAAAATTCGCTCATTAAGTCATGGTGCATGACTGGACTTTTTGGAGTTAATTTCGCATCTTGTAATTTTATGCACAAATATAATAGACTAACAAATAGTATGGGACTTAGCTTCCTCGAAAAAACATTGGGATCATCTGTGGGCAAAATCGGTTTATTAGAACTTGAGAGATTGGTGTTTGGCGGATTTTCACATTTGCGCATGCGCAGTGGCTATTATAAATCCAATTAAAATGACAATCATACAGGACCATATAGAGCATAACCTGCAAAATCCATGAAAATTTCATCATTTGTGGAAGTTATGTGTGTGGCAAGGATCTCACGTTTGCGCATGCACAATGGCTACGACTGATCCAATCATGATGCAATTTATGTGGCATCATCATTACATTCAAACCTTCAGATATCCTCTAAATTTGACTGAAATCGGAGCATTAGGCCGACGTTTGGAGGTATTCTACGTTTGCGCCTGTATAGAGGTCCCTAACCCAAAATCGGAAGAAAATTGTGGAAGTTCTACATAGTTATGGCCACCTAAAATTTCTAAAATTTGACTTTTTTATACTAGGCATGGCGTGGCTCTATCATTGAAGCGAGCGTATGGTAATAAATATGTATTAAATATTGAAAAATAGATAATTATGAATCATGATGAGTTGATAGATATAGGGTATGATAGTAGTACAGCTGCTAGTACTAAGATAACAACCCTGCATTCTTACTATTCCTCTAACCCCACATCTAACGTTTAGGTCCGCTTCAATAGTTTTAACGATCTTTATTAACTCATAGCGGCTGTTGGTTTTACTAAAAAATGTTCGTCGCATCGAATAGATAAAGTGAGATTTTTTACCCGTCCTGAAATTCCAATTTTAATTTTGAAGTGCACGTTTACGCAAGCGTTGCGCGCGAACGCTTGGGCAGACAGCGTTGTCCAACGAACTCATCCTGAGCATTGGTAAAATGAACATGTGTACCAAATTTCATCAAAATCGGTCAACTTTTACTCAAGTTATCGTCATACGTTTCAGACTCACATACACACAGACACGGAGCATATTTCGTTGAATGTAGGAAGCTCTCTACGCTCGCTTCAATTAACTCCCGGAAATATCAATGGACCCAGAAATGTATATTTATGTATTTTTGCTTTATTTTTAGGACCCATCCTAATGGGGGGGGGGGGGGGGGGGGAGGGGCATTTTTTGCGTTTTGTTTTTATTATTTTGGAGCAAAATGGCCGCCATTTTGGACAAGGTGATATATATTTGTGATCTTCATTTCAATACTTTTAAAACTAGGCATGGCGTGGCTCTATCATTGAAGCGAGCGAATGGTAATAAATATGTATTGAATATTGAAAATATAGATAATTATGAATCATGATGAGTTGATAGATATAGGGTATGATAGTAGTACAGCTGCTAGTACTAAGATAACCACCCTGCATTCTTACTATTCCTCTAACCACACATCGTTAAACGTTTAGGTCCGCTTTAATAGTTTTAGCGATCTTTATTAATTCATAGCGGTGTCGCTGTTGGTTTTACTGAAAAATTTTTTTTGAAAAAAATGTTCGTCTCATCGAATAGATAGTGTTAGATTTTTTTCCCCGTCCAAAAATTCCAATTTTAATTTTAAAGCACACGTTTACGCGAGCGTGGCGCGCGAACGATTGGGCAGACAACGTTGTCCAACGAACTCGTCCTGAGCATTGGTAAAATGAACATGTGTACTAAATTTCATCGAAATCGGTCAATTTTTACTCAAGATATCGTCGTACGTTTCAGACACACAGGCACGGAGCATATTTCGTTGAATGTAGGAAGCTCGCTACGCTCGCTTCAATTATACCCATTTCAAAAATTATAACAAACATAAAAATTGCGATCAGTTCGCAATTTCTCGCTGATTGAAGAAATTTTGAGTGTTTAAGTTAGCAATATGTTTCCTGTTTTTGGCCAAATAAGTTTAACTTGTAGACTTGTATAACAAACTTCAAATCTCGAGCTACAGTAGGTCGGGAGTTATACTCCAAGAGCAGACGGACGGACGGAGGAGCTACCAAAAGCATAAGGGTTTCTAGGACGACCTCGATCCCCCCCCCCCTCCTTTCCCTCTGTTTCTACATTTGATACTTTATATGAACAGAGATCTTTATTTTGATTGTTTTCTTATTTATAAAACTCACTTGTTCTGAAAAAACAAGTTTATATTATATCTCACTAAAAAAATGTCTCAACCGAAAAATTATACTTCCTTGTTGTGAACATAAATATAAGAATATGAAAACAACAACAACCACGTAAAAATACAAATATAAATAAATGTAAACATAATATTATGTTTCAAAGTTTGGCTTACGTATGTTTTTTGAGCATAAATCATTACGAATTCTAAGCACAAAGAAAAAATAAAATCTTATTCAAATTCTAATCTTGGATTCAGTAGATTGCGGTGAAAAAAAAAAAAGAAAAATAAATAAACGAGATATTATTTGGCTTTTTTCCCCTTTGACTTTCTGACTTGGGTTACAATAAAAATTTTCCACACCATACCTACAGGGATTTTTATTACAATGGTAGAACGTAAAAGCATTTTTTAAAGAAAAAACTTTTTCCCCTCTCTACACAGCGCGTAACTTGCTCATTCTTATTCAAATGTCGAATGTTGGCAAAAGGATCAAGCATATATATTTTCAAGCTAGCACATTATGTACTTTCTTAGCGGTTCTCGGGCTCTTGAAAGTCTCTTCAGAGGAATCGTATTACCTTCTATTCCTTTCGTATATATTTTTCTTTCCAAGTTTTTATATTAAAGAACATATATATACTATATACACCCGGTTAGCTCAAGTAGCCTCCCCCCCCCCTTTTTTTACAAGCTTTTGACTTCTGTATGAAAACACCAGAACTTATACTTTGTGATATATATTTATGCGCTGAATAACAGTATAAGAGTAAGAACCATTAAGAAAAAAATGGAACAAACAAGCATGCTTGCAATCAGTGGATGTATTATAACTATTTTATACATATTACTGTCATAGAGGTTAATTGAGTAGGCCATTTCGTTAAAATAATACTACAAAGCACTAATGAGATCCACACCAACAATAGTTATTTATGCACCTAGGGAGTAAAGTAAGCCATTATTCCCTGATCGAAAAAGTTGGTTCTTGAGGCGAAGCCGAAGGAACCATGGTCCCTAAATCCCGAGGCGAAGCCGAGGGAATTAGACCCTTTAATTCCCGAGGTGCAGCCGAGGGAATAACTCTAATTAGCTCCCGAGGAGCAGCCTTGGGAGATAATTATCGCGAGGGGAATAATGGCACTTTACTCACGACGTACATGTACATACAATATTTTATCTCCAGTAGGAATAAAATACATATTTTCGTCCATAGCACAGTTTTTATTTATTATTTTAATAAATAACAATAATGATTAGTACTTTTAATAGCAGATATAAGAGATTCAATATTAAAAACAAATAAGAATTGGAATTAAACTCAAATAGAAGGTTATTTATAGATGCAGGTTACAAACAAAGATAAACATGGTCGAAAAAGCAGTGACACCAACCTGATTTTAACAACATCATTACATTTGCCATTAATTTTCTACTATTTATAAAATAATTACGTTGCAATCTTTACTTATTTGCCCAACTTTACTTTTTCACCCTACTTTTACTTTTTCTGCCTACTTTTTGAGTTCAGGGATGAAAAGACTTACTTTAGTCCCTCTAAACTAATTTAAAATCATATTGTTTTCTCCCTACTGGAGATAAAAGATAATTTTTGACTCCGGGATTTATTTATTATTATCGAGTACACTAATTTCAGGGGGAACTAACTGTCTGTACGCATAATTTCCCCACCTCTATTTCCAACTACACAATTAAAAGTTATTTTTGGAATTATTAATATTTAGATATCTTAACTTAGGGATGGGCGGAACGGAACGTAACTATAAAAATAACTAGTTCCAGTGTTGGAACGGTTCCAATCGTTCCAAGATTTCATGGAACTACGTTATTTTTGGAACGACTTTGAAGTTTTTATTTTACTGTCGAGTTTCATTTAGTTAATAAATTTTTATTGTTTGAATTCGATACAAATTTGTTACCACCATTTTACAAAAAAATAATATCTTTTAAGAATTATCGAGCAAAATAATACGAAACGTAACTGATTAAAGAGGAAACGGAATCGAGAAAACAGTAACGAAACTAAACAACTAACTTAAAGGGAACGTTAAAAACTCGTTTCTCTTGGAACGAAACTAATGATCTTCGTTCCAAGCGCCAATACGTAACGTGTAACGTAACTGAAAAGACGAAACGGGAACGAGATAACGTAACGAAACTGTAACTCGGAGGGAACGTAAAAGATTCGTTTCGCGAGGAACGAAAACTATAGTTTCGTTCCAAGTTCCAGTTCCAGCCAAGCTGGAACGTAACGTGTGTGTCTTATGTTATCTTGTATAGTAGAGTAGAGTAATGGAGTGGGGATGAGAGATGAGAGCTCGAGTCTCGGAATCAATCCAGTTATAGTGAAGCGTTATCTTTTTCTCTTTCAGAGACATTGATGCCTCTTTGCCGCTTTTTTTTCTTTTAGGTCCATAGTCAACTTCCTCTTGTCACTTTCGCCCTTCGCCACTCGTTTCGTTTTTTTAGTTTTGTTTTCCGCTTTAGTAAATAGTTCGTAAAAATACGAAATAAACAGGTGAAATTTAATTTGTTTTTTGTTTAGTTTTAGGATCTCGTTATGGAAAGAACATATTCAAGTATTTAAAAATATTATTTATACTGGTATAAAATATACTTTTAAGTAGTTACCATAATGTTGTATCATAAATATTTTTATTATACTGTTTACTTGGTTGCAATTAAAATATCTCTATAAAAAAATATAAGATAAAAAGATAAATAAAGAGATCTTAATAATATTATTATAAATTTTGTATTTAATTTCAACTTTTCATCGTCAGCGTCAGTGAAGAGTGGAACTATTTAATAAAGAAACGAAACTTATTGTAGAACGAACATGGACTAGACTCAGGAACACGTGAAGTATAAGAGAAACTGTTTCTTTGGAACTTAAACTGATACGTTCCAAAAATAACTAGTTCCTGGAACTAGTTATTGGTTTGGAACGAAACGTTGTAACTCGTTCCACTCATGGAACCGTTCCTCCCATCCCTAATCTTAACTATTATTAGTTGAGTTCTTTTAACTAATGAATTGATTAATGGAATTAAAATTTTTCATTTACATGACAACTGCACCCTCTTTCAAAGTTAACCTATGATCTGGTACACCGACTGGCTTAAAGAATTTAATATTGGCACATCTATATAAGACCCCCCAGGGTTAATTTCGCTATCAGCTTTAGTATTCGAACTGTAACATATACTTTGTGATCTATTTAACTTTTCTAATATTATTTTATTTACATTTTCAATATCGCTCATTGGCTGCTTGCTTACGAATAAAAAGAACTTTAGGAGGATACATGAAATCAATAAGGTCATTTAAATCTGTTACATATGCAACTTCATTGAAAGGTATTAATAAGTCACTTTGTATACGAGTTCTTACTCTTTCTTAAGATTGAGCCGCCATCTTTAATTTTTAATTATATTATTTTTTATTATGTTAAATGAAGTAAAATGTGTTAATTATAATACATTTACTTTTACACTATACAGAAATATGCAAATAATAATCTATATTTTCAAAATTTTACAAAGATCTCACATAAGCACGCTTTAAGTCATTTCCAACATGGATCAAACTCAAACATAAATCTCTAATTAATTAATTACAGATAATTAATGTTTACACCTAAAGGTAAAGAAAACAATTTTCTGACCAAAACCATATCGAGTGAATTTTTTAAATTAAACCTCTCATACAGTACAATGCAATTATATCATTTAAATAAATGTTAGATGATACTGCAGAAGGTTACAATCTAAAATAACCTTACAATATAATGTTCTTCGTATATAAAAAATGTTTAAATTTTTTCAAAACTTCTTCCACATTTTTTTTGTGATGTCAAATAAAGGGTAAATATCGATTTTTTTTTTTTTTTTTTTTTTATTAAAATTAGTTTATGTTGGGGGAAAACTAAATTTCAAAAGTATCAAATTAAGGCTGTAAAATATGTCGGGAGATTTCGGTTGACAACACCCAACATGATTTATAAAGCTGGAAAGCCGTTGAGACAGCGTTAATTGGACAAACAACTCAAGATACGGGCGTTTTAATACGGGTGATATCTTCTTCTTTGCCCGTTTTCTTTGATTTTCTCCGAATCTAAAGGTCGTGAAAAAAGATCACAACAAAGTTTTTTTTCTAATTATATGTTTGATCACTGTGCGAAATTTCAAATCGATCGGAAAAAGTTTATTTTTATGACTTTTCAACCCAAGGAGTTTTGGCTATGACATCCAAGACAAACAATTTATTTGATACCCCGCTCGAAATTTTCCGACCAATATACGCGCGTCCAGGCTGGTTCAAAGTTTTCGCGTTTTTGAACTTTTACGCAACGCGGATTCATAGACCAAAAAAAAAAAAAAAAAATCATTAGGGAGACACTGGGGCTACAAAACTGTGAAATCTCACGGTCCAACACCTACATTAAGTATCACCCTTTATTTGCCGACCAAGTTTCAACTTCATGATGACGGATGACCATGGCTTGACCTATCAAAAATTAAAATCTTCCCGATAATCTTGGGGTGTTAGGCTAAAGGTTTGTGTGTCTTTTCCATTTTCCACGTTTACCGTTCAGAAGAAGGTGTACCGTTCATGTAACGAAAAAACAAAACTAAGACAACGATACCCCTCGCGACCCGATCCGACAACTTTTCGATTTTCCAGACGGAGCGGAGTGTTACAAACTTTTTTTGAGTTGCGTTTGCAGAGGTGTGTGCAAACATGTTGCGCGTGTTGTAGGCTTGGTTTCATCGAAAAATATTGAGTAGAACCAATGTTAATAAAAATTATTAAAAAAATAATAATAATCTAAGGAATTATGTTGACTAAATATATTTAGTGAAATAATCCACTGATTCGGTAATTTGTCACATAAATAAACTTTAATATTATATAATATCTAAAACTTACAATCTAATTATAACATTATCCTAATTAAACTAAACATTAACTTAAATAAACTAAAACATTTATTTAATATAGCTTTAAAGAAACTAATCAGAAACATTCCAATAATAATAATAATGATAAAAAAATATTTATTAGTAAATAGTTAGCATAAAAATAAAATTGTACCTTAAATGTCGATAGTATAAAAAAAGATGAGGGGATATTTGCCCGGGAGAGAGAGTATTTGCTTAATCTAGGTTCCAAGGTGTGTTTATGTGGAAACTAATTTATTTATTTATTATCATTAACCTATAGCACAAACTTTATTATTCAATATTTTCTTTTTACTTGTTTTCTTTTTTTTGTTTTAACTATACAATATAACTCTATAATAATAATAAATATATCTAATCTATATAAGCTTATAAAAATAATTATTCGTTAAAAAGTTAATATGAAGTTATTTCTGAAAATTTAAATACGTTTGTTTTTTATAAATACTATTTTTTCTTAGTAAAAAAGGACAAATTAATAAAATCATAAATACCCCATTTTAAGTGCATTAGTGAAAGGTTAAAGCAACCGATCTGGAATTAATTCGGTCAATATTTGCACATGATATGAAAGCTCAAAGTCAAAAATTTAACAAAAATTGATCAAATTTATTCTATTAGGTAGAATCAATGGTCGTAAACCGTAGTATTTATGCTAGGAGTCAGTGGCCGTATCATAGTGTTAACATATTGGATTAAAATATAGGCCATGTCATGAAAAAGATTACATTATATTTGTTAGTTTTATTACAGACAATGGCTCTGCTAGGCGTGAGAAATAATAATCAAAAAAATAATATTAATAAAGCTAGAACCAATATCAACTTATTTTATATATTAGTACTCTAAATTATTTTAAAAATAAGTAGTTGAGGTGAGATAATAATTTAAGCTATATCACATAAAAAAAGAAAACATTACAGGACTTCCTTATAATCTAAAACACACAACTAAACTGTAACGTATCTAAATAAACTAAAATAATGTTTTATAATGTAAAACATTTATTTAAATAAAGTAAAACATTCATTTAAATAAACTACAATATTTATATAATTAAAGTAAAACATTCGTTTAAATAAAGTAAATCATTCATTTAAATAAACTAAAAAAATAATTTAAATAAACTAAAACATTAACTTAATATAGAATTTAACAAACTGTTAAATCAAAATCCTAGAAACAATAATATGATAATAAAAACAATTAAATAAATAGTTAACATAACAATAAAATTTTACCTTAACAAATGTCGGTAGTAAAGGAAAAGATTACGGGATGAGCTGTGCACCGGTCCGACGATGACAATAGACTAAAGTAAAGGAAATAAGAAGAAGAGGGGAGGAGCATTATTGTTTACATCTGGAGTCCGAGGAGTGTTTAGTTTATGCTGAAACTAATCTATATTTATACTTAACCTTGCGAAAATCAAACTTTATTATTCAATATTTGTTTATATATTCTTTATACTTGTTTTTAACTTTACCAAATAACTATGTAATAATAAACATGAGCTAATAAAAATGATTACTTGTCAAAAAGTAAACATGACATTATTTACGGAATTTTAAACTCGATTTATCTTTATAAATACTCATTTTTCTCGGCAAAAAAGACAGATAATTTGAAAAATGAATACTCGTTTTATAGAGCATTAACTGTGGGGTTCAAAAAACCCAATCGGAAATTAAATCAGCCAATAGAATAGAATAGAATAGAATAATTTTATTAGTATAGAAGCTGAAGCTTATTACAAATTGGAGCACATAATTCTAATTTATAATTTTTGTGTATAGTTCACTTTTTCTTCTAAATATATTTTATAATATTTCATTATATTAATTCTTTTTTATTTTCTTTTTACTTAATATGACAAAATAAAAGATATTTAAATAAAAAATAGAAATAAATATAACACTGATTGATATAGGTACACGTTGTAACGCAATAAAACAAAATAAAAATGATAATAAATTCGCTTAAACAAAATATAACTAAAAACATTATTTCATGGGTCCAAAAGAAATGCTAGTAATTTCAAGATATTTAAAATAAAGTAAAAAATGTTAGCGGCTTGGTTCTTGGTTGTGGGTCCAAGTAGCGAGGCCAGATTAGTATTGTCAGTCAGTTCATTGTCTGTAAGGTGAAGCGGGAGTAACATTTTTCTTTGATGCTCGTAAATTGGGCACCTGAAGAAAATGTGGCCTAAAGTTTCTGTTTCCCTCTGGTTGCACACGTTGCAAACTTCACTCGATTTAATAACATGTAGAGTTCCTCTGAGTGTTAGTTTGACTGAATCCATTCCTGCAGTCCGAAGTTGAGCCAGCGTTTTTTGTTGTGCAAATGGAATATCTAAATTGAGGTAGTTGATATCGGTATGGTGGAAACAGTTAAGTATTTTGTACATTTGGATGTAGCTTGATTGTTGTATTCTTTCCTGATCTTCATTTTTTAGTTTTAAATGGTAGGCGGAAGCTATTTTGTCTATGGATGTGGTATTGATTCGAGTTGTATATCTACTGTGTCAAGAATGTGCTTTAGTTGAGAAATCCAGTTATATTTTATCGTATTGCTAGGTGAAGAGTCTAGTGTTAGAAGACGTCGGAAACATTTTTTTAATAAGCTATTATCGTCCATGGAATTTATTTGTTTTAAATCAGCCAATAATTGCGGAACCGTTGGTCATACGACAAAAAGTCATAGGACCAAAGTTGTAGATCTTTTAAAATCAGTTACCAGTGGTGCTATTCGCTTTTCGATAGGACTTACCGTTTAGCCGCTATAGCCCTTAGAAGTAAACCTTTAATTTGCGTACGCCATTTTTATTTTTTCAGGGGGGGGGGGGGCAAAATCATTTTTTTAATTTTTCAGATTGTTCTAGTCGGTTTGGGCCAATTTGGGACCAAACGAAAAAAACCCGCGAGTCTCTAGGTGGTCTGGAAGTGCTCAAACATTTTGATAACACGATCAGCTGATTAGCCACTTTAAATATATAATAAAATACTAATTATAACTAGAAGTTATTATAAAACACCCTTAATAAAAATAAAACACGCGACTAATCTTAGTGTATATTAATTATGAATTACTAGAGAAAGGTTTACACTTGACAGATATAATGTAATTGATAATTTTCGATTGATAAATGAAGATGACTCTGCATGAGTCGAAACGTCTTAAGATGAAATAGCCGTTTTGTTTTTTAGATAACAAAACATTTTTACATTTTAACATCCATTTAATAGATCTTATACTTAGAATTAATAAGCTGAACGTATTAAATTATTATTCGTTTAATATCTCAACCATAAATAAATGTTATGCATAACAGGAGTACTACCACTGGGTATCCTCTCCTCTCATGATAATCCATGTCACACAATCCAATTGTTATCTTTATTACTAATAGCAAAATTAAATTGCAAGTTATATAAAATGGATTAAATGGGTTAATGGGATGGATATGCTTGCAATGAAGGGCTCAAACTAACAATGTCTGGCGTGATGGGGCTGAGTTTTAAACACAAATCAACCTCAAGGCAGGACAGTCTGTTTCTATACTTGGTTTTAAGGTATATAAGGGATGATTACACTCCTAACAGCTGCAAATATTTATGCGGCGCGTACCACTGACCACGACCCCGCGTACCACAAGTGGTACACGTACCACACACAGTGTGGGAACCACTGGGTTAAAGAACTGCTTCTAACATTAGGTACTTTACTATACAGTCCATCACTGTTTTATTTTAAGAAGCGTCTTAATTTGTAAAATACAAAAAAAAAAGAAAAAAGGCATCCATTTTTAATTGGCCAGATACATCGATTTTATTTCTCTTTCTTTCTCAGTATAGCTTTTCACTTTGTCTGAATGAAAACAAAAAAAACTCCTCATTAGAGGCTAAAGTGGTTGAGGAGGAAATCGCTCTAAAAGAAAAATCTCCTACTTCCTTTATTTTTTAAAGAGAAAAGCGATTCTTTGCTTGAAAAAGAGCTTAGAAGCTCCTTGTATAAATAACAGTGAAGAAATAATATCAAGGTTCAAAAGAAACAAAAGAATAAAAAACTATCCAACCACATTACTAAAAGATTAATTATTAATTATGAATTTAGTGCCTAGATCCTTTTAGGGTAATAATAAAACTAACATTTATGTAGGCGACGTTTTGACACTAACCTGCCGCTGTTGTGAGGATCGTTAAGGTGATAATACATAAGGTAATTTAAAAAAAATTACCTTATGTATTATTTTAATTTTGTTCTATCGTCAAAATTCTAGATTCCCCTCAAAAATGATCTAATTAAAACAACTGCAAAACAACGTCCGTAACGGGACATAACACTGGCCTAAATAAAATAATTGGACAACATAAAATACACAACAAAACAGTCATGCACCATGATTAATGAGCGAATTTTCAAAGAAATCTGCGTATTATTGGCTTATGATAATATAGGAACATTTTGGTTTAGAATTTGGATGGGTAAACAAAAAATTGGTACACAGGGGTATGGGGTACAGAAGTCATGATAGCATTTATCCTTCAAGATGCATGGCGTTGGAAAGCTCTTTAAGAGTGCAGTAATTTGTCATATTTTCATTTAAGAGGGGGGTAAAATGAAAAAAACAAACACGTTTTTATGCTATTTTGACCCTAAATTGTCAAAATTTGACCCCTAAATGGACTCCAAAAACTCTTCTAACATGCAAGTAATAAAATATAATTTAAAATGTATAAATACCAGTTAAGAAGATAATAAATTATAATATTCATAAATTAAAAAAATTAAAAATTTATTTTATGGTCTCCACTCACCTGGAACAAACAAGATAATAAACAAAATTAATTAACAATACGTAAATAACAACATACAGTTATACACATTAATTAATTATTTAGCCATTTGCAATTAAATTTCCATGTTTAAAGGCAATCATATATTGAGGCGACATATTTTCATATCAGAGGGGGGTAAAATGGAAAATACACGTTCTTATGCTATATTGACCCTAAATTGTCAAAATTTTATCCCTAAATGAACTCCGAAATGAATTCTGGCCAACGAACTCAGCCTTTCTTTTGATATTATTAACATTTTAAAATTTGTTTGGATTTTTTAAGTGCATCCTAGCGTGAGATATCGTCTGGAGTGACCCATACATATTATATTGACACATACATACATAATAAAAAGTGTTAAATTTCAGGAATCGATTTAGAATGGTCTAAATCGGATTTCCATGGAGGAAATTTTCAAAAATTCGCATTACTAAAATTTTGAAGCCATTGCAATGGCTTATTTTTCTTCGAAAATTGGCCTAAAGAGACTAGTAACACACGGATTTTAAAAAATATGATTGCTATGGAATAATGTTTTAATGTTCTCGTCTAAGAGTAGTAACAGATCATTCTCGGTGTAGGTTGGTGTGTTACAACGTCCTTCCATATTCGATGGTGTTGCGCCAAAAGGGCCAATATGCATTTTGTATTTGAATTCTAAAACATGAAAAGCTATAATGAAAAATTGTTATTTGAATGCCTTATTTACATTTTTATTCATTTAAAATATACTTGGATACCTAATTAAAAAGTCAAAATAACCAAATTAATTTTATTAATTATAAATAAAAAACAAATGTGATATAAGTAGCAGATTGGCCCTTTTGGCGCAACACCATCGAATTATTGAAGCAGATTTGAAGGTGGAGAGGTATCTAAACTTAGATCTCAACTGGTAATCAGATCGTCCAGTAGTAATATTTATATAATTCAGTCTAAGGTGGTACTCTTTATTAATTATGGTTTTAGTGTAGATCCTTTTAGGGTAATAATAAAAGAATATTTTTGTTATATTTATGTCCCGTAGCGGATGTAGAGTTTGTTTTTTTTGTAGATGTTTTAATGAGGTCGTTGTTGAGGAACTACTAGAATTTGAATTTTGACGATGGAATATGTAATTTTCTAAATTGAACATATTTGTATTATCACCTTAACCATCCTCACAAAAGCGAAATTTAGGCTTGAGAATGGCAGGTTAGTGCCGAAACGTTGCCTACATTAATGATTGTTTTATTATTACCCTAAAAGGATCCACACTAAACTAATAATTAATAAAGGGTACCACCTTAAACTGAATTATAGTTTAATTAATTAGAAATCATTACTATTATCATCATACTATTATTTTTTTTAAATAATAGCATAATAGGATTTTAAAAAAATAGTAAAATAAAAGCAGTGTATACATAGCTTTCTCCAATCCTAATATTGGATGAAGGTCACATTTTTTTAATGTAATTTCAATACTGCGCATACGGTGTAAATTAATACGGAATCATCTATGTTCTACTTTTTACTAACTATTCAAATCAGATGAGTACTTTTAATGATATTGGTGTAAATACATGTGTGGTTCAGCGCTCGAGGAAGAGAAACAAATGGGGGGCATAAATTGGGGCAAAACAATTATAGTATTTACTATTCAGAAAAGAATAATGACAATATTTCATCTTTCTTCTCGTAACTCAGTCAAACCTATTTTCATACAACATAACATCCTAACGTTCTACTCAATGTTAATCCAAGAATCCTGCCTATATGCTGCCAATTATCCAGAGAAATTTTTAAAATATAGTGACGCACATAACATGAACACAAGGCACAAAGACTATTTATACCCATTAAAGTGTAGGACAAGTCTATACAAATTATCTCTCTACAACTTTGCAGTGGCCTGTTTCAACAGATTACCTGCATCGTTGAAACAATGTTCTAAAACAACAAAATTTAAAAATAGTTTAAAGAGATTTCTTGAAAAAAAGGCATACTACAGTGTTAAAGAACATAATATGCTGGGGGAATGATGAAATATATATTTTATTTTATTATTATTAATTTTTTTTATTCAATGTTGATTGTCTATTTTTTGTCAGTACTTATCAAGTTTATATAGTATTTATATATTTTGATTATTTATATTTATATTATTCATAATACTCAATGTATTTAAGTTCTGTATTCTTTACATTTTTTTACTTCGTTTTTATTAGCTTGCTTTCTTTTTTTATTGTTTGTTTATTTGTCCAGTACAAATCTTGCAATCGATTTTTAACTAACTTCCCGAATAGCTAGACATTTAAAACTTTTAGTATAGCTCAGAACACAATGACAATGCATTATTTTAATACTTTTAGCCATCTTTCAGCAGAATTTAATTCGTTTTCAGCAATTTTCGCTGTAAAGTTAGTTGAGAAAAAATCCGCAAGTTATTTTATTTGTTTTGACATATCCCATATTTACGATCTTCATTTTGACGTGTTTCAAATGTATGATTTATGACAGAAAATTTAAGAACGTAGTATATAAAAAGTTATTTTTATCTTGTAATTATTGTATTATTATGTGACCTACTGCATCCAAGCATACAGCTAGGCTACGCAGCTAATATAAATAAATAAAAATTGAAACTTATATGGGAACAACAATAGGCTAATTACGAACTACCATCCAAATATCATTACAATCAGTTGAGTAGTTTATAAGGTATGGTACTTTGTAAAAATGTAAAACTACAGCAAGACAAGAGACAACGTATGGTCACAGAGGTTTGAAATGAATTTCCGTCTATGAATTTCTAAATTCGAAGAACTAAAATAATATAATTCCTTCAGAATTATCACAATGCTTTTGTTACCATCAATAATATCCCGTGAATTATCAAAAACATTTTAATATTTTAATTAAATTGAACAAAACACAACATTATTTGAGAATGATAAATTATTTATGTTCGAAGTGATAAGATTTAACAAATGTTAAACAACAATGTATTTCGAAAAACAATTTTAATCTAAACTAGATTGGATTTTGTAAAATATAATCACTTATATGTTCCACTTAACTAATTGCAAAAGATTCATTAACACTTGTATTATAGATGCATCTCTAAATAAAGGCGACCATCTAAAACTTTCGTAAATCAATAATCGGAAAATCTATGGATAACACAATAAATGAAAACATTTTAAAAAAAAGTCCAGTCATGCACCATGACTTAATGAGCGAATTTTCAAAGAAATCTGCGTATTATTAGTTTATGATAATATAGGAAAATTTTGGTTTAGAATTTGTATGGGTAAAAAAAAAAATGGTACACAGGGGCAAAAAAGGGGTACGGGGCACAAAAGTCAAAGTAGTATTTACCCTTCAAGAAGCATGTCGTTGGAAAGCTCTTTAAGAGTACAGTAATTGTTGTTATGTACACTTTTATCATATTTTCATATAAAAGGAGGGTAAAATGGAAAAAACATGTTATTATGCTATTTTTGACCCTAAATTGTAAAAAATTTACCCTTAAATAAACTCCAAAAATTCTGGCAAAACGAACTCATCCTTTCTTTTGATATTATTGACATTTTAAAATTTGTTTGAAATTTTTAAGTGCATCCTAAGGGGAGATATCGTCTGGAGTGACACATATATACAATTATACATACATATATACATACATATATACATACATATATACATACATACATAAAAAAAGTGTTAAATTATAGGAATCGATTCAGAATGGTCTAAAACGGATTTCCATGGAAAAAAAAATTTCAAAAATTCGCATTACAAAAATTTTGAAGCCATTGCAATAGCGTAATTTTCTTTGAAAATTCGCTAAAACAAATGCTATGCAATAAATACCAAAAAATACGACTGCTTACAAAAAATCTTAGGAAAAACTTTGAAGAAACGGAACTAAAAGACGGTATTAATTTTGAGACAATATTAACACAGTGACATGCAAAAGGTCTGATGAATGGAGTTAATCTTAGCAGAGAAGCTTTGAAGAGAAACATTAATCAACTAATTGAAGTTTATTGATCCCGAAGAGCGGTGGAACAGTCTTATCAGTAATAATAGCATTAAGGGGAATTACTCAGTGCTTTACTAGAGCTTGAAAAAACTAATTTAATCAAATAATGTAAATATCGATTAGTTAAATACTTCAGAGGTAAATATAATGCAACAACAGCAATATATTTAATTATTAAATCTAGGAACACGGTTACTAGAACCAACTCAAGGAACTTTAGACCCCCCCCCCCCCCCCCCCTTGTACCTTAATAAAGATATTTAGATATATAATAGTTATTTATGCACCTAGGGAATAATGTATGACATTATTTCCCGCGTGACTGTGTTGATTCCAGAGGCAAAGCCGAAGGAATCAAGGCAACTAAATCCCGAGGCGAAGCCGAGGGAGATAATTATACCAAGGGAATAATAATGCATTATTCTCGAGGTACATACAAAATTTTATCTCCAGAAAAAGCGCTGTATAAGATTTAATCAATAAAGAAAACATTTGTATTTCATTATTAAACGAATAAAATACAAAAATAAAACAATATAAATTATTTAAAACAAATATTAATCACTTTTAAAGTAATTTTAAAAAAAGTTCAACGGAAGCTAAACAAAAGTAAACAAAGCATCGTAGAATGACTCGCAATACAGCTGGGAGTTTTAAAGCAGTGGTGCCAACCTGATTTCAACCAATTCACTACATTTGCTATTCATTCTCTACTATTTACAAAATAATTAGGTTGGCGAACGTGGATTATAATCCCGTTTTTACATTATTTCCCTGTTTTCACATTATTTCCCAGTTTTTAAGAACGGGGATGAAAAGACCAACATTATTACCTATAAACTAGGCCTGAAAAGTTACTTTTCGTCCCTATTGGAGATAATAGTATATTATGTTACAAGGCTGTGAAGTGAGTTTTGTGTCTCGCTTCGCTCGACAGTAAATATTGCCAAGGTAAAGAAAAAACACTTCAAAGTCGCGTAGCATATGCTATTTTTTCCGAGGTAGCAGACAATGAAAAAAACATTAAATATTAATCACTAATCAATATATAATAATAACAAATATTAGTACATACTTAAGACTTAAAAAAAGAAACCTTAAAAAAAGAAACCTTAAAAAGAGGTTACCCTATAAGAAAAGATAAATAAAACGCATTGACATCTAGCGGATTTTTATCGTACTAGAAGCATTTCTACAAAGACTGCAGCGGTACTAACGGAAGTTTTGACAACTACCCGCCGTAAAGAAAAAATCTTTTTAGTGCCTAGGACGTAAAATTTTTTCTTTACAGCTAGGAGTAATGAAAAGATTTTTTAAGTCCACGTAATGAAAAAATGGATTTTAGCTATGTTTTTTAGGCTCTAAAGTTATTATTTCACAGCCTACCACGGAAAAAATTAATTTTTATTAGAGTTCATTACAGACAGAACCAGAACAAAAAAAAATCACACTTTTACCTAAATTGCGTCATAAGATATCGTGACCCTATAGTTTTGTTATTATGTCACTGATTGATTCATCAATTGACTGATATTGGTGTAAATGAATGAACGTTTGTGCGCATGTGGAAGAGGAAAATATTGGTGCACAAGGTTGAAACTTATATGGAACCAACAATAGGCTAATTATGACCTACCATCTAAATTTCATTAAAATTAGACAAGTAGGTTTTATATGATGAGTGGAACACAAACCGACAGACAGAAAAATCAAGCGACAGACAGACACAGAACCAATTATGATCCCTGATATCTGAAACGGATTTATGTCTTGGAATTATTGAAATCGGAGAAATAAAAAACGCATCTCTCTTCAAGATGATAGTTATATATATATAGTTTCCATAAACTTCAGTTAGTTCGGAAGGAAAAAATACTATGCCATTTAGGGTAGTGACACTCTTCGCCACCCAGGTAGAACCACACAGGTGGCGGCTAGACCGTGGGACGGTCGACCACCTCGTGTGGCAGGTTGCATTCTATTCTCATTGCTGACCGGGTGCCGAAGTTTGTCATTAGCCTTAGTGTGCAATTTCGTAAAATTGAATGATTTTATGCTTTATAACCTATTATTATCTAATTTATTTAGATTAGATAAATAAATTAATTAAGATATTGATATTTAGATATAGTACGACTTAAGCCGGTAGTTGATTTACCTATAAAAAAAATCTTTCACTAAGACGAGTTTTGAATCATAAACTTGGTTACATGCAATTCCGATTCATCCAAGCCACTCTACCACACCTAAAGAAGTTTCACTTCAAAAACATTTAATAAATACAATTTTCGATTTTAACGATTCACACAATTGAGGCACCCTATAATATACACATACATGTATTATATTCTTTACATATATATACATGTATTATATATTGTATACATACTAGTGCATGTATTATATTGTACCTTGTTTCAATCCGTTCGTTTCTAAACACGGCTACCCAACTTGAGACCTATTCATCCTAGTAAAATTGAAATTACTAAACTTTTTTTGCCTCTAATAAAAATATATAATCATTACATTTTATAAATATATTAGTGGCATACACGAGAGATGAAATATTAATTACAGTAAACATTATTAATCGGAAACAAAATAATTCAGTTGTAATGTAACTTGGTATGATTATACTCATGTATTAATTATTCATATAGTTGTGTGTAAAACAATGCTAATCCATTACTAAATTATCATAAGTGGTAAGTCTCGTTTACTGTGTGTGTTATACATGTATAATATGTTAAAATTATAAAAATAGAATTATTACTATCATCCACACGATTAAATGATCGTATTATTAAATTAAGCTAAGTTAAACTGTTTTATTTCAACAAAAATTATAATTTTAAAACTGTAAAAAGTTAAAAAAAAAAAAATGTATCTGAACGGGAGCAACAATTTATTAACCTTCTTTGAAAAAAAAAAAAAAAAAAAAAAAAAAAAAAAAAAATGCGATAAGAGTAAAGTTATTGAGGACGTTTGCTATCAAGGGAACCGACCCCCCCCCCCCCGCATAATCGTGAAAAATCAACCCTCTACCAAAGTAACGAACACGATAAGCCATGAACGTTTACATCAACATGTCACGCACAACTCGACGAACCATTCTAAAAGCTAGATAATGTTAACTTCTAGGACTCAAGAAAAGTTTTAGATTTTAACTTTTAATGAAGCAGGCAACTGTGAAGAATTAAAACTACATTTTTCATACGAAAAACTCTTTTTCAATAAATATTTTTTTTAGTTCAGTCAATTATACTATGTGCAGAGAAATTTCAATAGCGGGTTGTCCGGTCTACTGGACCATCCAATAATATGAAATTACAATTAACCTAATTTTTTATTTAAAAAAAAAAAAAAAAAAATCGGTCCGAGACAACTCAGATAAACTTTTTCATATAAGAGTTCATAAATACTTAGCCCAGTGTTTTTCATTTATCAGTTTTCACATTTTCGTAGAAATAAATTTAATTATTATTGAATATTTCATCAAAATGTATCATAAAATAACTTCTCTTCGGCAAGGAATCGAACCTGGTCTCTCTCTGTCTGCTTTTAAAATAATTTTCGGTTTTAAATCAAATTATAATTATAATTAACTATGGGAAACAGACAGAGAAAAATACACTCGAGCGCCGGGATTTGAACCACGGGCCTCTATATTGAAAGCTTAAATTCGGGACAAGGTATCATTAACGTCAGAGAAAATCATTCTCCTGCGTAGCTTAGTTGGTAGAGTGCTATACTGGAAATATAGAGGCCCATGGTTTAAATCCCGGCGCTGGAGTGACTTTTTCTCTGTCTGTTTTCCATAGTTAATAATAATTATAATTTGATTTAAATTAAAATTTAATCTTTCCGTTAGTATGAATACTACCAAAATGGTAAAATAATTTTCTGAGGAAATAGATTTTTCCCGGGGAAAAAGGTTAGATTATTAGATTCGTATTTAAATGGAATACATTTCAATTTTTTAATTATAATCGTCAGAAACACTTTCGAGAATTTTTTTTTTTTACACTGTTCAGAGTTTTTGGGGGTAGCGCCCCCAAATTTGGAGGTAAAATTTATTTCTCGATTTTACTTCGGGGTATGATTTTTCTGAAGATGTATGCTAAATCTCGTCAAATCAGCCCTGTAGTTTACTCTCACGTGTCTGCATAGACGACAGACGACAGGCAAAAGACAGACAGACGCCAGAGACATTTCTAAAAAACCTAATTTTTGACTCAGGGAACCTCACAACGTGAAATTCCATTAAAATCTAAAAATCGAATATTCGTGCCTTCATAATACTTTCTCATGTATGTAATATGAGAAAGTAAAAATAATAACGTTTTTTGTTCTGGAAGAGTACGTACTCATATTGGAGTGAAACATTTTTACTGATTAAAAATAAAATAAAAAAACAATATTGCACACAGAACACTGATGGAACGCAATAAACCAAGAGTAAAAGTACAAATTAATTAGGTTGAGGATTTGGAAAGTTACTACTTGTTAAGTATTGTTTCATGTTAATTTTATCATAATACTTTAGCTGCATACTAAATTAAAACTAAACAGTTTGTGGTCATATTAGTAAATATTTTATGCATTAGAGTATTACCATTTTTTTTATATATTAAATTATTCTGAAGTCTATTCTTGGCCTTAAGTGTAAATATAAACAAGTAAGACGCGTTTCACGTAAGTACGTGAGGCAATAATCACCGACTTCTGTACGATTAAGTTAAAATTATTAAATTTAAAAGTTTAATAGTTGCATATTCTTTATCTACTCTTCAAGACCTTTAAATTGATGTATAACATGTCATGGTGACTAAAGACTTATTTTTAGTTGCCCGCCATATTGCCCACCATATGATTTTTCTCTGTCGTTACCGATACAATGTCCCGAATCCAAGCTTTCAATCATTTCTACAAGTCTAGAAAGCCAAATATTCACGGCAATAGAACTACACCGAGAATTAACGCTTATAATAATAAAGTACTCAATTAGTACCTGTACCTAGTAAAATCAAGAGCGCCTGTAACGGATATATAGGAGGCCTCTGGTTCAAGTCCCGGTGCTGGGGTCTATTTTTCTCTATATGTCTCCTGTAGTTAATGATAATTATAATTTGATTCATAAGTAAAAGAAAGCGACAAAAATTATATTTCAGGGCATACAAAGTATAAATGTACACTTAAAACTTAGGCGGTAAGACGAGAAAATTAGCAAAATAAGTCGCAAAAGAGCAAATGAAATTACATTTCATGAAAATAGTCCTTTCGGCAGAGGAGCACAAAGTCACTAACGAGAAGTAAACGTCAATAGCAAAAACGCTTTTCAACGAGGTGTAGAGTTAATTAGGAACAGGGATAGAGTGAGGGGGGTGGGGAAGAAACGAGGCCTTTCAGGAACCAAGCTTACAAATTAAACGCTAGGGCAGTTTGTCGCACGAGCTTGTGACGTAACGACAAGGGCCCTTAAAGAAAGGTAAGGGGGGTTGATGAGCTTTGACTGACGTTATAACAGAGGGAAAGAGAAAGGGGAAACTAAACGTCACTTTACTTTCAGCCTCCAGGGAAATTATCTCTGATTATATACAGTTAGGACAGGAAACTCCTGAAGGAAATTCAAACCAAGATGATATAATCCACATAGAAACAAACATGTAACCTATCTCTTCCAGCTACTAATGAAGCCTACTTGACTTCCAGCTCTACAATAACTAAACACAACTATACTTCAACTATCAACGTAACTATTGATATGAATACGCGAGCTGGAAACAACACTCTATAGAAATATCAACTTTACTTTACAACAAAACTTTCTCGTTACTAACATTTTACAAAAAGAAAAAAAAAATCTAAAAATTATGATGATGAAGTAATATATTGAAAAGTAAATACAATGCAATAAATACTTATTAAAAATTTATATTGACTTTAAAATTGTACAACTAAAAACATTTTAATTTAAAAACTCGTTCATTTAAAGATATTCGATACAACTAATTTTATTTATTTACTAGCTGAAAGTATCCGGCGTAGCCCGGATGTTTACAAAAACATCGATGTATAAAATTAAAACAAATAAAAAAGTAATAAATATAAAATAATATATTTATACAGAGTGGGGCAAAAGTAATGTCAAAATGTTAATTGGTCGTCATTTTGTTTGAAATGAAAAAAAAAAATTGGGCTGTTTTTACGGAAAGTTTATTTGCAGGTGTAAAATTGATGACGTTAATTTGAAATAATAATTTCGGTCAAATGACGACCTCCTGAGTTCATGCGCATTTGTTCTCGTTTAACGGCATTTTGAATTCTTGCTTGACGATCTCTGCGATATGCTCGATCGACGATCGAAAGAGCAAAACGAGGCCGGTCACTTCTTGCGATATCTCTAGAGGACCTTGTTTGCACGAGACGCTTAATTGTTCATGCAATTGGTGCAGGACGACAAAGAAAACGACGATGAAATTCACTCTGTCATGCAAAAAGCAGTAGCAATAATTCTTCGTTCATCAGGTGCGTATCGCTCCATTGCTTTTTGTCAGCAAGTTCTCTATCTGTCCACAGCGTAAATGACAATCACACATTGACATTTGACGCCATTTGCAACAAAATTGTGACACATTCACATAATGAAATAACTTTTGCCCCACCCTGTTTGAGAGACACTCAGAACATTGTTATTTTGTGAGAAAATAATGTTGAAATGATTTCAGTTTTGCGAATAAAATCAGGAAGATTTATTTTTTTGGGAGGACGCCCCCCATTCCCCAAGCACTAAGTAAACCGATTTGTTTGCCATGACCCTTCCCAGCATAGCAGCGGGTATGTTGACAATTTGTGCCCGGATGTTGGCTGTTGGCCTTCAGGTGTAGGGTCCTTGGACGGTTGACATAATCGGGGGATTTCAAGAAACCCAAAAAATAAAAATCACAAGGCGCCAAAACAGGGGAGCGGGCTGACCAATCCAAATCGCCCCGCATTCCTCCAAGAATTGAAGTCACGTTCGGAGAGTTCCTGCACAATCGCAAACTTGTAAGGATGGTAATGAAGGTCATCGTGAAGAATTCGCCTCACCGAAGGATCGAAAAGTTCAAGAGCAGACGCATGTTAGCGCGCAGAAAGCCGTAGGGATTGCAAGATTGAAGCTCTCACGGCCTCAATGTTCTCAAGTGATCTGACAGGCCGAGGGACCCTAAATTCTTCGTCTTGTCGCACTCGCGGTATGTCTGAACGTATTAACACATAAAAATTGATTTCCGGTCCGGGACAGGGCCCAACGTGGCTACATTGAAGCGATTTTGGAAGGCGCTGGGTTTCGATCACAGAACATCCGTTCGCAAATTTGGCCTCAACTTCAAACGCACGCTCCACACTTTTCCAACGCATGATAGTCGCCATCATCGACCAGGGTGGGGGACAAAACTTTAGAACTACTCCTCTCGAATGAGACCACTCTCACTTCGCAGCGACATCTACAACCTGAATGGCGCGCATATTAGAAAAGGAAGTTAAGTTGCCTCACCCTGTATTTAAATGACCGTAACATAATTATCCGGTAAGGGTTATATCATAGTCCTAATTGTTGGGACTGCTTTACTTGCCTTCTTTTTCCCATACGTATATTTCTACTCTTTAGGAGTGAACTTCCATTATAAGAATCTTCCAGAAGTTTCAAGAGGGGTTTAAATTCAAACTCTAAACTTTTTAAATCCATAGCCTCTTTTCCTTACCTCTTCTCATTTTAACCCAAAGAAGTTGATATCGAAAAAAATATTGTTTATGTTCCGAGGGGTAGCCTTTTCTAAAATTTATACATCATAGTAAGAATGGTTTGGGATGCTTAATCACCCTCATTTTAACCCCCCCCCCCCCTTGATTATACCGCTTAAGGGACAGATTTCAAAAAATCCTATTATTGAATATCTTTATATCATAATAAGTAACTAATTTCTAAATTTCAAAGTTCTACTCTCTATATGGTTCTGAAGATATATTCAACAAAAAAATTACATCATTGAATTAAAAAAGATGGATTGCCAACTTAATTATTTTATAAATATTAGATAATGAATGGCTAATGTAATGAAGTTGTTGAAATCAGGTTGGCGACACTTGCTTTTTCGACCATGTTTATCTTTGTTTAAAATCTGCATCTAAATAACCTTCTATTTGAGTTTAATTCCAATTCTTATTTGTTTTTAATATTGAATCTCTTAAATCTGCAATTAAAAGTGCTAATAAATATTGTTATTTATTAAAATAATAAATAAAAACTTTGCAATGGACGAAAATGTGTATTTTCTTCCTACTGGAGATAAAATATTGTATTACCTCGTGAGTAAAGTGCCATTATTTCCCGGCTGCGCCTTGGGAATTAAAGATTTTAATTCCCTCGGCTTCGCCTCGGGATTTAGGGAGCATGTTTCCTTCGGCTTCGCCTCAAGAACCAACTTTTTCGCTCAGGGAATAATGGCTTACTTTACTCCCTAGGTGCATAAATAACTATTATTGTTCTTAAAGCTTATTTTATGCACTCCATCAACTTATTTAAATAGCTCCGAGCCAAGATTTGTTTCGACAAAAATATAAAATAATTGTATTTTTCACATACGAAGTTATTGTCAAATAAAAAAAGATACAGTTTAAGAAACACATCTCTGCTTTCATAAAAGAGAAAAAAAAAACTCTTGCATTATCACATTTAAACTTTTTAAAAAAGTTTAAAAAACATTTTTAAGAGCTTTACAATTTGCAGAATAACTTTTGTTAAGCATCACTTTTACTGGAAATATTCAGCAATAAATAGAAGTAAAGTGCGGTTACTGTATACATTTAAAGAATAAGAAAAACAATATTTAAAAAAAAAATAATAAAATAAAATTCTAGTAATGGAATGGGGCAGACAATAACGACTATATTTTAGCGTGATAGAACGAAAAAGGGATGTCCAAATATTACATTCTGTGAATTGGTCTAAAGCCAATGGTTTAATGCTTAGCACTTACTGAAATGTTCCAACAATAAATAAAATAACATTTTAAAAAAATAATATTTAGAGACTATTTTCAACGGGATTATGTAAAGTTTAGCTATTAAAGAAGAAAAACAAGAAGTCCAAGAGTAATATACTTCTAAAAATGAATAATAAAAAATTACAGGGAATAAAATACATTTTATATAAGTACCTTAAAATATATTTAAATCTAAGGGTGTTTCTTTTATTATGATATATACGGACTATAAACTTTCTAAACACATTTATGTAATAAAATAATTGCAAATTATTTCATCTTAAAAGTATAAAATATTGGGCCAAAGCTTGTTTAAAAGGTGTTAATGAAAACGATATTTATTAACAATGTTAAATTTCTACCAGCTATTATATTATGATTAAAATTAAATTTAAAATAGTGTAGCACATAGCTTTCTCCCGTCCTATCATGTACTTTATTAATAATGATCTGTTTTTTTGTTTTTTTTGTTTTTTTTAAACAAAAAAAAAAAAAAAAACAACATTACATTTTAATTTATTTAAAGTTTCCTCGTTTATCAAAATTATTATTTTCTTTTCACCTACATAAAAGTATTAATTATGCAAAATTTAAAAAGATCATGATGTTAAAATAAAAAATAAAAATGTTATTATCTGCACGCTACGGACATTCCATCCAAATTTCTAAAATAATTTCAAGATAAAAAGAACTTTTTATATACTACGTTTTTAAATTTTCCTGTTGAATCGTATGTAATGTTGATAATATAATTGTTATTGTTATATAATATATAATGTTAGTGAAAAAAAAAAAATAGTTCCGAATGTATTTACTTCACATAAATGACAACCATCTAGAGAGCTGATCTTAAACCTATAAAAGGACAAATCTTTGTACAACGGATCTCCCCAACACCAAATCTAAACCGTGCCATCGATATATTTGAAATAATATAAATAGTATAATCGATATTTCCTGTTTTGCTGTCATTCAATGTTTATCTATCACAAATTTAAGACCCGTCAAAATGAAGATTGCGTAAATATGGGACATGGCAAAACAAATAAAATAACTGGCGGATTTTTTCCGAACTAACTTTCCTTGCTGCAAAATTTGCTGAAAACCAATTAAATTCTGCTGAAAGATGGCTAAAAAAATTAAAATAATGCATTGTCATCGTGTTCTGAGCTATGCTAAAAGTTTCAAATGACTAGCTATTCGGGAAGTTAGTTAGAAATCGATTGCCAGATTTGTACCTGACAAACAAACAAACAAACAAGAAAGCAAGCTAATAAAAACGTAGTAAAATAAGATAAGTTCTTTAAAAAAAAAGACGTGCGGTGTCGCCGGACACCCGGTAGGAACGAAGTTTCTTACGCTTTTCATTAAATAAAAATTATAAACTCACACTCATTAATATACGTTGCTAACCACTTATACACGGCGGAGTTAGAAAAGAGACAAAATCAAAAGTAACTAACTGTTTACACTTAGCGGAATTAAGGCCAAATTAAAAGAAAATAATTATTTTTATCATTGAAGCAAGCGTCTTGCAATAAATATGTATTGAATATTGAGAAAAAAGTTAATAATGATGAGTTTATAGTTAAAGAGTATGGTTGTAGTAGGTTGAAAATAGGACTGTTCTCTACCTACCCCACCTACTAATTTAAAATATTATAAAATATATCACTTCTCTACACAAAAACTTCTGGTTGTATCAGGTTGAAATTTTACATGCCTGTTGAGAAAAAAGTTAATCATGATGAGTTTATAGATAAAGGGTGTGGTTGTAGTACAGTCCTGTTCCCTACCTAAGGGCACTCAATTAAAGATATAAAATATTCCACTTCACTACGCAAAATTAAATTTTACATGCCTTGGTTGTTTTTGTGACGGTCGTTTTTTTCGGATTCACTCCAGGGCTCCACACGGTGTAACGGGTAATAAGGAATTTTCTTCCAAAAAAATGTCTAAATAAATGTGTTATCTACTTAAATGTATTTATCATATTGTACTCATGAGGAAGATAAACTAATGGACGCAGAATCTTGAAAGTTATATAGGACTAATTATGGACTAATTATTATGGCCTCCCATACAAATTTCATTAAAAACGAACAGGTATTTTTTATTATATTTTTGTTCGGAAAAATGTTAGACAGATACGGGCCGAAATTGTTCCTAAATGTCTGGAACGAATTTCTGTCTTGAAATTTTTAAATCCAGAAAAAAATCGTTTTTCGGAACTATCACGTAGCTTACGTTACCTTCGGTAAGCTCGCTGCCAACTTTCCCCATAGTGGGATAAGATGGTGAAAATCTATATAGAGCAGATATAATTATTCTTAAAATTAAAACTTTTTTTTTATTATTTAGTGTAAGGAATATATTATACGCGCGTCTTATTATAACCTTATGCATTTACACTAATCGTGTGGTATTAATTTACAATTGTTAAACCCAGTCAGCATTTAAAATAACAAAAATCAAAATTTGAAATAGAATTAAACATTTTTTACAAGCTTTTATTTAACTTGCAATGTTTGTATGTATGTATGTTCGGGTCAAATCTTGTAACTGAATTTTAAAGCAGTTATCCTCAACCGATTGAATTGAAATTTCAAGTTTCATTAAGTCACGTCATTCTAAATCCAATATGGCGGGCTGCCCAAGATGGCAGATTAATTATTTGTTAAGCACGCCCATAATATTGGTATCAAATGAAAGGGTTTGTAGAGAAGAATACGAATAAAAGCTTGTATTTAAAAATATTTTTTTAAAAATCAACTTTTTAAATAAAACAATTTCAATACTCTGTAACAAATTATAAAATTCAATAGTAAAAATCGCACATTAATGGCTTATATTAAAAAAAAAAAAAAAATACAAAACTTTTTCTTATACAGTCCACAGTCGCATCATCGTGTAAGAAATGGTTAACAACATTTAAGTTTAGATACTTGTCAAATAGATGGCGTTTTATTTTAAACAAACCGAGTATTTATATTGGGTGTTATAATAAACAAGCAACCACTAACAAAACTTATTATAACACTAAAAGTGTTATAATAAACAAGCAACCACTAACAAAACTTATTATAACACTAAAAGTGTTATAATAAACTTTTGTACTATTACAATAGGCTACAATTGGCGAAGTGACAATAGCATCTTCAACTTATATGAGATTAAAGAAAATTAACAGAAGACAATGACAAAAAGGATTACATTTTACACAAAAGTTTACACAGAAGAGAATATCTGAAGGAGGAGACTTAGCAACAGTTTACATAGTTAAACTTTAGAAAGCTTTTTAGTGTTTTAACAAACTAAATAAAATAGAAAAAAAAGAAAACAAAAGAAAAAGTAACAAAGCGACTTTACCAAAACTGAAGAACAACTCTAGAATGAGAAAATCCCTTCGACATTAATTGCCTTAGTTGTATCACTCGGACATTTTCCCAACTGTATTTTTTAATCAATTGTTTCTGATTTAAATATTTAAATTTCTCTTTCCCCATTATCAATTCCATTAAACTTTTAAGGAAATACCTAACTGGGATAGTTAAACACTGTCATTATAACAGACCATAATTTAATTATATAAATACTATATAATTTAGAAGTTTCTTAACTATTAAAACGAAACATATAATTATATAACTTAGACACATACCATATAAAATAACTCTTATATCGTTATAAAATCTAAGCGGTTTGAAATAAAATGATGGAACTTTGGGGGATTTTTACTATGTAAAGGGAAGTGTGTATTTATCCACTCGTTTACAAGGGGCAACCTCCATTTTGACCCCAGGCGCTGAAATCTACCATTTTTATACTTTTACCCCATATAGGGGGCAAATTATTGGAGACAGAAAAAAAAGTTAAAAGCGAAATTTTATTATTTTTCACCGTAGAATCTAAATATGCTATCAAAAATATACACTCCAATTTGAAATTTTGAAATTGGCGGGCCTGGGGGCAAATTGGGAGGTAGTACCTAGTGCGCGATTGCATGAAAACTAACTTCCCTTTACATGGTACGGATTACGGATCCCCCCAAAGTTTCAATAATTTGTCTCAAATCGTTCAAAATTTAAGAGAGGGGGTGGGGGAGACTTTTGGACCACCCTGTATATTTATCTATATTCAGGGTGTTTCTATATCGGAGCTATGTATATATCGGTATATGTAAAAAACAAAGTTCGATAGCACACGTGTTAATTGAACGAGCGCAGTGAGTTCTTCATTACAGAGACTTAGGATTTGAAAAGTTTGTGTGTTTGTTTGTTTGTGTGTTTGTTTGTTTGTCTAACGATAACTGGAGTAAAAATTGATAAATTTCAACGAAATTTGGCACATATATGCATCTCAGCATTTGTGAGAAGTGTATAGTTTTTGGAAATTCCTCACTCAATATTTTCAAGATGGCGCCCAATATGGCGGACGACAAAAAAAGAAAGTTTTAGTCAGCATAATGTGTTATACGTCGTTTTAAAGATCTTTAAGAGAAGGAAAAGAATATGTAACTAATAAATTTTCACATTTAATATTTTCAAGATGGCGGCCAATATGGCGGACGACTATAAAAAAAAGTTTTAGCCAGCATAATGTGTTATACATAGTTTTAAAGGTCTTTAAGAGATGAAAAAGAATATGTAACTAATAAAATTTCTCAGTTCATATTTTCAAGATGGCGGCCAATATGGCGGACGACTAAAATAAAAAGTTATATTCAGCATAATGTGTTATACATCGTTTTAAAGGCCTTTAAGAGGAGGATAAGAATATGTAACTAATAAAATTTTACACTTAATATTTTCAAGATGGCGGTCAATATGGCGGACGACTAAACAAACAGTTTTTAGTCAGTATGACATGTTATACATCAATTTAAAGCTCTTGAAGTCTAGAAAAGGAATATCCAACTATTCAAATTTCACACATAATATTTTTAAAATGGCGGCCAATATAAAGAAAACAAAAAAAAGTTTTACATATCTGCATAACATGTTATAAATCATTTAAAGGAATTTTAAAGGCTACAGATTATGTACTAATACTGTACAAAAAGGCGAGTGCCGCGAGCCTGCAATAATATTATTAAATAAAGATTATGCAGAAATGCTTTTATAACAGGCGAGCGTAGCGAGCCTGCAATAATATTATTAAATAAAGATTATGCAGAAATGCTTTTATAACAGGCGAGCGTAGCGAGCCTGCATTAATATTATTAAATAAAGATTATGCAGAAATGCTTTTATAACAGGCGAGCGCAGCGAGCCTGCAATAATATTATTAAATAAAGATTATGCAGAAATGCTTTTATAACAGGCGAGCGTAGCGAGCCTGCATTAATATTATTAAATTAAGATTATGCAGAAATGCTTTTATAACAGGTGAGCGCAGCGAGCCTGCAATAATATTATTAAACAAAGATTATGTAGAAATGCTGTATTAATATTACTTTTATAACAGGCGAGCGTAGTGAGCCTGCAATCATTTTATTAAATAAAATATTTACTAAAAATGTATGCTGTATGAACAGGCGAGCGCAGCGAGCCTGCAATAATATTATTAAATAAAGATCATGTGGAAATACTGTATAAACAGGCGAGCGTAGCGAGCCTGCAATAATATTACTAAATAAAGACTATGCAGAAATGCTTTTATAACAGGCGAGCGTAGCGAGCCTGAATTAATATTACTTTTATAACAGGCGAGCGTAGTGAGCCTGCAATCATTTTATTAAATAAAATATTTACTACAAATGCATGTTATATAAGCAGGCGAGCGAAGCTCGCCTGCATTAACGTTATTTAATTAAGATTATGTGAAATGTTGTATAAACCGGCGAGCGTAGCGAGCCTGCATTTATATTATTAATTAAATATTACGTACAAATGTTTTATAACCAGGCGAGCGCAGCGAGCCTGCAATAATTTTTATTAAATAAAGATAATGTAAAAATGCTATATAAACAGGCGAGCGCAGCGAACCCGCAATATTTTTATTAAATAAATATTATATAGAAATGCGGTAAAAATTGGCGAGCGTAGCGAGCATGTATTACTATTATTAAATAAATATTAGTTACAAACGCTATATAACCAGGCGAGCGTAGCGAGCCTGCATTAATATTATTAAATAAAGATTATATAGGTAACAACTGGTGAGCGTGGTGAGCCTGCAATGACTTTATTAAATATGGAATATGTACGGATGAATGGAAAACATTTTAGCTCCTGAGAACTTGCATCTCGGTCCTATAATATGACGATTAAAGAGGAAGATTGTAGTCAGAATGATATACCATACATTGTTTTAAAAGGCTTTATGAGTAGCAAAGTTTTCAACAAATGTGACCGAGATAAAAAGTAAGCTTATTCTTATTGCTGTTTTTCGTAAAATGATTTTAAACCTGTTTTCAGGTTGAATAAGAATATGTTAGGTTTTCACCGAAAAATTATCCTGGTAGCAATATTGAGAACATAGTAAGGGTGATGTACTCGTAAGACCTCAATCTATGCGAGTTCTTTATGCACCGCATCACTAGTATAATATTTTGTGTTGGAAATGTGATATAGAATAACACCCTGCTCTGTGTCCCTGTTGAGCTGAAACACCCTGTATATAAAATTAAGGTTTTGTCAGTACATTGCTCAGGAATTTTTATTTATTGGATGTTTTTCAGTTCATACATTACGAAATCCAAAACCGACCTTAATATTTTTCCTGTCTGTATGTCCGCCATTATCGGTCTGTCTGCATGTCCGCCATTATCAGTCTGTCTGTATATCGGCTTAACACTTGCTATACTAAATCCACTATTTTTTATGCAGTGGTGCACGCAAAAATGTGGTGCATGATTTAGGTTTAATTATACCATAGTAGACTGCCAATTGGTGTGGCACATAGCTTCCTCGCATCCCATCACGTACTTTATTGATTTTATGCTTTTACAAGCCATTATTGTTTAATTTGTTTAATTGTCTCCCCCGTTTTTTTAATCTTTCATAATGTTTTGATTTTTTACTTGAATTAAAGTGTCAAATAAGCAAAAGTTAAAGAGTGCAGACGGTTCAAAGTAATCTGGGGCTATCTGCAGGTTACTTTCGATAAACTATCAAAGTTTTGTACATATCAGATAAGTACTTTTGAATCTATAGGTGTAAATTAATGTATGTTTGTGCGCATGTAGAAGAGAAACTAATAAGCGCAGAAGGTTATATGGGTCCAACAATGGGCTACTCATGACCTACCACCCAAATTTCATTAAAATTGGACGTATAGTTTTTAATATATATTGGTTCGCAAAAAATGAACGATAGACCGACCGACAGACAGATCGAAAGACAGACCGACCGACAGACAGACACGGAAGCATATAATGATCCCTGATGTCTGAAACGGATTTCTGTCTTGGAATTTTTGTAATCGGAGACCTAAATTTTTTTCGTTCTTTAGAACGATCACATAGCTTCAGTTACCTTCTGTAAGTTCGGAAGCAAAAATTTTGAGAAGAACCAAAGTTATTAAATAAAACATTAAAAAAAAGTTTATTTTTTATTTTTTTAAATTAGCCACAATTATTTTTATTATTTTTTTTTTAATCTAATCAAAAATGTTTTTTAAAACTACCATAGCCCCATCAGCACGGTTACTTAAGTAATTTATATAATTTTACTTTTTTTTTTTTTTTTTTTTTTTTTTTTTTTGTAAAAAGGGTGTATTCTGAACTAATTTAATTATATTTTTGTTTTGTTTATTTTTTATGCTCATATTAGATAAAAATATCTTGAAGCGTAGTTTAACAATATTTAGGTTATTAATAGGGTTTTAAAAACAGTATGCCCTATTTTCTTCACTTATATTTATAAATCAATCTTTATTTATTTATATCTAATATATTTTCAATAGGTAAAACCAGCGGTAAATAATTTTATGAAACTCAAAACCTCAGATAGCCCATGTCTAAAATGTAATGAAATAATACTTCCTTCTCTTTTCTAATCTCCTAATCTTCTTTTACTCTTGGTTAAGCTTTTCTTTTCAAAAGAATCCGCTTTTCATTTCCAGCTCTCAATGCCAAGGATATAAACGAATTAAATAAATATAGAAGGCAAAACCATTTAAGAAATTGAATAATCTGTAGAACATTAAGATAATAAATAATATTGAAATATAAATTATTTAATAACTGCTTCGAATATATCACTTATCAGATAATTATGACTAGAGAGGTTAAAAGAAAGTAACACAAGAATATTGTCACAAAAATTTTGTATAATTAAACATTTATATCATCTTCAGTGTAAGTGTTAGCATAGTGAGTCATAGACTACTACGCTACATATTTACTTTGCAAGCTTTTTCCTACAGTTGACCGATAAAGTGGTTGGTTATCGCACTCAAAATAGTACGCAAAACAGCAGATTCCTGCACTTACTACTTTACCGCACTCATTATACTTTACCGCACTCATTTTACTTTACCGCACTCGTTTTACTTTACCACACTCGTTTTACTTTACCGCTCTCCAGTGCTCCAACTTACCAACATAAAGAACTTAAATATAAACAAAGATTAAATAATCCAAATTATAATCATAATAACAATGACAACTAATGATTATTTTTTTACTAACTACACGATTTAAACACTATACATCAAATATAAAAATGTTAAAATATAAAAAAGTAAAGATAGACAATCTAAAAAAAAAAGAATCAAGATGAGTTAGTGTTATGATGAGAAATAATAACAGCGCTTGATCAGGTTTGCGAATCAGGCAAAAAAAAGCCAGACTGGCTATAAACCGAACAGCTGGTTTAGTTGATATAGTAAAACCTTTTATCTACGATTGATACGAAATATAAACATTATATCTCTGTTTAGATGCGTAGAAAGTGATTATTTACGTACTTGTATTCATTGCGCATGCGAGTCTCATAGTTCTGAATAATTCCTCTTCTTTACCACGCTAGGGCGGCATAGAAGAAAAATTGTTCAGCTTTACGCACGATTAGTGAGTTTGTTTACATTTAACAAAATTAATTTGCTGTTCTTTTATTAAAGTAACTGTTTATATCGAATTTTAAGTGAAAAACAATGAGTGAATCAAGCGACTTAGACGAAAATATGAAAAATAATACTCCTCTAGAAATAATTAATTCGGAAAAAATACAACTCTAGAATTAATGCCATCTTTATCAAGAGAAAGATACGAACTTACATACAGCAAGTTTATTTTTTTCTGTATTTATCATTTAAATCTAACAATCGTAGATAAAGTACGGTACGCAACTCGTGCGAAAACGGCATTTTGCATTGCTCGTGTGGTTTTACTACCCTCGCTGTCACTCGGGTGCAAACTCCACACTCGCACGCAAAATGCTACTTTCCACACTCGACGCGTTATGTATTATTACACGTTGGTGAACACTCTATTATTTCATATTTTATTTAGACTGTAGGAAAAATTAAAATTATTTACGAAACTGACTGTAGGAAATATATAATGTGCAACTCAAGCTTAAAGTCACTTTGCGCACTAGTTGCACAAATAACTATTATGACTTGTAATAACAATACAATGTGGGGTAGAGCTATAGAAGGATTAAGGAACCAAAGGTAAGGTATGTAAAGGCAATTAGCTAAAAATGGTTATTTATGCACCTATGGAGTAAAGTAAGCCATTATTCCCTGAGCGAATAAGTTGGTTCTTGAGGTGAAGCCGAAGGAACCATGGTCCCTAAATACCAAGGCGAAACTGGGGAATAACTTTAATTAGCTCCCGCGGCGCAGCCGAGAGAGATAATTAAAGTTATTTCGCATTTTTAGAAAAGATTCATTCACATTCTTTTTTGTTTCACACTTTAGTGTGACGTAATCAAGTTTTGGTTCTATACCGAGCTGAATTAAACCCGATAGAGAACCGGACGGGAACTAGGGGTTTGCTTGTTTGAACGGCTTGCCGTTGTCATAGCAATAATTAATAACATTCAGAATGAGGCTACGCACCCCCCCCCCCCCCCCCTTTACAGGGTAAAAGTGTCTAAACTGGAAACACAATACGAATATTGGACAATCCTATTTTTTTTACAACTTTTAATTATTATCCAAGGTCCCTAAAAAAACAAAAACAATAATTCTTTTCATTCATTGTAACTAACTCGTTCATAACTAAGTTCATTAACTCATAAAATAAATTGAATATTACTATGATCATGACAATTTTTATTGCCATTATTATTTTTCAAATTACTGTTATTACAATATTACTTTACAAAACATCCAATCGCATGTTGCATATGTAGCACTGAAGTTGAGACTAAATAAATAAAGAAAAAAAAAAATACAAATTTAAATCAAATTATAATAATTATTTACTACGGGAAACAGACAATAAAAAATACACTCCAGCGCCGGGATTTGAACCACGGGTCTCCTGTATTTCCAGTACAGATGCTCTTGCCAACTAAGCTACGCAGGAGAATGATTTTTCATTGCTGTAATCGATAACTGGTCCCGAATCCAAGCTTTCAATATTGATATACATTTAGACAGTCAATATTTATGACATTAGAACTAAACCTAGAATTAACGCTTATAATTATAAAGTACTCAATTAGTACTTAGTAGTAGTTTGAATACTACCAAAATCGTAAAATATGAATTTTTAATTGATTGTACGAGGTACAGGTACTAATTGGGTACTTTATAATTATAAGCGTTATTTCTCGGTCTAGTTTTATGTCATTAATGTTGACTTCTAAGACTTGTGGAAAATTGAAAGCTTAAATTCAGGAAAAGGTATTATTAACGTCCGAGAAAATCATTCTCCTGCGTAGCTTAGTTGGTAGAGCGCTATACTGGAAATATAGAGGCCCGTGGTTCAAATTGCGGCGCTGGAGTGTATTTTTCTCTGTCTGTTTCTCGTAGTTAATAATAATCATAATTTGATTTAAATTATTTTTTTTATATTTGTACCACAATTTAGTATGACGTAATCGAGTTATGGTTCTATGCCGAGCTGAATTAAACCCGATAGAGAACCTATAGAACCTATGAAAGAGATTTTATGAGTCTTGTTAGACGGGAACTAGGAGTTTGCTTGTTTGAACTGCTTGCCGTTGTCATAGCAATAATTAATAACATCCAGAATGAGGCTATGCACCCCCCCCCCCCCCCCCCCTTTACAGGGTAAAAGTGTCTAAACTGGAAACACAATACGAATATTCGACAATCCTATATTTTTTTACAACTTTTTATTATATAAGGTCCCTAAAAAATAAAAATAAAAAATAATTATTTTCTTATTGGTAAGTAGGGTCTAAAAGGAAAAAATTAGAAGCTCACTTTTGCGATATTTCGACCCCTCTTTGGGTCATCTTCAGGCTGACTAGAAGATTACTATTTCATCCTTTAGTTTTTTAAGTTAAAATTTTCTCTAACCTAGGTGGCTATTGTCAATTGTTTTGATAAGTTTCCTTAAAATTCCATAGATATCCTATGATTGTCAGTACAAATATTTGTTACAAGTCAACACTTATTATTAAAAATACTAATTTAAAATTCCTAATTTTTCACCAAAACAACCTTATTTTCATTCATTGTATTATTTCAATAATACTAATCAATAATTTAAATAATGAAAATTATTTTCATTCATTGTAACTAACTCGTTCATAACTAAGTTCATTAACTCATAAAATAAAATGAACATTACTATGATCATGACAATTTTTATTATCATTATTATTATTCAAATTACCGATATTAAAATATTACTTTACAAAACATCCAGTCTCATGTTGCATATGTAACACTGTAGTTGAGACTGAATAAATAAATAAAAATAAATAAATAAAAAAAATACATTATAACAAATTATCGCAAAGGGACAAACTTTCTTTTTTTTCTTTTTACAAAAAGGAAAATAAATCCTTCCTTTTATTATCAGTGTAGTTTTTAACGTGATAATAATGAATGAGAAACGAACATAACGATATAAGAGAGGTCATACTTGGAGCATAAAAAAATGCCATAAAATCATTAAAAAAAGAACCACATTCAGGCTTGTGGTAACAAGAAGTTATTACAGACAGATAAATGTGGTTACTTGGACACCATGGACATAAAGATACAAATAATGACGCGTTAAACATATCAACCACAAAACATGAAATAAAATACTGTCTTCAATACACTACGGAAAATAAAACTACATTTAAAGTTTATTAACTAGATTACGAGGTCTATTTAAACTTAGCCACCGATCTCTCAATCCTAATCTAGCAGCTAAACATCTTCAACAACACTAAATTTAAATTGTGGATAAGTAAAAACATTAAATAAAAAAACTTTAATACTGCAAAGTTTCATGTTTATATTTCTGATTTAAAAGTTATTATAACCGAACGGAGTGACACACAATAGTACGTAACGCGTCGAGTGCGGAAAGTAGCATTTTGCATGCGAGTGTGGAGTTTGCACCCGAGCGATAGCCAGGGTGGTAAAACCACACGAGCAATGCAAAATGCCGTTTTCGCACGAGTTGCGTGTACCGTACTTTATCTACGATTGTTAGATTTAAATAATAAATACAGAAAAAAATAAACTTGCCGTATGTAAGTTCGTATCTCTCTCTTGATGAAGATGACATTAATTCTTGAGTTATATTTGTTGCCGAATTAATTATTTCTGGAGGAGTATTATTCTCCACATTTTCGTCAAAGTCACTTGATTAACTCATTCTTTTTCACTTAAAACTCGATATAAACAGTTACTTTAATAAAAGAACAGCAAATTAGGTTTTTTAAATGTAAATAAACCCGCTAATCGTGCGTAAAGCTGAAGAATTCCTCTTCTTTACCGCCCTAGGGTGGTAAAGAAGAGGAATTCTTCAGAAATATGAGGCTCGCATGCGCAATGAATACAAGTACGTAAACAATCACTTTCTACGCATCTAAACAGAGATATAATGTTTGTATTTCGTATCAATCGTAGATAAATAAAATTATAAGGGTTTATTTTTTGTGTTTTACCAACGAAACCCTAAAAATTATGATAATAGGTTTGTTCCAACCAAGCATTGTACCGTCCGCGGGATGTTCACGGGCATGCGCGATGGATAAAAGCCGTTCCAAGCCGACTTGTAACTGTGTTTCGTACCGTCCACGAATCTATTCCTACCCGCGTTGGGATCATTAGCGAACAGTTTACTGTACAATCCAAACAATCCTCTGACAATATAAAGGCACTGGGTTTTATGACATGCGCAGTTTTTTCAATCTCCCCACATGTCAACAGGAAGGTTCCCTAACTGTTAGGTTTCCTTGAATGTTTTTAATACGGTGCCAATTATAGTCCTAAACCCGTTCCAACCTGACATGATTTTATTGCAGTACAATGTTGGCGCATGCGTATAAAACCTGTCCTAAACAATTCCCGAACGATCCGCGGGACGATACAAAGGACGGTACAAATAGAGGAGGTTGGAACAAACCTAATACTAGAAGCATAACCTAATAAATGTCGACCAAGAAGTGTTAACACTCGGAAAAAACTGTAAGCTTAGCTTCGTTAAAATCCGAAGTCCCGAGTATTGCCGAATTCAGTACAGCCTAGGGCTGATTTAAAAACTAATGAACAACAATGAGTTCTTTTCTTTTCAAAATAATGACGGCATTTCCTACTTAAATTGATATCGACAGTGTTTTTAACAACACATTTTTTCAGTCTTTAAATTACACAATTTATCTATGATATATATTTGTGAGCCGTATAATATATTGTAGGTAGATCCTTTTTTTAACCAGGTAAAGTCTAATATAAATTTAAGATAGAAGAAAATGGATTAACGTGATACTTTTAAGTTAAAATGATATTATAGTGTATGTAACCTATGATTTTTTATTTTAAAAAACAAATGTTGTTTTTAGGCTTGAGAATGGTCGGCAAGGCCGAAACAGTGCTAACACCTAAACAAAAGTAGACAAATTATTTTACCCGAAAAAGGATCCACCTAAGATATAGATTAGATAGACTTACTCGCAACTTGGAAGGTTTGTTTACATTCAGAGAGCGAGCAAAAGTTTATAACCTGCACCCTACAAACCTTCCTTACATCGTATTCATATTTACAACACAGCTGTTTATTTGATTAAAAACTGATATTACATGACACAAAAGCAACGACACTAGTGCACCCCTCAGATAGTCACTTCTTGGTCGACCTTTCCTTTGGGAACCAATTTTTAATTAAATTAGAATAATAATTACAAGGTATTAGTGAGGGTTTAGTGTTTTTACGAAATACTCGCATTTAACACTCGTATTTGCACTAATCAAAGTGTAAATGGGTCTTTAATAATAATATTATGTATGTTTTATTTTGAAAATGCTGTTGGTAGTTCTTTAAACCATGCTAAAAATATAATTAATAACTTAATTTGATTTGATTACAATAATTAACTGTTTTAGTTAACTAATAATTAGAATGATCAAATATTTATTGATAAAAAATTTAGCTGTTAAATAAGTAAGTATAGAGACGGCGCAAAGTAGACTCTAAAACTGTGTTGCGTAGCTGTGATGCTGGACTGTATAACTCTAAATAAATTGAGTGATAGAACTTTCTGAATGTATGTAATTATAATAATAAAGGTACGTTTGTTTTTTAAGTAAGGTACAGAAACGAAAATAAGGACTCCTCTGACTATAATTTATTGCATCGAATATAAAACGTATCCCGATTTTCGGACGAAAATTTGGGAAAAAAAGCATTAATGCATCGAATATTAGACACACCATGTTTCTAAGGGAAAATCTTCCGTTCTCTTTTTAACAACTTGTTCAGACATCAAATTTAGGCAGACTACCCTGGATATTGTTGGAATATTGAATCTTTATTTAGATGTAAGATGAACGCTTGCAGAGAAATATTAAGGTTAGATTTTAAAAATAAAATTTTAAAGCTAACAAAAATAGACTGTTAATTGGTGTGGCACATAGCTTCCTCACATCCTATTACGTACTTTATTGATTTTATGCTTTTACAAGCCATTATTTCTAATTTGTTTGTTTTCCCCATTTTGCTTCCGAGCTTACCGAAGGTAACGGAAGCATTGTGTTCACTTTTGAGAACGAAAAACTTTTATGTTTTTGATTTTAAAAATTCCAAGACAGAAATCCGTTTCAGACATCAGCGAACACATTTGGTCTGGTGTCTGTGTGTCCGCGAATTATGAAACGTGTGACGATAACTTGAGTAAATGTCGACCGATTTTGATGAAATTTGGTAGACATGTCCATTTTACCAATGCCCAGGACAAATTCGTTGGACAACGTTATCCATCCAAGCTATCTGCGGGTTACTTTCGATAAACTATAAAAAGTTTCATACAAATCAGATAAGTACTTTTGAAGCTATAGGTGTAAATAAATGTATGTTTATGCTCACGAGGAAGAAAAACAAATGGGCCAATAAGGTTAAAACTTGAACCAACAATGGGCTAATTGTGATCTACAATACAAATTTCAAATACATCGAACATGTAGTATTTATGATATGTTGGTTCGCAAAAATTGAGGGGCAGACACGGAACCAAAAATGTTCTTCGATGTCTGAAACGGATTTCTGTCTTAGCATTTTTGAAATGAAAGACATAAAATATTTTCGTTCTTCAAAACGAAAACATTCTTTCAGTTACCTTCGGTAAGCTCAGAAGCAATAAATAAGTTTAACGGAACCATCTCATCACATGCATGCAAAAATTCCTGAAAATTTATTAAATTGGAGGGCCCGTCAATGATATCCCGGCAAAATTCAGAGAATTGGAAATAAGGAGTAAAACAATATCTCAGCAGTATTCTTAAAAGAGAACTTCTAAGAAAAAAGGTTGTTAGATACGTACACTAGAATATATCGATTATATGACGCACCTCGAATATAAGACGCTTCCAGATTTTGGCGATGCAAACACGGGAAAAAAGAGCGTCAAATATTAGAAGCAATACGTATATCCGTAACCATTGCTAGTTGGCTAAATATAAAAATTTTATCGCTTAGAAATTTCAAAACCATTATTCATTCCTCATTTCAAACCAAATTTCAAACATCAACACATCTTTATACATTTATAAACGTTTCATACTGCAATAAGCATACATTATTTTAAAGAAAACTTTAACTTGTGAAAATTTAAATTTAAAACCACCAAAAAATCAAAATAAATTAGAAACTTGTTAAACTTGTGAGTAAGATAGTGGCTCGTCAGTTATTGAAAAGAAGCGAGCAGCTAATGAAAACTAAAGCACCTAAAGACAACTCGGTTAGTTTGAGGAGCAAAGTTGTGGGTTAAGTTAAAGTTTATTATTGGATTAGCAATTTACCCTTTCGTATAAATGGACTGAAAGAATTCAAATTTAAATAAATCACAATCAAAAGTTCTTGGAAACAGAAACTAATTACATGGGACGATAACAACCATATATTTAAAATTTGTTTTATTTTAGAAACCAAAATTTAGCGGGGAAAAGTAATCAAGTCAGATTTAATGGCGGATTTATTTCACTAAATTGATTACAAGGAGAAAATTATTGTTTCCAAGTTCCTTAGAAACCAAAATTTAAAGTAATCAAATCAGTTAAATGTCATATTTATTTCACAAAGTTAAACTCAAATAGGAGGTTATTTAGATGCAGGTAAACTACATCTGATGATGAATGATCAGCGCAAATTACAAACAAGGTCGAAAAAGCAGTGTCGCCAACCTGATTTCAACAACTTCACTATATTAGTCATTCATTCTCTACTATTTATAAAATAATTAAGTTGGCAATCCTTCTTTTTCATCCTGGTTTTACTTTTTCTCTCTACTTATTGAGTTCAGGGAAGAAAAGACTTATTTAAATCCCTCTAAACTAATCCAAAATCATAAATTTTTCTACCTAATGGAGATAAAAACAAATAAATTTAAGAATTTATTTATTGGTTTCTACATTACCGAAAAAAAAAAAAAAAATCATTCTGAAGAACGAAATTGTTTAAAGTTTCTAAATGCAAAAATTACTGAACAGAAATGAATTTTTAGATTCTAGGAAACATTTGTAATCTCCTGACTCAGCCTGCCTGTCAATATTTTTGCAAACTACTATATCGTAAAAAAACACAGGAAAAATTAATTTTCCAATTTCAATAAAATATGTATTGTATGTCAAAATTATCCCATTAATAAATAATATATGTATTGTATGTCAAAATTATCCCACTAATAGTCCCATAATAATTCATCTCTTATTTTAAGCGCTTCCTAATTTATAACTAACTTTCTTTCTCGACTTCATTTATGCAAGAAATATTTTCCTGAATACAAAAAAAATCAAATTTAATCAAAATCGGTTCCATAGTTTTGCCTTTACGTGTCTGCACAAAATAGTCGAAAAAGAAACATTACAAAAAAAAAAACACACATTTTTGGACTCATAACGTGTACATCAAAATTTGAATATTAAATTATTAATCATCACTATATATACTTAATTATATACATTATATATAAGAAAGTAAAAAATGAAAATTAATTTAATTAAATCAAGGTAAGAGTGCTTATGTTTTTAATTAAAAATTATAATATTAAATGAGAATAATTATTTTTGTTTTTTTGATACCTGCATATCAAATTAAAAGAAGATAATGAAACGATAACTTTAACAGTAAATCTAATAGTCCACAGGCCACCATAAGAAGTGAGTCGCTGATTGATAAAGTTTTCTTACCTTATGGAATCGCTTATTTATGCCGTGTCCACCGATGAATTGGGTATATGGCAACTGGGCGCTGGGCCATTTCTTTTTTGTTGACATGCCAAACTTGCCCTTCTGCGGGAACATTGAAAAGAGATAGATAAAGTTTTGATTTTCACAGGATCGTTTAATTAAATTATTTAAAAAACAGTGGTAAAGGTGGCCACCGATACGAGTGGGCCGTTTTATTTTCAACGTCCCCGCAGAGCGATATGTTTGGGGCGGTGGACACCCCAAACGGACCACTCTTATCGGTGGCCACCTTTACCACTGTTTTTGAAATAATTAAATTAAACGATCCTGTGAAAATCAAAACTTTATCTATCTCTTTTCAATGTTCCCGCAGAAGGGCAAGTTTGGCATGTCAACAAAAAAGTAATGGCCCAGCGCCCAGTTGCCATATACCCAATTCATCGGTGGACACGGCATAAATAAGCGATTCCATAAGGTAAGAAAACTTTATCAATCAGCGACTCACTTCTTATGGTGGCCTGTGGACTATAAAATAAATAATTAGAAAATAAAATATGAATTTTAAGAGAGGAAAAAAATGTAGAGTTTCCCAGCTGTATAGAAATGTTAGAAAAACCAGACGTTTTCTTGAGCGTGCTGAGGCGAAACTCTGGCAAACAACGCCGGCATAATGTAACCTGTAGGTAGGAAAGAGATGTCCCAGCAAAAAGATAAAGCAAAACAAGAAAAATACAAGGAATACAGAAAGACAAGTGAAATAAAGCTCTGAGGCTTTCTTAAAAATCAACCTTGGCAGAACCTTTTAGTACAAAAAAACACTGCCATTATAATAAGAAACCTTTCAAAGCAACACAATATCATACTTTCAACGTATTTTTCTTTATTTAAAAAAAAAAAAACTTGAATTTTAACATACATATCTAAATATATGTATATTTATGAAGATATATATTTATGTATATATATATATATATATATATATATATATATATATATATATATATATATATATATATATATATATATATATATATATATATATATATATATATATATATATATATATATATATATATATATATATATATATATAAGAGCATTAGTAAAAGGAACATGAATACCAAATTTCAACTAAGTCGGTCAATTTTTACTCAAGTTACCTCGGACAGGTAAACGTTACTGACAGACAGACAGGATGCATAGTTTGTTTAATGTAAGAACCTCGCTTCAATAAAACGAGAGACAGGCAGAGAAAAATAGGTATGAGTGTATATGTGGGTAATTTTCATTTTACAAATCAGAATTAAAGAAATGCTTGGTTAATAAATATGCATTCAAATATATTATATGTACGGGGGCCTATAAACGATACTTATAAGAAGAAAGACGTTTCTCTGTTATTTGGTTGTAATGGTTTTACTTGTTAATTTAACAATATTAACTGTTATTCATGGTTCAGCGAAACCAGACGGTACATGAACAGGCTAATCAATGATTTTTTTTGTTGAAGTGAAACTTTTTTAGTCGCGGTAGAGTCAATTGGCTTGGATGAAATGACACCGTGAAAAGTTTGAGTTTCATTTTGTAAGTGAAATTAACGAAATTGCATAGAACGAAGTTTGTGTTTCGAGGCTCGTCTAAATGATAGATTTACTTGTGAAAAATGTCTGTCACTTAGACGAGTCTCGATCCTCCAGCCCCTGATTCAGCAGGCCAACACGCTAACCATTACTCCACGGAAATAAATGATTTCTTTAAAAACAGAATTGGTACATAAGTGAAATATTATATACATTATAAAATGTCATATTAATTGAAATTATGTTCCGGGACTTCCTCCTTCCTAAGTTACGTCGACGGTGATTTCCCTAAATTGAATAATCATATTTTTAAAAGATTATACAACTTAAACTATTTCATAATTAAATATTAATGTCATTTACGTGGAATTTGCTTGAAATTAATTTAATATTCAGTAAAAAGGAGTTTAGAAATGGGATTGAATTAGTCCGTGCTATGAGTAAACTCTGGAATCCTAATGACTCAACTCATTTAACTCAAAACCTCAAACCTTTGAAATTAATTAAACACAAGAAACTCAATACCGACCTGGTATTTTAATCTACGTTCTTCCTACTAAAAGGGTAAACAAATGATTAATAGAAGGAATAATTCCAGGAAAAAAACTTTCCTTATGCTCGGTGTAATTTACAGAAATAATATTAACGTATTAGAAACATATTTTTATGTTTTAGATCTGGAGAACAGAAGAAATTTCCGTCTCACAAAAAATGACATGAAAAATTTGACGCGTTTAAATATCATACTAGGAAGTTAGGATTTAATAGGAGGTCAATAGGTTTTCATTTATAGTACAATATTTTGACGATAGGCAGGCTGAAGTTTCAATAAACTTTTTTTTTTTTAATTTCATTTGAGTACTGCAACTACAATACATAATAATTGTTTTAAGCAGTAAAGATCTATAAGAATGTGTGAATTGAATTAACATGATGTAACAAACTATCCAGTGATAGAACTTACTGAATTAGACAGATTTTATTGATCTAAAGAAAATAAATTTAAAATAAACTAACTTGATTAAATATATCTCATTTATCTAAGAGGTCTCGCGACCACTGCCTCTTCAGGCGTCGGAGTAGGATTGTCAGGAATGGACCAGGAAAACAGACTGTGGACTAGTGGATTAGAATGGTTGGAAAGGGAACCGTGGAAGGATTTGTATCTGGAAATGGCTAATTCTCGGACAAAGGGTACTTTGAGGTCGTTGTGAAGGATAAAATTGTATACAAAGAAGGGAGCGTCACCTATTTTTCTTAGGATCTTGGATTGAAGAGATTGGATGCGATAGGAATTGGAGGGCTTGGTGCAACCCCAGAGTTCTTCTATGCCTAATGTCTATATAGGCTTAATTATTGTGTTATAAATAAGTACTTTGTTCAGCATGTTGAGTTTAAATCTGTTGTGTAAGAGTCTGCCTAAGAGTTTATAGCGTGTACTGCATGTTTGTATATGTTTAGTGAGATATGCCCATGTTAGACGACGATCTAAGTGTAGCCCCAAGTAGCGGATGGAATTGGAATGAGGAATAAGGATTTGGTTTAGGGTAACTGGTTCACACACACCATGCCTTAGAGCGAAGGTCACGTTGGAGCTTTTTGTTTCGTTTACTTTGATTCACAATTTCTTAAACCAGGTTTCCAGGAGAAGAAGGTGCTGTTGGACATGATTAGAGGCTGTAAGAGGACACTTATTTGAGGATAGGATACATTTATCGTCGGCGAAGGAAGCAAGAACTGTTGAAGGATGCTGGGGAACATCGGAAGTATAGATGGAATAAAGGATAGGACCTGAAATCCTACCTTGGAGCACCCCTGCTCCTACAGAGAAAATGGAAGAGATGGAGGAGTTATAGGAGACTTGGAAGGAACGGTTTTCCAGGAAGGATTTTAGGATGAGGTAATAGGTGAAAGGAAGGATACTCTTGGACTTTTAAAGTAAGCCGACATGCCATACCCTATTAAAAGCCTGAGCTTCATCTAAGAAGACAGCCGAACAATACTTTTTACCTCCAGCGGGGAGAAAAAGTGAACTTTCCTCCCTAGTTTACAGGGAGGGAAGTTACTCATTGCACCCGGTCGGGTAAAACAGGGAGTAATGAAAAATAAGGGAATCATGAACTCTCATGATTCCCTCCAGTGTTGCCCTAGATAAAGCACAAGTAAATAAGGTTGATGCGCTAATAAACATTTCATTTACTAACTTTTGTTTAATGTCGAAATCTATAATGTCATCTTCACACATGTCATGTAACTTCCACAACGGTTGCCACAGTGATTCATCAGTATAAGAAACAAACAAGTTAAAAGTGGAAACATAATTTCTCAATGTAGATTAACTAATCCATATTTAAATACATCAGTTTTCAACACCATTCAATACACGACTCAGCTTCCAGCTGATTCTCCCATTTAATTTTAGCATTAAAATTGAAAAAAATATTATCTATAATTTAATTTTAAAGTGATTAAACTTATTTAGAGAATTGTTAATATTATATCTAACTATATCTTTTTAAAAATAAATATAAACCTATGTATTTTTTGTTGAATAACGTAATTTAAAATTAAAATCTTTCAATATTTTTTTCTCCCTTCTGGAGGTAAAATCTTGTACGTACCTTGGGAGTAAAAATTACTTGCACCCTCACGATAATTAACTCCCTAGGCTCCGCCACGGGAGTGAACGTAATTAACTTCATTGCTCAGGGTGCCATCACTTACTTTCCTCCCTTGGTGTGTAAATAACTATTTCCTAAGACCAGAGGAAATAACATCCACAACTCTGTGGCACTGTTGGACGGTGGAGTGAAGGGAACGGAAGCTAAGCTGGTGATCAGGAATGATTTTGGGAGGTATATGCGGCGTAGGAGAAGCTCAATAAACAAAATTAAAAATGTGATGCACTTAAATATTGTGCCAGGAAGTTAGAATATAATAGGATGTAGATTGGTTTTCTCTCGTATTCGTTATATAATATATTCCACCGATAGAGAATATACATTCTATATTTTATATAAAATTTTCGAATAAAACTTTTCAAAATGTTATAGAATATGAAACATTACTGAAGATTCTCATTAAAGGTAGAAAGAAAAGTTTCTCCACGTAAAATAGATGTTTTTACGTGGAAGGACTTTTCCAAGTATATTTTTGTGCTGCATTTAGGAAACTAGATTTTTCTCTCAGAAGAACTCACAAGTTTCAAAATACTTCTTATCAATACAAGAATTTACATACAACATTTCAAATTCAGCTAAAAGAAGCGGAGTTGCTAAAGTTTAAATCCTATTTGTATTTTATTTAATTATTATATTAAATTTTAAAATCTTGCACTATTTATGTTTTACCAAATTATAAATGGTGCAAATCAGTATTTTTTGCAATGCATTTAATTTAAATATTTATTAAAGTTGATTTTTCTATACTACCGTAATTAATCGTAGACAATTCAAATGCTATAATCATACGTCAAAAATAATTTAGAATTAATTTCACTTTATTACTTTTACATAAGAAGTAAGAAAAATATGGATTTCCACTAAAAGTAATTTAATTCTATAAAGCATTAGAAGAAGTAAAGAAAGACGTATTTCCACTAAAAGTAACTATATTTTATAAGCATTAGAAGTAAAGAAACATGTAAAACCCCCCAAGGAACGGTGATCGCGCCCTGGCTATTCCTGGTTTATGTAAATAACTTACTAAAACTAAAAAACTCCTATTCAGAAATAATTTCCTTTGTCGACGATACTCTGGTATATTTCAGAGGATCCACTTGGAAGGAAGTTCTAACTAAAGCTACAAAAGGAATGACTGAAATAAAATCTTGGTTTGACAACAACTTACTTACTCTTAATCTAGCTAAAACCAAATACATGACTTTCTCACATGACGTAAGAGGACAGCCGCATCCCGACTTGACTAGACTTATCTTACACCAACCTCAATGTACTAGACCGTTAGACTTCACCTGTACATGCAGTTCCATTTTAGAAAAAGTAGACTCTATCAAATACCTTGGGGTAATGATTGATTCTAACTTGAATTGGAAACTCCATATCGACTGGGTAGTCAAAAGAATCAGAAAAACATTTTACAGTTTTATACAGATAAGAAACTTGGTTAACAAGTCCACACTAAAAATTATATACCACGCCCTCGTTGAGTCAATTGTAAATTATTGTATACTGTCTTGGGGAAGCGCAGCCGAAACTAATTTAGAGCCGTTGTCAATAGTACAAAAAACTGTTATTAAAATTATATTGAAAAAACCAGTTAGATACAGTTCGGTGCTTTGCTACCAAGACCTGATGGTGCTGCCTATTCATCTACTTTTTATGAAGGCAACCCTGATGTATTTTTTTAACCATGAAAAAACTGATGCCCATCATAATTATTCAACTAGACATAAAATAAACAATAAAGTACAAATTCCTTACTGTAAAACAACAAAGAAACAGAGACACGCTGCGTACTTAGGACCAAAATACTACAACCAACTACCTGACAACCTCAAACAAATACAAACAATTAACACTTTTAAACAGAAACTAAAACCCTACCTATTCTCACTTATTTCAATAGACAGCAACACTAGAAAGTACTGATAACAACATCAATGAACTATATTATAAATAAACATCGTATAAAATAATCACTTTTAGAGAGACTTTTAGATCACAATAAATACGAAAACAATTTCTAAGAGACGAGGCCCTCGCTCTAGAGTTTCTCACTCTACTGAGGGTCCTTACCAAACAAATTTTTTCTTTAAAATAAAATGGGAATATTATTGAAAAATATTATATGTGAAAAAATGTAATTGATGTACTTATTTTTCTTTTTGGTGAAATAAATATTATTATTATTATTATTATTATGTATTTCCACTAAAAGTAACTTAATTGTACAAGCATTAGAAGTAAATAAACATGTATTTTCACTAAAAGTAACTTAATTGTATAAAGCATTAGAAGAAGTAAAGAAACATGTATTTCCACTAAAAGTAACTTAATTGTACAAGCATCAGAAGTAAAGAAACATGTATTTTCACTAAGAATAACTTAATTGTATAAAGCATTAGAAGAAGTAAAGAATCATGTATTTCGCCTGGAGCCTAAACTGCTATCTTGATGAATCTTGATGGGCCCATTTTGATGAAATTTAGCATACATGTTCAGAATAATTATACCCCGAGGTGAAATCGATAAATGTATTTTAGCTCCAATATAAAACTGAAAAACCGTGAGACAAAATATTTTTGAAAACGGTTCCGACCATTTTGATTAAAAGATACTAAAATGCAGACCATTTAAATACAAATCTAACAATATGAGCCGTTTTCCCGGAAAAAATCTAGTTCCTGAGAACACAGCGTTAAACGCGGACGGAGAGAGGCCGGATTCGATTCCCCGCCGAGAAGTTATTTTTATGATATATTTCGATAAAATGTTCAATAATAATTAAATGTATCTACGAAAACTAATAAATGGGAAATAGACTGCCAATTAGTGTGGCACATAGCTTCCTCGCATCCTATCATATATTTTATTGTTATAATGTTTATATTGTGTAAAAATTATTAATAGTTTCAGCGATCTTTAATACTTCATAGCGGTGTCGCTGTTGGTTTTACTGAAAAATTGTATTTATAAAAAATGCTTGTCTCATTGAATAGCTGAAGTTAGATTTTTTTCCTGACCTAAAATTCCAATTTTAAATTTGAAGATCACGTTTACGCGAGTGTTGCTCGTGAACGCTTGGACGGATAATGTTGTCCAACGAACTCGTTCTGGGCATTGGTAAAATGAACATGTCTACCAAATTTCATCAAATGTTGACATTTACTCAAGTTATCGTCGCACGTTTCAAAATTCGCGGACACACAGACCGACAGACAGACAGACATACACGAGACCAAAAATGTTCCCTGATGTCTGAAACGGATTTCTGTCTTGGAATTTTTAAAATCGGAGGCATAAAAGTTTTTCATTCTCAAAAGTGAACACAATGCTTCCGTTACCTTCGGTAAACTCGGAAGCAAAACTGGGCTAAGTAATTATGACTTCGTATATGAGAAAGTTTGTCTGAGTTGTCTCAGACTGATTTTTTCTCGTAGCTTTACAGTATCATAAAACTTTCTTAAAAGGGTACCCGGTTAATTTTCTTTGAGTAAATTGTTTTAAGGACTAAGGACAAGCATAATGGAAAGATTTTGAAATACTTTTACTGTTATAACAAGGGGTTGCTATATTTATTTTTGTAAGCACCAAAAAATGTGTTTTCTTCGGTGTTTTGATGCTGTTGCGCTCTTTATGCAAACATTATGGGAAGGGGAATCAATTTTCCTTCGCTATTAGACTAAAGGAAAATATCAGGTAGGAAGGGGTAACCCTTAGGGGAAATAACCTTTCAGAGACCAAAGGCAAAGTCAAACACAAATTGGGCCCCCCAAAGTCTTCTCTGCGTCTCAGGCCGCCTCTCACGGTAGCTGACGCGAAGCCCTTTTTAACTTTTCATCTATAGGGCCCCCCTTTCCATACTAAGGGTAGAAAAACACGTGACCTCGGACGACCTTATCACCCCCTTCTTCTCTCTTCCTCGATAAAGGAATCTGGACCCTTTTCTACCCAAATAGAATACATGAAAAGATATCAACCCACCTAACCACGTCAGTACGAGGGTGATTTCCGTCAGAAAATGAAATGACAAGATTTATAAAATGGAAATGTTCTAGCAGAGCGAAATCAAATAAATAAAAAATGAAACAAACAAGAAACAGATGGACATATCTGAATAACATTGTCAAATAAATGTAAATTTTGGTCAGGGGAAGAAAAAGATCACGAGAAATTATACAGTCATAAAAACAATAACCAAAATAGGCAGAAAAATTATATTACTATTTTCAACGATATTTTTAGATGAAATTTCAAATTAGAATAATAATAGTTCAGTCCACACCACTTTATGCACCATGACTTAATGAGCGAATTTTCAGAGAACAGTAATTATTGTTGTTATATGTACACTTTTGTCATAATATATAATTTTTTTTTCATATAAGAGGGTAAAATGGAAAACACAAATTGTCAAAATTTGACCCCTATATGGACTCCAAAAATGCTGGCCAACGAACTCATCCTTTCTTTTGATATATTATTGACATTTTAACATTTGTTTGGATTATATACATACATAAAAAAGTGTTAAATTTCAGGAATCGATTAAGAATAGTCTAACACGAATTGCCATGGAGAAAACTTTCAAAAATTTGCAATACAAAAATTTTGAAGCCATTGGCAATAGCTTAACTTTCTGGGAAAATTCGCTGATTTTAAAAGTAGTGGTGCTTTTAACATATATTATAAACATCAGTAGCCAGATGATGACCAGGCATGGTCGAAATATAGCCGATTAAGGATAGAGAAATGAAGTTTTTTATTAAACACCCTTGATTGACTTAACCACACGGTACATGTACTAATAAAGGCCAATTATAAAAACTTAAGCTATTTAAGTTTGTCAGTGGACTAATAAAGTTTTTATCTACGATTGATACGAAATATAAACATTTTATCTCTGTTTAGATGCGTAGAAAGTGATTCTTTACGTACTTGTATTCATTGTGCATGCGCGTCTCATAGTTCTGAAGAATTCCTCTTCTTTACCACCCTAGGGCGGTAAAGAAGAGGAATTCTTCAGCTTTACGCACGATTACCGAGTTTGTTTACATTTAACAAAACTAATTTGCTGTTATTTTATTAAAGTAATTGTTTATATCGAGTTTTTAGTGAAAAAACAATGAGTGAATCAAGTGACTTTGACGAAAATGTGGAGAATAATACTCCTCCAGAAATAAATAATTCGGCCAAAAATACAACTCAAGAATGAATGCCATCTTTATCAAGAGAGAGATACGAACTTACATACAGCAAGTTTATTATTATCTGTATTTATTATTTAAATCTAACAATCATAGATAAAGTACGGTACGCAACTCGTGCGAAAACGGCATTTTGCATTGCTCGTGTGGTTTTACTACCCTCGCTGTCGCTCGGGTGCAAACTCCACACTCGCATGCAAAATGCAACTTTCCGCACTCGACGCGTAATGTACTATTACACTTAACTGCTGCATGGACATGATACAAATAAAGTCAAAACGACATAAACATTTACTAGAAGGCAATATAAGCTTTGACAACTGTCACATTAATTTGGGTTGGACTGCATTTTATCGTATAGGGCTGTTAAACTTTTAATTACAGACAAAAATAATTGTTAATGTAATGTGCTCGAATAAACTAATTGATGTTTCATCGTTAAGAAAAAACAAGTTTGTAACTTAGTAGTAGGATGAACAAAAAGACAGTATTTAAGATTACAAAGCGACCTTGGCATCTGACCTGGACCCTGAAAACGTTCTAGGAAAGTTTGGCAAGAAGTTCAAACTCTGCCACGGATTGTAGATTTCCAGTTGCCAGTGGCTTTTAACAGTTTTCCGACCTAGCCAAAGGACTTGGCACTCTACCAGTAAAGGAAGCCTTGTTTTCCACTGTATAAACACGAACAATCACCGGACAAACTACCCTCTCAGAAATAATAACCACAATAAATTACAAAACACCGCAACTGTAATGAATTTCCCACTTTTCTATTTCTCTTTTAAAAAAATTCATTCTTTTGTATTCTGCAATAAACAGAAACATTATTCTTATGTGTTATAAATTCTGTATACACACATTAGGTTTGTTCCAACCACTCTTCAAACTGGTTTGGAACTGTACGACGCATGCGCATTTGGAAAAAAGAGTTCCAACGAGCCCAAACTCAAACTCTGACTGACTCCGACTGTTAATCGGCTGTTCCAACCACGCTCTGATTGAATCACGGATTAGTTTGGAACCAGTCAGAGCAGCCAGCGATCGGCGGCAGGGACTAGTAGTTTGGGATTGAGTTTGGGTCAACAGAAACGTAACCTTCCGCTCCGCTTCATTTGTTTTTGTTTTGATTTCGCTCGCCTATTATAATTATTCTCCTTTTTGCGAATCAACTGTTCTTTTTAAAAAGTTTTTGTACGAATGCGACGATGAATTTTTGTGCATATAATTGGCATTTTCTAGATATTTCTGAAAAAAATAAAAATTGGGCCTATTTTCCAAGATGGACTTTTGATACATATTCCATTTTCAAACAAATATCGAAAGAATCCGATTTATTTCCGCAATATTTATTTCGTTAACTGGACTAAGATTAATATTTGTTTTTTTTTTTTTTTTTTTTTAAAAAGAGCATTTAGGATTATATCAATAAAAATACGAATACGAGTGTGCCGTGAGTCTACTAAAACTGGCTCACCTCAGTAAGCCCGAAAATTGTGAATTGCGTAAATCGAAATGAAATCGTGAATTCATGTATTAAATAAACATTTCTAAAATGTGTGCATGTATTTTCGTCATATCCTCTATGAGTATGTAGGTTTTTCTTCCAACTTTCGAGCTTAATTAGCATTAGAAAATGAAACTTTTGTGGTGTGGCGCCCCCTTGTTGTGCGAGCCCCTAGGCGGCCTAAATCAGGCCCTGATTTAAGCGACTGGCACTTATCTGCATCAACTATTGACTTATCCCATCCATATCTTTAATATTAATAAGTTCAGGTATTTTCGATAGCACAGGAACGCAAAATCACATAAACGATCAACTCAAAAAGTTGTTCTGATAACAGTGCTAAAACCTACCACGGCAAACAGTTTGGTTCGAGAAAGGAGCGTTCCAACAAAAACGAAATCACAAATCAATTCCCAACGGTCAGTGATCGCGCATGCGCATTACGTCAATCACGGACTAATCCGAAACTGATTCGGAACTGGTGGTTGGAACAAACCTATTATATTCTACTATTTTCAAAGTGAAACCCACGGTTTTACATGTTTTTTTTTCTAAGGATGAATAAATTTAATGAATTTATTTCATAATTAACATTTAGTCAATTTAAAAAAGTTTAAAAAAAATCACTTAAGTAAACGAGTTAACTAGAGAGAGTTAAATATTCATTTATTATACATGCCCAAATAAATAGATTTATTATACAGAATGTGATTACGTGTGATTGTTAGATTTAAATAATAAATACAGAAAAAAATAATAAACTTCCTGTATGTAAGTTCTTATTTCTGTTTTGATAAAGGTGATATTAATTCATTAGTTGTATTTTTGTGCGGAATTAATTATTTTGGGAGGTGTATTATTCTCCTCATATTCGTCATAATCACTTAAATCACGCATCGATTTTCACAAAAAACTAGATATAAACAGTTACTTTTATTAAACAAACATAAATTAGTTTTGTTAAATGTAAACAAACTCGCTAATCGAGGGTAAAGTTGAAGAATTATGAAGCATGCGCAATGAATACAAGTACGTAATTAATCACTTTCCGCGCATCTAAACAGAGATAAAATGTTTATATTTCGTAACAATCATAGATAAAAAATATTAAACTGGTGATGGTTTACATTTTGATTTTCAGTTAAATCATATTTACATATTTTCAACAATATTACTAAACTAGAGTTCTCCCGGGATGGTTAAATTCTTATGTAGATAATAGTACATTACGCGTCGAGTGTGGAAAGTAGCATTTTGCATGCGAGTCTGGAGTTTGCACCCGAGCGACAGCGAGGGTGGTAAAACCACACGAGCAATGCAAAATGCCGTTTTCGCACGAGTTGCGTACCGTACTTTATCTACGATTGTTAGATTAAAATAATAAATACAGAAAGAAATAAACTTCCAGTATACAAGTTCGTATTTCTCTTTTGATAAAGATAACATTAATTCATTAGTTGTATTTTGTGCCGAATTATTTCGGGAGGCGTATTATTCTCCTCATATTCGTCATAATCATTTAAATCACTCATTGATTTTCACAAAAAACTCGATATAAAAGTTACTTTTATTAAAAAAAACAGCAAATTAGTCTTGTTAAATGTAAACAAACTCTCTTATCGTGCGTAAAGCTGAAGAATTACTCTTCTTTACCGCGCTAGTGTGGTAAAGAAGAGGAATTCTTCAGGACTATGAGACGCGCATGCGCAATGAATACAAGTACGTAAAGAATTACTTTCTACGCATCTAAACAAAGATACAATGTTTATATTTCGTAACAATCATAGATAAAAAATATTAAACAGGTGATGTTTACATTTTGATTTTGATTTTCAGTTAAATCATATTTACATATTTTCAACAATATTACTGAAACTAGAGTTCTCCCGGTATGGTTAAATTCTTATGTATATAAAACAATATACATAAGAATTTAAAATAAAATAAAATAGAATTCGAAATAGAATTTCTTAATCAAAATCGGTAGAACTTATTTTAAGAATTTATTTTTCTTCATTATTTTAGGGTTCAACATAATTTCACCTCCGTAGTTAAGTCACTCGTGTTCTTTTAATCGTGTACTATATGTGCCGCTACCTCCACACCGCTCTGTGTCACGAAATTTATATCCCACCTGGTATTTTCTCATCCTCTTCTAATAGTGATGGCTCTGGGGTGTCAGTTTTTCAATTTTTAATTAAATTCTTCTTATATGGACTACAAAACATTTTTTTTTTTTAATCAAAACTTTTGGAACAGTTTTTTTTTTTTTTTTTTTTTTTTTAGAAATATGCTTTTATTACAAGTTTTTGGGGGTTAGTGCCCCTAAATATAGAGCTAACATTTTAAATATCGATTTCCCCTCGGAGTATGTTTTTCTAAACATGAACATGTAAGCCATCTGCAACATGTGCAGATGCCACACCAAATTTTATCGTACGACTATACCAGGCCAGCTTGTAGATAATACTCTATATACGCATCAGCACAGACAGACTACAGACTACAAAACGGACACACAGACAGACTACAGACTAGACACAGATATTTCTAAGTTTTAAATAATTGTGTCAGGCAATTTCGGAGATACAGGTTTGTAAATGACAAACAGACCGATAAACACAGGAAATTATAAGAGTTATCGCTCTAAGAATAAAAATAAAATGAAAAATATTACAGCTTAAAAAAAAGGAAAGGGACAGGAAAAAGATATGTTTTTGTTTACGCTTTTAGCCGGTTCATTTTAGGGTAGAAATCCTATATAAGCCAGATATCTAATCCATTCAAAACATAACAAGTTAAACCAATATGAAAATTGGCTTCAGTTCTTACTTCTATTCCAGTAGAACCTCTTAAACATACCATTTTAATCCCACCCTTAGTCCATATTGTTCTTATTTTGTGTCCCCCCCCCCCCCATACTGTACCCAAAAAGAAATTAAAGAAAGCTTAAGTTTAGAAAAGAACTAAAAAAAATTGGTGACGGCAGTAGAAAAACCACGGTATAAAATTTGCGTTTCATTATTTCCAGGAAAAAAGAAATTAAGTGACCGACATAGGAGGAGAAAAAAAAAACCAGTTTCACTAAGGAAACGGAAAAAACATGGGTCGTTCAATTTTTTATTTTCCTTCCTACAAATAGCAATAAAACCACCCTTTCTCTAGTTCCGATAGAGATTTGTCAAGTTCTGGAAAATATCCGAAATAAAAACTTCCACACAAAGCGGAAAGAAATAACTTCATCTGGGATTATTTGGAAACATTTAATAACAGTCCTTACTACAAATCGTGAAATAACTTTAATGCTCATTAAACAATTTAAGTAAGAAAGCGACAACTTTAAACCCGGGCGCTTATTGAGACGTAGGCGACGACGGACAGAGCAGCCCAGTGTTTTTTAATCGCAGAAAGGCTTGGCGACAATTGAGGCGCGACAAGACCCGTGTGACGCGACTTACACGTGTGGTACTAAGCGTGTTTCCTATAATATGTCTCGTGGGGATCCAAAAATTGGTACGCCACTTTCTACTAGACTCTCGCATGCCACACACATGTTCAAAAAGTTAAAATGAAGTGCAGTGAAATTCAAAGATAGTTAAAGTATCAGAGAAAAATCCGTTTAGAAAAAAATTCCTTCTCGATAACTGAATACGTATTTCTTTAAAAAACTCGACATTTTTAATTTAGTCGAATATAGGAGCGTAAAGAGAAAAGTAAACGGAGATTTAAAAGAGTTGTAATAGTCCGGTAGATGGAGACGAATACAGCCAGTGTGAAAAGTTAGAGAGTTTCCTATCTAAGTTATTTTCATCTTAGAAAAACCTTCGTCACTGAAGGCCAGGCTAAACAGTGATAAAAAGGAACGAGGCTCGATCCTCTTATGTCACGGCCCATTATTGTCGAAGCGAATAATGATAATGATGTGGATATTGAGGCGTGTCCGGGGGATATCGGAAAGGGATGAGAAAGGCTTAAGGGTAGTAAAGAGGCATCCAAGATGACAACGGTGATAAAGACTCTCTGGCAACACGCACATGAAGGAAAGACAGCAATACCAAGCGGCATCCAGTGATAAAAGTATATGGGATCTAAACTCTCGATATCACTCCGCATAGAGTGACATAACAAAATAAACTCAACTATGTCATGAATGATAGATAAGGAACAAATGATAAGATAATACTGAGAAAAAAATATGGTTAGTATGGAAGAACGTACTTAGTATCCTTTCAATCTAAATTTCTTTTCTTTAGACTTGAGACTTAGATGACTACACAAGACTAACAATAAAAAAGATAATGTGTGCTCTTAGTAATCAATTAGCTAAATTCATCTACAAACTCTAAAGTGAAAACCCTGTTAGCAACGTTGTATTAGTTAAAACGTTTAGTAGAAACCCTGCTACTAACGTTGTATTAGTTAAAACTTTTAGTAGAAACCCTGCTGGTAACGTTGTATTAGTTAAAACGTTTAGTAGAAACCCTGCTACTAATGTTGTATTAGTTAAAACGTTTAGTAGAAACCCTGCTGCTAACGTTGTATTAGTTAAAACTTTTAGTAGAAACCCTGCTGGTAACGTTGTATTAGTTAAAACGTTTAGTAGAAACCCTGCTACTAATGTTGTATTAGTTAAAACGTTTAGTAGAATACCTGCTACTAACGTTGTATTAGTTAAAACGTTTAGTAGAAACCCTGCTACTAATGTTGTATTAGTTAAAACGTTTAGTAGAATACCTGCTACTAACGTTGTATTAGTTAAAACGTTTAGTAGAAACCCTGCTGCTAACGTTGTATTAGTTAAACGTTTAGTAGAAACCCTGCTGGAAACGTTGTATTAGTTAAACGTTTTGTAGAAACCCTATTAGCAACGTTGAATGAGATAAAACTTTTAGTAGAAACCCTGTTAGTAACGTTGTATTAGTTAAAAAGTTTAGCAAAAACCCTGTTACTAACGTAATATTAGTTAAAACTTTTAGGAGAAACCCTGTTAGCAACGTTGTATTAGTTAAAACGTTTAGTAGAACCCCTGCTACTAACGTTGTATTAAAATGTTTAGTAGGAACCCTGCTGGAAACGTTGTATTAGTTAAAACGTTTAGTAGAAACCCTGCTAATAACGTTGTATTAGTTAAAACGTTTAGTAAAAAACCCTGCTACTAACGTTGTATTAGTTAAAACGTTTAGTAGAAAACCTGCTACTAACGTTGTATTAGTTAAAACGTTTAGTAGAAACCCTGCTACTAACGTTGTATTAGTTAAAACGTTTAGTAGAAACCCTGCTGCTAACGTTGTATTAGTTAAATCGTTTATTAGAAACCCTGCTACTAATGTTGTATTAGTTAAAATGTTTAGTAGAAACCCTGCTGGAAACGTTGTATTAGTTAAACGTTTTGTAGAAACCCTATTAGCAACGTTGAATGAGATAAAACGTTTAGTAGAAACCCTGTTAGTAACGTTGTATTAGTTAAAAAGTTTAGCAAAAACCCTGTTACTAACGTAATATTAGTTAAAACTTTTAGGAGAAACCCTGTTAGCAAAGTTGAATTAGTTAAAACTTTTAGGAGAAACCCTGTTAGCAACGTTGTATTAGTTAAAACGTTTAGTAGAACCCCTGCTACTAACGTTGTATTAAAATGTTTAGTAGGAACCCTGCTGGAAACGTTGTATTAGTTAAAACGTTTAGTAGAAACCCTGCTAATAACGTTGTATTAGTTAAAACGTTTAGTAAAAAACCCTGCTACTAACGTTGTATTAGTTAAAACGTTTAGTAGAAAACCTGCTACTAACGTTGTATTAGTTAAAACGTTTAGTAGAAACCCTGCTACTAACGTTGTATTAGTTAAAACGTTTAGTAGAAACCCTGCTGCTAACGTTGTATTAGTTAAATCGTTTAGTAGAAACCCTGCTACTAATGTTGTATTAGTTAAAACGTTTAGTAGAAACCCTGCTGGAAACGTTGTATTAGTTAAACGTTTTGTAGAAACCCTATTAGCAACGTTGAATGAGATAAAACGTTTAGTAGAAACCCTGTTAGTAACGTTGTATTAGTTAAAAAGTTTAGCAAAAACCCTGTTACTAACGTAATATTAGTTAAAACTTTTAGGAGAAACCCTGTTAGCAAAGTTGAATTAGTTAAAACTTTTAGGAGAAACCCTGTTAGCAAAGTTGAATTAGTTAAATCTTTTAGGAGAAACCCTGTTAGCAAAGTTGAATTAGTTAAAATGTTTAGGAAGAACCCTGTTAGCAAAAGGTGTAGCCGTGAGAGCCGGAGACAGACGGACGAACAGACAGATAGACACATAAGGAAATATAAGGGTCCTTGGTTTTGCCTAGGGACCCTAAAGATAGTTCTTGATGTGAATGAATTTTTAAATTTGATTCTTTGAAAATTGAAAGCGATAATGCAATTTTTTGCAAATTATTTTTTCCTTTTTCATCAATAAAAAATAATTATTTACTCAATATAATATTATTGGAAGGCATAAATCAAACTAATAGATATTACTCTCTTTAATGCTTTAGTCTACTTAAGTAAAGTTAAAGGAGCTTCATGCCTAATAATTATCTCATTATGCTAATGAATGATATATATATATATATATATATATATATATATATATATATATATATATATATATATATATATATATATAATAAAAATAAAAATAAAAATATGTAATGGCCTACAAGCAACCTAAGTTAAAGGTTAATGACCTATTAATGAGATGTTTAGAACAAGAAAAAAAATCAATAATAAAAATAAAATGATCATTTTGATAAAAAGCAAGCATTAACGTTAGTTAAGGACACTTGATTGGCGGGCTGTACTTAATACACACTTAATGAATACTAGGTAGATACAACAATGATAATAGTGCAGAATATAAATAAATATATATATTTTTGTATATATATTTGTATGTATATATATTTTTTGTGTCGTATTAAGGGTTAAAACATTTTTAAATACTTAAAACTTAAAACGACCCACAAAAAACAAAAGAATACATGTAAATAATAAGAGAGACAAATTCTAGAAAACTACATTTATAAATAGGTCAGTTTCATTTTCATTCACTATTTTAGCAAATTTTTAATCAGTTTTTGTAATAAATATCTTTAATGAAGTATTCATTTTTTTCAGAATGATTTCGTATAGTTATAGTTATCATAGATATAATAACTGTGTACACATCATACTGCATTAATGATGTGTACACATCATTAATGCAGTACACATTGCATTAATGATGTGTACTGCAGTGACATTATTTTAAGCTATAATCTTAGCTAACAAACTTTTTAATTTTATCATACAGGTAGATAGATTAAAATTGGATTATTTAAACGAAGAATAATAAATGTACAAAATATAATTAAGGATAATAATAAAAATAAATAGTCTACTAATAAGTGTGGCACATAGCTTTATCGCGTCTTATTTCGTATAGTTTAATCATTTTATACATTTACAACGTATTATCGTCAAATTTATTAACAATAATACATCAACATTTCCTTAAAATCGGACGAGTATTATTTAAGATATGCTGGTTCCAAAACTTGAGCATCAGACCTACAGACAGACATAAACCAAATAAGTTCCCTGATGTCTGAAGAAATTTCTGTCTTAAAATTAATGATATCAAAGAAATAAAAATATGTTGGTACTTCAAAACAATCACATAGCCTCCATTACCTTCGGTATGCTCGGAAGCAATGTAGAAATACAAAAATCGTTCCCAGACAACTCAGACAAACTTTCTCATATACGAGTTCAAATTACTTAGCCCAGTGTTTTCCATTTATTAGTTTTCGTGTTTTCATAGGTACATTTAATTATTATTATTGAAGATTTCATCAAAATGTATCATGAAAATAACTTCTCCACGGCGGGGAATCGTACCCGGCCTTTCTCTGTCCGCGTTATAAGCTATTTTCTCAGGAACTAGATTTTTCCCTGGAAAACGGGTTATATCGTTACATTCGTATTTATATGGACTATATTTTAGATTTTTTTAAAATCAAAATGTAATAACAGTAAAAATATTTCAAACCCTTATTATTTTTGAAGATTAAGTTTGTCCTCAGTGCTGAAAATAATTTACTCAAAGTAAGTTAACTGGGTACCATTTTAAGTAAGTTTTATGATATTGTAAAGCTACAAGAAAAAATCAGTCTGAGACAACTCAGACAAACTTTCTCATATACAAAGTCATAATTACTTAGCCCTGTTTTTCCCCATCTATTTGTTTTCGTTGGTACATTTAATTATTATTGAACATTTCATCGAAATATATCATAAAAATAACTTCTCCTTGGTGGGGAATCGAATCCGACCTCTTTCGGTCCGCGTTTAATGCTATTTTCTCAGGAACTAGATTTTTCCTGGGGGAAATGCTTATATCGTTAGAATCGTATTAAAATTTACTACATTATAGAATTTTTAAATGAAAATCGTCGGAACCGTTTTCAAGAATATTGAATTCCGTTTGGGGGGGGGGGGGGGGGGGGGAGCGCCCCCCAAATTTGGTGCTAAAATTAATTTCTCAATTTCACTTAGGGGTATGATTTTCCTGAACATGTACGGCAAATTTCGTCAAAATTGGCACAGTAATAAAGAGAAATCAAAGGGATCAACTTCAATAATCAAAGGGATCAACTTCAATAATCAAAGGGATAAACTTCAATAATCAAAGGGATCAACTTCAATAATCAAAGGGATCAACTGAAGAAGAAACAAATCGGCCTAGTAGTTTAGGCTCTAGGCGTCTGCACAGACGGCAGACAGACATTTTGGACTTTATTGGACTCAGGGAACCTCAAAACGTGTAAATCCATCAAAACCTCAAAACCGAATTTTCGCGGCATCACAATACTTTCTCTTTATACGAGAAAATAAAAAAGGCAAATCATACATAAATAAATTTTAAGTGTATCGCATAGCAATTGCCGCTATAGTGGGCGAACAACCATATCTGGCCGTGCCAGATATGGTTATTCCTGACAAAAGTGTCTGAATATAAGGAAAGAACTCGCAAAAGCTATTTTATAAATATTTATGAGAAATTTGTAATATTGGGGGTTATTTTGAAACAATAGAGGTAAAAAAAGATTGAACAATGTTATTATTCAGCGAACAAAATACAAATAAAGATAATACTAGTAAATCATATATTATTGGTTATTAGGAAGAATCAATGTTGACTATTGTTAAAAGACGAGGGTATTGTCTTTATTTTAAATAGGTCACAAAGGGGTTTAAATGGGGCTTTGTTAAAGGAGAGTTGGAGAGATTTTATTTACTTTTTTTGTTTTGTATTTCTTTGTGTGGTTCTTTGTCTTCTAGAGGCGTTTACAGAAAGTGACAAATCGAGCCAATCTATCACAACTTTATCTCGACCATGGACAGGCGAGAAGAAAGAGAAGAAACAACCAGTGTAATAAGCTTGAGCCGACAAAAGATAACCACTAAGTCTTCATGCTGTCACATCTCCAACATTTTTACTAATCTCGCTTAAAAACTATGTTGCACAAGATAACATTAAAAAAATACATAACATAAATGCAAAAGTACTCCATTTTGCGTACAAAAATTTAGGTTTTCAATGGTAAACAAGACCTACAGTATATATATATACTGTATATACCCTTCAAGTACAGCCCTACATCTGTTACCAGCATTCTACTACCCATACCCATTGAATTATTTATTTTGTTTCGGAGAAAAATTAAAAAATTCATTTTTAATTAATTATTTTTTTCTTACCGAAGGTAACGGAAGCTATGTGATCGTTCTAAAGAACAAATAGTTATTTATGCACCTAGGGAGTAAAGTAAGCCATTATTCCCTGAGCGAAAAAGTTGGTTCTTGAGGCGAAGCCGAAGGAACCATGGTCCCTAAATCCCGAGGCGAAGCCGAGGGAATAACTCTAATTAGCTCCCGAGGCGCAGCCGAGGGAGATTTTTATTTAAAATTTTAAATAAGTTTTTATTTTTTAGTTTTTATTTAAAATTTTAATAAATAACAATAATTATTAGCACTTTTAATAGCAGATATAAGAGATTCAATATTAAAAACAAATAAGAATTGGAATTAAACTCAAATAGAAGGTTATTTAGATGCAGGTTATAATGTTGTAAACAAAGATAAACATGGTCAAAAAAGCGCAGTGCTGCCAACCTGATTTAAACAACTTCATCACATTAGCCATACATTTTATACTATTTATAAAATAATTAAGTTGCAATCTCTACTTTTTTGCCCTACTTTACTTTTTCGCCCTACTTTTTGCGTTCAGGGATGAAAAGACCTGTTTTAGTCCCTCTAAACTAATTAAAAATCATAACTTTTTTTCCCTACTGGAGATAAACAATTTTTAGGTCTCCAAATTCAAAAATTCCAAGACAGAAATCCGTTTTAGACGACAGGGAACCTTTTTGGTTCTTGTCTGCCTGTCGGGCTGTAGGTCTGTCATTTAATATTTGCGAACCAACATATCATAAAAGCTACACGTATTTTATTGAAATTTGGTACATCATTTAAGTCATATCATAATTAGCCTATTGTCAGTTCCATATAAGTTTCAACCTTCTGCGCCTATTTATTTCTCTTCTACATGGCACAAACATACATTTATTTACACCAATAGCTTCAAAAGTACTTATCTGATTTGAATGAAACTTTTATAGTTTATTGAAAGCAACCCGCTGATAGCCCCAGAATAATTTCAACCGTCTGTGCTCTTTAACTTTTGCTAAGTTGATACTGTAATTTATGTAAAAAATCAAAACAATTTTGACAAATTAAAAAAACGAGGGAAACAATTAAGCCAATTAGACAATAATGGCTTGTAAAAGCATAAAATCAATAAAGTACGTGGATAGAATGCGAGGAAGCAATGTGCCACACCAATTGGCAGTCTATTTTTAAACTAATTTTGTCTACATATATCTGAACATCACCTTCGAAAAAATTTTGCATTACCAAACGACTTGGAGGCGCAGACTTTGATTGGTTGACATCGTACAAATGGAGACCTTTTGAGGTAACAGATAACAACTTTGGTAACTTCGAAAACGATGAGAAGCATAACCCATCTGTATTTAACCCAGATTACTCATTGCTCTGGCTTTAGGAGAAACCAAAAGATGAAAAGTTATCTAAATCTGGGGCGTACACCAATAAAAATGTGTGTTGTACGTTGAATTTACTGTACGTCTAAAATATTGACGACAAAAAATTACAAGACACAGTCAATATTTTATGTGTCAGAAGGTCTATAATGCGGCACTTCTATACATTGTTACTTCCCTTATAAAAAAAAACAGAGGGGAGTAAAAATTTAAAGAAGGTGTATGGAATGTTCTTCTTTAGACTGTTACTCTCCTTATAAAAACAGAAGTGTGATATTCCTTTGTCCAAAAGTCCATAGGACTTAACATCCCTTTGTCTTAATAGTTATTTAGTCAAAGTCTTTTATATAATAAAACAACATAGGGGAGTAACCATCTAAAGAAGTACCTATAATGCCATGCACACTCACCACATTCAACACACCAATAATAATTGTACAACGCCAATTATTATTGGTGTGGACCCAGTAAATAAGTTTTGGAAAACATACCTGTGGGAGAAACAAAATTATACCAATCTTTCTAATACAAATTTAAATTTATAAGGAGTTCAATAAGATGAATATTACCACAAGTTAGTAAGTTATTATATGAGATTGAGATACTACCACTGTATATATTTGCTGGATCTATAGATATCTGAATCGGTTTTGGCTACACGTCATCATCGGAAGAAGAAAATAGAAATCATGCGAATTCAATCATCTTAAGATTCAGCAAGTATCGACTGTAAGTAATACCTCATATTATTTATCACTATGTTTGGTTAACATACATTGACTACTAAAATGAATGCTATACTGTACTATATCCAGCGTTTCCCAACCTTTTTGAAGCTGCGACTCTATAAATTTATCCTTAACATTTTCGCGACCCTACCGTAAATATGGTGCGTTCCCTAAAATTGCAGGCGTATACATGACTCCAAGAGCCTAAATTCTACTATAATCATTACTGTATTTGGGAAGAGGGACTGTAGGCTGATTTATTTAAAACAAAAAAGCAAGCACATTCGTTAATGACATAGCTTGATTTGTTCTTATTTATTTAAAACAAAAAAGCAAGCACATTCGTTAATGACATACCTTGATTTGTTCTTATTTATTTAAAACAAAAAAGCAATCACATTCGTTAATGACATAGCTTGATTTGTTCTTATTTATTTAAAACAAAAAAGCAAGCACATTCGTTAATGACATAGCTTGATTTGTTCTTATTTATTTAAAACAAAAAAGCAAGCACATTCGTTAATGACATAGCTTGATTTGTTAATTCTTTGTATCAGTTTTGTATTATTATAAAGCGCCTTTCTAAACTCACGTTGGTGGGCTGATGATCCTTTGTCGTAAGTTTAAAGAAAAAGAGATTAAAGCTTCTAGGGAGTTTCATTACTCCATATTGCAATAAGCATTATTTTGTCGTTTAATTTTTATCACCCTTTCAAGTAATCGTTTTTATCTTTTCCTAATGACATTCCTTTATTCTTATAAATTTACCTATTGTATTTTATTATTTTTACTTTGTTAAATTAAACGTATGAATTTGAATTCCATTGAATTTATATATGTTTTATGTTGTTTTGAAATTATTGCTTCCGAGCTTACCGAAGGTAACGGAAGCATTGTGTTCACTTTTGAGAACAAAAAACTTTTATGCGTCCGATTTTAAAAATTCCAAGACAGAAATCCGTTTCAGACATCAGGGAACATTTTTGGTCTCGTGTCTGTCTGTCTGTCTGTCGGTCTGTGTGTCCGCGAATTATGAATCGTGCGACGATAACTTGAGTAAATGTCGACCGATTTTGATGAAATTTGGTAGACATGTTCATTTTACCAATGCCCAGGACGAGTTCGTTGGACAATGTTATCCGTCCAAGCGTTCACGAGCAACGCTCGCGTAAACGTGAACTGGAAATTTAAAATTGGAATTTTAGGTCGGGGAAAAAATCTAACTTCATTTATTTAATGAGACAAATATTTTTTACAAATACAATTTTTTAGTAAAACCAACAGCGAAACCGTTATGAAGTGTTAAAGATAAACACGCTTAAAACAATTAATAGGTTTTACACAATAAACAATATAACAATAATTTTAATGTTAATATAACAATAAAGTACATGATAGGATGCGAGGAAGCTATGTGCCACACTAATTGGCAGTCTATTTTTTATTTTTGTCTATAATTTCTAACATTTTTTGCGACCCTAAAATATTTTGTCACGACCTAATTTTTGGTCGGGAAGATAGGGTTGGGAAACGCTGCTATATACGATACTATAAGTGCGGTTCCATATAGATGTCGAAAGATGGATATAAAGATTAAAGATTCGCTTAAAAACAAATAAAGTTAAATAAATGGTTTGATTGGAATAAACAAATAGAAGATGAGATTTGACGATGTAGATAACAGAGTGTCTACAACGTTTAAATTTGTATAGACGCGTTCTATCTTGAATTTAAACAACAGAAACATTGATACGTAGATTTGGCATCTGCAAGCAGCATATGTTTCCAACGACAAAGACAACATAAATAAAATCTGGGCCAAGGAAATCCGATTCTCACATGTAAGACACGAAATCGGAAGAGAAGAATTCCAAACTCTTTTATTCGATATATAATTAATGGAATTAGTAATATCAGCATCGAGATAAACTTTCTGAGAATAGAAACCAGTGTAAAGGGTTGGTATACGTGGCTTTAAAGACCGTAGTGGCTATAAACTCTACCAGTACGTGAGGCGCCAGACACGGGAACATAGCCAACGCTTGGTGCTATAAAAACCTAGAACAGTCTATAGTCTAGCGGGGGAACACCTATCTACCTCGATAATATACAGTGACGTCACCACTTGACAAAATAAACGCAACTAGGCAATACCACGTGTATTAAAATCGTACACGTGCAAGGACTGCACAACAATGGACACGTGGGTGAAATTACGTGAATAGAAAATAACTACTCCGTAGTAGATATACTCATATCATGACTGATTTATATTAGCAACGTTATTCAATATAAACAATTAAAATATTAGGCTTAAGTATAATTGTTAAAGAATATCTAATGGTCATTTAATATTAATATGTACTAAATAACTTTAAACATAATATGCAAATATATAATCTGGCTGAAAGAAAAATAGTATATTACGCGTCGAGTGCGGAAAGCAGCATTTTTCATGCGAGTCTGGGTTTGCACCCGAGCGACAGCGAGGGTGGTAAAACCACACGAGCAATGCAAAATGCCATTTTCCCACGAGTTGCGTACCGTACTTTATCTACGATTGTTAGATTTAAATAATAAATACAGAAAAAAAATAAACTTGCTGTATGTAAGTTCGTATCTCTCTCTTGATGGCATTAATTCATTAGTTGTATTTTTTGCCGAATTAATTATTTCTGGAGGAGTATTATTCTCCACATTTTCGTCAAAGTCACTTGATTCACTCGTTGTTTTTTACTAAAAACTCGATATAAACAGTTACTTTAATAATAGAACAGCAAATTAGTTTTGTTAAGTGTAAACAAACTATCTAATCGTGCGTAAAGCTGAAGAATTCCTCATCTTTACTGCGCTAGCGTGGTAAAGAAGAGGAATTATTCAGAACTATGAGACGTGCATGCGCAATGAATACAAGTACGTAAATAATCACTTTCTACGCATCTAAACAAAGATATAATGTTTATATTTCGTATCAATCGTAGATAAAAATGCTTTACATTCATTAGGAATAAAGAAAGAAACACGTTTCTCAACTTAAAAGTAACTTCCAGTCACTAGTTGTTTAGTCAAAGTTTGTATAATTTGTACTTGCGCTTTGTGTGCGATTTTATTCCTATAATCAAGTTAATCACTCATATCCTCATCTATGCAAGAAGAATATTTACATCTCAAACATTCATTAATTGTGTGATTTTTGCTATCTCATAAGTATTGTGATGGCTCGAAAATTCGATTCACTTCTGTTTTTGATGGCTTCTCACCCCCTTCCCACCTGAGTTCAAGAGAAAGTGGATTATGAAAAATGTCTGTCTGTCTACTGTGCAGACGCCTGGAGCCTAAACTAGAGGGCCGATTTGGACGAAATTTGGCACACATATCCAGTAAAATCATACCCCGAGCCGAAATCGGGGTGTGATTATTATATTTATATGACTCTAAATTTGGGGGCGCCAGCCTCAATAACTCTGAAAAAAAAAAATGTTTTCTCGAAAACGGTTCCGAAGATTATTATTAAAAAATTCTGAAATTTAATCCATTTAAATATAAAAGGCGTTTTCACGGGAAAATTTAGTTCCTGGTAAAATAGCTTTAAATGAGAATGGAGAGAGACCGGGTTCGATTCACTGCCGAGGAGAAGTTATTTTTATGATAAATGTTGATGAAATGTTCAACAATAATTAAATGTCATAAACAGCTTGGGTTTCCGGTAAATTCCGTGTCACGAAGGAGTTGAAATCCGACGTTTCGCTTCCACTACTGGAAGCATCTTCAGGGGTGTGGTGCATCGTGGTGTTGAACAAAGGAACCAGGTCTCCCGGACCAGGAAACCTCTAGTTAGCACCTGTGCCAAGCAGAAAGCAAGAAGCGGCGCTGCTGTCACTGCCCGACTTATTAAATCACCCGCCCGACAAGGGAACACCGACGAAGACTGTACCTGCGTGATTACATCATCCCGCCAAAGGATCACCCCCAGGGGCGGATCCAGGAGGTGCGAGGGGGGCGACCGCCCAGGGCCCCGCGCCTTGGAGGGCCCCGCGCCATAGAAAATTAAAATAAAATATTTATGCTTTACAGCCAAATTTATAGTTCATAGTGAAGATTGTCCGTGGGGCCCTGGGCATGTACAAAACATGAAATATTAGAATTATAAAATTCAGTCGAATTTAGTTTACATGGTAGAGCCTCATACCTAACTACCTTTTCGCTGGGCCCCATCACTATAAAGAAGTCAAATAAATAAGTTATAAAATATAGATTAATTTTTTTTATGTTTAAGATAGCTCGCGGGGCCCGTTCCATATAAAATTAAGTGAGTTAACGTCCTAGTGTTTTCTCACCCTTCCCCTTTTCAATATGATGACGATTTTGTTATTTATTCTGTGGGATAAATCTTCATTATGTGCCCCACCTATATCTAAACGTCCAATTTAATTCGGTTTTTTTCAAACTGTTCCTTTTTACATTACAAAAACGATTTCGGTTGTAGCATCTCGATATAATAGTTTGTTTTTTTTAATTTTAGTGAAAAGTATGTAAGGTTATGGTAATATTTGGTGTACCCAACGTACTATAAGTTTAGGTTGAGTTTAGTACTTTTTGATCTCGTGACATTTCGTGTATTTTTTTTTTTAAAACAAATAAATAAAACACTGAATTTATCGAGATACTACATAACCTTAATCGTTTGACAATGTACAGAGACATGTAAAAAAGACAAATTCTGTAAAAAGGAATAGTAAAAGAAACTAAGTATATCGGACAGTACGAAATAATTGGGCCAATTAGTGTAGTTTTACCAATTGATGTCAAAGAGAAACTTCACCTCAGAGATGCTAAAAACGCTGTTTTGAGAGGTCATATTTACAAAATTTTCCCCGGACCCCCCTTAAATGTGTCTTTGAAAATTAAATTAAAAACTCAGCACTAAAATGAAAAGTTATATGCTGAGAATATGAATTCTGGGAGTAAATGTAAAGTGCTCGAGTGTAGATTTCAAATTATAGGACTGATCACAAATAACACAGCTTAACTTTTTATATACAATAATAATAATTTAACCATAAAACCCAAAATATCATGAAGAAGTATAACAGAGCTTAATTATTACAATAAAAATGTTTCTTTTCGATTACGTTTGCAATGAAAATGATGATTAGTTGAAAACTATATAATTTGAGGGGTTTATGTTCAAATAATATGTTAGATTAAAATCATGAGCAGAAAAGTTTTGAATTATTTTGAGAGCAAAAACGTTTGCCTCCCCGGCCCTAAGTGAAGGGAATTAGCCGTAAAATAGGATCAAGTTATAAGTGGTTTATTATTAAGTTACTTAATTGTTTTTTATGAGTAATCCCCGCTCTATCCTAGGGGGGCCCCGCCATTTTGTCTCGCCCAGGGCCCCGCAAGATCTAGATCCGCCACTGATCACCCCGAGTACTGGAACACCCAGGTACAATCTACGGTCTAGGAAACCAGTATAAATACGCCGTTCTTCTCTCCAGTCGTCAATATATCCTGTGTTTGCTTCGAGTCAACATCACGATGCATCACACCCCTCAAGATGCTTCCAGTAGTGGAAGCGAAACGTCGGATTTCAACTCTTCATGACGCGGATTTCACCGGAAACCCAAGCTGTTTATGACGAAGCTAATAATTAAATGTACCTACGAATTCTAGTAAATGGTTATAGTTGTTTTTAAAAGATTAATGTAACCACGAAACTATAAAGGTTACTGTATTTATGTAATTAAATTGAAATATTGTTATAAGTTATAATATCATGCAAGTTATTATAAGTAACGATATTTCTGTATATATTTTTTTTAATTAATATATACGCAAATTTTAACTGCTTCCTGTCCGCTGGAATTGGAAACACTCCTAATGAACTGTTATATTTCCTTTATTTTACTATAACATAATTTTTATGTTCTTCCCCCAACACGAAATACTGTGACTGTAGATTCAATTTTATGGTTTTGCCGTACTATTATTGTTCTTTTATAGCTTGTGCATTCATTTCGCAGGCTTATAGCTATTTAATAAGCTTCCCCAACTGTAAAATTCTCTTTTCCCCACATTTTTCTTAATAGTGTTAGTGAACATTTTATGTACTTTTCTTTATAAAAAAACCTAACTCTATCGCAGAAACTATCTTAATATGTAAATAAATTAGTTGTAAGTGACGTCTCACGTAAAAAGGGTTTCGTAGGTATTGTGAACATGAAATTATATAGTACGAGAGAGAGGGGGGAGGGGGGTCACGCAAAATATTATTAAAAAAAATAAAATGATTTATCTTGGGAAAAGTTAACAAATGTAGCTGTCCAGAGTGCAATGCGAAAATTTTCAGTGACGAAAACTGCGGGATTTTTAATATTTTGAAAATTCCTAAAAAATCGGAAAATTGTAAACCATATCACTTGTGCACTCTTATATACACACACACAACATTTACAATGGGTCCAAAGCTTTTTGTTTTCTTTCTGTTTGGTTCATTTTCCAAATGAATCATTTTGAGAAATGCCCTCCGGACAGCCACTTTTGTTAACTTTTTCCAAGATAAATCTCTAGGTCTAATAAAACCGGTAAAATTGAGGGATGTTGTTTCTCTGTCCCTCATTATCTCAAAATTTTCTTTCCTAAACAAATCTGCATTTTTAAATTTAAAATAATATCTCTGACTTGGCAATTACTCAGCAGAAATAGATTAAACAGTTCGTTGTAATTTAATTTATATTTTTTATATGGTTTATATGTATTAAGATTTTATTTTTAAAAAAATGTTAGGCAGTGTGGTATACAACTTTGTATAATACTCGTGCTGCGTAATTGCCAGGTCGGAAAATGTTTTTAAATTTAAACGTGTAGAGTGATTTGGGGGAAAAAAATTGAGTCTGTGAGGGACACAGAATAGAGAGGGGGGGGGGGGGGTAAACAACATCCCTAACTTGTACTAGTTGTATTAGACCTAGTAGAACTTACTTGGACGGGGGACTAAACCAAGGATCACAACGTTTTACACGAGATTTGTCTTATTTTTAGGGTCCGTAGGCAAAACCAAGGACCCTTATATTTTCCTGCGTGTGTCTGTCCGTCCGTCCTCTCGCCTGCTCTCACGGCTACACCTTTCGTCCGATCACTTTGAAATTTGGCATGTATGTGTCTTGTACCTGCCCACATATTTTAAAAATATAGTGACTTAGAAAAAAAAAATCCAAAAAATTAGAGTAACAAAACTTAAGAGTTAAATTTTTTTTAATTTTTTTTTTCGACACCGTGAGGGGTATCATATGAAAGGGTACGTCAAGCTGATTACAAAAATATATAATTCTTTGGATTTAACTTTGATAGGGCGAGCGTAGGCAAGTTTGAAGTGGGTTTGAAAGTTGTCCCCCCCCCCCTCTATCTCGCTTATGGCAAAAGCAAAAAATCTGAAAAAATCCCTGAACATTCTTCGACCAAAAGTAAAGATACCACTTTTTGGAAATTTCAAAAAAAAACATTTTTTTTTTATAATTATGGTATTTATATGGTTGTAGTCCGGTTCAGTGACAAAAAAATACTTTATCGGACGTTTGTTTATGTGTTTTGAGAATATCAGGCCCATAGGATAGTTCAAAGTAAGCTATTTAGCATTTTGAAAAACTCCATCAATAGGGCACTACTTAAACTATACAGTGTGGCCTATACGGACCCTCGCTGTGTGCTGACTAGCACACTCTTGACCTGTTTATTTAACATTTGATAGCTTTAAATGTACACTGCATTGAGATGAACTCAATGATCTTGGTAGGTTGAGATAGGAGAATATTCTGAAGAGCTTCCGGTAACCTCCGGACAGCAAAGTGACAGTTTATTTGAGAATGACCCCTTTAATATTGCAAAGTTTCATATTGGTATTTTTTTTTTTTTTTTTTTTTTATTCAAAAGTTAATGGAACTGTACAGAGTGACACAGGAACGAAACTATAAGGGTTTATTTTTTTGATTTTACCAACGAAACCCTAGAAAGGTTTGTGCGCATGCGGAAGAGAAAGAAATGTTCGTAGAAGGTTGAAATTGAAGGGAACAGTGTGTCAATAGGACACGTTACCAAAGAGGTATAACGTGTCTAGAAATTTTGTAATTCCGAGACAAAATATTCGTTCTTCAAAATGATCACAAGTTACCATTACCTGAAATATTTGTATATTGCTTCAGGTACAACTTACTACATGCTAAAAAGTAAACCGAAAAATGTATCTATAAGGCTTGTTTCACATTTGAGCGGTTTTAGGCGGCGCGGTTCGAATTCGGCCTAGGTTCGGCAGCCGCGGGAACAGCGCCGACCTTGTCACATTTGCGAGGTTTACATCAGGTTTACTTTCGATAGACTGTACATTTCAACCTGTTGCTTTCTATTCAACATGGAGAGAAGACGTTTTATTGCCATGTGGGTTCTGTACAGACGAATGAAACCAAGAAGGTGTAATAGAATGCATTGGGTCCATCCTATTCTTACGAAAAGAGGAGAGTTAGGTGCATTTTACACACTTTTTGAGGATTTAAGAAGGGGCGATGACAATTTTTTTTCAAAAATCACAGGGAAGTACTTGCATCAAGCAAGTACTTTTTAGGTTTTCGTAGATTATTCGTCGTATATATAGTCCATTATTTCCTAATCCGGCCCGATATTATCATCGCCTCACCATAAGGTATTAGCATGAATTATTTCAAAATTTTAGGACTAGTCCTAGTAGGGTGAAACGGGGGGGGGGGAATGAAATTTAGAATTAATTTACTGTGCTAAAAAGCACAGTAGTCATGAAAAGCTATTAAAAAAATATAAATATTTGAGGTTTGCACATTTTTGCGTTCTGCGCTCATATTCAATGTTAACCTACTCTATATATTTTCCTGTTTGGATCAAAAAGTTACGCCTGTATTTTAAATTTCAAATCTCTATTGCGAACGGTTCAGGCCCTATGAACCAAAGAGCAACGGACAGACGGGCACATCACCCTCGGCATAAGGGTTTTGAGAAGTATCTACATCTATAGTATCTTTTAAAGAACCTTCTTTTTTTTGACAAAAAGGCAGAACAGAAACTGAACCGATAATGTGTGCACGCAGCGGTAATAGTGAATAGCCCTACATCCGCGTTGAAACCGCCTAGAAACCGGAGAGGCTCGAAGGGGTGTTCGGTGCAAAGCGGCATCAATTCGGTTTCTAGGCGGGCGAGGTTGGACCGCGCTTATCGCTTCACACTTGTTCGGCGACCGCGTAAACACCACCGAATTAGAACCGCGCCGCCTAAAACCGCTTAAGTGTGAAACGAGCCTCTAAGTTAAAAGAATATTATCAGTAAAGACACAGAGTAATAAATAATCAATTCAAATATTGCAGTAAAATAATAATAACTTTTATATGATAATAATAGTGATATAAATAAAGACCGTGAGAAACTTTGTGACATATTTACTAAAGGTTAGAGTAAAATTAGTATTCCTTCTACTGTTTCTAAGTATGCATTCACTTTAAATTATTTTCTACGAAATAATGGTTATAATAAGTAACATTTAATTACATTTTTGAACATCAAGTGACGTAGTTACGCTTTCGAAACTAATTAAAGAGGAATAAACAAAAAATAAGGAGAATTCCATTTTCACTGAGTCTCAACAAAGGTTAGTCTAAGAAAAATAATTCTAGATAAATTTAATTAACATAATATCTTGTTCAAATTACTTATTTAAATTTTGAACTTTATATAAATTTTACAGAGAAGTTATAAATTAAATGAAAATACCTTTCTTTCATAATAATTAGGAAAGGATCAGCAAGGATAGTATAGACAATCGCCAGCAAATATCAACCTTAAATAGCTGTAAAGGATCAGCAAGGATAGTATAGACAATCGCCAGCAAATATCAACCTTACATAGCTGGAAAGGATCAGCAAGGATAGTATAGACAATCGCCAGCAAATATCAACCTTACATAGCTGGAAAGGATCAGCAAGGATAGTATAGACAATCACCAGCAAATATCAACCTTACATAGCTGGAAAGGATCAGCAAGGATAGTATAGACAATCGCCAGCAAATATCAACCTTACATAGCTGGAAAGGATCAGCAAGGATAGTATAGACAATCGCCAGCAAATATCAACCTTAAATAGCTGGAAAGGATCAGCAAGGAGAGTATAGACAATCGCCAGCAAATATCAACCTTACATAGCTGGAAAGGATCAGCAAGGATAGTATAGACAATCGCCAGCAAATATCAACCTTACATAGCTGGAAAGGATCAGCAAGGATAGTATAGACAATCGCCAGCAAATATCAACCTTACATAGCTGGAAAGGATCAGCAAGGATAGTATAGACAATCGCCAGCAAATATCAACCTTAAATAGCTGTAAAGGATCAGCAAGGATAGTATAGACAATCGCCAGCAAATATCAACCTTACATAGCTGGAAAGGATGAGCAAGGATAGTATAGACAATCGCCAGCAAATATCAACCTTACATAGCTGGAAAGGATCAGCAAGGATAGTATAGACAATCGCCAGCAAATATCAACCTTTTACATAGCTGGAAAGGATCAGCAAGGATAGTATAGACAATCGCCAGCAAATATCAACCTTACATAGCTGGAAAGGATCAGCAAGGATAGTATAGACAATCGCCAGCAAATATCAACCTTACATAGCTGGAAAGGATCAGCAAGGATAGTATAGACAATCGCCAGCTTATTAAGAAAGCGTTAGATTTATGTACATTAGAATTATTTTTAGTTTAGTGTCTCGATTCGGTGATTCAGTTCAGCGATACATTTCTCGACTCCAACGGAACAGAATATTTTAAAGATAATACTCAACTTTAACTTAATTTCAGAAATTCTTAAAGCGCTTTTATACTCAAGCAGTATCTTGTGATCGAGTAAATTTAATGTGATCAGCACTAAAAGAAGGAAATATAAAACCCTAAAATCTGTAAAAAAATTTACAGCTTATAACACTATGTTTTTTTTAACATAAGAAGACTAATGTTCACAGGGAATTTACAAGCCTGAAGAAGCCATAAAGTAATGGCGAAATATAGCAGTTTCTAAAAAGAGCAGAAGTTTTGATGTTTATTTATTATATTTAAAATAATTTTATAAAAAGAAATAAAACCCTAAAAAGGCCAATTTCAGACAAGAAATTAATCTACAAAAATTATAAAGAAGGGTGCAAAATAAAAGATCATTTTATTAAGGAAAAAAACCCTAAAATCATTTTAAACCTCAGAAATCTGACTTGTTGTTTAACACAATAATTTACCATTTACTATTTCTGTTAACAACTCAGAACTGTTTATCTAAATCTGTTGCTCTGTAATGACATGCATAAATAGCTTCAAGTCAAAAGCTTAACATTTCAGAAAATACCAGTTACTGTAAGATTGTCCAAGTTTAAGCAGCACTGTTGGAAATGACTACTTAAATACCTATAGTAGTAGTGGTTAGAGGTAGTTAGGGATCCAAGACTCTTATCCCTTTACATCACCTTAAGTCAGTCAATGTTTGTGATAAGACTTAGGAAGTTTTAAAAAGATAACATCAATAAAGTTTTTTAAGCCTCAAAAGTATGACTAAAATATATCAAAATTACATGTCACACAGAGCCATACAAATCGATAACACTCAGAACTTCTTACCAAATAAATTATTCAAAAATACACTGAACAAAAACGTTCGCGATTTATTTTTCGATAATTGAAAACAGTATTATTGAAGCGAGCGTAGTGAGCTACTTATATTTAACAAAATATGCACCTTGTTGGTCTTTCTGTCACATACGTTTATGAGTCCGACGATAAATTGAGTAAAAGACGAGAGATTTAATTAAAATTTGGAATATAAGTCCCCTTTTACCAATGCTCAGGTAAAGTTTGCTGAATAGCGTAATCCATCCAAGCGATCACGTGCAGCGCTAGCGTAAAATTTTTAGGATAGATGAACGTTATATACCTTCATCTATTCGATGAGAAAAACATTTTTTTAAAACACATATTTTTAGCCAAAGCCACAGCACACCGCTATGAACTGATACTTTAACATCCTTTCAATCGGATTAAACAGTTTTAGAAAGAGAAAATAACTTTTTTAACAATATCTTACGTTCTAAAGTATCGATTTTAATAAAACTTCATACATAGCATATATTAACTATGATTTAAACCAGTCATAAAAAAAGTCTCCTAGATACAAGCAGAAAATTTTGTGAAGTGATGTAATATAATTTATAATATTAGTTAAAAGGGCAAGATTTAAAGGTTTTTTGTAGAATATTCTAAAACCCTCCTCTACCCCTTATTGTCTTTAACTATTGTTTGGAGACAAACAATACAAAATGACTGTGCTTTTAACTTTAACGTAAGAATAAGGTCAATCGTAACTAGGCCATCATTGAAGCGAGCGTATTGCAATAAAATATTGAATATTAAGAAATTTATTAATCATGATGAATGTCATAGTAAAAGATAAGTAGAAGAGAGTGGTGAGTGGTAGAGTGGGGGTACTTGGTACAAAGCTCAACTTCCTTGATAAACTTATTATATAAATACACGACTATAAAAATCTTAACTCCCACAGTAGATTTTAAATCATAACACCCACAGTAGATTTTTTAACTATTATTTTAAATGTCTGCTTGTATCAAGTTGAAATTTTACATGCCTCTTTTAACTGTACATTGGACGATGTATATAAAGTTTTATTAAAATCGTTACGTTAGAACGTAAGATATCGGTAAAAACGTCTGCTTTAATAGTTTTAACGACCATTATTAATTCATAGCGGTGTCGCTGTTAGTTTTACTAAAAAATGTTTGCCTCATTGAATAGGTGATAAATAATAGAATTTTCTCTCGCCCTGAAATTCAAATTTTACATTTGAAGCTCATGTTATGCGAGCATTGTGCGCGAACTCTTGGACGGATATGGCTGTCCAACGGACTTAGCCTGAGCATTAGTAAAAGGAACATGTAAACCAAATGTCAACTAAATCCGTCAACTTTTACTCAAGTTATCATCGGACACGTAAACGTTACTGACAGACAGACAGGATGCATAGTTTGTTGAATATAAAAAGCTCGCTTACTCCCACAATAATTAACTACAATTTCTTAATATTTAATGTTATCGCAATACGCTCGCTTCAATGATAGAGCCACGCGATGCCCAGTTAAAGTAGGATTGCTGCTCTAACCGCAACGTGTGACTTCATTGCTAATATTGTAACATATCAGCAAATATCATTCATTAATATCGGGGATCGGCCAAACAGAATGGTTAGCACACTCGACTGAAAGTAATGACGAATATTACAGCGTTGGTAGTGTGTAATACAGCGATGAATAGAATTTGAGAGGGAAAAAGTTTTATCTACGATTGAAACGAAATATAAACATTATATCTTTGTTTAGATGCGTAGAAAGTGATTATTTACGTACTTGTATTCATTGCGCATGCGCGTCTCATGGTTATGAAGAATTCCTCTTCTTTTCCACGCTAGTACGGTAAAGAAGAGGAATTCTTCAGCTTTACGCACGATTAGCGAGTTTGTTTACATTTAACAGAACTAATTTGCTATTCTTTTATTAAAGTAACTGTTCATAATTTGACCTTCCCCATAAATGACCTCGCTATCGCTCGGGTGCAAACTCCACACTCACATGCAAAATGCTACTTTCCACACTCGACGCGTAATGTACTATTACATAGCCAATAGACATCTAAGTGACAACCCTATCCTGCAATAAATAACTAATGTTGAGTTGATCGTATATAAAACAAGGGAAAATAAAAAAAGTCCAGTCATGCACCATGACTTAATGAGCGAATTTTCAAAGAAATCTGCGTTTTATTGGCTTATGACAATGTAGGAAAATTTTGGTTTAGAATTTGCTCGGGTGAAAAAAAAAAATTGGTACACAGGGGTACGGGGGTACAAAAGTCAAAATAGTATTTACCCTTCAAGATGAATGTCATTGGAAAGCTCTTTAAGAGCACAGTAATTGTTGTTATGTATGCTTTTGTCATATTTTCACATAAAAGGGGGGTAAAATGGAAAAAACACGTTTTTTGACCCTATATGGTCAAAATTTGACCCCTAAATGGACTCCAAAAATTCTGGCCAACGAACTCATCCTTTCTTTTGATATTATTGACATTTTAAAATTTGTTTGAAATTTTTAAGTACATCCTAAGGGGAGATATCGTCTGGAGTGACACATATATACATACATATATACATACATATATACATACATACATAAAAAAAAGTGTTAAATTTTAGGAATCGATTCAGAATGGTCTAAAACGGATTTCCATGGAAAAATTTTTCAAAAATTCGCATTACAAAAATTTTGAAGCCATTGCAATAGCGTAATTTTCTTTGAAAATTCGCTAACAGCAATATAAAAATGAATGACATAAATTCGACTAAAATGTTTAGACGTACATGTCTCATCTTTTCAACAAAAAAGACAGAGTACGTTTAAAACAATCAAATTTCAGGGAGAAATATGAATTTTATGAATTTCATTTAGAAGAACAAAGCACTGCATACAAATAAACTCCCGACTGTAATGACAGGTGGATGGGAATTCGGGCTTACCAGGAATTATTTTTCCACGTTTTTGTTGTTGTTGAATAGCTTCAACCGTTATCCATTAATAATTAAACAATGGACTGGTCAGGTATCATTCTCTCGACAATGAAAGGCTTTTATACACCCTTTAAATATACTTCTATTTTTGCAGTACACAAATATCCTATACATATATTATAATTTGATTTTTGTTTTTTTAAAATCAATTCTCCGAAGCTTCACGAATTTTCTAAAAAGTTGGGGAACACAGCTGAAAATGTTTTCTATTGATTATAATTTAAACCTCTTATAAAATAATCGCATGTAACTCTAAACATGTTACATATTATAATAACAACATGTATGTTGTTAAAGTAACCATGTTCTAAGTAATAATGTGATACATTGGTAGTAGAAATTTGAAAGGATATTATAAACAATGTTATTCAATTTCATTTTATTAAAATTCTATTATCCTCTCCCAAATGTCTATAATTTGTTAGAGAATGTAACAACAGTACTACCCTGTATTTATCAATTTTAATAATAATATTAAATTGTCTAAAAGGTTGTAAAAAAAATTGACTGCCAATTGGTGTGGCACATAGCTTTCTCGCATCATATCCACGTACTTTATTGATTTTATGCTTTTACAAGCCATTATTGTCTAATTTGTCTAATTATTTCCCCCGTTTTCTAATTTGACAAAATTGTTTTGTATTTTACTTGAATTGAAGTATCAACGTAGAAAAAAGTTAAAGAGCACAGGCGGTTCAAATTAATCTACGCTATCTACGCGACTATCTACGCGGTACTTTCGATAAACTATAAAAGTTTCATACAAATCAGATAAGTGCCTTTGAAGCTATAGGTGTAAATTAATGTATGTTTGTGCGCATGTGGAAGAGAAACAAATGAACGCAGAAGGTTGAAACTTATATGGGATCAACAACGGGCTACTCATGACCTACCACCCAAATTTCATTAAAATTGGACATGTAGTTTTTAAGATATGTTGGTTCGCAAAAATTGAACGACAGACCGACCGACAGTCAGACACGGAACCAAAAATTACCGTTATCTTCGGTAAGCTCGGAAGCAAAATTACTATCGGCCTACCAAAAGGGGTTTCAAATAGACATATGCATACTTTGCCGTGTGTGGATTGGAGTGAATTGGAGACAAACAATGCAAAATGAGTGTGATTTTAACTTTAACGTAAGAATAATTACGGCCTATCATTCAAATTTCATTAAACTCAGAGAACTAGTTAGTATCTTGGTTTGCAAAAATATCAAACAACCAAAGACCGATTCGAGACCAAAAATATTTCCAGATATCTGAAACGGATTCTGTCTTGGAATTTTTAAATTTGGAGACATAAAAAATGACATTCGTCTGAATAATCAGAAAAAGTTAAATTTTAAATGTACCAAAAATTTATAATAGGTAATAATACAAATAATATTTTTAAATTCGGAGACATCAAAAATGTCATTCATCTGAATAATCAGAAAAAGTTAAATTTTAAATGTACCAAAAAAGTAATAATAGGAAATAATACAAATAATACCCGTCATCTTTAAAATATTCAACAATTTAAAACTTCAAAAAGTAACGAATCACCTTTCCTAAATTACGCTAGTAAATAGAGGAGATTTTAAATTTTCTTAAAATGAGTTATGCATTTTTATCACGAAAACTGCTTTAAACAAATGAAGAGATATTTAAGGATCAAGGCAAAGCCTGCCTTAATCTTCATCCGTTAGTATTTGAATTTATTTGTCTTTAACTTTTTTGGTGACTTTAAAATACGAGTAGCAGTCAAGAATGACATTATCTACTAGAAGTGTACATATATACAACAAATTTACATTATTTCCCAATTTATAAACCGGATAGAAATAAATAATACTTCCGAGCTTACCGAAGGTAACCTACCTTATGCATGGTAATAATTCTAAAATACACTGTGCCACATAGCTTCCTCGCGCCCTAGTGTGGCACATAGCTTCCTCGCATCCTAGTGTGGCACATAGCTTCCTCGCGCCCTATTTCGTAGTAGTAGTAGTTACCTAGTACTTCCTACTAGACGGGTAGGACGAAACTCTTGTTCGAACCTCGCAATCAGGCCTACAGTGGACCCATTTTACTTCCCCGTGGTGGAGAGTTCCAGCTACTTCACACATCATACATTTGTACATTGTACCGCCGAAGCGAGTATGATGTGGTCATTAGTAAGCTATATGAGCGTGCTTCAAAGTGTGGGGGAAGAGGACCTCGAACCATAGATACAGATCACCTCTCATGACACGGATCGAACCCACTAGACGACGTGGGGGAAGAGAACCTCTCATGGGGTGCCCTCACCCTGCTCCGTCCGCGATTCATATTTCGTATAATTTATTAATTTTATGCTTAAGTTCTTTCAATCTATCAAAATTGTTTTGAATTTTTACATGAATTAAAGTATCAATTTATCAAAATGAAAAGAGCGCAGACAGTTAAAATTAATCTGGAGCTATCAGCCATCTACTTTCGACAAACCATCCAAATTTCATAAAAATCAGATGAGTACTGATGGATTCTATCTTTTATTTTTTATCTTAATCAATATTTTATATTTTTAAATTTCTTATCTCTATAGCCCCCGGTAAGTAAATCTTCATTTAGCTTTGGGGCCGCCTCGCCCCCCCCTCCTAGCGGCCAGTGTTGCCAGGTCTAGCTAGGTTAAGAGGCTTCCTTTCCCGCTCCAGCGTCCAGTCTCCACCCGCCAGGACGTCTGAAAGGAAGCCCTCCGCCACATAGATCCACCGCCACACCGCTTTTAGTATAAAAGCTACTTTGTAAAAAACGCCAATTTTGTAACTACGTCTTCACCCCGGCCGGGGTCTTCGTTCCTGTTTAAAGTATCTCCGTTTTTCTTCGACGTCAAGCCGGTGGGACTCACTACATAGGTATGAACTTTTATTGCTAAATTTTAGATTTATTTTACGGGGCGCTCTATCTTAAATTATTATATTATACTTTTAAACTAAATACAGTCCATCCTTGCCGCCCTCTTTTCTTTATTTTTACCGGCTGCTAAGAATTAGCTGCAAGGGGCTAAAAGCATCACCCCAGCAATCTTCCATTTCTGGTTCTTTGGACCGCGATAAATTATCTTTTTATTACTTTTCTTTTGGTGTCCCGCAATTATTATTAGTTGTCCGCAGTTTTATTTGGTTTTCCGCAAAAAAAGTGTCTTTTTCGTATTTTTTTATAATTTGCGTAATTTTTCTAAGCATAGAAGTGCGTAGTTTTTAATCTCTTGTTCTTTGTGCGGGGTAGGTCAAAGTTCAAAGTTAGCGTCCCTTGAATAATTGTTCTTCTTTGGCTTCTGTTTACTGTTTGAGAGCAAAGGTCGTTTCTACCGTTTGCCTTTCCATTTCAATTTGAAGCTTCCTAAATACATTTGTGATAGTTAACCTCAAGATAACCTTCTAGTTTTTGCCGCGTCTTGTTTACCTTTTTTAGTTTTTTTGGAATTTATCATTTCCTTTGGGTTTAAATCTTAATTTTTTTTATTTGCCTTTTGTTTTACTTTTGTAGTAAAAGTCCCGCCTTTATATAGCCCTAAAATATTCTCGAAATTTTTATCAGTTCTGTCATTACGTATTTTATTACGTTTTTTAATCAGTTCTTTCATTACGTATTTTATTACGTTCATTTATCAGTTCCTTTTATTATTCTTTCTTTTTTACGTTCTTTTCTCATTACGTACCTTTCATTTTTTCTTTATTGCGTATTTTTTCTTTTTTCGTTTTATTTTAATTTTTTCTTTTGCCGAAGTTTCTTGATTTTTTATCATGTCGGACAAAACAGAAAAGCGTTTAAAACGACTTATTGCCAAAAAAGAAAGCCTGTTTAGGCGTGTTCAAACCTTATATGACTTTATTCCTAGTTTAGACCAAGAGCAGGTGAAGTCACAATTTGTAAATGGGACTAGGTCCGTAGATCGGAAAATGTTTGAAACCCTGTTAGATGAGATTAACGATTTCGAATTAGAGTTAGACCCTGAATTTTCTCCGAATTATGAGGCTCTTAACGCCTTTGACACACTTCATGGTGCCATCCAAGTGGCTATGGATAAAATTGAAGCCAAAGAAAAACCCTCAACCAGTGTAGAGTCTTGTGATTCTCCCTTTCGAAAACTTTCTGATCTGCACCCCCCTAGATTGCATCAAAATTTACCGCCTCTTGAAATCCCTAAATTTAATGGAAACGTCACCGCCTGGGTACCTTATCGCAGTCTGTTCCAAAGCATTATAATTCAAAACCCGCGCTTAGCGGAAGTGGAGAAACTTCACTATTTAAAGACTACTTTATCAGGGGCAGCCTTGGACATAGTCAAAGACTTCTCCTTGTGTGATGCCAATTTCGCACTAGCCTGGGCCGCACTAAAAGAAAGATTTGACTCACTTCGAATTCTAGCTTTTAGTTACTATGAAGCTCTGAATAAAAATCCCGTTATACCTTCCAAACCTTCATTAGAATACCTCCAAAATTTTATCACTCGCATATCAAATAACGTTTCCGGGTTAGAAAATATGAACCTCCCGAATTTAACTGATTTTTTATTTTTTAGTACCGCCATTAAACAATTAGACCCTATCACGCGCAAAGCCTTTGAGAACAAGCAAGAGACAGATACCATACCCACTCTTGATCAACTCATTAAATTTACCAAACACCAATGCCGTTTACTGGAGTTAACCGCCACTACTGGAACCTCCACACTGATTTCCCCCAGTCGAGATGAAAGTAGTTTCCGCAAATCTTCAACTAAACCTAGTTTCAACCGCAAAGTAGTTTTATCCACTCAGGTGGAGCCTTCGTCGAAAACCAACCCAGTAAATTCCAACCCGCCTTCAAATGATGGTAATAAACCAAATTCATTTAACCGCCTCCGTTGTACTCTATGTGAAAACCCGCACCAATTGTACCATTGTCCTAAGTTTCTGTTGATGAGTGTCATCGAGCGTCGTGAGTTTGTTAAGCAACACCATCTTTGTTTTAATTGTATGGGCAGACACTCGGTTCGAATGTGTAAATCTCAGCTGTCTTGCCATTGCTCAAGTCGACATCATAAACTGTTACATTACTCAGACACATCTAAAAATTCTATTTCGCATAACTCCACTTCTCAAGCTTCACCCAATCAGGAAACCTCTGTCTGCGCAAAACCCTCCAGTTCTGGAAATAATATTACCACCACAACTTTAGCCACCTGTCCCGCCCAGTCTACCCGCCACAATATTGTTTTATTAGGTACCGCCAGGGCTTTAATTAAAACCCAGTCGAATTCTTACATTAAGGTTCGACTTTTAATAGATTGTGCTTCCACCGCCAGTTTCATTACCAGTAGCTTAGTCGCAAAACTTAGGTTACCTATTAGCGCTTGTTCTCAACAATTTTCTGGGTTATCTAACAACCCTGTCGGCTCAAGCACCGGCACGGTTGAGTGTATTCTACGACCATTACATTTGAATCATCCGCAAGTTAAGGCACACGCTCTTGTTATTGATAACATTTTACCTAACGTTCCACACGTTGATTTACCTATCTCCGTTAAGCGCTTCGTAAGTGGTCTTCAATTAGCTGACCCTGAGTTCTACAAAGCTCAAAACATTGATATGTTAATCGGATGTGACATCTTACCGCAAATTTTATCTTCTAATGCCGTTCCACCCCATTGCAGTGAGATAGGTGTGATCTCTACTGTTTTTGGGCATGTTATTATTGGAACACTTCCCGTTGAACTAAGTAATGTCGCTCCTTCACCATCCAATATTACTTCATTAGTTACCTATCCGCCTAACAATGCCTCTCTAAATTCTGATAATGTTTTACATAGATTAGTCGAGCAGTTCTGGGAAGTTGAAAGTGTGTCATCAGCCCCTGCCGTCGATCCTTTAGAGGAATATTGTGAAAAACATTTTGTATCTTCGCACCGGCGTACTCCTGAAGGCCGATACGTGGTTGAACTGCCTTTCAGATGCGATCCTGACTCATTGAATTTCCCGCAATCAAGGGATGTCGCACTTCGAAGGTTTTATTCCCTAGAATCTAGGTTCCACAAAAATCAGGCTCTAAAACAATATTGTGTGGAATTCATGAAGGAGTATATTCAGTTAGGTCACATGCAAGAAGCCACCCGCCCCGGAAAATATTTTATTCCTTATTTTTGTGTCCACAATCCGAATTCTTTGACCACACCGCATAGAGTTGTATTTGATGCTTCCGCCAAAACCTCTGATAAATCTTTAAATGATGTGTTACTCCCTGGCGCTAAACTGCAAAATGATGTGCCTGACGTTTTATCAATTTTTCGTATCCGCAAATTGGTATTCTGTTGCGACATTTCCAAGATGTACCGACAAACGCTTTTACATAATGATCACACTTTATTTACACATATATTTTTTAGGGAACACTCTGAAGATCCTTTGGTTGAATACGAATTAAAAACTGTTACATATGGGCTATCACCTTCATCCTACCTAGCTCACCGGGTTTTAAGACAACTTGCTAAAGACGAGGGCAACCAATATCCGCTTGCCTGTTTTGTTATATTACACTCTTCGGTTGTTGATGATTACCTCGTAGGAGCCGACACCCTAGAGGAATTATTAGAAGTTAAGCGTCAGTTATCAAGTTTGTTAGCCGCTGGATGTTTTCCCTTGAACAAATGGTTAAGCAATTCCCCAGAGTTTTTAGCCTCGTTGCAAACTGCAGATACCTCAGGCTCTTTAATAATTCGTAACTCAGAAGATCATAATATAAAAGTATTAGGTTTAGGTTGGGACCCCAACTCTGACGAATTTTTCTTTTCTCTGGATCCCCCGCCTACAGATTGTAACTATACCAAACGTAAAGTGCTCAGTGCGATAGCTAGAATATATGATCCGCTAGGTTTTACCGCTCCTACTATATTTCTATTTAAATGTATCCTAAAAAATATTTGGTTGTCTAACGTTGAATGGGACCAGGAAATTCCTTCTAGTATTCATACCGCATGGCATCAATGTATTGCGGAATTACCCGCTTTAAAGAATTTAAGAATTCCTCGTTGTTTATTTCCTTCTACGCCCAAATCCTGCCATTTGTTAGGCTTCAGCGACGGTTCGCTCCTGGGGAGTGGAGCGGTACTATATCTCCGTGTACAATACTTAGATCAAACCGTAAAAATCTTTCTTCTTCGCTCCAAAACCAAAGTCGCTCCCTCAAAAGGTCAAACCATACCTCGCCTTGAGCTCACTGGGGCCCTGCTGTTGTCTAACCTTATAAAATCTGTTCAACCTTTTATGGAAAACTTACCTATTTCTAATTACACAACCATGTTATTTTCTGACTCCACCATAGTGTTATCCTGGATTAAAAAACCCCCACATCTTTTAAAGTTATTTGTTTCAAACCGCATTACCGCAATTTTAGAGCATACCAAAATAAACCAATGGCACCACATTTCATCTGAGAATAATATTAGTGACCCCGCTTCAAGAGGCCTTACGCCTAAAGAATTGTTAACTCTTTCATCTTGGTTTGAAGGACCCGCATGGGCCTTAAATCCACCATGTGATTGGCCTATAAATGATTTTGGTTCAATGTCTGCCGATGAATTACCTGAGATGAAGGTAGACCATCAAACTGTTCTAAACACCACTGTTGAAGAACCTACCCCTTTTTGGTTAAATAAATTTTCTAAATTATCCACTCTTCAACGTGTTACCGCTTACATCTTAAGATTCGCTCATAATTGTCGCCATTCAAACCAACCTCTAATAGGTCCGCTTTCTATTAGTGAATTAAATCAATCTTTAAACTTTTGCATTAGAAATGACCAGAAATATAACTTCCCAGCAGAATTTTCCTGTCTCTTATCTAATAAACCTTGCTCGTCTCCCATCCAAAGCCTATCACCATTTCTCGACCATGAAGGTCTTATAAGAGTAGGAGGTCGTTTAAAAAATAGTAATCTACCATTCGAGGCTAGGCATCCTATTTTATTATTTAATAAAAGCTTCTTAACAAATTTAATCATTACCTACTACCACATTGTTTATTGTCATGTTGGCCCAAAAACTCTTCAAAATTTACTTACCCAAAAATATTGGATCGTCAATTGCCGCAGCATTATCCGCCAAATCCTCCGCAAGTGTATCACCTGTGCTAAGCTAAGAAGTACACCCGCATCCCCTCCAATGGGAAATCTTCCACCTACGAGAGTTACCCCTTCTCGGCCCTTTTTAAACTGTGGAGTTGACTTAGCCGGTCCGTATACACTGAAAGAAAGTAACCGCCGAAACGCCCGCACTTACAAGGCTTATTTTGCTTTGTTTATGTGCTTTGCGGTTAAAGCTGCTCACATTGAAGTCCTCACAAGTTTAAGTTCTGAATGTTTCATTGCGGCTGTCCATCGTTTTACGGCTCGTCGCGGTCTTCCTGCCACTATCTATAGTGATCAGGCGACTAACTTTAAAGGTGCTGCTCGCCTTTTAAATGAAATTTATAATTTTTTACAAGCCTCAAATTCAAATCCTATTCTTGAAACCTATTTTAACTCCCGCGGTATCAAATTTTCTTTTAACGTCCCTAGAGCCCCTTTTATGACTGGTTTAATGGAATCCAACATAAAAAATGTAAAATACCATCTGATCCGTGTAATTGGTAACCAAACACTAACTTTTGAGGAATTTTCGACTATCACCGCCCGCACTGAAGCTATTTTAAATTCTCGCCCGTTATCCGCAATGTCCAGCTCTCCTGACGAGTTGGCTTGTTTAACTCCTGGTCACTTTCTAATCGGCAACATGATAGAAGCTCCTCCTGAGGAAGTTTTGGAAGACGTTCCGGTTGGTCGCCTACGTCGCTGGGAGATGATATCCCAAATCAACCAATGTCTTTGGCGGCGTTGGGAAAGAGAGTATTTGCATACACTTCAGCAAAAAGCCAAATGGTTTAATCCCGCCACCAACATCGTAGAAGGGCAGCTCGTTTGGCTTAAAGAGGACGGCTCTCCTCCGTTATCATACCCTCTCGGCCGTGTAACCCAGGTCCACCCAGGAAACGATGGAATCGTCCGAGCTGTTACTGTTAAAACCCAGTCGGGTGTTTATAGGCGTCCAACCCGCAAACTAGCTCCTCTGCCATTTCCATAAAGCGTCATTTTTTTTATTTCTTTATTTTTTCTCGAGACCTTTTTATTTTTTGGTTTATTTAAAGTTTAAAATTTTTTTGCTGAAGTATCAGCTTCCCGCCTTTGTAAGAATTTGTTTTTCTTTTTGATGGTTAGATCCTTTCTGCTGCAGGGCTTAGGAATAGGTCAGGATTTTTCTTTTATTTCTTTTTGCTCTGTTGAAGTCCTGTGGAACTTCAAGGGGGCGTGAATGATGGATTCTATCTTTTATTTTTTATCTTAATCAATATTTTATATTTTTAAATTTCTTATCTCTATAGCCCCCGGTAAGTAAATCTTCATTTAGCTTTGGGGCCGCCTCGCCCCCCCCTCCTAGCGGCCAGTGTTGCCAGGTCTAGCTAGGTTAAGAGGCTTCCTTTCCCGCTCCAGCGTCCAGTCTCCACCCGCCAGGACGTCTGAAAGGAAGCCCTCCGCCACATAGATCCACCGCCACACCGCTTTTAGTATAAAAGCTACTTTGTAAAAAACGCCAATTTTGTAACTACGTCTTCACCCCGGCCGGGGTCTTCGTTCCTGTTTAAAGTATCTCCGTTTTTCTTCGACGTCAAGCCGGTGGGACTCACTACATAGGTATGAACTTTTATTGCTAAATTTTAGATTTATTTTACGGGGCGCTCTATCTTAAATTATTATATTATACTTTTAAACTAAATACAGTCCATCCTTGCCGCCCTCTTTTCTTTATTTTTACCGGCTGCTAAGAATTAGCTGCAAGGGGCTAAAAGCATCACCCCAGCAATCTTCCAAGTACTTTTGAAGATATAGGTGTAAATAGATATATGTTTATGCGCATGTGGAAGAGAAATTAATGGGTGCAGAAGGTTCAAACTTATATGGAGTCAACAACAGGATAATTATGACTAATTTTTAAGATATGTTAGTTCGTAAAATTGAGGGACAGACAGACATATGACACACAGACAGGCATGCAAAGGAAGGAAAAATGTTTCCTGATGTCTGAAACGGATTTCTGTGTTGGAATTTTTGAAACGAGAGATATTAAATATTTTTGATCTTCAGAACGATCACATAGCTTCCGTTACCTTCGGTATGCTCGGGAACAAAATGTTTTCTTACACATATTAAGACAAAGATAAAATTCAATAATTAATATCTATCTTAATTAATTTACTTTAAAGTTAAAAAGTTTTCTGCTGATGATTTGTACACTCATTTTCAGAAAAATCAGACATATAGATTATTACATATTATGTATAGTTATTATTAAAATTGTCTAAACCATTTTCTCAGCGTTTGAGAGGTAGCGCTCCTAAATTTTGAAATTTGGATTCGGGGTAAGATTTTTTTAGTATACAGGGTGTCCTAGGTAGGATGGAACAGCGAAATATCTCCAGAACCATGATAGATAGAAAGATGCGGTTTTCAGGGTTCGATAATGGCTATAAATGCGTTTCCAGAACGCATATAATATATATGCATATGAATATATGCTGAACGTTTTCCGTGTTCAGCAAAAGTGTGTGTAATTTACATAATTAAAAAAAAGTGAATAGGAAGCCACATTTTTAAGGTTAGATTTGGATTCTATGGCTAATAATAAGCACTTTTTACTCTTGGTAATTTTTCGCTCCGATTTAGTTTGCCGTCTGGAGAGCCCTGAACTTGCTAAAATTGAAACTGTAAGTCCATTTTACAGCTAAACTAATGGATTTAGGAAATCAATTCAAGGTACAAAAAGTTCTTTTTTTTGGCGTAAAATCCAAATCTATTCTTAATATTTTCACTTTTTGAGCCCTGCTGAACACCTTTTCTTTGGGCAAAAAACAGTTACATATAAGGTATGAATTATGAATTATAGATTGGGTTTGAATTCTACGACTAAAAATAAGAATTTTTTGTATCTTGAATTATTTTCCTAAATCCATTAGTTTAGCTGTAAAATGGACTTAAAGATTCAATTTGAGCAAGTTTAGGGCTTTCCAGACGGTAAACTAATGCTCGGAGCGAACAATTTCCAAGAGTAGAAAATGCTTATATTTAGCTATAGAATCCAAATCCAGTCTTAAAAATTTGGCTTCCTATTAACTTATTTTTAGTTATGTAAATTGAAAACACTCATGCTGAACACAGACAATGTTCAGCACATGTTCTGGAAGCGAATTTACTGCCAATATCGAACCCTGAAAACCGCATCTTTCTATCTGTCAGGGTTCCGGAGATATTTCGCTGTTCCATATTAGCTGGGACACCCTGTATATGTTAAATTTCATCAAAAACGGTCCCGTAGTTGAGTCTTAAGCGTCTGCCGGTAACAGATTTTTGGACTCATAAACTTGTGAATCTATTAAAACCCCAAAATCAAATATTCCCGTTATCACATTTTTCTATAAAAATACTGCGAATATGAAAAAGGAAATAATGGTTTTTTGAAAAACTATGTATAATAAGAACAAGGACGATATACATAATATATGTATACATAAAAAACTTTTTTCAACATGTTTTATTTAAAACTGATTTTTTATTCAATCAAAATATTATAGTCCCCAGGCCACCATAAGAAGTGAGTCGCTGATTGATAAAGTTTTCTTACCTTATGGAATCGCTTATTTATGCCGTGTCCACCGATGAATTGGGTATATGGCAACTGGGCGCTGGGCCAATTTTATTTGTAGACATGTCAAACATGTCGCTGTGAGGGAACATTGAAAAGTGATAGATAAAGTTTTTATTTTCACAGAATCGTTTAATTAACTTATTTAAAAAACAGTGGTACGCGTGGCCACCGATACGAGTGGGCCGTTTGGGGTGTCCACCGCCCCAAACATGTCGCTCTGAGGGAACATTGAAAAGTGATAGATAAAGTTGTTATTTTCACAGGATAGTTTAATTAAATTATTTAAAAAACAGTGGTACACGTGGCCACCGATACGAGTGGGCCGTTTGGGGTGTCCACCGGCCCAAACATGTCGTTCTGAGGGAACATTGAAAAGTGATAGATAATGAGTGGACATGAAAAGACATGATACACAAATTTATTTGTAAAGGAAATGTACTATTGTCCACCTAAAAACTTGGGCCATTTCGCTGTCCACCCATGAAAAAAAAAAAATCGGTCCGAGACAACTCAGACAAACTTTCTCATATTCGAGTTTATAATTACTTAGCCCATTGTGTTCCATTTATTATTTTTCGTAGGTACATTTAATTATTATTGAGTATTCCATCAAAATTTATCATAAAAATAGTTTCTCCTCGGCGGGGAATCGAACCCGGCCCCTCTATGTCCGCATTTCAAGCTATTTTCTCAGGAACTAGATTTTTCCCGGGGAAAAGGCTTATATCGCTAGGTTCGTATTTAAAGGAACTGCTTTTTTTAAATTTTTTAATCAAAATCGTCGGAACCGTTTTCGAGAAATATTTTTTTCACGTTTTTTCAGAGTTTGTGGGAGTAGCGCCCCCAAATTTGAAGCTAAAATTCATTTCGCGATTTCTCCTCGGGGTATGATTTTTCTGAACATGTATGCCAAATTTCGTCAAAATCGGCCCAGTGGTTTAGGCTCCAGGCGTCTTCACAGACGACAGATAGACATTTTGTAAAAACCACTTTCTTGGACTCAGGACGTGTAAATCCATTAAAATCGAATTTTCGCGCCATCACTACTTTCTCTTTATATGAGTAAGTAAAAAACGTATCTGTAAATTCCATAAATATTGCATCCTTTTATGCTTATAAATATGCTTAAAAAATTTATTTGTGTTGCTTTTGAATTTATTTATTGCTTTTGTGTATACTAGACTTTTTTTATTTAAAAAAAAAAAAAAAAAAAAAAAAAAAAATTGCCAAAAAAAGGTTAACGGCCCACCCTTAGCGGTGGCCATATGTACCATTGTTTTTTGAATAATTTAATTAAACGATCCTGTGAAAATAAAAACTTTATCTATCACTTTTCAATGTTCCCTCAGAGCGACATGTTTGGGGCGGTGGACACCCCAAACGGCCCACTCGTATCGGTGGCCACGCGGTACCACTGTTTTTTAAATAAGTTAATTAAACGATTCTGTGAAAATAAAAACTTTATCTATCACTTTTCAATGTTCCCTCACAGCGACATGTTTGACATGTCTACAAATAAAATTGGCCCAGCGCCCAGTTGCCATATACCCAATTCATCGGTGGACACGGCATAATTAAGCGATTCCATAAGGTAAGAAAACTTTATCAATCAGCGACTCACTTCTTATGGTGGCCTGGGGACTATTACCTTAACAATAGAATTTAACATAAACTTATAACAGTTAATTGAATTTTATCTTGAAAGATATCTGTGTAAAAGTAATCAAAAAGTTGGGGCAGCCCCAAAAATGTCTTACCACAAAAGAGCAGCACAAAACTTTAAATTCACTTTGAAGGTAAAAGTTCGTGGAAGCCTTGTAAAGTTTAGTTTGACTGGGGAGGGGAGGATTGGTTTAGTTAACGATTAATTTCATAATTCCCTGAGGCAGAGTCTACTCGCCACCGCCGCCATCTCGTATTTAATTAATTTTAAGTCTTGAGTAACTCGGAAACAGCCAAAACTCTCAGTTTTAGCAAGGGCAAACGCACTTTCAATTTCAGATTTAATCATATCACAAATCACAACAGCATGTAGGGTAAAAACAGACTTGAGATAAAGCAATACCTTGCTCTCTTCCCATATAGGATTCTCCGAAATGTTTAGAATAATGCACGTTGTTAAAAACAATATAAAACATTTCTCCACTTCATAAAAAAAAATTAATTATGAATATGTTTTTGTGTTCACTCCAAGTGCCAAAATATAGTACTATATTTTTAATATAAAAATCGGGTGCGGGGTACTTCGGAACTTTTCCTCACTTGAGAGGCCACCAAAGTGGCCTCTCTTGCTACTTGGCAGGAGGAAGCAGCATTGGAGCGGTCAGTACTTGGATGGATGACCGTTTTGATCTAACTGATTTTTTTATTATCATTTTTCAAAAAAAAAAAAAATTATAATTTCTACATTATTTTTATTTATTTAATTATTTGAATTTTGGAGGCATTTTGGCAGATGTAAACAAACTTGGACGTTTAAAAAAAGTATCGCACTAATTAATAAATATGTTCGCTTATAAATTTTAAACTAAGCGATGGAATTTCATCGATTTTTATTTATTTTTACCTTATTTTTTACCGGTTCCAACGTTACGACAAAAACGTATTTATACTTTCGGTATTATTAACAGTAAAGTTTCAAAATTCAATAATACATAACTTTAAAATGGCGGCCAATTTCAAAATTAAATTTAGTGAATTTGTTTGCCGTACAGAGAGGTACATTCGTGCCAAATGCCAAGTTTTGCTAACTCAGCAAACTGGGTTCAATTTGGCAGAAAATAATGTTTTTCCGGGCGGCACAGCTAGAAGTATACCCTGGGCCCTACGATGATAACAAACATACACACATTCAGACTACTTAATGCTGAAAACTACTCAGGAGGTCTTAAAAACATGCAAAACTGATAATTCAGTTAAAATCATTTTTTTGGTGAAGACATAAATTTTCCTACCATAGGTAAGGAAAAGTAAAAACAGAAAAGTATTTTGACAGAAGTCTATTTTATTATAAACTGACTCTACATACCACAAGAACAAACAATACTAGCGCTTCCATAACTCCTTGGTCGACTTTTAGTGGCGAAATATAGTACTGAAAAAAAAACGGAGTGACCTCCTGTCAGATTCTAACTTTCCGGTAACTTAACTTTATAGAAAAAAGTAATGGATAAAAGTCAACTAAGTTCTCCAATATTGAACTTCCATTTATCTTCTACACTAATAAAATGTTTTATTGTAAAAAGTTATCCTCCATCTTTATTTAAATCAGTTTAGGAAAATAATTAGAGTTAATAAATGTCACCTTCCTCAACCCCCCCCCCCCCCCCCAAAAAAAAAGTTATTGTTAGAAATATAATTGTTAACATACATTCAGTTTATTACTAATTTAGTATTTATTACTTTAACAATAAAAAGTACTTAAAAAATGACTAAACTATTTCTTAAGAAAGTCCAAACTTTATTATAAACTTCAAAACACAATATTCATAGTATTTCAGAATAATTAAAATTCCCTTAAAATTTATATTGTTTCTCTTTTAACATGCAAGTAATAAAATATAATTTAAAATGTATAAATACCAGTTAAGAAGATAATAAATTATAATATTCATAAATTAAAATACTGAAAGTCAGTTTGTATTTTATGGTCTCCACTCACCTGGAACAAACAAGATAATAGACAAAATTAATTAACAATACATAAATAACAACATACAGTTATACAAATTAATCAATTATTTAGCCATTTGCAATTTAATTTCCATGTTTAAAGGCAATCATATTATATTGAGGCGACAACACGCAAAGCTTATTATGTTTCGTTAGAGTAAATTCTTCGCAAACATGTGTTTTTCCAGCTATACAGTATGTTGAAACACTAAACATTAATGTTTCAATCGTGTTAATATTGTGTACGTGTTTGTGTACGGTGTACGGTTGTGTTTACGTTTGATGTGATTGTTAACATGTACGTCCACGTAGATGTTACCACGGACTGACACCGTCCGAGATTGTGTGGGGTATCATATTAAACAAATAAAAGAAAAGGGTTCGTCAAGCTCATTACAAAAATATATAATGTTAAGTTTTGATAGGGCGAGCGTAGGCGAGTTTGAAGTGGGTGTGAAAAGTGCCCCCTCCTTTATATCGCTTATGTAAAGTGCAAAAAATCTTAACAAATTCCTGAACATTCTTCGACCAAAAGTAAAGATACCACTTTTTGGAAACTTCGAGAATTTATTATTGGCAAAACCCTTATTTTGGCCATATTTGTTGCAATACTTTTTTGATCATATTTAATATTTATTTCCTACACTTCAAGACCTTTAAAACGATGTATGACATGTCGCAGACTACAATCATATTATTTAAAGTCGTCTGTAATATTGACCGCAATCTTAAATTTAAAATTTCAAAAATACTCAGATGTTGTGAAACAAATTTGGTACTAACACTAGTTCCAGATAGGAAAAAAATTTCCTTGCATTTGTAGATAATCACTAATTATTAAAGTTATACTCGCTACACTCGCCTGTTTGCAGCAATATTTATTGAATAAAATAATTGCAGGCTCGCTACGCTCGCCTTTTGTTACTGCTTTAGTAGTTATTTTAATTAAAATAAGTTATTGGAGGCTCGCTACGCTCGCCTATTGTACAGCATTTATAGTTAATATTTATTAAATAAGGTCATTAAAGGCTCGCTGTGCTCGCCTGTTTCAGCTGCATTATTAGTTAATTCCTTATAGAATGCTATTGCAGACTCGCTACGATCGCCTATTTGTACTGACTTATTAGTTAATTTCTTATAAGAAGTCATAGCAGGCTCGCTACGCTCGCCTGTTTTACAGCCTTTGCACAAACACATTATTTAATAAGATTATTACAGCATTGGTAGTTAATATTTATTAAATAAAGTAATTGCAAGCTCGCTACGCTCGCCTGCTTGAACTGCATTTTGGTTAATTTCTTATAAAATGTTATTGCAGGCTCGCCATGCTCGCCTGTTTATACAGCTGATTTAGAAGATCTTTATTCAACACATATACAGGCTCGCTGCCTAGACAGTAGACAGTTGGGCTTTATCATATATTTTTGCATTTGTAGACATCTTTATTTTAAAGTTTTTACATTTATCACAGCGATTTAATAAATGCATCTAGACATAAATTTGTTGAATAAACAGGCGAACTTATCGAGCCTTGTAAATGTTATCTAGCAGGCGAGCGCAGATAGCCTTCTAGCTTATTCACGCTTTTCCTACTTTTAGAGACCTTTAAAACTATGTATAACATGCCATGCTGATTATAATATTTTTTTTAGTTGTCTACCAAATTGGCGCCATCTTGAAAATATCAAGTGTGAAATGTTAAGTTACATAGTCCTCTTCTACATTTCAAGACCTTTAAATTGTTAAATAACATGTTATACGGACTAAAATTGTTTTGTTTTGTCGTCAAAACATATTGGTCGCCATCTTGAAAATATGAAGTGTGGAATTTAATTCGTTACATATTATTTTCCTTCTTTTAAAGACCTTTAAAACGATGTAAACGACATTATGCTGACTAAATATTTTTTATTTTAGTCATCCGCCATCTTGGAAATATGAAGTGTGGAATTTAGTTCGTTACATATTCTTTTCCTTCTCTTAAAGACCTTTAAAACGATGTATAACACATTATGCTGACTAAAAATTTTTATTTTGGTCGTCCGCCATATTGGAAATGTTTTGTGTGGAATTTCCAAAAACTATACAGTTATGACAAATTGTTAGAAGCACCTGTGTGCCAAATTTCGTTCAAATCAATCAATTTTTACGCCAGTTATCGTTGGACAAACAAACACACAAACACGCAAACACAAAAACTTTTCAAATCCCAAGTCTCTGAAATGAAGAACTCACTGCGCTCGTTCAATAAGGGCAGAAACAGTCTAAAGAAGAACATTCCGTACACCTTCTTTAGATTGTTACTCCCTTCTGTTTTCTAATAAGGGTAGTAACAATCTAAAGAAGTGCCGATGTTATTACGTAACGAAATTGAATATAGTGTTTTAAAAATAAAATAAAAAATTTATACGTCCGTGAATTATGTGAGCTTTTTAGGGTTTACTTTATAAATTACTGTTCTTTAAAATAGAGGATAGACTAGGATATAGGAATAATCCAGGCAGTGAGGAATTAATCGTGTACAGTATACGCTGGAACTAAACACAGAAATTAATAGCTCAATCCCCAAGGTAAGGATTATTCCATTGTATTGATCACACCCATGCCTGTTTAATGAACGACTCATACATCCTACTATAACCACGTCTGTATCGTTTAAAGCTGATTTCAAACGCCTTTAGAATAACACAAACATCTAACAAATATTACTTAACCCATTCAATGCGGGTAGATGCACTGTGGATCCATGCCGTGCTAACGCTCCTAGCTGGTGGATCCAAGCCCTCCCTTTCAGCCCTCAGTAGCTCTATTCTCCGTGCCTCGAGTAGAACCATCTTGCAAGGCTCCGTCAGGCCCGCTCACGTTTGTATCCACAGTGGATCCAAGCCCTCCCTTTCAGCCCTCTGTAGCTCTATTCTCCGTGCCTCGAGTAGAACCATCTTGCAAGGCTCCGTCAGGCCCGCTCACGTTTGTATCCACAGTGGATCCAAGCCCTCCCTTTCAGCCCTCTGTAGCTCTATTCTCCGTGCCTCGAGTAGAACCATCTTGCAAGGCTCCGTCAGGCCCGCTCACGTTTGTATCCACAGTGGATCCAAGCCCTCCCTTTCAGCCCTCTGTAGCTCTATTCTCCGTGCCTCGAGTTGAACCATCTTGCAAGGCTCCGTCAGGCCCGCTCACGTTTGTATCCACAGTGGATCCAAGCCCTCCCTTTCAGCCCTCTGTAGCTCTATTCTCCGTGCCTCGAGTAGAACCATCTTGCAAGGCTCCGTCAGACCCGCTCACGTTTGTATCCACAGTGGATCCAAGCCCTCCCTTTCAGCCCTCAGTAGCTCTATTCTCCGTGCCTCGAGTAGAACCATCTTGCAAGGCTCCGTCAGGCCCGCTCACGTTTGTATCCACAGTGGATCCAAGCCCTCCCTTTCAGCCCTCTGTAGCTCTATTCTCCGTGCCTCGAGTTGAACCATCTTGCAAGGCTCCGTCAGGCCCGCTCACGTTTGTATCCACAGTGGATCCAAGCCCTCCCTTTCAGCCCTCTGTAGCTCTATTCTCCGTGCCTCGAGTAGAACCATCTTGCAAGGCTCCGTCAGGCCCGCTCACGTTTGTATCCACAGTGGATCCAATTTTTTTTTTTTTTTTTTAAATTAAATTTTAAAAACGTTTAGATAAATACAGTCACTAAGGTAGGTTCATGAATTGGATTACTCATTGAATGGGTTTATAGTAGAAATGTACACAATTATCTTAGATATGTAACTCCACTTAAAATCATATAAGTAAGAACCTAAAATTTATCGCAATAAGTTTTTAATATATTTTTTCCTGCAGAAGGGAGAAAACACTAACTTTCCACCCTAGTTTATAAGGAGGAAATGATCCCATTACAGCCTAGTTGTGAAAATGAGAGAGGAAAGCAAAAATTAGGGTGGAAAGTAATAAATCAGGGTGGAAAGTAATAAATCAGGGTGGAAAGTAAGTACCCCATTAGCTTAAGTTAATAATACTGACGTTAATCTAAGAAATAATATAATATTAAGATCTGTAAGCAGTAGAGCCAACTTATTTTCTTTAAAAAATCAGTGTTGCCTATTATGTAACAAGTAGCAGTTCTGTTTATCTGAGTTTTTATGTTTTAATTTTTTTTATGTTTTTGATAAAATTAAAGGTATACAAAATTGTAAATTTAGTTATTAATACCGAAATAAATAGTTAAAATCTAAATCTTTGGTTTTATTTGTGTTATTTTTCTCCCTTCTAGAGGAAAAATCTTGTGCGTACCTCAGGAGCAAAAAGTCATAGTACCCTCACGCCTCAGGACTAAATAACTCCTTTAGCTACGCCTCGGGATTAAACTTAATGGTTCCCTCGGCTGCACTTCAGGAACCAACTAAATAACTCCTCGGCTACGCCTCGGGATTAGGACAGTATGTCCCTGGCAACGCCTCAGAAACCAACAATAACGCTCAGTGTGTAATGACTTTGTTTCCTCCCTTGGTGCGTAAATAAATATTTAATTTTTTAGCCAACTGAATCGCAGAGGGAAATAGATTCTCTCAAAAAGCAGGCAAGAAAAAGGTAAAAAAAAATAAAATAAAAATAAATTATAACCCGTCATATGTATAACCTTTTTTTTGAAACCCGTCGAAATGAAGATCGTAAATATAGGATATGTCAAAACAAATAAAATAACTTCCGGATTTCTTCCGAACTAACTTTCGCTACAGCAAAATTTGCTGAAAACTAATTAAATTCTGTTGAAAGATGGCTAAAAGTATTAAAATAATGCATTGTCATTGTGTTCTGAGCTATTCTAAAAGTTTATATGTCTAAATACTCGGGAAGTTAAAAATCGATTGCAAGAGTTGTACTGGACAAACAAACAAACAAACAAGAAAGCAAGCTAATAAAAACGTAGTAAAAAGTGAAGACTGAGCAACCTTCTGTCATATCCTAAATTTCTAGAACTATACTTAAGGCCTCTTTCACACGGTGCGGGTGCGGGCCCGCACTAGCATCTAACACGAGGGTGTGGGCCAGCAGTGCCTTTTTACACGGTGCGGGCCCGCACTCGCATCTAACACGAGGGTGCGGGCCCGCAGTGCCTTTTTACATGGTGCGGGCCCGCGCCCGCACCCGCCTCTAGTCAGTGTGAGAAGACCAGCCGAGTAGTAAGGATAAACATCGAGTGTATTTACTTTATCTGCTGAATTTATCTGTATTTTGTTACTTTATCAGTATCTTGGAATCTTGGTTGAGATTGGATCAATCTTGAGCTATATGTTATATATAAACAAATTTAAATGGTATGTACATACATACAGGGTGGTCCAAAAGTCTCCCCCCCCCCCTTAACTTTTGAACGGTTTGAGATAAATTATTGAAACTTGGGGGATCTCTACCATGCAAAGGGAAGTTTGTTTTCATGCAATCACCCACTAGGGGCAACCACCCACTTTGCCCCCAGGCCACCCAACTTCAAAATTTCAAATTGGAGCGTATATTTTTGATAGCATATTTGGATTCTACGGTGAAAAATAATAAACTTTTACATGAAACTATTTTTTCTATCTCCAATATTTTGCTCCCTACAGGGGGGCGAAGATAGCAAAATAACCCTTCCGAAATAGTAAAAAAATAACACTTAGATCGTTATAAAGTCTAAACGGTTTGAAATAAAGTCATGGAACTTGGGGGATCTGCACCATGTAAAGGGAAGTGTTTAATCATCCACTCGCGTACTTGGGGCAACCTCCATTTTGCCCCCAGGCGCTGAAATCTACGATTTTTATACCTTTGCCCCCCTATAGGGGGCAAAATATTAGAGGTAGAAAAAAATGTTTGAAGTAAAATATTTTTATTTTTTGCCCTAGAATCTAAATCTGCTATCAAAAATATACATTCTAGGACAAAATTTTGAAGTTAGGTGGACTAGGGGCAAAATGGGAGGTTGCCCCTACAGTGCGGTTGCATGAAAACAAACTTCCCTTTACATGGTACGGATCCCCTAAGTTTCATTAATTTATCTCTAACCGTTTAGATTTTACAACGAATTATCGGTAGGGTAATTTTGCTATCTTTGCCCACCTATAGGGGGCAAAATATTGGGAATAGAAAAAAAAGTTTCAAGTAAAAGTTTATTTTTTCACTGTAGAATCCAAATATGCTATCAAAAATATACACTCCAATTTGAAATTTTGAAGTTGGGTGGCCTGGGGGCAAAGTGGGTGGTTGCCCCTAGTGGGTGATTGCATGAAAACAAACTTCCCTTTGCATGGTAGAGATCCCCCAAGTTTCATTAATTTATCTCAAACCGTTCAAAAGTTAAGAGGGGGGGGGGGGGAGACTTTTGGACCACCCTGTATAATAAATGTTTATCCTATTTGCACTAAGACTGTTGTAGGCTTCCCCTCTTATTAACCTATTACATAGCTTGAGTATATGCGAGGTTTTGTGGGCTGAGAAATTCGGTACTTTCATAGTGACCAACCACAAGAAAGAATACATCTGAAATGGTCTAAATTGGTACACAGGGGTACGGGGTACAATAGTGTCCTCCTGAACGGCTGAACCGATCCGCACAAAATTCGGCACGGTCCTAGTGACCAACCACAGGAAGGTATACATCTGAAATGGTCCAAATTGGTACACAGGGGTACGGGGTACAAAAATTAAAATAGTATATGCCTTTCATGATGCATGTCGTTGGAAAGCTCTATAATACAGTTATTGTTGTTATGTTCATTTTTGTCATATTTTCATTTAAGAGGTGGGGGGGGGGGGGGGGTAAAATAGAAAAAAAATGCTTTTAAATTAAAAATTAGAAATATTACTATTTTTGATCCGATTTCAGCTGTTTATAAATAAAAATGTTTTTATTAACTATCAGCTGTTTTAATGACTCATTGACTGTCAATTATGCACACGTCAGCTCAATATTACAAGCGGACTACTGCATTGCACACCTAGTATTATATGTGAAGGACACGATTATATTCATAAATCGTTATTTATAACAGCCTTAAATTAAAGCATTATTAAAGTTGTAAATATAAAAATGTATATACTAGATGTGCAATGCAGTTGTCTGCTTGCAATATTGAGCTGACGTGTGCATTTTAATCTTAACCAATAAACATTTGTATTTATAAACAGCTGAAATCGGATCAAAAATAGTAAAATCTTTATTTTTAATTAAAAAGCATTTTTTCCTGTTTTTCTATTTTACCCCCTCTTAAATGAAAAATATGTCAAAAGTGAACATAACAACAATAACTGTACTCGTAAAGAGCTTTCCAACGACAAGCATCATGAAGGGCATACACTATTTTCACTTTTGTTCCCCGTACCCCGTACCCCTGTGTACGAATTTGGACCATTTCAGATTGATACCTTCCTGCGGTTGGTCACTATGACCTTACCGAATTTCGTGAGAATCGGTTCAGCCGTTCAGGAGGAAACTTTTGTACCCCGTTCCTCGTAACCCTGTGTACCAATATGGACTATTTCAGATTTATACCTTCCTGTAGTTAGTCACTATGATCGTGCCAAATTTTGTACAGATCGGTTCAGCCGTTCAGGAGGAGTATGCGTCAGAAAAAATGCAAAGTGTAGTATAAGAGCTTCACTTCGCTCAGCTAAAAAATAAGCACAGATAATATAATGAATGAAAGTACAATCAGAAATAGAATGGTAGAGAAGAGCAATTTAAAGTAATGATTTAATAGAACAGCAGTAATAAATTCATTCAGATCAGACAATGGTCATTGATTTTCTTATAATCTTTCTTTTGTTGAGGAAAGCTTTTTATTTTCATAGACTGCAAAGAATATTTTATTCGTTTTTTCATATACATTTTTCTATAACCCACAGAAAGTTAATTAAAATTGACCTTTAGAATTAATTAAGATTGATCTTTTACTATAGGATATAGATATCTAATGGAATTACTTTAATACATCCTAAAGAAAAAAAATAGACATCGATCCTTTCGAAACCTATGAAATTTTAATAAAAAAAATTAAATCTCAGTCACAGACATAGGGAGTTAGAGTGCACATGATTTATTCAAGGAGTACAAAAGGGTCGAAGGTTGGTGGGCAGAGAAAAGGGCGTAGAAATAGAGAAGGGAGTAGAAGCGAATAACTTCCCAGTTACTTACCAAGAGAAGGGGCAACCGGGATTTTTAGGTTTCACTGTTTGTTCGACCAAGACCAACTCTAAGTTCATTTGCCGGCTAAATATTTTACGAAGCCGAAGCCAAATGGAAGCTTTTTCTCTGCTTTTGTTACCTGAGTAATCCCGTTTTTGTTCTCCCCACAAAGTAAGAAAGGGAAAAAGGTAGTACTTCAAAACCTTATTTTCTTAACTTCTTATGCTGGGTGCAAAAAATCGCGCTACTGAATCAAATTAGATGCAAATAAGTGGAAAGGGTTAAAGGGTAGAAATCATCTTATTTTTAACGAACAATTTTTTTAAAAAAAATTCTACCTCTGGAGAACAATGGAATGACGACATAAATAAGCATGATTAAATGCCAACAATTTTAAACGTAATAAACTATACCTGACTAGAATAAAAGAGAAAAAAGTGAAGACACCAAGGAATTTGAATAAGATAAATAAGACTCTAAATACTGCCACATAAAACTTAGAAAAGAAACCAAAAGGTTCTAAACACTGCCACATAAATAACATATAACTTAAAAAATCGGGTACGGGGTACCTCGGAACTTTTCCTCACTTCAGAGGCCACTAAAGTGGCCTCTCCTGCTGCGAAGCAGCAGGAGGAAGCAGTATTAGACGTGGACAGTACTTGGATGAGTGACCTTTCTGAACTAACTGATTTATTATCATTTTTACAAAATAACCTTATTTTTAATACTTATATACTATTTAATTATTTGAAGTTTGGCGGTATTTTGACAGATGTAAACAAACTTTGACGTCATCAAAATTATCGCACTATTAAATAACTATATTCGCTTATAACTTTTAAACTAGTTAATAGAATTTCATCCGGTTTTTTTTTATATTTGTTCCTTAATTTTTTCCGGTTCCAATGATATGCTATAAGTCAAAGACCTATATGTAATTTCAGTATTATTAACCGTCAAAGTTTAAAAATTCAAAAATTGATCACTTCAAATTGGCGGCCAAAATCAAAATGAAATTTAGTGGGCTTGTTTGTCATACTGAGAGGTACATTCGAGCCAAATTTCAACTCGATCAGGACCACTTTCGATTAATTACGATTTTTTTAAATTTTTGCTGACTCAGGAAACTGGGTTCAAGATGGCGGAAAAAGTTGATTTTCCGCGCGGAACAACTACAGGTTAGGACTAATTTTACTGCCAAATTGCAACTCTCTAGGTTAAATACCTTGGGCGCTACGATGATAACACACATACACACATACACAAATACACATATACACACATACACAAACACATACATACGTCATGCTGAAAACCACTCAGGAGGTCTTAAAAACACCTCAAACGGATAATTCCGTTGAAATCTCGAAAAAAAATTGTTTGATGAAAACAATACTTTTCCTACTATTAGTAGTGAGGAAAAGTAAAAAGAAACCTGGAAGAGTAGAGATTTTATGTATATGATGGTTTATGCAAAAGTAAAGAACATTATTAATGAACGACCTATTTTATTTTTATATGAATATACACATATTATATCCAAATATGTACGAGCTACTTACTTTATTAGGCTATATAACTTATCAAAAGTTGCCCTTTATTCCAAATTCCAAAATTCCACCCTCGGCGGTCCTCCCAGATCCAGCAGATGATATAATATTCAAGAATACATAAATAACTATAAAAACAACCCGTTTGCTATTGAAAATAGCGACCAAATTTATGACTTAAAAAATCTAGCTCAAACGAATAGTCCCCAGGCCACCATAAGAAGTGAGTCGCTGATTGATAAAGTTTTCTTACCTTATGGAATCGCTTATTTATGCCGTGTCCACCGATGAATTGGGTATATGGCAACTGGGCGCTGGGCCATTTCTTTTTTGTTGACATGTCAAACTTGCCCTTCTGCGGGAACATTGAAAAGAGATAGATAACATTTTGATTTTCACAGGATCGTTTAATTAAATTATTTAAAAAAACAGTGGTACACGTGGCCACCGATACGAGTGGGCCGTTTTCTTTTCAACGTCCCCGCAGAGCGATATGTTTGGGGCGGTGGACTAGAGGTTTTTCATGTATAAAATTATTTGAATAATTGAATAATTTTATAATTGAATTTACTTTTTATAAATAAATATATTTCATGGTCGAACCCGAGCAGGCTAGCTAATTTAATAATAAAAGAATAGTGTGGTTGTAAAAAAAAAATTATTTGTTTAAATATTCGATCGAATAGCACACACATTTCTTAACGAATTTTTAATACGGAGTAATAACAAGATATGCTTTGAGCAGTAAATCAAGTGCAGCAAATTTAACAAACTGCTTTTATATAAAGAACGCGGCGATTGAAGAATTCAAATTGGTTTAAAGCATTTAATACTATAAATAATAGATATACGAGTATTATGTTAACATTAATATATAATATCAATACTATTAACGTAGTATTTTAATGTCCTTGTTGTTTATATAGTTAATAATATAGTGACAATAAATATGTTTAACTCCCCTCACTATTCAAGGTTTTGAAATATGTTTATAATTTATTTCCTTCTCACTAATTTCTGAATTATTATATTTATAAAAATAAAGCAATTAGCTCTTCGTATTTTCCAGTAAAGGTTCGAAAAATTGATGACTATACAGCACAGGGTTGAAGAAATAAGCAATTAGTAAAACTCAGGTGTCAAGGCTAGGGGAGACTGAAGCCAGATATTGTAATATTAATAGTCCGTGTAACCAGTTTGACTGATGGCATAACATAAACCATGGGCTAGGTTTACCTTGGCCAGACCAGGTCTGAAGGCCTTACCATGGAAAAACAGTTAATTTATATACAAGCTCCCACCGCTTCCACAGTATTCCTAACACCCCTCTATAAACCAAAGCGACCTTATAAAATTTTACCTTTAACGTCACAACTAAAAACAAAATTAGAAAAACAAAAATGGGGGAAAAATATACATATTAAAAAATATAATCATAATTATTAAAGAAATACAACAAGATATTAAAGAAGCAAGTTTTTTATTAATTTTAATATTGCAACTATACAGTAATACCCCGAAATAAGTAAATTCGGAATTACGTAAGCACCCAATAATGTTGCTAAAAGTGATAAGGGGGGGGGGGGATTCAGTTGCTTTGAAACCTCCCTCTTCATGTGATTATTGAACAAGCGCAGTGAGTTCTTCATTTTAGAGACTTGGGATTTGAAACGTTTGTGTGTTTGTTTGTCTAACGGTAACTGGAGTAAAAATTGATCAATTTCAACGAAATTCGGTACATATATGCATCTCAGCATTTGTGAGAAGTGTATAGTTGTTGGAAATTCCACACTAAATATGTTCAAAATGGCGGCCAATATAGTGAACGACTAAAAAAAAAAAAGTTTTAGTCAGCATAATGTGTTATACATAGTTTTAAAGGTCTTTAAGAGAAGGAAAAGAATAAGTAACTAATAAATTAAACTTAAACTTCAGATTTTCAAGATGGCGGTCAATATGGCGGACGACTAAACAAAAAGTTTTTAGTCAGTGTGACATGTTATACATCAATTTAAAGCTCTTTTCAGGTTTAATAAGAATATGTTATTAGGTTTTCACCGAAAAATTATCCTGGTAGCATTATTGAGAACTTAGTATGGCTGATATAAGACCACAAATCTACGCGAGTTCTTTATGCACCGCATTACTAAAGGTCGACCAAGAACACGGGAAAAACTAAAAGCTTAGCTTCGTTTAAAGTCGGAACTTCCGAGTATTGCCGAAGTCAGTACAGTCGAGTGCTAAGACAATACCTACCCATTTCTAGTTTGTATGACATGCAGAGTTAAGTCTAATCTCACGAATAACAACAGGAAGGTTTCCAATCTGTTAGGTTTCCGGTTTTGTTTGTTTTTATACAGTACGAATTATAGTCACACCTGCCCTAAATCCAAATAAAACTCAGAAATAAAGAGGAAGAAAAAATAGATTAAGAAAGATGAAAATCGATTTTGATTTAAAGAATATTATTATGAATAATCAATAAATAATAATATAAAGATATTATCGTACATTAGTGATTTCTTATCAGGTACAGTGTTGTCTATTGCAAACAATATTAAAAAAATATAGAAGTTATCAAAAAAATAACAAAAGAACAAAACTGTGTTTTTTAACAGTGATATATTTTATAAAAAACTGACTATACATGACACCAAAACAACGACACTAGCGCACTCCTCATATTTCCATGACTTCTTGGTCGACCTTTAGTACATCGAAATTTGATATGAAGATGCGCACGCAACCTTTTTAAAATGAGTCTATAACTTTATTTATCTCCAGTAGGGGAAAAAAGTAAAAGTAGGGCGAAAAAGTAAAGTAGGGCAAAAAAGTAAAGATTGCAACTTAATTATTTTATAAATAGTAGAAAATGTATGGCTAATGTAATTAAGTTGTCGAAATCAGGTTGGCGGCACTGCGCTTTTTTGACCATGTTTATCTTTGTTTACAACATTATAACCTGCATCTAAATAACCTTATATTTGAGTTTAATTCCAATTATTATTTGCTTTTCATATTGAATCCCTTATATCTGCTATTAAAAGTGCTAATAATTATTGTTATTTATTAAAATATTAAATAAAAACTGTGCAATGGACGAAAATGTGAATTTTTTTTCTACTGGAGATAAAATATTGTATGTACCGTACCTCGAGAGTAAAGTGCCATTATTCCCCGCGCGATAATTATCTCCCTCGGCTGCGCCTCGGGATTTAGGGACCATGGTTCCTTCGGCATCGCCTCAAGAACCAACTTTTTCGCTCAGGGAATAGTGGCTTACTTTACTCCCTAGGTGCATAAATAACTATTGTTATGCAATAACAAACAAGTTGATATTAAGTGATTATGATATATTACAACTAAGATTGATTGTAATTTATCCGTCAGGTTATGTAATGCATCGTTATGTTTACATCAAATCGAAGTCGAAATCAAAACTGATTGATACATTAATAATATATCAATTGATTAAAGTATCATTGATAATACATAAGTTTCCATGCTGAAGTAACTTTTATTTTCGGACTTCGTTTGTGAAAAGTGTTGTAATCACGTAATATATTTCTATTTGGACTATTTTATTACGTATTCTTGTTCAAAAAAATAACTTTGTATGTACATTTACATACATATTCGATATTTTTGCTTCCGAGCTTACCATAAGAAACGGAAGCTATGTGATCGTTTTGGAGGACGAAATAGTACACTATGCGTCGAGTGCGGAAAGTTGCATTTTGAATTCGAGTGGGGTGTTTGCACTCGAGCGATAGCGAGGGTAGTAAAACCACACGAGCAAAGCAAAATGGAGTTTTCGCAAGAGTTGCGTACCGTACTTTATCTACGATTGTGGATTTTAATAATAAAAACAGAAATAAATATTTAATAAACTTCCTGTATGTAAGTTCGTATTCCTCTTTTGATAAAGAAGACATTAATTCATTATTTGTATTTTGTGCCGAATTAATTATAGCGGGAGGAGTATTATTTTCCTCATTTTCGTCATAATCACTTAAATCACTCATTGTTTTTCACTAAAAACTCGACGACTAAACAAATCAATTGTTTGCAAATACACTGAACTTGGAACAATCTTCTACAACCTAATACTTATTAATATCCTAAATTGCTGTAATTTTACTCTATTTCTCTTTCACTTAAAATTTGACCTTTAATCTTAATAAAGACAAGATTTATTTTAAAAGGAAAATCAATTATTTAGCTCACAGATTTTGGGAATTTGGAAGGAAGCTTGTACTCTAATTTGTTCTGTCAAGCACTGAAATTTAATAATATTAATTTTTAAACTTAAAAGACACAAAGAAGGCAAAATACCTTTTTCATTAAAGAACAGCAATTTTATATAATTAAACAGATATTTATCTACAAACCCTACTATTTGCCTTCGAAACGACTCTTGGTCATTCCAATGTAATAACTTTGTTTCTGCGGTAGAACAAAAAAACAAAAAACAGATGTTATCATTCTTAATCAGTACTATATTATTTAAATGAAATTTGGAGTAAATTAATCAATAAATTCTGTAACTAATTTAATATAATCTATAACATATTTGTTTTCTTAGAATTATTGCATAATAATTAAATCATATATTGTGATAAATTCGGGGAATTTTAATCCATTACGATTAAGCTAACTTTGAATATATTCAAATAAATGAATATAATGTAATATTACAATGGAGACAATAAATTATTAAGTACCTGTAATCATGTAATTGATTATACTTAATTAATAATTGTTTTAAAGCTCCAGTTTAGAAAGGCAAACATTAATTAAAAGATACTATATGAATATTAGATACTATATAGCATATTGTTAGAGTAATGGATGATAGGTATACTAAAGAAATGATGTCATGGTATCCTAGAGACAGGAAGAGAAATCAGGGAAGACCGAATGTAAGATGGAACGAAGAAATGCGCAGGGTGATAGATAGGAAAAGTTTGTGGCAAAGAATAGCATACGATAGAAATGAGTGGAAGAGAATGAGTCATATATATTGTCAAGTTTACCTGTATAGAAACTAAATGAAAGAGAGATGGCCATATTTAATTAAATAAATAAATAAGAAACGAAAATGCATAAAATAATAGAAACGAGTTAATGGACTTTGGAAATTCACGAAAACCCTTCCTAGACCACCATATAGACTCTAAAGGTGGACAAGAAAGGTTAATAAAAATGCAAGAGAGCAGCGGAATGATTCAGGACCATTGGAACAAAAAAAGTGAGCAAATTCAAAGATAGCATCAAAGGAAAGTTAATTTTTCAATTGTGCTTACGAAGGACCTTACCATGTCATGATGTAAAATAAAAACAATAATCATGGTAAAAATGGATTATCTCATGACAATGGTAAAGTTACTTCATGAAACACTGGGGTTCATATCTAAAGACATAAATCGGAATTGACAAATTAATACAATAACGCAAATAAACAATTAAAAAATATCTCCTCAAAGACTACAAAATCTATGTTATACCAAAATCAATATTATTTAGAAAAGGTGTTGTGAGCAGAATTTAATCAATATATTGCTTAAAAAAGGTGTTGTGCATGAAATTGAACTCCCTTTGACGAAAGTTGACCTTCAAATGACCTTGATGTTCAAGGTCAATGTCTCCATAGAATAGCTAGGGAAAAATCCTGAAACTTTTGTAAGAAACTTTTTTCGAAAAAATGCATTTCTGACGAGTTATTTTGGGGTTTCCATACTTTTGTGCCACCCTATATACCAACTCAATCAATTATATTAACATTCAGAGGTCAAAATTTATCATCACACGCGTATTTACACATTTTTCGATGTCCTATTGAACAATATATACCACGAGTAGTTCAATGTAACAAATGCTTATACGCTACAGACATATCGAGGGTCATGAAACGTTTGTCACATTCCGTTAAAGTTGACTTAAGTTCTCTAAATGCAACTTTTCCAATAATTTTGGTGGGCTTGAAATAAATTGAAAGTTACGTATAGAAGATAAAAGATAAGTAGAAAAAGCTAGTAATTAAGAAAAAGTTGTAATTATAATATGCATATATTCAATAATGTCAAGCTAAAGCTGTTTTCCTTCTCTCCTCAAATTATCTTGTAGATTCAAAAAAAATTTCTTGTTATTATTAACCCAAAAGTACAGACAAGTAAGTAAGTACCTCAGAGATAACGATAGAGATGTCTAAATGACCAAATTTACATTACTTTAACTGAAATGTTTAAAATCACAAAATTAGGATTTCTCAAATTCTTTAGAGGCTAAAACTAAACTCTAGAAAATATAGACAAACGTCCTTAAAATGATATTATTGTGAGTTCTTTCCAGAAGAACACAATGATAAAATTATGTGAGCTTTACAAAGGCACAAGACAACATAACATGAAAGTCACTTCACACAGTTAACTCTAGAAATAAGTGTTATATTCGAGTATTTTCAAAATAACCACATAAAATTATATTTATGGTTCTTTCTATATTTTATATAAAATGACAAAGATGTAATGTAGGATGCCTATTACCGCCAACATTTACCCTCCAGGCAGAAAAATCTAATTTCAAGCCAGTTGATTTGATTTATAAAAAGTAGATAACTATATATGGGAGCCGAGACTGGAACAAAAAAAGAAGATAACTTCTCACTCTTTCACTTATATAGAACTTATATATATAGAATAGAAATAGCACCGTGATAAAATATAAAGTAAAAATAAAATTGAAAATAAACTTCTCATAAAAAAAAAAAGAAAGAAATAAAAAAGAATCAATATAGGCTCAGAAGAGAAAATTAAAAAATAAGACTTCTTCACACGCTTGAAATACTAAGGATTTGTGCTACTTTCGAAAATGAAATTTTACTTCATAAAGGTAGAACAGCGTTGTTGTAAAAATAAGTATTTTATTTATTTAATTGATTTTTGTTGATTGATAATGTTAAATTTATTGCAATTTCAAATTTGAATAAATCACAAAAAAATGTCACTAAAAAAGACAAGAATAGTAAAATTTTTTGTAACATTACAATTCAATATGTGATTGGTAGAGTTCGGTTCAATGTCTACTTAAAATCCTCAAAATATGCACTTAAAAAGTGCGAAATATGCAATTATCACTAATATAATATGCACTCAAATATGCAGTTATTCCTAATATATGCAGTCCGATAGGCCGATATATATTTTGAATAGTGCTGTGTAAAGTGAATAAGAGGATTTGAATCACTGAAAAACCGGATATTTGAAGTTTAGGTAGGAAAATACTCAAGAATAACCACCAAAAATAGAATTATTGACTATAATTTAAAAAAAATCATTTTATTATATCAACGGGGAGAAATATAATAATTATATTAACGGGTACCTACTCGTTAGCAGACCTACCACGACGTTAGCTGGCGTCAGATTCTCTATATCATCTCTTCATTCTACCTCTTCCAGGATTCGGGCGACATTTTCCACAGTGGTCCAGCCCAGATTACGTTGGAGAACTGCGTCTAATTTTTGTGTGTCTTTTCCCAAATGGACCTGACCAACCTCTCTTCTTCTTAAGTCCCTCAAGGGGAGCTAGAGCCTTCGACAGCTCTATACCGCGAGTCTCGAGTTTTTAAATATTTGGAAGGTCGCCGAAATGCGGAATTGAATTGTGGAATTTTATAATTCGTGAAGGAGAATCACTTGGGGCAATAATAACATAATGATATGCAAAATCCGTACTCTAGAGAGAAGTTTGGTTGTGTGCGCTCTTCATTATCTAATTCTCTCATTAGCAATGTTTAAAATATTTAAATGTTTTTCATTGAGAGGGATTAGTGGATTATACAGGTCGGTTTTAGCCTGCCAGAAAATGATAGATCTGTAAAATTGTTACGAGTGTTTTTATTACATCAGGTATTTGATATAGATTATTTTTAAAAACTGATTATTGATAAAGATATATATTTTATGTCTATGGCGCAGATAAGTTAAGAAAGACAAAAAAGAAACAATAATTTTATCAGTGTTTAGTTAACTGATTAGATGAGTAGTTTAAAGAATGAAGCGTTTGTGTCTTGCATTTAGTTTAACATTAATAGTATCATTTTTTAGGACTTCAGCTCAAAATTATGATGAACCACTGATATTGACCAAGTATTTAGAGAGAGGTGACATTGCAGGCGGCCAGAATGCAGCGAGGGTCGAACCTTTAGTGGACGGTGTCGAAAGTTACTCTGGTTACTTCACGGTGGATCCTAAATATGATTCTAACATGTTTTTCTGGTATTTTCCGTCGAAGGACGTGAAAGCTCCGGTAGTGATTTGGTTACAAGGTGGACCCGGAGCCTCTTCCATGTTTGGATTGTTCTACGAAAACGGTCCTCTGATGCTGAAGGGCGATCGCATAGTGAAACGGGATTATTCTTGGTCAAACGTCAGCAACTTAATTTTCATTGACAATCCAGTCGGAACCGGATTCAGTTTTACCAATTCTCCAGACGGATTCGTCACAAACCAGGAACAAGTCGGCAATGATCTTTACACGACTATACTTCAATTCTTTACTCTGTTTCCTCATTTGCAAGGTAATGATCTCTATATTACAGGTGAATCGTACGCTGGAAAATACGTACCCGTGATGGCTTACACCATTCATGAAAACAATCCGACAGCTAAATTGAAAATAAATTTAAAAGGTATAGCTAGCGGCGACGGGTTTTCAGATCCCATTAACATGTTCGGCTACGGGGAATATTTATATCAAATCGGATTGATCAACAAGGAAATCAAAGACAAATTTGAAATAGCAGAGAACTACATCAAAAACTTGATTGTGGAAGGTAAATACGACCAAGCTAACGATGGCACCAACATACTTATCAGCCAAGGTAAAGGTTCTTTAATGTCAAATGTAACTGGAATCGATGCTTACTACAACTATGTCGATCCGTCGGACGCTGGATCAGACGATGGTATAGCGAAACTTTTTAAACAAGATTGGATGAAGAAAAGAATTCATGTAGGTAATATTTCATACAGCAGTACTAGTGATGAGGTAGGCGACAAATTATCGTCAGACATAATGAAAACAATAGCTCCCTGGTTTAAAATCGTCGCTGACAATTACAGAGTCATCGTATACAATGGACAGTTTGATATAATAGTCGCTTATCCACTGACAGTTAATTTTTTGAGGAATTTTGATTGGTGCGGTCATGATGAATACATGAAGACACCGAGAAAACATTGGTTAGTCCATGGACAACTTGCCGGTTACTCGAGAACTGTTGAACCGAAAAACTGTAATGGATCCCTTACGGAAATATTAGTGAGAAAAGCAGGTCACATGGTTCCTATGGATCAGCCAGCCTGGGCATTCGATATCATCACAAGGTTAGTAAATAACGAAAAATTCTAAAAACATAAGTAAAATATATTTTATTTTTACTAATGGTTAGAACAACTGAATTTAATGGATTTTTTAGAATACCAAGAAAACTATGTTATGTAATTTCTTCAATTTTTCCATCTGCCAACTTACTTTATGACCAATGTAAAATTATAATAAATAATGTGATAAATCAAACTTTTGTTTTAACATAATTTTTTCCACATTTAAATTTGCTTGCTACTGATCATCTTACTATACTAATAGGTCTGTAATAGATAGTTAATATAGTTGTGATATTGTTGTTACAATTAGACTCACAACACACTACGGACTTCCAATCTGCTGACAGTTTAATTAGTGTGAGACTTACGTGAGTGCACAAGGGAGCCAGAGTGACCGAGGTGCTCTAGGCACTCACCCAGCTATCATTGATTCGAGGTGAATCAAGGTCGTGGGTTCGATCCCTCGCCGTGATGCTCTGAATTAAATAGCTCACTGATGACCACACCATACCCGCTTCGGCAGTACAATATACATCTGGTATGATGTAGGAAGTGGCTGCAACTCTCCACCACGGGGTTAGTAATATAGGGTCAATGTGGTCTGATTACTAGGTTCCAAAAAGTGGTTCGTCCTTCCCATCTAACCACTACTACTACTAATATATGAGTGCACACACCAAGCGATTCTAGTTGGCAGATAGTCTAACCAATTAAATAGTTGGATGTGCTTCCCAATTCCTTTCAATTATTAACTTAGCAAACTATCGACCGACTGCTATTGAAGTATAATGTAATGTGTGAGGGCACATACTCGCCGACTATGGGTGTCAACCTCTCATCACCAAGGTACCTATAGTTCGTTTCAAAGTTTTAAATTTATCTTAGTTATTCATGCTCTAGTAAATAAAACAAGTCAATTGAAGCTAGTTATGCTAATTCTATAAAAACAAGTAAGGCGCGCTTCACGTAAGTATCATGAGGCGATAATCGCCGGTTTCTGTACGATTAAGTTAAAATTATAAGTGTAACATTTTAACAGTTGCATATTCTTTTTCTACACTTCAAGACCTTTAAATTTAATTATAACATGTCATGGTGACTAAAAACTTTTTTAGTCACCCGCCATATTGGCCGCTATCTTTAAAATATTAAAGCCTCAAGTACACGGGGCGAGTTTACAAGCTACAAGCCGGCGAGTCGGCGAGTGCGCTAGTTGTCGTCCCTCACGAAACGTTCCACTCGCTCAGTAGCCAACTAGCAAGCGTGTCTGTGATCCTCTAACCCTTCAACTTGAATGAATTTATATACGTCTACTAGTAATAAAAGTTTTATTTAGGAACTTTTGACAGTCTTAAACATTTCAGTTTTTAATAATAATATATTATTAAAAACCTTGAAGTAAGTGAAAACCATGAGCAACTTTGTAGATTTGTCAAAATCATTTACTTATGTTCAACATAAATTTTAACCCTATTTAAAACTATTTTGGAGATAGAGGGCTGTATTTTTACTATATATGTATTCGAATTTTTGAAACCATCTTTATGTTTCCGATGTCAAAAATTCTAAGACAGAAATCCGTTTCCGTTTATCGTTTTGTCGTCTAATTAACTCGTTTCTAATCACTTTTGAAACAACTTCAACTCCCGCTAGAACCAATTCCTCCGACATCTTTAAAAGACTTTAAAAAGAAAATACTTTAAAAGACTTAAAAGACTTTAAAAAACTTTCTTCTATATATTAGACCGATGCTACCTTGCTGCTTGTGCACAAGCAACTGTGAGTACACTTGGCTAGTAACAAGCTAGCTCGCTTAAAAGCTGGCGAGTGGCTTGTAAAGTCGCCGGCGGATTAACTTTTTCCAGAGCTTTTTTAATAGCAGCTAATGGAGCGAGTGTATCAAGTACACTGGGCTAGTTTACGAGCTGCTTGTATAAAAGCCGGCTTGTAGCTTGTAAACTCGCCCCGTGTACTTGTGGCTTAAGTGAAAAAAATAACGAGGCGATAATCGCCGGTTTCTGTACGTTTAAGTTAAAATTATAAGTGTAACATTTTAACTGTAGCATATTCTTTTTCTACACTTCAAGACCTTTAAATTTAATTATAACATGTCATGGTGACTAAAAACATTTTTTTAGTCACCCACCATATTGGCCGCCATCTTAAAAATATTAAGTGTGAAAACTCCAAAAAGAGCAGTGTTGTCTCAAATGCCGAGATGCACCTGTGTGCCGAATTTTATGTTCCTAGCTATAGTAGATTATGAATTGAAACAAGCCAACGGACAGACAGAGCCGTTATATAAGGTTTCTTTTCGTACTTCGTACAGAAACCTAAAATGCGTATTTATTAACTGTTTCGTGTCCGCTGGAATTAGAAACACTCCAAACTGCTATCTTTCCTTTTGTTTACTAGAAAAAAATTACGATGTACTTTGACAACACGAAATATGGTGACAGTTTATCAAATGTTGTGATTTTGTTGTTACTATTAGCACTAGAATATTCATCATGAGTAATTTTGACTGTCATACAAACTGGAATTTAATTATCTAATCCGCTACTAGAGGGCTCTACCTAGAGAGCCACTTTACCTGTCAGGAATGTTATCACCAAACACTTGGCCTCCAAGCTGCAAAGGGTTAACATGAGGGCATAACGCACTTCTCTCTAGCAAAGTTTTAGTAAACATCAGTGGCTCAGTTTGACTCATGTTAAGTAATAAGTAATACTAATAAAGAAATAAAAATTGTATTTCTCATTGAATAGATAAAGTTAGATTTTTTCCCGATCTAAAATTCCAATTTTACCTATGAAGTTCACGTTTACGCGAGCGTGGCGTGCGAACGCTTGGGCGGATAACGTTGTCCAATGAACTTGTTGGTAAAATGAGCATGTCTACCAAATTTCATCAAAATCGGTCTAGATTTACTCAAGTTATCGCGTCACAAGTTTCAGACACAAGTTTTGGACACACAAACCGACAGACAGACACGAGGCAAAAAATTGTTTCCTTATAAAAATTTTTCGACCTCAAAAGTGAACACAATACTTCCGCTACTTTGGTAAGCTTGGAAGCAAAAACTTTATAGAAAAAGAACATTTTTTTTTATATACAACAAATCAATGCTAGGGAGAGTATAACCCGGTTTTTATTAAATAATTTGACTAAAAAAGGCCTCAACTGTGCAGTTCAAGGGGCTATTGTTGTTGATAAGATAAAAAAAAGGGGGGGGGGGGTCTGTATTTCGACACTTGTTCCCCCACAAGGGTCTTGCAGCCCTTCACTAGAACCTTTAATCCATATTTCATTTGAAAATATACTTTCATTTTCTCTCCATTACTTTCTTTTAGGGAATTCTTTCAATGAATTTTTAATCACCACTTTTGTTTCCACGTGTTTTTTATTTAATGAAAAGAAAAAAAAATCTTTGTTTTCATAAAAATTATACAACTGTTCCCCCCCCCCCTCCTTTTATTTATTGTTAATACAAATACATAATAATAAAAAAGACACTGGCTTATTAAATGGAGTTACACATTTAAGGCTTCCTTATAAAAGTTTTCTTTTCTTCAATATTATTTAATAATTTTATTATTTAATATTATATACGAGTACATACATATATATTATATATATATATATATATATATATATATATATATATATATATATATATATATATATATATATATATATATATATATATATATATATATATATATACATATATACTTAATTAATGGATTAATTAATTACTTGTCTCTTACTCCCTGCTCAAGAAAACGCAGATACATTTATCTTATAATAGTTGCATATTCTTTTTCTACACTTCAATTCCTTTAAATTGATGTAAAACATGTAATGGTGACTAAACTCTTTTATTTTAGTCGCCTGCCATATTGTCCACCATCTTAAAAATATTAAGTATAAAATTTTAATAGTTGCATATTCTTTTTCTACACTTCAATTCCTTTAAATTGATGTAAAACATGTAATGGTGACTAAACTCTTTTATTTTAGTCGCCTGCCATATTGTCCACCATCTTAAAAATATCAAGTATAAAATTTTAATAGTTGCATATTCTTTTTCTACACTTCAAGACCTTTAAATTGATGTACAACATGGTGACTAAAAATATTTTTTAGGCACCCACCATATTGACCGCCATCTTGAAAATATTAAGTGTTAAAACTCCAAAATGAGCACAGTTATCAGTGATATCACAAATGCCGAGATGCACCTGTGTGCCGAATTACATGTTCCTAGCTACAGTAGTTTATGAATTGAAGAAATCAAACTGACAGACACCAACGGACAGACAGACAGAGCCGTTATATAAGGCTTTTCGTACTTCATTAAATATCACACGGATATAAAAATTAAATAATTAATTTAACATCAAACGGATATAAAATTAAATAATTAATTTAACATCAAACGGATATAAAAATTAAATAAAGTTATTCCAACAGTAAATTGAAGCCAAAAATTTTAAATATATAACTTCAACTTTATGATAGGATCCATCATTAAGAATCTCAAATGATTAAATGATAATTTAACTTAAATTTAATGTATCTCAGAGGAAATAATTTCCAATACAGTGTAAAGGATTTATGAAGTGTCTCGCAACAAGTGAACTGATAAAAGTCATTGATATTTTATTTTAAACGCTATCAGACCACGTGTAATTATCTTGTTATCAACAGACGTAGGTTGAGGTTGTATAACGTAAATCCGTGTTTAATTGTAATTGCAGACAGTTTGATTTGAAGGGAAATAATGTTCTAATATAAGGGCTAAGGACAACTAGAGAGTCCGGGGGTAGATTGAATTAGACACAGAAGGACAAACATCAAAGGATAGCCTTCTAGTACAGTGGTGAAGCGAAACTACCTCAATTCTATCTATGGGTAAAGAGAGGCTACCGTAGATAGGACAACCACTCAAATTACACTGTTTCTATTTAACTTCAACTATAACATCCTTGTTTTCAAGATAAATAGATAGAATCACCAGAATAACTTCAAATATCCCTTTTATTATCGTCTTTAAACATTTAGCATATCAAAGGATTATCGTGTTGCAAAAGACACACAACTTAAAAATTAACGATTAGATTATAAACTGTTTTAATTTGAAAACAACAACGGTAGAAATATATTTAACGAATTGACCTGTTTCAGACAATCTTTCTCTTAACAAGAACTGATTATTTTAAATCTCATCCATAATCTATGTGAGGGAAAATAATTAATAGTCCAGGAGATAGCGGGCAAAATAGTGTCTGACTAACATCAAGATAGAAATTTGTGAATAAGTTAATCTTTTAGTGCCTATTAAGAATATTTGGTCGGCTAAGTTCGTCTCCGAGATATAGCTCGGCAATAGGCATTTGAAGAAAAATACTTGTGGTATCGCGGGCCACCTTGTAGAAACGAAGTTCCTTACGCTTTTCATTAAATATAAATTATAAAATCACATGGCTAAGTTATACGATACTAACTAATTATACCTGGTGGAGTTAGAAAACATACAAAATCCAAAGTAACTAACTACTTGTACTTAGCGGAGTTATGGCAAAATTAAAAGGAAAGCATTTTTATCATAGAAGCGAGCGTAATGTAATAAAATAAATAATTTATTGTATATTGAGAAAAAAATGAATCATGATGAGTTTATAGTTAAAGCAGATGGTTGTAGTAAGGGAACTCGACTGTTCCCCTAGACTCCGCCGGCTTGTTACTCCATTTAAAATATTATAAAATACATCACTTCACTACACAAAAACTTCTGCTCGTATAGGTTGAAATTTTACATGACTGTTTCAATTGTACTTTAGACGATGTGTATAGCTTTATTAAAATTGCCATATCCCGCCAATTATAGTGGACATTGTATTACGAAATATATATACGAAAATGAAGTAGATATCAGTTTGTCCCTTGATAGATAAGTTATTCAAATATTACTCCAAATCAAAGTGGCCAACTGTCAAGGGACAAACTAATATCAACTTGATTTTCGGTCGACTAACTAATTCTGTACTCAGGATTCAGGATCATGAAAATTGCACTGTCCACCATAATTGGCGGGTCATGGCCGCTCTCCAGCAACTTGTTTTTCAACATGCCTATTGCCAAGCTATCCCACAAACAAACTTATCTGACCACATATTATTCTTAAAAGGCGCTAAATGATGCATTAACTGGTACTGTACACATAATTCTAGCTCGATTTACTACTTTACTCCGAAGGAGAGAATCTTTGCGATATTTTTGTGCAAAATTATTTTTTTACTCTAGTTTAGTGTTTCTTTAAGTTGATTTGAATGGTATATTATTCTAGCCCTCGCATTGAAAGAAAAAAAAGTGCTTTAAAGATGTCTTCTAAATAAATCGATCAAAAGAATCAAGAAATCAGTGAAAGATCATAAGTAAAACTTAATACTGTCAATCCATTGAAATGATGTTTGATGCATAGAAGTTAATAAAGGAGTAACTATGAACATCAGCGGAAATTTGAAATGTTTAAAAAGTTGTTAAGTTGTTAAGTTGTTAAGTTGTTAAATTGTTAAATCACAAGAAATCGTTCAACAGCGGAAATTATCCTTTTAGAATAGCAGATGAACAAACGAATGGGCTTTGTTTTGTTTATACCCTGACACCTGACAGAACGGAGAGGGGGAAACCAGTGAATACGTCTCCTCGGCTTTATGAATATATTATATATTGTTAACTATATAACCGGATACGCGCCGAGATCCGCTACCAGTGACCCCAAATTTAGCAAGTGAGTTTAGCAAAATTCTTTAATTAGGCCAAATTAAATAATTATTTTGTATTTATCAAAGATGAGTTTATTGATTTAATTAAATTTTTATTTTTTATTATTTTAATTTAATTTGGATCCAGTGTGACGTATATCGGCTGAGAGGTTGTGGGTACGATCCGCTCCGTGGTGATTTATATGACTCACTAATGATCATCAACACTCGCTTTGGAGGAAAAATGTACAAAGGTATGATGTGTGAATTGGCTGGAGCTCTCTTCCACGGGACTAGTAGTAACGCAAGGGCCTAAAGTAGGCCTAGTCTGCCAAATAAGGCCTAGTCTGCCAAATGAGTCTAAATAAGGCCTAGTCTGCCAAATAAGTCTAAATAAGGCCTAGTCTGCCAACTAAATAAGTCCTAGTCTGCCAAATGAGTCTAAATTAAGCCTAGTCTGGCAATGAGTCTAATCAAGGCCTAGTCTGCCAAATAAGTCTAAATAAGGCCTAGTCTACCAACGGGTCTAAATTAAGCCTAGTGTGGCAATGAGCCTAAACAAGGCCTAGTCTGCCAATGAGTCTAAATAAGTCCTAGTCTACCAACGGGTCTTAATTAAGCCTAGTGTGGCAATGAGTCTAAACAAGGCCTAGTCTGCCAATGAGTCTAAATAAGTCCTAGTCTGCCAAATGAGTCTAAATAAGTCCTAGTCTGCCAATGAGTCTAAATAAGTCCTAGTCTGCCAAATGAGTCTAAATAAGTCCTAGTCTGCCAAATGAGTCTAAATAAGGCCTAGTCTGCCAAATAAGTCTAAATAAGGCATAGTCTGCCAATGAGTCTAAATAAGTCCTAGTCTGCCAAATAAGTCTAAATAAGGCCTAGTCTGCCAATGAGTCTAAACAAGTCATAGTCTGCCAATGAGTCTAAATAAGGCCTAGTTTGCCAAATGAGTCTAAATTAGGCCTAGTCTGCCAAATGAGTCTAATTAAGGCCTAGTGAGCAAAATGAGTAAATAATTCCTAGTCTGACAAATGAGTTTAAATATGGCTTGGTCTGCCAAATGAGTCTAAGTGCTTAAACAGCGCGGGAAAGCGGGAAAGTACAGACTGCATAATAGCTAGGTTCCAACACATGGATACCCTGCATGTTCTAGGTCTTGAGTAGAACCTTAGTTACTACATAATACTACTACTAATTAATTTTTGAGGGACCTTAACTAAAATAGTACATGGTCTAGTTAAATAAAAAGTACCTACTTTACAAATGTGTACAACACGTAAAACTAAGAGGTAAAATTTTAAAGAATGTAAATAATTTCGGCATTAAAATAAATCTAAAAAGAAAAGGAATGTTTAATGCGGTTTACACATGATAAAGAAGGCTGTTTACTAACGTTAAACAAGTGGGGAAATATCTGGTGGTTTAAAGCAAAGAACCATCTCAAGGTGGTAAATTAGACTAGGGCTTGCGGGAAGGGCTAAGGGATGGTGTGAGCCAGTGTTTGAGAGACTAGAGTTATAGTACGGTCCATTCACTGAGAAGTGCCCTTTTATCTCTTAGAACCAAGGAGTAAGAAACCGTCCTTTAAAACTGTCTTCTTAATCTCCATCAAATATTCACAGCTTTCTCTCATCTCAAGGTTATTTTACAACCAAAAACAAATAAATTGACCAATGCTGGAAGAGTTGATGAGATAATAGCTCTAAAGACCAATCTTGGAAGAAAAAATAATTAAACGTTTAAAAGGAAACATATAACTCCATTTCAAAGAGGTATCTAATTTTAAATGTATTTACAGAATTATTTTTAAATTTTATCGAGTGAAGCTCACAAATTTACATCGACAAAGAGACGAATACCCGATTAAAAAACAAACTACTTACGAATAATCCAGGTAAGGAAATCAACCTTAAAACTACAAATTAAATTTAAAAAAAATACTTCTTGCATACGAGTGAGCCATTTTCATGTTTTCGCTCTGCGTAAACTACCGACATCAAATGAAATAAAATCGGTAATTTATTCAAGTAATTGATAAAAGTAGATGGAGGATAATTTTTAATCTTATCTCCTCACCGGCACTGCCGCGGCTTGATCACAAACGACTGAATCCAAAGGCGACGGCCCGCCTTCTACGAATTGTTAATATGCCTTCATACTAGGTAGGCTGAGAGGGCTGAGAGTTGATAGCAACCTCCTGTACTTTCCTAAATCCCTGTCACACATATAAATCTTTTAGACTTTCTTCGGCCCTATGACGTGCGGTGGAGGGAGGCCCAACAGCTGGAGACAGACTGTGCACACCTCCTATACCTTTCTAACTCCTTGATACACCGGATAACGTTTTTTAGTAACGCTTTTCGAGCTATGTAGCACAGCCTAAACATGAAAATGTGAAAAAATCTTTTATACTAGCAGCGCAACTGATTAGAATGCTTAAGAAAGGAAAACATTTACAATGCTTTTCTTATAAAAGTGTTATAGCAATTTCTTGCTTTATTGCTTCTAAGAAGTCACAGTCTAAAGTCTAACTCAGAGTCAGTGACTAGGTGTCGACTAGGCACTACTCGTGACTCACTGATGTTTTGACTCGTACATATTGTGATTTTATACAACTTATGACTTTTAACTGGTATGAAGATTGTCAAAAGAAGAGATGAAATATCACCAATAAATGTATTAAATTGAGTAATTATTTATCCCGAATTGGCATTTAAATAAAAATACACTGCCAATTAGTGTGGCACATAGCTTCCTCGCATCCTATCATGTACTTTATTGTTATATTAACATTAAAATTATTGTTATATTACTTTATTGTTATACTGTTTATTGTGTAAAAACTATTAATAGTTTTAGCGATCTTTAACACTTCAGAGCGGTACCGCTATTGGTTTTCCAAAAAATTGTATTTGTAAAAAATGTTCGTCTCATTGAATATATGAAAGATTTTTTTCCCGACCTAAAATTTTAATTTTAAATTTCAGTGCATGTTTACGCGAGCGTTGCTCTTGAACGCTTGGACGGATAACGTTGTCTAACGAACTCGTCCTGGGCATTGGTAAAATGAACATGTCTACCAAATTTCATTAAAATCGGTCAACATTTACTCAAGTTATAGTAACACGTTTCATAACTCGTGGACACACAGACCGACAGACAGACAGACAGACACGACACCAAAAATGTTCCCTGATGTCTGAAACGAATTTCTTTCTTGGAATTTTTAAAATCGGAGACATAAAAGTTTTTCGTTCTCAAAAGTGAACACAATGCTTCCGTTACCTTCGGTAAGCTTGGAAGCAAAATATATTAATTTATTAATTAAATTTGCAAGAAAAAAGCATGTCAGTGGAGAGTAGTATTTTAAATGTTAGGTCTGCTTTAATAAATTTAGCGATCTTTAACACTTTATAGCGGTGTCGGTGTTAGTTTTAATAAAAAAAAATATTTATAAAAGTTGTTTCTCATTAAATAGACGAAGTTAGATTTTTTCCCGTCCTAAAATTTCAATTTGAAATTTGAAACTTACGTTTACGCGAGCGTTGCATGTGAACGCTTGGGCGGATAACGTTGTACAACGAACTCGTCCTAGGTATTGGTAATATGAACATGTGTACCAGATTTCAACTAAAAAGGTCATAATTTACTCAAGCTATGGTCATACATATGGTAAATTTCGTTACGTTTGGTTTTTTTGTGACGGCCAGTTTTGTGAGGGAATTTTCTTTCGGATTCACTCGCGGGCTCCAGACGCTGTAACGTGAAATAAGGAACTTCGATCCAAAAAATCCTTCTTCCTTAAAATAAGTTCTTTAATTAGTTAAAGAAGAATTAGAGCACACATCCTAAGATAAAAGTTTTATCAAAATAATATAATGAATAAACTTGACGGTGAAACATAAAGGGATATGTGTAATTAGAGAGGATGGGAAATCACTAAGCGGGTAAAACTCGTCACCGGGCCGATAATGGCATAAGATATGTACCTCCCATTCAGCAAGTTAGCCGAGGCACAGTGGAGCATTAACTCAAAGCTGTTTACAGATTTAACAAGATCTCTACTTCCCCTCAACTAAAACCCAAGTCTCCTTTCAGCTTCAAACTCGCTAATTGGCAGCTCGTAACATGTATTCAGCAAAGCTTAAACCGACTTTTGGATCTCTATCTAATTTAAATGCTTAACGTTTACTCGAATAGGAGATATACTCAGTCATGAGAACCTAAACCACAAATAAGGATTAGATTAGACAGAAGTAACCTGACCGCACAACGCAAAATTCAGAGAATAACAAACAATAATAATCAGGTATCATGTATACTTATTATTTGTATCCCTCCTTATCATAAATACCGTCTCACGATTTCTAAGATTTCATAGTTTCTATGAAAACTGATCTAGGAAAAGGCTTAAGATCCATGAAATAGCGTGCAAAAAAGGGGTCTGACAAACATCAAGCTAGAATTTTTTTAAACGAAAATATGTATAAAAAGTTTCACTTTTAAAGAGCAAGGTGTGCATATATTATCCTTTAGTATCTTGGGTATGCACTTATTTGCTTCTTTTAAGGGTAAAATGCCATTTTGGAAACACTATATATTTTTGTGAACCAAATATCAATACCTTTAGCCCAGTCAATAAAGGCCAAAAACAGGCTGTACCCGCAACTACTTAGGGGAAATCTGGATTTTTTCCTAATGATAGACCATGATAAGAGGTACATTCTCTCAAAAGTCCCCACTTCTCCCCCTTGTGCTTCCCCCCCTATCCCCTCTTAAAGTTCAAAATTTACTTATTTTTCATTTTTTACGCAAAACTGTTTATTTTTTGAAGAGAAGTGTTATTAACAAAAATATTTCTCACATAATTCTGTACAAAAAAGGTCCTATGCATGTTTGAAGTGGGACATTCCGTTTTCGAGATATTGTTGATAAAAATTCCAATTTTTCATTTTTTCGAACCAAGATGTGTTAAAAATAACACTTCTGATTTTAATAAAATTTTGATGGTAGGTCATACTTAGCCTATTGTTGATCCCATATCAATTTCAACCTTCTGCGCCCATTATTTTATCTTGAACATGCGCACAAACATACATTTATTTAGACCTTTATCTTCAAAAGTACTCAACTGATTAATATGAAATTAAGTTGGGGCTATCTGCAGGCTACTTGCGACAAACCATCCAAATTTCATATTAATCAGTTAAGTACTTTTAAAGATAAAGGTCGAAATAAATGTATGTTTGTGCGCATGTGCAAGATAAAATAATAGGCACAGAAGGTTGAAATTTATATAGGATCAACAATAGGCTAGGTATGACCTACCATCCAAATTTCATTAAAATCAGAAGTGTATTTTTAACATATCTTGATTCGCAAAAATAAAAAATTGGATTTTTAATCAATAATATCTCGAAAACGGTATGTCTCACTTCAAACATGCATAGGACCTTTTTTGTGCAGAATTATGTGAGAAATATTTTTGTTAATAACACTTCTCTTCAAAAAATAAACAGTTTTGCGTAAAAAGTGAAAAATAAGTAAATTTTGAACTTTTAGATGGGGTAGGGGGGGGGGGGGGGGGGGGGAAGCACAAGGGGGAGAAGTGGGGACTTTTGACAGAATGTACCTCTTATCATGGTCTATCATCAGGAAAAAATCCAGATTTCCCCTAATTAGTTGCGGGTAAAAACCTTTATTAACTAGGCTACATTGAAATGATACCCAACATCGAATTTTCAATTAATAAAAATGTAGGGGCTCCGGCGTTAGGGCCCCCTAAAATTACTAAAATTTGACTTTTTTATATCAACTCCCGGTAATATCATTGGACCACAGAGATGCATATTTTTATATTTTTGCCTTATTTTTAGGGCCTGTTCTAGTGGGGTAGCGGGAGGGGGGGGGGGACATTTTTTGCTTTTTGTTTTAATTTTTTCGGGGATTAAATAGACGCCAATTTTGGAAACGCGATATATTTTTGTGAACCAAATTTCAATACCTTTAAAATGATACCCAACAAGCGATCAATTTTCAAATAATAAAAATGTTGGACCTCCGGAGTTACGGCCCTCTAAAAATTTGACTTTTTTATATCAACTCCCGGAAATATCATTGGACCCCACATTTTTGTATTTGGTATTTTAGCCTTATTTTTTTACCTATCCTAATGGGGTAGTGCGGGGGTAAATTTCGAGTTTTGTTTTAATTATTTCGGGGGGAAAATGGCCGCCATTTTTGAAACGCGATATATGTTTCTGATCATTTCAATACCTTTGAAATGATACTCTACTTAAAAAATATAAAATATTGTGATCAATTAACATTGATCGCTGATCGCATAAATTTTGAGTTTTTAAGATCGCAATAAATTTTCTGTTTTTGGGCAAAAAAGTTTAACTTGTATACCAAATTTCAATTCTCTAGCTACTGTAGGTCGGGAGATATACTCCAATATGAGATGGACGAACTACCAAATGCATGAGGGTTTGTTTCTAGGATGACCTCGAAACCCTAAAAACAAATCGGTGGAGAGCGGCCTTGTCCCACCCTTTCTGGTGGACAATAGCTGGCCACACACGAGCGGATTTTTCCAACGGACCACGGACTTTTCCAACGGATTTGGGGAAATCCGCGGACCCGGTATGTGCGTTAGTGGAGAAACAACCGACCGGACCTTGTCGGCGGACATGAGATCCGCGGACCCCGTCCGCCGTTGTCAACACACACGCACGGACCAAAGTTTATTATTTGTACGCGGATTTAGCTCTTTATCATTTTACTATTTCTCACCCAAATAATGTTTCATTCCATATCCGTTCATTTCCATATTCGTTTCATTTCTAATTAAATTCATTTCATCTTTTCAATTAAATTCTACAGTTTAAATTAAATTCTTCAGTTTAAATTAAATTTAAATTAAATTCTTCAGTTTAAATTAAATTTAAATTTAAATTAAATTCTTCAGTCTCTTTCAGTTTTTAATTCGGTTTTTATTCAGTTTTAATTTTCTCCCTCTGGCATTTATTTATTCCCTATTTATATTTATATATTATAAATATTATATAACATAACATATATATATATATATATATATATATATATATATATATATATATATATATATATATATATATATATATATATATATATATATATTTATATATTTTTATATATATATATATATATATATATATATATATATATATATATATATATATATATATATATATATATTTATATATATATATATATGTATTTATATATATATATTTATATATACACTAAAACTTGCCTAAGCTTGAAGGCCTCGGTTCCAGAAAAAAAAATTCCACCATAGCAGGTTTCCAGCTTATACAGGGTGTTTTACTTAGAAAAAAAACGTTCCGAGAAAGTTTTTAACTTTGCAGGTTTCCAGCTTACACGTGTTCCAGCTTAGACAAGTTTTTTTGTATATATATATAGGATATATTAAATAATATATCCTATATGTATATATACTTAGAAAAAAAACGTTCCGAGAAAAAGTTTCTACCTTAGCAGGTTTCCAGCTTAGACAAGTTTTACTATATATATATGATGTATAATGTGTATATATATGATATTAAATTATTAGAATTGACCGCACAGTCGTACACAGTGAGACACAGCCGCTAGTATGAGATCCCGGTCCGTCGTCCGTTGAACAGGTCTGTCGAGCATGCTGGACAGACCTGGGTCCGCGGACCAACAAGGAAAAATCCGCGGATTTGCCCCACACACGAGCGAACCGTGTCCGCGGACCGAGTTGACGGACTAGATCCGACGGACGGGGTTTGCACGTTAGTGGGGGAACGACAGACCTGAGATCCGCGGACCGCGGACCAGGTCCGTCAAAAAATCCGCTCGTGTGTGGCCAGCTAATGTGATTTTCATGATCCTGAATACGAAATCAGTAAGAAAACGGTTCCGACGATTTTGATTGAAAACTGCTAAAATGTTGTCCATTTAAATACGAATGTAAAAATATAACCCGTTTTCCCGGATAAAATCTAGTTCCTGCGCGCACACTTTTAGGGGGATAACGAAGTAGCATATTTTAATGAATGTAAGAATCTCACTTAAATAAATAATATATATATATATATATATATATATATATATATATATATATATATATATATATATATATATATATATATATATATATATATATATATATATATATATATATATATGTGTGTGTGTGTGTGTGTGTGTGTGTGTGTGTGTGTGTGTGTGTGTGTGTGTGTGTGTGAAATAATTCTTGTTAATATGATGCATAAAAATATAAATACTAATACTCAAAGCGTAGAAAAAAAGACTCTCAATCCATTAGAAATATTACGAACGAAGCTGAGAGTTTGTTTTATTTATGTTCTGTTACCTTTTCCTTCCCTTTTATAAATACTTTTATTTATTTATTTTTTTTGTCAGTGAAAAAAAAAAAGAAAATAAAGTTGCTTCTTTTTTTTGTCAACTCCAAAAGAGAGAAACTTTGAGAAACTCTTGAGATAAAAATTTGCGGCTATTTATAAATATTAGAAGAGGGAAACAAAGTTTGTATATTTATTCCTCCTTCACTGTAGTTTACCCACGAAACAGATTCCTAAACTTCCAACAAAGTCATAAACTGTAATTGCTCAAAACTTTAGTCATGAAAAAAAAAAAGATGATAATTTATTATTTTGTTAAGTTTTATTTAATTATATTTTTATATTTTATTTTATTCTTTTTAGGCCAAGTAGTCCAGGAGATAGCGTGCAAAAAAGTGTCTGACTAACATCAAGCTAGAATTTTGTATACTAGTCAATCTTTTAGCGCCTTTTAAGAATATGTGGTCGGCTAAATTCGTCTGCGGGAGATAGCTTGGCAATAGGCGTTTGAAAAAAACAAACCGGTGGAGAGCGGCCATGTCTCACCAATTATGGTGGACAATGTGATTTTCATGATCCTGAGTGCAGAATTAGTTAGTAGACCAAAAATCAAGTCGATGTTATTTTCACACTTGACAGATTAGTTATTCATATATTACTAAAAATCAATGTTGTCACCTATCAAGGGACAAACTAACACCAACTTGAATTTCGGTCCACTAACTAATTCTGTACTCAGGATCATGAAAATCACATTGTCCACCATAATTGGTGAGACATGGCCGCTCTCCACCGGTTTGTTTTTTTCAAACGCCTATTGCCAAGCTATGTCCCGCAGACGAACTTAGCCGACCACATATTCTTAAAAGGCGCTAAAAGATTGACTTGTATACAAAATTCTAGCTTGATGTTAGTCAGACACTTTTTTGCACGCTATCTCCTGGACTAAAGAGCACCAGCTCAAAAAAAGCCATTAACGGGAAAAAAATCTGATAAAGCTGAATTTTGGTTTATAGCTTTATTATGGTCCCCTGATGAACATACTAAGTTTTCCCCCTCGAGGGAGGTCGGCGTTGACCGTCATTTTGAAAAAAAAGGACCAAAAATCGGTTTTTGGCAAATATCTTCGTTCTCATCGATGATACGACAAAAATAGTTATTATCAAATTTGTTGGACTCTAAAGTTTCAACAAAAAAGGTTCGATGTTATTATACGCTAAAGTCAATAGTTTCGAAGCTATAGCGCCGCGAAGTGCGACACTTTTCTGCATCCGCATGAAATGGAAGTTTTTCTACTCCACGACTCGCTCGTGAAAATTGTGAAATAATAATTTCAAAGATTGGTTTTTAGACGAAAAATACATTGACTCGATGTATAATGTATATAATATGTAATATATATAATGTATGTATGTAATAATATATAATATATAATGTAATAATATATAATGTATAATGTATGTAATAATGCCCCGATGTTTGAATTTGTAGAAACTCGATTTTACCGGTGCAGCGAGCGAGAAGTGGAGTATAGAAAAACTCCCATTTCTTGCGGGTCCAGAAAAATGTCGCACTTCGCCACGCTATAGCTTCGAAACTATTGACTAGTGAAAAATGACATTGAACCTTTTTTGTTGACAATTTAAAGCTCTACAAATTTGATAATATCTATATTTGTCGTATCGTCGATGAGAACAAAGTTATTGGCCAAAAACCGAATTTTGGTCCTTTGTTTTCAAAATGGCGGCCAACGCCGACCTCCCTCGAGGGGGAAAACTTAGTATGTTCATCAGGGGACCAAAATAAAGCCATAAACCAAAATTCAGCTTTATCCGAATTTTTCTGGTTCAAAGTCTCTGGCGCTTGGCCTATTTTTGCTTTTTTATATAAATAGAGAAAGTATTGTGATATTGCGAAAATTTGATTTTGAGATTTTGATGGCTTTATACGTTAGAGTTCATCAAAAGAGGACCTTAACTCAGAGTCCAAAAAAGTGGTTTTTAAAAAAATGTCTGTCTGTCGTCAGTCGTTTGTCTGTGCAGACGCTTGGAGCCCAAACTACAGGGCCAATGTTGACGAAATTTGGCATACATTTTCAGAAATATCGTACTCCGAGGCGAAATCGAGAAATTAATTTTAACTCCAAATTTGGGGGCGCTACCACTAAAATTCATATCTTAACTCTTACATTGGCTTATTTCGGAAATTTATCGAAACATTAAAAATAAAAAATTACATAACATAGATTATAAAGTGTGAATCACGTATTTAACTTTACGGTCATCAAGCCCAGAATACGTAACTATTTAATAATATTAAGTAACGATTTATGCAAATTTGATGCGAGTAGTTTTACAAAGCAAAAAGTACAAATATAAAAAAAAAAAAATACTTCGTTAAATAAAAAGTTTTAATAAGTAAAATTAACTTTAATACACAAAGCAAGTTTAGCCAATTAAAAGTTTTACAGCAAATTGCCATAAATTTTATATATTATACATTAATTAAAAAATAAACAAAAAGTAGGAGTTAATAAAAGAGAACTTTTACTTTAAAAATAAATTACAGAGTTGGAAAATTAATCCCAAATTCGGTTAATTCTATATTCCATATTGAAAAGGAAGTAATTATATTCATGCTTGGACGTTTGAAGAGGGACTGACGTAAAGGGTAGGGAAAGGGACGTAGGGGGGGGGGGGGGACGCAGAGGAGGGAGTGTAGTTGGCATTATAGGTAATGAGAAAAAGAAGGGAAAAAATTATCGAGGGAGTGGGATGTAAAAATTCCTCGTAATAAAAATAAACCTATATTAATAATTTTGTATTTTGCTTTTTTTTGTTTCTTTTTGTTTAAGTTTATTACATGAAAAGATATAAGAGCTATTTATATACTGTCAGACATCCATACAACAAAATGGATGGTTCCAGAAAACCGCTATATAGATTTTTTTTTCTTGAAGAAAGAAATTAGTGTTCCTAAAAATGGGAATACTTTAAACCTGTACCATTTTGATCCATTGATTTTGTCCATTCATTTTGATCCATGAAAACTGGTTTATCTACGTCTTCATGCTTAAAATCTCTAGATTTTTTTTTTTTTTTTTAAATATTTTTTTTTTTTTTTGTTTCGTAGAATTTAGAATATCTAATCCCGGTTTTTCAAATTTGTTGACACCAAACTCGGAAATATTTCATATTTACGGGATACTTCTTTATTCTTCATTCCTTTGAACTGTTCAGTGCGTGAACTGACTGTGAAGTGTTCTCACTTCACAGTTAGTAACATAATATACTATTTTTTGAGTATATCTTAACTCATAAAACCAATAAAGCGAAATTTTAAAAAGCATATATATATATATTTGTAACCTATACTCATCAGCAGCTTTCATATGAAATCTCACTCGAAAAATTGAGTTTACCACATTTTTGAGAATTACGCATCCGCACTTTAAATTTTTATCTTATTTTTTCCCCTATGGGTTACGTCAGTAGCAAAAAGTTACGTCAGTATTTCAAATTTCAACTTTTTAGCTTAAAAAGTGTGAGAGATATGAACCAAAGAGCGACGGATCACTTTCGGCATTAGGGTTTCGAGAAGGGTTTTCGAAACCCTAAATACTGCCCTGCAAAGATAAAAGGCAGTCAGACCCATTTTTTCACATATAGACATTTTGGTATCGTTGGATTCGTCTTGAAATTTTCTATCATCTACAACACTAAAAATCAACCAGAAACATATATAAAATGCTCTTAGTCCTAAAAATGTCTGACTGCTTTCATTGTTTTAACAACTATTACAAAATTAAAAGGCAGTTACGCTTAATACACCAGGAAAAGGCAGTACTGGTGTCATAGCTGCCTTTTAGTGTTGGAGAGAGTGTGTTTAACATTTCTTCAGCTTCGGAACCTTCTCACTCACTGCCTTTTTACCTTGTTTCGGTTCCTACCATCCTAGAGGGTCGAGCAGGCAGCCCACCGACTGCCTTTTTTCATTGCAACATGTGAATAAAATCCAACATGTTCTAAACCTTTTCATACAGTTGTTTTGTTTACGATCGAGAAGAGACAAGGCTGTCATGTATTATAATAACTTATTTCTATATTAATAATGTGTTTTAACTCTTCCTAATTATTTAACATAACAATAAATTGTTGTTGTTGCTGTGCAGTGAGTGAAATCTTATTACACGTCATGCTGTCAAGAGGAAAGTTACTTGATAGTAAATGTTTAGAAATGCAAAAAAAAAAAAAAAAAACACAGCTTTAAGTATTTACTGATCAACAGATTGTAAATGAATGTGAAACACTTTTAACAGAAATAAGTACTTTGCCACTCCATGATAATGTAAGCGTTTTTTTCCTGATAAATATGTTCAAAATTTGTCTAATAATCCTGATACAACTTTGGAAAACAACTAATATACAGTGACCGAATACAGTGAATAATACAGTGATTGAATATGGTCACAAGATTGGATCACTTTTGGAAGAAAATATATATTTGATACATGCTGCAACTTGAAGGTAAATGAACAAGTCACGCTTAATTAAAACCCTATTTATGATAAAAATAATAATTGTGATAATGCACTTAGTTACGAGCTAGTAGTTTCTGAGGAACCAAATTTTGATGAACCACTTGGTGAGTTTTTAAAACTTCCTGTATTAGACCAAAACTCAAATGTTACGCTTTTGAATTTAGATACTTATAACATTAATAAATACGGATAGTTTTAAGTCTCATACAACTTGAGATACAAAATACATTTAAAAAAATATTACGTATACAAGTTGACAAACAATGCAAGTGGTTCAATTGAAGTATGCAAAACGTTCTTTGTAACAACTCTAGGATATCACCCCAAAAACGATTGTCTTTTTTAATGTATTGAATAGTACAAGTTATACTGATCTGGACCCCCCTGCTGACAAGCGAGGAAAACATTCGCTGCATAACATATTTGACAGAACAATATTCAAGAACCACATTGAAACTTTTCAGCCCACCATTATTTCACATTACAGGCGCGAACATGCGCCATGTAATGTTTGATATATACCCAATGATATAACTATTACATCTATGCATCATGACTTCATCCAGTAACACCCACAACTATATACAGACAAATTTTGGATGAAGAAAACATAAGCAAACACACTAAGAAAAATAAGCAGCAATTACTGTTTAAGACTGTTGCTGCAAATAGAAAAAAGCAGCCATATAGTTATACATCTTAAATAAGCAGTTATTATGGTCTGGCTGCTAAACCAACTTTTACTCCTCCAAGATAAAAAAGTAGCCACGGGTTAATACAATGATAAAAGGCAGTCATTATGACTAACTGCCAAAATTGGAATATAAAAAATGAACCAATGCAACAACAAAAAGCGGTTGCCTTCATAAATAATGTACTAGAGAATTAAAATGCATAATTTTTTATTATTATAAATTCTAATATACTCATTGAAGCAACCAAACAAATTCTTTCAGAAAAATTGATCATAGAAGTGTGCTACAGCTGAAAAATTTTAGATGCTTTTTTCTCGAAATGTCAAATCATCCATATTGCCATATTGACTGCCTTTTATCTTTGCACGGCAGAATAGAGTTGTTTGAGATTAAACTAATAGTGCTAAGTATTAATACGAAGCAAATCAGTAACTATATTGGAATTTAACCAAATTTAATCAATGTCAATAGGTGGATAGGGGGAAGAGTTAAAAGAAAAATAGGATTTTAAATAAAAAATAAAAAAATAAAAAAAATTCTGCACAATTTTTATCACTTCTAGTTCCTTGAGTTAGATCAAATTTTCATTTCTTTCAGGCTGAGCGGCGTTAATCAGAATAAAGCAGGTGACTCGATATCGATCGTAGAAGGGAAAACGACATTCACAAGCAAGGCTAATTGAAACCTGCCAAGCGGAACAAAAATACTGAATAATACGGACAGTAATAGCAGTAACAGAGACCTCGACAAGAAATTGGGCTTTCGAGTCCCTTTAAAGGTCACAACAAACTTCCCCTTAGCAAACCAGAGAATATAACATTTTTAAGGGTCGAAATCGAGCTTGTTAGACCAATACCTTATTCTTTATTCTTTATACATTTATCACACGTATATCTAATAAAAAATAGAAATATACATATATATATATATATATATATATATATATATATATATATATATATATATATATATATATATATATATATATATATATATATACAGGGTGGAACAGTTCAGATGCGCCAGCCCTCGTAAAATAGTTGAAAATGGTAGTACACAAATAAAACCAGTCTCTACACCCACTAAATCGGCCATTCCCGACTCAATGGTAATAGTGATTTTTTGGTGATCCATCACCAACATAGAAATTTTCACCACCAATACCAGTTTTTCAGTGTTAAGTTTAGAAATTCAAATTGGACCCTATAATGAAAATAACATAGCCTTAATGACCACTATATTCCTGACAATTTGATACTAATATCACTATTCTCCGGTAAATACTTGCAGAGTAATCGGGGTCAAAACACAGCTAGTTTTATCCAAAAATATTTGGAACAGCTTAATAAACCTCTCTTTGTAAAATAGTTAAAAATGGTGGTACAAAGATGAAAACAGTCTCTACCCCCACTAAATCGGCTATTCCCGACACAATGGTAATAGCGATTTTTTGGTGACGCATCACCAACGTAGAAATTCGCATCACCAAAATTAGTTTTTTGGTATTAAGTTTAGAAATTTAAATTGGACCCTATAATGAAAATAACATAGTCCTAATGTGCACTATATTCCTGAAAATTTGATACTAATATCACTATTCTCCGGTAAATACTTGCAGAGTTATCGGGGTCCAAACACAGCTAGTTTTACCGAAAAAATTTGGAACAGCTTTTTTTTTTTTTTTTTTTTTTTGGATTTAATTTACCTTTATTGAATAAGAAAAAATACAACATATTAATACATAATAATATTTCATTACATCGAGTTATCTTTTTTGCTGATTTAACAATTTAATACTACATTAGGTTATCTCTCCACTAGAGAACATGGAGTCCTGAGCTGTGGAGAGAGAGTTTACACAGTTTGTTAAGTATATTACATTGTACAACAATAATTATTTTAAAAGGATTAATTAGTTATTTTACATAATTATATATTTATTTTAGTTTTAATTATATATTTATATTATTATATATTATTTTAGTTTTTATAGTTTTAGTTATTTATAGTAATGATAATGACTATATACATTTAGTTTTTACACTTTTTTTATTTTATTTTATTTCATTTATTTTATTTTTTTAGTTTATCTTAATAGCTAAAGTATATTTATAAATCTAGTGTATGTCGGCAACATATTTTCTTATTTTAGTTTTGAATAGTACCAAGGATTTTATGTTTTTAAGCTCATCAGGTAGTTGATTGAATAGTATTATTGCGCAATAGGTCCAGTGTCTTTGGGCCATAGAGGTTCTGAGAGCTGGTACTATATAATTTCCTCTGATTTGACCTCTAGTCATAATTGCATGGTCAATTCTTTTTATGTTATGTTTTTCTTCCTTAAGGTGGGTTATACATTTATAATTATACATCTGTTTAAGAGTCAGTATCGAGAGCTGCTTAAATAGTGGCTTTGAATGTTCTATTCGTTTTTTATTTAAAATTATTCTTAAAATTGCTTTTTGCTTTAAAAATATTGTTTCCTTGATAGTGTCACAAGCTGATCCCCAAGTAAGAAGTCCATACTGTATTATGGAGTCAACGATGCCATAATACAAAACTCTCAACTGTGAGATACTTAGATACATTTTTAGTTTCATGAATATAAATGTTAGCGCGCGTAATTTTGTATTCAACTTATTAATATGAGCCTTCCAATTTAAACAGTTATCGATAGTGACTCCCAAATATTTAACTGTGGAGACCCACTCAATACGTGGGCACTGGCAGTGTGGTAATTGGCAATTTTTGTTATGTACTATTAATTTTGGGATTTGAGGTAATGTAGTTCTATGCAACGAGTAAGTCATTGCACATGTTTTTTTTACACTTATAGTTAATTCATTGAATTCAAACCATTGTATTATTCGTTGTAGGTCATTTTGAATAAGTGTTGCCGTTTGTATATATTGTTCAGACTCACATAGTAAAACTAGATCATCTGCAAATCCTATCAATGAAGAGTTTGTAACTATTTTAAAAATGGAGTTTATATAGATAATGAACAATAAGGGACCAAGGACAGTGCCTTGTGGAATCGAATAAGTGGATGTAAAGCTATTTCCTAATGTATTGTTTAGTTTAACTCTGTATAATCTGTTACTTAAATAACTTCGGAACCATCTTAGCATAGTACCATATATTCCTATGTCTTTCAATGCTTTAATTAGTTTACTATGTGAAACACTGTCGAAAGCTTTCGTAAGGTCTATGTACACTGCAATAGGTTTTTTGTTTCTGTCCAAACTTTCTGTTATAAATGTCGATACTTTATTTATAGCGTCTTGAGTATTTAAACCATTTTGAAAACCGAACTGGTTATTGGATAATATTTTATAAGTCTGTATGAATTTGTTAAGATGTTTTTTCGCTATTTTTTCCAGAATTTTTGCAATGTTTGATACTAGCGAGATGGGTCTGTAATTTGCAGGTTCATTAGAGGGTCCATTTTTGTGAATAGGATAAATTACAGCAATTTTTAATATGTCAGGAAAGAGGCCCTGCTCAAAGCTCAATTTAGCGATGTGTAATAATGGCGTTTTTAGTGAGTTAATATTCTCTTTAATAATGGGAACCGTGATTCCGTCATGTCCCGGTGAAGAGCCACCTCTTAGCTGGTTGACAGCCTCTATTACATCTTTTTCGGTGATAAAGTCTATCTTATTCCATCTCTCATCAATTTTTTTGTCTCCTATTGTCGTTTCATTTGTCTTTTTCGGTAAACAATTTGCCATTTCTTGCCCTATGGTTGTGAAATATTTACACATAGCATCGGCTCCTTTTATTGGTTCACGTATGGTGTCGATTATTGTACCGTCAATATCCTTTATTTCTTTGAATACCACTTTCTCTTTTTGTTTTCTGAATGTTAATTGATTAACTTCCTTCCATATTTTAGACATGTCATTTTCACATTTCTCTATTTTCTGGCCGTAGTAGTCTTTTTTAGTTTTTTTTATCAAGGAATTCAACTTTTGTGTATATTTTTTAAAATAAGTTTGTAATTTTTTATTGTTTACTTGTCTTGAAGCTTTTTTACTAAGTTTTTCTTTTTTTCTTATGGAAACCACAGCTTAATAAACCACTCCTCATAAAATGGTTAAAAATGGTGGTACAAAGATAAAACCAGTCTTTACTCCCACTAAATCGGCCATTCCCGACACAATGGTAATAAAGATTTTTTGATGATGCATCATCAACGTAGAAATTCCTATCACCAGTACTAGTTTTTTGGTATTAAGTTTAGAAATTTAAATTGGACCCTATAATGAAAATAATATAGTCGTAATGTGCACTATATTCCTGACAATTTGATACTAATATCACTATTCTCCGGTAAATACTTGCAGAGTTATCGGGGTCCAAACACAGCTAGTTTTACCGAAAAAATTTGGAACAGCTAAATAAACCACCCCTCCAAAAATGGTTAAATATGGTGGTACAAAGATGAAAACAGTCTCTACCCCCACTAAATCGGCTATTTCCGACTCAATGGTAATAGCGATTTTTTGGTGACGCATCACCAACGTAGAAATTCCCATCACCAAAACTAGTTTTTTGGTATTAAGTTTAGAAATTTAAATTGGACCCTATAATGAAAATAACATAGTCCTAATGTGCACTATATTCCTGACAATTTGATACTAATATCACTATTCTCCGGTAAATACTTGCAGAGTTATCGGGTCCAAACACAGCTAGTTTTACCGAAAAAATTTGGAACAGCTAAATAAACCACCCCTCCTAAAATGGTTAAAAATGGTGATACAAAGATGAAAGCAGTCTCTACCCCTACTAAATCGGCTATTTTCGACTCAATGGTAATAGCGATTTTTTGGTGACGAATCACCAACGTGGAAATTCCCATCACCAAAACTAGTTTTTTGGTATTAAGTTTAGAAATTTAAATTGGACCCTATAATGAAAATAATATAGTCGTAATGTGCACTATATTCCTGACAATTTGATACTAATATCACTATTCTCCGGTAAATACTTGCAGAGTTATCGGGGTCCAAACACAGCTAGTTTTACCGAAAAAATTTGGAACAGCTAAATAAACCACCCCTCCAAAAATGGTTAAATATGGTGGTACAAAGATGAAAACAGTCTCTACCCCCACTAAATCGGCTATTTCCGATTCAATGGTAATAGCGATTTTTTGGTGACTCATCACCAACGTAGAAATTCCCATCACCAAAACTAGTTTTTTGGTATTAAGTTTAGAAATTCAAATTGGACCCTATAATAAAAATAACATAGTCCTAATGTGCACTATATTCCTGACATTTTGGTACAAATGTCACAATCCTCCGGTAAATATTGGCAGAGGTATCGGTTTCAAAAATTAGCTTTTTTAGAAAGTTTAATTATTTTATTTTATTTGTCTCACACCTTTTTAGGGTTTAGTTGGTAAAACCAATAAAAGAAAGCCTTATAGTTTCGTTCGTGTGTCTGTCTGTCCGTCCGTCTGTCACTCTGAACCAATAACTTTCTCGGTTCCAATAACGTTTGAATCAAAAGAGATAAAAACATGAAACTTTCCAGTATTAAAGAACCTTTGACGCGCACACAGATAGCGAACTCAAAGTTATCACCTGTTCAAATACAAAATGGCGGAGAATTCACGTCACGCGAAAAAATAATATTTGAGTGGGTTATTAAATGAAAGGTATTGAAGAGTAGATTTCAAAAATATATAACACTTGTGGAAAGCATTAATTTTCCACGCCATTTTATCAAAAAACATCCAAATTTTGTGTTTCTCCTCCCCCTAAAACTATATTTCCACTGTTTCTAATAATATGAAAAAATATACAAAATGTGCGTTCTGCTGGGCCATAGAAAAAATACGATTAACAATTCGATCTGATTGACTGGGAATCCAAGATGGCGGCTAATTGCTGTGAACTCGTCCTGGGCATTGGTGAAATGAACAGGTCTACCAAATTTAATCAAAATCGGTCGACATTTATTCAGGTTATCGTCAAACGTTTCAGGATTCGCGGACACACAGACCGACAGACACAAGACCAAACATTTTCCCTGATGAAGCAACAATAGAAGATATAACGTGTTAATGTGACGTGTCGTCAATATAGTATTAAAACAACGTATTAATAACGCATCATATGATTTTCCGAACAGCGCCACCACATAGTAAAATATAACTACTGGTTTTTGTTCCAAACATCAATTTCGTTTATATCAAACATTCGGATTTCTAAAGTAAAATGCATTAATGACTAAAATACTTTTAAAAAAGAGTAAAAAAGATACAGGATTGTAACAAATATATCGAAAATCACTTATCATATTTAATAATTACTAATAAAACTACTACTAAAATTCCTATTAAAAAAGGTATGAGACTAATTAAATAAAATAATTAAACTTACTAAAAAAGACAATTTTTGAAAGGGCGCATTGATTTGTTTCATTTTATTTATTTATTTATTTTGTTTTCAAAACTAGCTTAGTTTAAAAACCCGATATCTCTTAAGAATTTACCGGAGAAGGGTGATATTAGTAGCGCACATTAAGGCTATATTATTTTCATTATAGGGTCCAATTCAAATTTGAAAACTTCATAATACAAAACTGGTATTGGCGATGGAACTTTCTAAATTGGTAATAGATCACAAATTAAATCAAATTTAACATTAAGTCGAGAATATTCAATTCATAAGGGGTAGAGACTGGTTTTATGTTTGTACCACCATTTTTAACCATTTTAGGAGAGGTGGTGTATAAGGCTGTTCCAAATTATTTGAATAAAACAAGCTGTGTTTGGACCCCGATAACACTGCAAGTATTTACCGGAGAATAGTGATATTAGTATCAAATTGTCAGGAATGTAGTGCACATTAAGGCTATGTTATTTTCATTATAGGGTCCAATTTGAATTTCAAAACTTAACTCTGGTAAACTGGTATTGATGGTGAAAATTGCTATGTTGGTGATGGATCACCAAAAAATCACGATTATTAATCTGTTCCAAATATTTTTGGATAAAACTAGCTGTGTTTGGACCCGATAACTCTGCAAGTATTTACCGAAGAATAGTGATATTAGTATCAAACAAATTGTCAGGAATTTAGTGCACATTAGTACTATGTTATTTTCATTATAGGGTCCAATTTAAATTTCTAAACTTAATACCAAAAAACCAGTTTTGGTGATGCGAATTTCTACGTTGGTGATGCGTCACCAAAAAATCGCTATTACCATTGAGTCGGAAATAGCCGATTTAGTGGGGGTAAAGACTGTTTTCATCTTTGTACCACCATTTTTAACCATTTTAGGAGGGGTGGTTTATTTAGCTGTTCCAAATTTTTTCGGTAAAACTAGCAGTGTTTGGACCCCGATAACTCTGCAAGTATTTACCGGAGAATAGTGATATTAGTATCAAATTGTCAGGAATGTAGTGCACATTAAGGCTATGTTATTTTCATTATAGGGTCCAATTTGAATTTCAAAACTTAACTCTGGTAAACTGGTATTGATGGTGAAAATTGCTATGTTGGTGATGGATCACCAAAAAATCACGATTATTAATCTGTTCCAAATATTTTTGGATAAAACTAGCTGTGTTTGGACCCCGATAACTCTGCAAGTATTTACCGAAGAATAGTGATATTAGTATCAAATTGTCAGGAATTTAGTGCACATTAGTACTATGTTATTTTCATTGATAATGACCCAGTCATTATCAAAATTTACAGCCACGCGCGAAACCTTCGCCACTCAGAGAAGCGCGTGGCTTTAGTGTGGGTACCGGGGCATGTCGGCATCGCTGGCAACGAGGCGGCTGATGAAGCCGCCAAGCGTGGGGCCGCTGCGGAGGTGGTGGATCTTGCTCCCGTCCGGCTAGACGATGCCAAGACGGCTGCAGTCAACGCCGTCTGGCGCAGCTGGCAATCAGCCTGGGAGCAGGTCCCCACCCAGCTAAGAAGAATTAAATCTAAGGTGAGGACGACGCAAGTAGACACAACTCTTTCAAGAAGAGAAAGCGTCGTCCTCACACGCTTGAGAAGCGGCCACACGCAGCTGACGCATGGGCACCTCTTAACCAATGAGCGTGCCCCCCGATGCCGACACTGCGGGATCGCAGCGCTGACGGTGAGTCACATAATTGAAGAATGCGACTCACTAGCGGATCTGAGGACGGAGTGCCAGGTCCCAGCGAACCTGGCAAATGCCTTAGCTGAGGAGTCGAACGTTCAGCCAGTCCTGACATTTTTCCGAAGAGCAGGACTCTATGAATTAATATGATCCCTCAGCAGAGCACAGGTAGTTAGGGATTCGTTTTGTCTTTATATGTCTTTTAGTTTAGGATAGGATCTGCTACCACCATCCCCGGCTATATATTTCGTCCGGCAGTGATGGTGGGTTCCCAAGGGCCACTCTTGGCAGTAGGGGGGCAGATTCCTTTGTTTTAATTATTTATTTATTTTAGGTTAGGATAGGATCTGCTACCACCATCCCCGGCTATATATTTCGTCCGGAAGTGATGGTGGGTTCCCAAGGGCCACTATTGGCAGTAGGGAGGCAGATTCCTTTGTTTTAATTATTTATTTATTTATTTTAATTTAGGATTAGGTAATTAGTTTATATGAAATTTTAACCCTAGATTTAGTACCGGTCTCCGTCACCACCTGTCCCGTTTATTTGTTCCACGCGGAGGCAGGCGGGTTTCCTTTCCACTACATACCAGAGTGGAGGGAAAGCGGTGGCCGGATAATTTGTGATATTAGTAATAGGTTTAGCTTAGGAACTCAACTAGTTACCATTTATTAGATTAATTTTAGAATTAGCACCCTGTGATATTAGGTTAGTACTTATTTATTTATTCAGCTGTGATACTAGTTTAGGTAGATTTTAATCTTAGGTTTAATATTTATATTAGGACTGGTCTCGCTACCACTCTCCCCGGCTATATTTTTCGTCCGGCAGGAAGAGTGGGTTCCTTGTGATTCACTCACAAGGGAGGCGAGATCAGGAAGCTTGTGATACTAGGATTAGGTTTATCTGTGATACTAGGATTAGTCGTTCAATGTTCTCGTCTCAGCTAGTTTAGGACCGTCCTCATCACCATCTGCCCCTTGCTTATTATTTGCTCACGGGGTAGATGGGTTCCCTTGTAGCTAATATTGGGCACAGGGAGGTGAGGACAGTGCAGAAGTCTTTGCTGAGAGCTAACCTTCGTCCGTTTGACAGGTGCTTGTCGACAATGTAGCACCCCCCGGCAGTCCATCTGCTGACAGCCGGTCGGGGACGTGGCTGCTTCGTTGTCTCTTGGGGTTTTTTGGGGACACGCCTCCCTGAGGGTGGGTGCCGGGAGCGAAGGTGAACTTGACGGAGGCAGGGGAGCCGGGTCGAACGTTGATGATGCATCATCAAAAAATCTTTATTACCATTGTGTCGGGAATGGCCGATTTAGTGGGAGTAAAGACTGGTTTTATCTTTGTACCACCATTTTTAACCATTTTATGAGGAGTGGTTTATTAAGCTGTTCCAAATTTTTTCGGTAAAACTAGCTGTGTTTGGACCCCGATAACTCTGCAAGTATTTACCGGAGAATAGTGATATTAGTATCAAATTGTCAGGAATTTAGTGCACATTAGTACTATGTTATTTTCATTATAGGGTCCAATTTAAATTTCTAAACTTAATACCAAAAAACCAGTTTTGGTGATGCGAATTTCTACGTTGGTGATGCGTCACCAAAAAATCGCTATTACCATTGAGTCGGAAATAGCCGATTTAGTGGGGGTAAAGACTGTTTTCATCTTTGTACCACCATTTTCAACCATTTTAGGAGGGGTGGTTTATTTAGCTGTTCCAAATTTTTTCGGTAAAACTAGCAGTGTTTGGACCCCGATAACTCTGCAAGTATTTACCAGAGAATAGTGATATTAGTATCAAATTGTCAGGAATATAGTGCACATTAGGACAATGTAATTTTAATTATAGGGTCCAATTTGAATTTCAAAACTTAACTCTGATAAACTGGTATTGGTGGTGAAAATTTCTATGTTGGTGATGGATCACCAATAAGTGACTATTACCATTGAGTCGGGAATGGCCGATTTAGTGGGGGTAGAGACTGGTTTTATTTGTGTACCACCATTTTTAACTATTTTACGAGGGCTGGCGCATCTGAACTGTTCCACCCTGTATATATATATATATATATATATATATATATATATATATATATATATATATATATATATATATATATATATATATATATATATATATATATATATATATATATATATATATATACAAGAACTGCTATTTTACAGTAAAAAAAATCATTTTGTGTAAAAGAAGTTAAATAGATCTTTTAAATTGCACGACATAAAAATATGAGATCTTTTTAAAATCATTAAAAAATAATAATAAAATCTAGTGGTAATAATTAAAATAGACTGCCAAATGGTGTGGCACATAGCTTCCTCGCATCCTATCATGTACCTTATTGTTATAATGTTTATTGTGTAAACACTATTAATAGTTTTAGCGATCTTTAACACTTCATAGCGGGTCGCTGTTGGTTTTACTGAAAAATTGTATTTGAAAAAAATGTTTGTCTCATTGAATAGATGAAGTTAGATTTTTTTCCCGATCTAAAATTCCAATTTTAAATTTGAAGTTCACGTTTACGCGAGCGTTGCTCGTGAACGCTTGGACGGATAACGTTGTCCAACGAACTCGTCCTGGGCATTGGTAAAATGAACATGTCTACCAAATTTCATCAAAATCGGTTGTCATTTACTCAAGTTATCGTCGCACGTTTCATAATTCGCGGACACACAGACCGACTGACAGACAGACAGACAGACAGACAGACAGACAGACAGACAGACACGGGACCAAAAATGTTCCCTGATGTCTGAAACGGATTTCCGTCTTGGAATTTTTAAAATCGGAGGCATAAAAGTTTTTCGTTCTCAAAAGTGAACACAATGCTTCCGTTACCTTCGGTAAGCTCGGAAGCAAAATAAAAACACGATATTAACTATCGATATACAAGATCGATTGATATTGTTTAGCTAAATCTTGAAATTTCGTTTAAACTTTGGTGTAAACTAAATTTTAAGAATTTATTTCCAGGCAAAACTGTAACAATGTTTAAGATAATTTTGTTGTATAAGTAAAGTTTCATTAATTAATAACCACATAAAATATAATACTATACATACATTTGAATGATAACATAAAATATTTTTTAACCACTCTGTTGTGTCGAAATCTTTTCTTTTACCTCTTTTACACCGAAGGTAACGGAAAGCATTGTGATCATTCTAAATATCGAAATTTCAATATGTTGGTCTGGTCTGTCGTTGAACAAATTTGATAAACCACTACATCTTAAAAACTACTAATCCAATTTTTATTAAAATATGGATGGTTGGTCATAATTAGCCTATTGTCGGTCCTATTTGTTGTCCTCTCCCTTATGCGAACTATTGTTTTTTTTTTTTGTTATTTACACCTATTTTGAAGAAATTTAGATGTTTTGTCGAAAGTATCCCACAGATGTTTTTCATTTTAGTTTTGAATATGAATATGAGTAGAATAAATATGACCATGATGGAAATCAAAACATGTTTTTATAAATAAATAAACAAGTCTTGGTAGAAACAACATTTTTTTTTATTCTGCTATACAAAAACAAATTATTATAGAAATAACTTCGTTCGCACATAGAGTCATTTGAGAACCGAAGTATAAAAAGTGAATTACAGAGTAGTTATGTTTAGAAATGCGTTTGAAAAATAGGAGGATAATCGGAAGGAATTTATAGAAAACATCCATTATGTTCTGCTGTCCACTGCCTGTATTGAGGCACGGATTCAGGTCTTGAATAAGGGTCCAAGGTAAGGGTTTAGAGATAAGGATGTTGGTCTTCTACTTTAAACAAAAATGTTGACAAAAGAATGGTGGAGAAGCGATAACATTTTTTATATAAGCTGTTTGTCTTATCTTATAAAAAATAGCCTATTTGTTTCTACCCTCTTTCCCTATGATAGATGTTCTGTGAGCCCTTCGGCCGTTATAATTTATTACTATCGGTCTAGACCTTCCAGAGAAAAGTTTAAACATCGAAACAAACAAAATTTGTTTTATCATTGATTTATGATAATAGTTTAGCATAAATTGCTTTAAATTTACTTAAGAAGCTACTTTAATGAAAATTTAATTTCAGAAATTCAACAACGGCGTGCACTGACAGCTAAGTGAGGTTAGTTTAGATTACTAGATTTAATGTGGTCTAGACTAAAAATTAGAAAATAATATTATATTTAAAAAAATAGTAAGAAGAAGAACACGCTTTTACAAAACATGCACTTAAAAGGAAATAATCATTTTTATTACAGCTACAATACTGAGAGTAATCTCAGTATATGCGTATTACGTATGTCACTGAAGATAAAAGTGTGGGGCACTATCAACAGTTTTTTATGATTTGTTGATAATCCTAACGCTACATTTAAAAAAGAGATCAAAGAAAAATAAGTTTAATAACTAAGCAAAAAATTAAGAACACATATATATCAAGTGTCAGACAGAAATAGCTTTGAGTGTTTACATACTAATAGAAATTGCTAGAGATTTTCCCGGGCTCTCTCCGTCTGCGTTTGAAGATATTTTCTCAAGAACTAGATTTTTCTCTTGAAAACGGCTTATATCGTTAGATCAGTATTTAAATGGACATTTTAGAAGTTTTTGATCAAAGTCGTCGATACCGTTTTCAAGAAATAATTTTTTTCGCGTTTTTTTAGTGGTTGGGGGGTAGCGGCCCAAATTTGGGGCTAAAATGACTTTCACGATTTCGCCTGGGGGTATAATTTTTCTAAACATGTATGCCAAATTTCGTTAAAATCGGCCCAGTAGTTTAGGTTCCCAGTCTGCACGGTCGATAGACAGACATATTTTAAAAACCACTTTTTTGGACTCAGGGGACCTCCAAACGTGTAAATCCATCAAAATCTCTAAATCAAATTTTCGCCCCATCACAATATTTTCTCTTGATATGAGAAAGTAAAAAGAATAAAACGTTCTGGTTTGCACGCTAAGCTTCTTTGTAGAAATAACAGCTAAGTTTAGTAAGTCATTTTGATATATATACTTTTCATAATTTTAAATCGATTTATTAAGTTATGAATTTTTTTCTGAATCTCTTCTACTGTCGTACTAAATTTTATTGCCATTTCCGTTGAGGCATTTTGTTTTTTTGACTCTAGCTTTATACATTTTGTATGTAACGTCCCATAGTTCAGGTTTACTGTAGAACACATTAAATAATTCTTCATAACTAAAGCATAATTAAAATATAGTAAAATGTTTCTGAGCGCCACTACTCCCGGCAGAGGGTCCCTGGACCATAGCCTCGTTGATGCTGATATATATGTAGTATCAGATATTTATTATCTTGGTTAATAAATGCACGTAATTAATTAATTAAATAATTCTTCAACTTCAAGTTTCAACCACTCTTTTTTATCGTCCATATTTACTCAGACACTTATCGCGCAATGAAAAAATCGGTCTGAGACAACTCAGAAAAACTTTCTCATATACGAGTTCATAATTATTTAGCCAATGTTTTCCATTTATTAGTATTCGTAAGTACGTTTAATTATTATTGAAAAATATATCAAAATTTACCATAAAAATAACTTCTCCAGGGCGGGGAATCGAACCCGGGCTCTCACAGTCCGCGTTTTAAGCTAATTTCTCAGGAACTAGATTTTTCCTGGGAAAACGGCTTATATCGGGTTAGATTTGTATTTAAATTGACTACATTTTAGAATTTTTTAATCAAAATCGTCGGAACCGTTTTCGAGAAATAATTTTTTTTCACGTTTTTTCAGAGTTTTTTGGGGGTGGCGCCCCCAAATTTAGAGCTAAAATTCATTTCTCGATTTCGCCTCGGGGTATGATTTTTTTGAACATGTTTGCCAAATTTCGTCAAAATCGGCCCAGTAGTTTAGGCTCCAGGCGTCTGCACAGACAGACGACAGACAGACGACAGACGACAGACGACAGACGACGGATAGACATTTTTTAAAAACCCATTTTTTGGACTCAGGGGACCTCAAAACGTGTAAATCCATCAAAATCTTAAAATCGAATTTTCGCGCCATCACAATACTTTCTCTTTATATGAGAAAGTAAAAAGTAGACGGGAGGTCAACTTCCGCGATACCTCCCGGAGGAGTTTGAATTTTCAAATAATCGGTGTTTACATCTGTTGGTATAGATGTGTCGACATTTATAGCTGATAGTAGAAACATATATCGCAGACATATTTTTCTGTCTGACATAAATATCATGCAATAACAGTCAGATGTAAACGCATCTTTGATGGGTGAAAAATAAATAATATTTTATTTAAATAAAATAAAAACAAGCTTTTATACAACATATGCAGTATTTTTTTAATATATCTTATTTTTTCGAATACACTGTCATGTCAATAGCATAGACTATAGACACTTTGAACTACACTTACACTACTATACTATACCTAAGAATAAAATATTCCAATGCTGTTTTTTCCGCAACTATACCATTTATAGTCGGATTCAAACAGTAGCACTTTTGTAGCTTTTTAAAATAAGTAGGTTGTTAATATTTATGTACATATTGCTTATTTTTCCCCGTTATCTTTATTAAATGTTTACAGAAGTGCTCATAGCATAAAATCAGTATTTATCTGTTATTATTCTCCTTGAACCTTGAGAGAAAGTATAATAAAGGGTTTGGATGATGTAGTTTACAGCACTCTTTTACTTTTTTATCCGTATTTATTTTGAAATTATGTATATACAAAAGTGTAATATTTCTTGGCACTTCCTTAGATTGTTACTCCCCTTATAAAAAAAAACAGAGGGGAGTAACAATCTAAAGAAGGTGTACGGAATGTTCTTCATTAGACTGTTACTTCTCTTATCAAAACAAAAGTGGGATATTCCTTTGTCCCAAAGTACATTGGACTAAATATCCCTTTTTCTTAATAGTTATTTAGTCAAAGTCATTTTTATTCTAAAACAACATAGGGGAGTAACAATCTAAAGAAGTACCTGTGCCTTTGTCCAATAATGTACATTGGACTAAATATCCCTTAACTTTTTTACCCATCTTACTTTTTCAACATTTTATGGATATCAATATAGGTGGGTAACAAAGTAAAAGAGACAAGACAGACGTATGGGTGCGCTTCTTTTACTTTTACTTTGTTACCCAAAATTTTCTTTTCTTTTACGGTGGGCAACAAAGTGAAAGAGTACCATGTTTCCAACAACCTACAATTGTCATTTTTCACAGTGACCATTAGATAATTAGTAATTAGTCTTAAGAAAGTACGGGTACACAGTGGTAGAGACAAATCTAGCTAGATGAGTTTAGTTGTTTGTCTTTAATACACTGATTTTTATCATCACTTAGTTATCGTTATCACTGTCTAGGATTAATTCCAGCTAAATTCTCTATTTATAGTGTGTACACTATAAACTTTCATCCTTTCTACGACTATATTTCAAATATCGCTTATTCTCTTTGTAAATGTCTGTTCGATATCGACATGTTTGAATAAAAATGACTAATGCTGCTATTAGTCAATTAAAACGAGAGAAGTTAGAAAATAATCTGCCTATCAGTGTCGCACATAGCTCGCGTCCTATCGCCTATTTTAATGATTGTTTGTTGGATTTCTGTATAGAAATATTTCAATTCGGAGACAAAAAGAAAGTTCTCTTTTTACAATATATATATATATATATATATATATATATATATATATATATATATATATATATATATATATATATATATATATATATATATATATACATATATATATATATATATATATATATATATATATATATATATATATATATATATATATATATATATAAAATGAGGATATCCTTCATTTGATACTTGCGGTAACAACAATTGATTTATAATTAAATTATAATTACAATTTGACGTATATATATATATATATATATATATATATATATATATATATATATATATATATATATATATATATATATATATATATTTATATATATGTATATATATATATATATATATATATATATATATATATATATATATATATATATATATATATATATATATATATATATATATATATATATATATATATATATATTACTTTAATTTTATACTTCTTTATCTTTATGTTTAAAGGTTGTCCTGTCAATGTCTGGCAATCGAGTTTGGTTGTTTAAGATTTATAAGCTATACTAACCTGCATTACTATCTAATAATTCTGGTTTCAGTATCCTATTTATTCCAAGTTTAGAGCAACTTATAGTGGTTTTCTTGAACATTGTTTTATAAATGATATTTATATTTTAGCTGTACTACAGTATTATCACGCTTTATAATTTCTTCTACACTTGTAATCACAGTTAAAAAAAATTGTTTATAACTTTCAGGTTTAATTAGGTACTTAAAATGTGTTTATAGATAAAATTTTACAATTAGTTTTAAATAATTATTTTCAATAAGTATAGGGAAAATGCTTTATTTTAAAATGTTATTGATACGTTTTGGGAGAACATAATATAATCTCAACCAAAACACTTATGTACAAAAATAAGCCAAATTCCACGTAAAAAGTTGTGCGATCATAGGTTTAGTCAACTATTCCCCTGACCAAGTAAGTTCTACTAGGTCTAATATATCCAGTACAAGTAAGTGATGTCGTCTCTCTATCCCCTCTCTCTATTCTCTGTCCCCCACAAACTCAAACATTTTCTTTCCTAAATCACTCTACACGTTTAAATTTTAAACATTTTCTGACTTGGCAACTAAGCAGCACAAATAGGTTTAACAGTTTGTTGTTAGTTTATATTATGATCTTTTCCTAAAAAAAAACTTTGTATCCTGGGATGCGTAATTGTCAAGTCAGAAAATGTTTTTAAAACTAGAAAATTGTTTCATTATTTATGTAATAACTGTTGTATTGTTTTTGTCAATAATGATCAAGTTATATGTAATTTGTTATTTAGATTTTTAAAATAAGTTCTTAAATCTAGACACCCTCTAATAGAGGCAATTATTTTAAGTACCAACGTAAGAAACCTTTTATCAAATATAATTGACTGCGGATGACTCTACTGTGAGCCGAAACGTTTCATCTGAATAAAATAAGGGTTTTTCTTTAATTAATTAAACCTTACCAGCCATCACTACGTCTAATTAATTTTTCCTTTATTTGAACATTAAACTCTACCTATATTCAAAATTTCTAGGATTGCTAGAAGTGCCTTAGAATTATGATGTCAAATGTCAATAGATCAGTGACAAAACATTTTGGCTCTTATATCTTGTGAACCAATATAGGTAGAGGTGTGGAATTTTTATTTCTAGTTCAGTTTGAAATGAACTCTAATTTAAAATTAATTTTATATATCAAATTATCTTTAATAAGATAATTAAATAATTAAGAAGGGCGTCCGGCGTCCAAAGTGCCTTGAGTTGGTCCCAGTAAAGGATGATTCGGCAATGCTCGACTTGGCCGAGGCTCAGCCGAGCCCCCAGATAAATACGCATATGGAATATGTTTGATTAAATATCCCTAATTATTTAATTAAATGATTAAACATCCGAGGAAAACGAAGAAGTTGTCACAATATAATCAGTAATTGAAAAATCTCGTTTGTCTTTAATGATTCGTCTCCGTTACTCTCCGCCTCAGTAGTCATAGGAGACAACTGGTCGAGTCACTTCAAATTCGCCAGTTCTAGGGAAAGTAGTAATATGTTGACAGCATTTGATAATAATTCTTAGTAGCCTTACTTGTTTATTTTTTATAAATATATATTATGTGATAAAATAGATCATGTTGACCGAAGTTTAAAATTATAGCCAGGTGATAACGATATATAATCAATCACGCCTTGACTAGTGACTGATCAAGTATCAGGTTGCAGATAACTGATCTTTTGTCCGTGTAATAACTTTTTTATTTTTTAAGTTTAAAGAGACGAGGAAAATAGTATATAAATATTTCACAATAATATAAATCCTTACTTATGATAAGCTTAGTGAAGTATTAACAAAAATTAGCTGTCTATACGTGTTTATTCGCGCTAATACTTGTGATATTACTAGGGCTTTGTTCTTCCCGCTAAAACTACGTGTATACTTTGTTCAAGCATGAGGAAGATGTGTATCACCTGTTCACAAACAAACAAGCTTCTATATATTTTAATCTAAACGATATAATACGTGTCCAAAATAATCCTGCTTCACATCTTCGCTTGCGCAAGGTATTCTCGAATTTAGGCATTGAACATTTTTACACTTAACCTTAAATTTTAGGTTAAAGGTTGAAATGAAAGTGCCCACTGCACTAAAGCTCGATTTTATTTATCCACCTAATCTGTAGACCAACGCTTGCTAGTGTGCTTTCTCTGTGTATACAGGGTGGGCAAAATAAAACGCACTTTTTGAAAACTTATAGCTCGGCTTCTGTAATATATAGAGATATGGAGTTTGCGGGGTCTGAAAACTACATTCTTCTACTTTAAAAAACTATTAGGTGAAAGCCATGCAATGACGGTTTGAAATAGGGTCTTAAAAATGTCGTTGTCCGGATAGTAATCGTTGTTTTGTATAATAGTTTTGATAGAATAAATTACCATATAGTGCCCCCCCCCCCCCCCCCCTTGTGTTCTTTGTAGGTAAGCGGGAGGAGTCCCTCAGTGTTATAACTTTTATAACAAACATTGAAGATGCATTAAGTGCAATGTTGCCTGAAATTGAAGATCATATGCCAAATTGCACGTTTACGGAAGATGGTGCCCCGTCCCATCGCTCCTTGCAAACAATTCGATACCTGCAAGAAAATACTTGCAAGAAAATTGCCCAGACTTCAGGCAACGTTATGCTTAATGCATCTTCAATGTTTGTTATAACACTAAGGGGCTCCTCCCACTTACCTATAAAGAACCCCATATCTCTATCTCTTACAGAAGCTGAGCTATAAGTGTTCAAAAAAATGAAGTTTTTTTTTTGCCCACCCTGTATATTGTTTTCCAATAGCTCTAGTTAGAAAAAAAGTCTCTCGTATTATTTTATTTTTTTATTTTAATGATGTCTTCTACTTACCTCCTCTAACCTAGATTAGTCCTATCGATAAATTTAACTTAATTTCCTAATCCAATTTCTAACAAGTTTACCTATAAGATGTTCTTAAAATTAAAATTATGATTTCAGGTTACGGTCACGTGACGCCACTGTCCAAAGGTGGGAAAGTATTCTGCATGGTATACGCCATGGTCGGTATCCCTCTGACCCTTATACTGCTGACAGCTCTAGTAGAGAGGTTAATGCTTCCAACTACCCTGTTTCTTCAGGTACTCAACTCTAGACTTGGTCACCTCTACCAACCTCTTACCATCAGGCTTCTTCATCTCGCGATAATAACCACTGTCCTGGTCTCTCTCTTCCTTCTAATTCCAGCGGCAGCCTTTGCTTACCTCGAGCCAGACTGGGACTACCTTGACTCACTCTACTACTGCTTTATATCACTAACTACTGTCGGCCTTGGGGACTACATTCCTGGAGACTATCCTAATCAACCTTACAGGCCTCTCTACAAAGTGGCCACAACAGGTAAACTGTTTAGTTTTTATTCTTTTGATAATAATTTTGATAAGCAAAAAAGATGGACCTTAGTTTTATGAGGACCACTTAATTTTCCGAAATTAATAAAATGCATAATACTTCATTCTATCCATCCATCTGTGCTGTTGCTTGTTTAACTATTTATATTTTAAGGTTTTATCAACCAAATAAAGCGATCAAAATTAGCAGATAAATTATTTAGAATCAAAAATCTATATACTGTTGATAATAATATATATAATCACTGTTAAGGGAGCTGTTCATAATGGGACTCATAAGGAACATCAAATCTTGCATCATGCAAACTAACGCCATATTGGAAAATGGTGGGGCAAAGAACGGATTTTTTCAAATTTTCTTATTAATTCTCACCGTTGTGAGGTAAATTATTGTAGTCACATTTTATCAATTACAGGAGAGCAATTAAAACGAAAATTTGAACAGCTTTTCTTCAAAATATAAAAAAAATGTGAATATTGATTATCTCTTTTACTAACAAAGGGGCAACAGTGCTTAACCACAATTATCTGTCAGCGTAATGTAAATGTAGTGCAAAACACAAAAGTGACTCAATAATTTACCTTTGATAATTTTATCCTCTGAGGTACAGAATTATGCCATGTAAATTTCTCTAAAAATGTTGTTTTGTCTAAATTTGCCTAAGAACTTCACCCACGCCGTAATTAAGACACAAAGTATTGCTTATAAATATGAAAATTTTAAATTATTTCCTTCGATTCAATTAGCCTAATGTGATTTAAAGACTTTTTAATTCAAATAGAAGAGGTTTCTGCAATTGTATCAAAGTTTATAACACAAAGATGGTCACCTATAAATCTAAAACAGTGACATTTTACAGAGGAAATGTAGATGAAAATAAATCAAACATTCGTCTGATAAATGTCAAATTTGTATATAATAATGTATCATCTGGGATGTAATAGATTCAAATAGTTTGGTTTCCCAAACATAGTCTAAACTTGTTATTAAATATCTATTAATCTCTCTGTATAATAAATTAACCATAATATATTTAATTAAAGAGGGTAAACCATAGAAATACAATCACTTGACAGAGATTTAACTGTTCATTAGGGGAATTCAGCAATTGACTAAATGATCAATTAGTAGACAGACATTGTGGATATAATTGACATATGAGACTTGCCTTTGATCGGTAATGCTTTTGTAATCAAAATAGCTCATTTATGGAAACAAGCACACTGTCGAGTATTTACTAGAACCTTCAGGGTGTAAGTAATCATGATTGTCTAACCCCTAAGAATAATAATCCTCTATGCTCTTTTTAATTATTTTTTACCCCTTTTCGATTTAATACGTGATTATCACAAAGTTACTTGGTTATCTGTGGTTCAGGCCAGGTGCAAATTGCGAGCAGGGCAGGGCAGTTTTTGGGCATGGCATAACGTATTATACGCAGTTTCTGTGTTAGACCCTCAAGTGTGGTGCAGGCCTCGTGCGGGCCTAGTTCTGCACTGACATGCTCTGCGTCTCAAATCGCGAAACCTCGTATATTTATGGAAATGAGCACACTGTCAAAAATTTACTAGAACCTTTAGGGTATTTCTTTGATTCACAAAAACTGTCCTGCACTGCGACGTCTGCGGCCTGTGTCTCAATATGCGCCTGGCTTTAATCTTCGAATATTTTTGTGCAAAATATTTAGATGTTTAATGGAGAGCCGGCGTGGCTTAAATTACTTACCACGTCTGCTCAGCCATCACTGAATCGAGGCGGAAATTGTGGGTTCGAACCATCGTCGTGATGCTCTGATTTATATGGCTCACTAATGATCACATTATACTCGCATTGGCGGTACAGGTACAATGTACAGCGGTATGATGTATAAAACTATAAAGTGGCAGGACTCTCTTCCACAAGGCTAGTAAAATTGGACTAGAAGAAGGCCTAATTGCTTGGTTTGAACAAGTGGTTCGCCCTACCTATCTAGTACTTGTGAGTACTAGGACCTTACTGCTACTACTACTACTACTACTCGTACTAGATGTTTAACGACGACACTTTGGAGGGGATGAGAGCTAATAAAATAGTATTGCTTCCGAGCTTACCAACAGTAACAGTGTGATCGTTCAGAAGATCGAACATATTTTTGGTTCCATTTTTGTCAGTCTGATGGTCTGTCTAATGTTTTTGCGAACCAACATGTCACAAAACTACTCCTCCGATTTTTATGAAATCTGGATAGAATGGAAGGTCGTAATTGTTTGCTGTTGTTGATCCAATATGTTTCAACTCTTTTCTCTCAATGGTTTCTCTTCCACTTGCGCCTATTTTTTTTTATTAACACCTATATCTGTAAAAGTACTTATAAGATTTTTTCAAAATTGGATGGCTTGTCGATTGTAGGCCACAGATGGTCTCAAAAAATAATTTGCTAAATGTATACGTTTATTCATGTAAAAAATCAAAACAATTGACAGATTTAAAGAAAAAGAAAGTCGGCCAGCTAGTGTGCCACATAGCTCCTAAAGGAATTTTGATGGTTTGTTGAAAGTAGCCCACAGATATGTTCCAATTTTAATTTTAACTGTAATTTAAAAATAAATGTGACCCCACTTGCAATCGAAAAAACTTTCTTTGTTTTATTATTACCTTCATTTTTAAAAGTACTCATCTAATTTTAAAGAAATTTGAAAAAGAAAGTCCAAAAAAGACCTACTAAGATTCATTGAGAATGTCTCAACTTTTTATTTTTCAAATCAAACATATTTTGTCACTGGAGTTATTATTCGTTACTTTCATTTCACGGGTCTTTTCTGTTATCCAATTAGAACCTGCCGACCTCGAGACCTTCGAGACCTGTTTGAACAAATTCTAACGGACATTGTATCATAAAGGCTTCTAGGTCAACGAACTTAGAGTGTTATTGTTTTTTTATTAAAAAATATGAGTTTATTATAATAAATTGTGAGTTTTTTAACCTTTCACATTCTACATTCTACACAGTTGTCTGCTAAGGCAGACAGCCATAAAAGTTGAAGGGTGCAACCCAGTTTACGCGAAAACGCGCCCGGTAGAAATGGGGGGGGGGATAACAGAAAAGACCCCATTTCACTTATATAGTCCCATGTTAATTTTAACTGTCAACTTAAATTTAGTATTGCTTAATAATTAGTGTAATCCTACTGGAAATTAAAAACATCAAAATCTCATGGGACCATTCGCCCAATAATACAACGTGAGAAAGCTATGTGACACACTAAATTGGCCGACTATTTTAAACTTGTATGCCGCTGAAGACTAAACTACCTAAGTAATTTAAGCGATAGAAATAAATACAAATTATTATATTAATAGACTACATTATTATATTAATACCATCCATAAGTATTATTATCACAATTAGATCTCCCTTTTTTAATACTTATTTGAGCATAAGAACTTATTGAAGGATTATTTATAAGGATTTATTGTAGACACGGATGGTCATTCCATTATTGGTGAAAGCTCGATTATATATTATTAGAGCCAAGCTACAAGTTAAGCGAAGGTAGTCTATAGTTTATTTTAAAGATCATTCGTTAGTTGCAGAAACTAAACGAAGTTATTTCTCATCAGATATCCGTGTTGTTAATATTATGAAGCCACTTAAGGATTTATCTTTTGTCACATTTCTTTAGTATAACTCACTAAACGAGTTTTTGTTCGCTAAATATATAATACCTACTAAGGTTCTTTGAGAATGTCTTAACTTTTTACTTTCTCATATAAAGAGAAAGTATTACGATGGAGCACAAATTTGATTTTGAGATTTTGATGGATTTACACGTTTTGAGGTCCCTTAAGTCCAAATAAGTGTTTCTTTAAAAAAATTCTTGTCTGTCGTCTGTCTCTACAGACGCCAGAAGCCTAAACTACTGGGCTGATTTTTACGAAATTTGGCATATAATTTTAGAAAAAAACACCCTGACCCAGAGGCAAAATGGAGAAATGAATTTTAGCTCAAACTTTGGTGACACTACCCCCAAAACCTCTGAAAAAAATTATTTGTCGGAAACGGTTCCTCCGAATTTGATTAAATTTAATCCATTTAAATACAAATCAAACGATATAAGCCGGTTTTCCCGGGAAATATCCAATTCCTGAGATAATAGCTTTAAACGCAGACGGAGAGAGGTCGGGTTCGATTCCCCGACGAGGAGAAGTTATTTTTATGATAAATTTTGATGAAATGTTTAATAATAATTAAATGTACCTACGAAAACACGAAAACTAATAAACGGAAAACACTGGGCTAAGTAATTATGAACTCTCCGTATATGAGAAAGTTTGTCTGAGTTGTCTCGGACCGATTTTTTAATACTTATTGAACATAAGAACTTATTGAAGAGTAATGTATAAGGATTTATTATAGACACGGATGGTAATTCCATTATAGCTGGAAGTTTATAAGCTACAAGCTACAAGTTAATATAAGGTAGTCAATAGTTGTGTTTTTTTTTTTTTAAATAAAAAATATTGTAACTATTATGAAGCCAGTTAAGGATTAATCTTTTGGCACACTTCTTCAGTATAACTCACTAAACGAGTTTATATTCACTATTCACTAAATATAAAATACCTACTATTAGGTTCTTTGAGAATGTCTCAACTTTTTATTTTTTAAATCAAACATATATTTCGCTACTTGAGTTATTATTCGTTACTATAAATATATTCGTTACTTTCATTTCATTTCATATTATAAATTTGGAGGTGTATAAAAAATTATACACAAAAAGGAAGTTTCACCTTTACACTGAATATGTCCCTTGTGGATTACCTTGTGCTTGTGAAGTGCTGCTTGTTATGAAGGTTTGCAAAGAGAAGGGCAGTCACAGTTACCTCTTAATACTCTCCCTCTCTAAAACCTAATTAGTAATGGCAAAACCTCTTTTGTATTCTCCAAAATATAACGCTTGGTAGATAGCCTCTACATTTAAAGAACACTCTTCAACTTCGT